>OX465580.1:141387998-142600498 GCA_950022655.1 Alentia gelatinosa | reverse complement strand
CACACAGAGTAACCTGTAGACCCTACAGCAAACTTGGCCTTATATACAGACCAAGTTACATAACCCATCCAGGACCGTGGGGGAGACGATTCCACAAATCCCCCCGCCTTGTTGACATCATAGTACTTGGACAGAGGCCCAACCCGTGGGTTGATCGCTTCAACAATGATGAAGAAGATGAGAAATGGGCAAAAGCCATGGTGAAATGGGCAAAGGCTGGATGAACATTCCTTGGATGAGAACTCCTCCCACGATCTGCAGCTGGTATCAGCATAATTTCTCTACCTACTATCCAATCTTAGACTGGAGTTGAAAGAACTAATTAAGGCCCCAACCTGTATTTTGCTGAAATTTACTCTGTTTGAGAGATGGAGGGCTGGCTTCCAGCCATCTTTCAGGAAGTCCAACCTACACCAGAACACAGCCATTATGAACATATCCGCTATTTCTACACTCCATGGGCAAGCCTGAAGAGTGCACAGACTTGGGAGTTTCGCAAAGGGGTCCTAATATGGAACTACCCTCAAAAGAACCTTCAGCCTTCTGAAACTTAAGTTGTGCCTGAAAAATCTAGAGATGGTTTTCCCTGGCCCAACTGAAGATCACTTCTCTCTTTCCCTGTACTACCCCCCTACTCACCAGCGACCAGCGACCCGCAAAGGGGCCTCTAGGAAAAGCAGCACTTCCCTGGGAGACAGACCCAGTCACCCTCTCCTATCTGAAATTTAATTTAGATGTTGATGATCCCCATATAAGAACTGAGATAGTTGACATAAGCTTACACACTCAATTGTCAGGTAAATGTGATAGCTTATCCGGGTTTTATGGTCATACTTCTCACTTACAATATCAAGGCATATTTAGATGACATCTACTTCATGATATCAGTCTGGTCATAAATCCTCATTTATTTGTATGCGTCTAGATGGTGAAATATTAACATATTATCCAATGAAAATTAAGCTTTTAAAGCTGAGGTACAGGAACCACTCCTAATGATAATTTAAAAAAATATAACGCCTTCCCCTCACAGAGTGAGAAAGCAGCCTGTGTGTACAGTGGTCAGCATTTGCCACAGTTTTTGATGTTGGTTTTTTAAGCTTTTATTCCATTTGACTTATTACAGGTCGCTCTTGCAAGCAATAGCACATACAATTATTGTTATAGATGATATTGAAGATCGTCTTAACCAGGATGAGTTGCGTTGTCAATAAACTTTTCTTTATAAAATGCTCAATAACTACATTCTTCCTCAGCTCATGAATGAACACCAATAGCTGGTAAAACTTGTATCTTATAACCTTGTACTGTTCAGATTGCCTTTTTGGTGAGGGTCTCATTCATCAAATGTCATAAAAGCAAAGTTCGTTGAACCCTCATTTAGTGACAGTGCACCTTACAATCTTGTACTGTTCAGATTGACCTTTTCATTAGGTTCCTATTCATCTGATGTCCTGAAAGCCAAGTTCGTTGAACCCTCATTCAGTGATAGCGGGGCCTGCTCACATCCAGTCTCACGGCACTGCTGTCTTGGTGAGGAGTAAGACTTCAGTGCCAGCTCAGTGAATCGGCTGAGCACATCGGCTCCTAGCTGAACCACCTTCTGGTAGAACATTCCCTCACGGTTCTCTAGGAGTTTGTATGGATGGTCAAACTCAACCAGGTGTCCATCATCTAGCACCTAGAAATGGGACAGGATTTAATTCATAGCTTTGTAGATTTGAGGGTGACGATGATTAGTTCAAATAGTAACAAACAAGAGTTTTATATTCTTAAAGTAGGTACGAGGCATAGCAAATTGTGCAATGTGTATTAGTGTTTATTGAAGACTTGATACAAAGTGGTCTAAGTTAATAATCATATCCTAATTTCTTTTTCGTCTAAAGGATTTAGAGTACATATATAAAGGTAACACTTTTACCTGTGTTTTTAGGACATATCTATATTAATATATTAGACAGGACATGGGTTTCAAATATAACTAGTGATTAAAAAATATAAATCTTGAAATGATGTAATACAAAATGGCACTAACCATAATCTTGTCATATGTGATGATGGTGTTTATGCGATGTGCAATTGTCAGCACTGTGGAATTGGAGAACTCAGTCTGCAGTGTAGCTTGAATAATTCTGTCAGTTCTGAAATCAAGGATATGATAGTATAAAAAAAGGAAATTATATTTAGCCAGCATATGAAAGGTTAGCCCTTATCCGATATATAAAATCTATATTAGCATTATAAAAACTATAATAGCAACATGTATACAATACAGTAAATTATATATTCCTTTTCACCTATTTGAGCCAGGTGAGTCCTTGAAGCATGAAGTAGCACTGGTATGGGAAATAAGTGATCAATGAAAATGAAACTTCTACAAAATGTGGGTATATAATCATATTTCAGAATTCTAAGGGGGGAAAACAAATCATATTTTGGACAATGTGTCATATCATATTAAAAGAAAATATAATTATTGCAATTGGCCTTTAACCTGGTTCCTAGCTACATACATTGACACAACTACCAAGTTCTATGAGCATGAATCTGCCACAGGCACCCAGTAAATGGGTCATAATAATACTGTGTTCTGTGCCCACCTGTTGTCTACATTTGCTGTTGCCTCATCTACGATGATAATCTTGTTTCTCCTCATCAGAGCACGAGCCATACAGAGAAGCTGTTTCTCGCCAACACTGAAGTTATCACCAGCCTCTCCAACCTCAGCAGACAGACCTCCGCAAAGACCGGACACCTTCTCTCGAAGCGCTACCTGAAGACACAAACATTTCTTCGTTCTCCATCTCGATATGATAATTATACTGATAGAGTATTACATCCTATCACAGTCTCAATATACATAGAATGAGGTGAACATATAGGAGAACCCATACTTATGTGTATGGGAATTCAGGTGAGGGGTTATATGATATATGCACGTCTTTGTAAAATTTGTTATTTTCATAAGAAATCCAGATTTTAAAGAATCATAGAGTTCACCCAGGGACTATCTTTTTAAGATCATAAATACATCTTTTAATCTTTGAAATCCGGTGAATCATGTAGCACAGGGGAATTTACCAGGAGCAGTTCTGTGGAATTCTATACCCTCCCTCATCCAGTCTGGGGCAATCGTCAGCATGAATTGCTTGAAATTTGGACTCAAATATTTTTGGGATTTTTCTTTGCAATTGTGTAGTGTCTCAATAGATCAATAAAACATTAGAGATTTACCTGGTTTAAAGCTGACCAGAGCTTCTCATCATCAAATTCTTCAAAAGGGTCTAGATTCATTCTGAGTGACCCTGTGAAGAGCACTGGATCCTGTAAAATAATATAAACACCATACAGACAAAAAGAAACAAATAATGCATTGAGCATATATTCAAGGAAATTAGACCACTTTTGATGGGCAAAAATCAGGTGCCTGATTTTGCATATGGGAAGAAGTGTTCTTCCACACCTTTGAAGAGGAAGTCTTAAGAACCTATCAAATGTGCAGACTAAGCATATTGTACAAAGATTGCTTACCTGGGGTATGATAGAAATGTTTCTTCTCAAGTCATTCAGGCCAATTTTTGTCACGTCTATTCCATCAATGGTGATGTTACCTGAAGGTTCAACCATCCTTAGCAGACTGACAAATACTGATGACTTCCCTGCTCCAGTACGCCCCACTATCCCTACCTGAAATCAACCATTTAAACTGAATCAATATAATGATACAAACATGAATAGATTCAATGTGGTTTGAATCCCATATAAAATCTAACCAATTACTGTTAAATTTTCTGTATGTGCTTACCAACATTGCCTTGAGTTGTTACTTCTGGTCTAAACTATAGTTTAGTTGCATTCAATCAATAATCATATAATAGGATTAGTTCATTATCAAAATGTGTCACAGGCTATGAATATTATTTCTATCAATGGGAAAGCAAACCCCTCCTAATAGAGTAGATCCTAGCCTTTGCAATCTAGGCAACTATTTCTATACCCTTAAAATCAAGGTACTACGCAATGTTGCTTCATTCATTTAGAAAAAGATAACCTTTTGAGTGATAGTCATACTTTCAGACTATCCAGAGCAGCTCACAAACCTTCTCAGCAGGTAGGATGTTGATGGTGATAGGACCCAGGGCAGGTTTGTTCTGACCTCTGTAAGTCAGACACATGTCTGTCAGGTCTATCGCTCCTTTAGTTGGCCATCCAGGTGGGGGCTTCACATCGGTATGTGCAGGGGCCTCCTGTTCCAGGTGAGAGAGTTGGAGTATCCTTTCTACAGATGTCATCTGGAGGAGAATGGAGGAATTCTTATATTTGAAAGGTTCTTCAAATTAATCCAATAATGTGGCTAAATGGAATCTGTTCCAATTTGTTTTGTGTCAGGAAAATGAATAAGTGGGACATATCATCTCATGTACAAGTATACTCTGGTATATAGATCTGAATAATAAATGCCCAGCAAATGCAGCAAATGTATATCAAAATGTTACAGCTTAAAAGATACCTCACAGATTGTATATCCTCATATCTAAATGAACATTTTAGAAAAAATGAAATGACACTTAATGATAATATCAAATAGCCAATACTGCATGCATTATATTTTGTTAAATCATTCAAGAGATGAAAGTTACTAGTGTAAATATTTCCCCATAACTATCCATGAGTAATCACTTACATTTGCTTCTACATCAATGAGTTCAAAGGTGGCAAATTGTATATATCCCATGAAACTGAACAAGTAGATCATAGCTAGGCCAGAGGATGTCGCCTCTTGCATGCCTGCTATTGAAAAACACAGGCTCATAGATAATCCAATAACAGTGAGGCTCAGCAACTCATTAAAGCTGGAGACATACCATGCGAGAAAAGCAGCGATTTCTGCAATCGCCAACACAAAAATGGTGTGTATCTGAGCTATTATTTCATATTTTGCCTGATTATTGCTACTGATACGCTAAATTATACGTAGGGGATATTACTATGAAAAAAATATCTCAGATATATGCTATTTTTTATTGGCGATTCCAGAAATCGCCACCTTGACTCGCTTGGTGTGTCTCCGGCTTTAGCATTCAACAAAGTGAAGTCAGTGTTAGGATCTTTCTGGGATGTAGCAAAGTCAAATCTATATCTTGGAACACCAAGTGTAAAGCATTGGGCATAACTTGCGTCAGGTGTGGACTTTAAGTAGAGGGAACGAGGAAGATGGATGTTAAGCAGAAGCGCCCATGAAATGTACAGTATGAGATTGAGACACAAGGTGGTAATGCAAAAGCGCACATGTGGTGTGCAGTTAGAGGGGTAGACAACAGGGGAGGGGGGCAATGATCACCCCTGACCATAGGCCATGAGTAGCCAATTCTAATTGTAACTCAACCCTTTTTTTCTGAACCTTCCAATAACCATGTTCAACATATATAAATTGTTCTTCACTCCTTTTTCCCTTCCCCCAAATCTAGGTAATAAGGTCATAAGAATAAAATCTTAGATTTCAAGTAATGTATCTTATTATTAGTATTATGATCCTTACCTGATGAGTTCCCGATGACTGTAACAGCCATGTAGCTGCCAATCAGTAAAAATGTCAAGAAATCAATACGTATTCGTACATAATTTGCACTGTATAAACATGAATACCACGCTGATGCATGCTTGTCGATATGAGAGTATGCTTGTGACAGAAAGTAGCTCTGTTTCCTCAGTGCACGAATCACTTGAATGCCTTGAAGTGTAGTGGAGAGGTGAGAATATGTAGGACTTCGAACTGCAATGCACATTACATATTTTAGACACTCTAAATCCCATCTTTATATAAGTTGAACTCCTTCATGGAAATAAAGACAATGGCTTAACATATCTAATCATTTTTCTCATATCCCCATCCTCTCATGCTAAAGAATGTGTGAAGGTTTGGCAGACTGGGCAGTGTATCTATGACAGACAGCCTCATTAAGGCCTACTGAAAAAGAGCTGATTATCCCAACTCAGAGTAATCAGATATTTAGACACTACCACCCAATTTAACTAGATTTGCAGACAAACATGGTTAATTGTTGTAGCTTATCAGAAAAAATAGCCGTCTATATGTGAATAATCAGATTATTGGTACTAGATGTCTTGCAATGCCAACATTACAATGGTCAAAAGTATAGTAGGAGTAGTGTATACATATTGGACACCAAGGAAGTAATGGTTAGATATCAAACACCCAGACTATGAATAGATAGGCAGTAAAGAAATATACATAATAAGGATAAAGAGTACACTTACAGCTGCCCTCAAGTCTCCTTAGATCACGGACACAATTTATGGAGAAGTATGCTAAACAGAAGACAGCAGCAGCAGCCAGAGGTGCACCCAAAATCATCCATGGGAATATGATGCAAGAGTAGATGGTGAATGCAATCAAGGCAGACATGACCTACATATGTATAATCAGTATAGATAGATTGATTACTCATTCAAATAAACATTTATGACATATGCAATAGCAGTTGTCTTAAGTATATGTCATTCATAGATAAGATGTCTACAATCAAATTGGAAATGACTTGATAGTCCAGCACCCCAAGGCAAAATCTAGGCTTAAACCGACTTCTTCCATATAGTTTTTCTTTCTGATCTTTATTCATCTTTGGTTTCATATAATGAGATAGAGGATGGTGTGGTCTCAGGTCTCACCTACAATATCAAAAATTCAAGATAATTTTTCCATTTTCCTGTACATTTAATATCTAATGGCACAGAAATTCCTTTGGCAAAGATATATCCTTTAGGGGCAGGTTATTTAGAGTATAGGAAGTAAAGAAAAATCCCACTTCAGGGGCATCCCCAACATGTCATTGCCGTATCTTAAGTTCCCAGCATTGCGTATCATAACTTGACTGCCGGGGCATTGCCGGAAGACATTTCTGACTATCAAAAAATGGCATAGCAATCCCTGCAACCTCCCGTGGTTTATGACCATCAGGTTCGACTTAAGTGGGTGGGGCTTCCAGCACAGGGAATAACTCAACTGAAGCCGATGGGCTCGGTGGTCATAAGCTGCCAGGGTCTGGTTGGGGATTTGCACACAGGCCATCGACTTGAGTCCAGTCCTGACGGGAAGCCCGACGACTTTGGTCGGATGTTCACATCCACCTAGGATCCAGAAGGTTGACTTATTACTGGGTAAAATTCATTCCAATCAACTTGCTTCTGCATTTGGTATATATAAGAGGTCTTCATTCAACTTCAAGCAGCCCTGAACGACGCATATCACCAATATATACCTGCTCCAAGAAAATACCTCTAAAGAAGTAGAAAGGCAAAAAGGCTACTACTAATTCTACTATAACCACTACTACTGCTGAGATACATGATGCGCCTTCTGTCCCATTAGGTCTACCAGATACACCTGAGACTGACCAACATGAGTTTGAGAAGACCAGGGACCAGTACCAACAACAGAGCAAGAGTCATCAGAGGCAGACGACTGTCGACCACATCCACCTCCACATGCCCGCCATGAACCATGACTTCTTACAAACTTCTCCAAAGAAAAGGACAGAGTTATCCTGTATCTGCATCAGCATCCCAAGCTATATTCAAAATGTCTTGCCGGCTTCAAAGACCCCTTGCTGAGAGACCGGCTGTGGACAAAGAAGGCACAACCCATCGGCCACACACCACTGGAACTGAAGACTTGTAATGAGAGCATGCAGACCAAGCTTAGCAAAATCTGCAAGCTAGTCATCCAGTTGCTGACAGGTATTAAAATGCTGAGTCCCACATATCATCAGCCTCAGAACTCGGAAAGCTCCTGAACTGTCGTCCACTGCCAGTGTTGCAGCCCCGGCAACTTTTTGCATATCAGAAGAGAACCAATCAACAGCCACATCGCCAACAGTAATGCCCGCTCCTGGTACAGGGGTTGTTTCTTGAACACTGATGACAATGCTGCAGACAGAGTTGAAGGAAGTCGTCAGGCCCCCCAAAGTGGCTGCTGCCCCTGGTGCTTTGTCTACCTTTGCTGGGTACATCAATGAAAGTCTGAGCCACCTACAAGAACACCATCGGTTTGATGCCGAGTGGCAAATCATGGCAGTTCCTCAGGAATGCCAGCTCAACAACAGTCTGGAGTTAGCAGCAGCGAGGCTGTCTCGTACAGGGAAACAGCAGGTGGTGGGTCAGCACCAGCCCCAGCAACACCAGCAGCAGCATCAAAAGCAGCAGTCTCAGCAGCAACAATGTCAGCAATCAACACAGCAGTGGCAGCCTCCTCAATCACAGTTGCCTGCAAATGTCACATCCCAGCCAGGTGTGTGGCAGTCCCAGGACAGGAGTTAGATCTAGTAGCAGTTCCTGTCCATGGACATTGCCTGTCCACCACCACCAACAACACCGGCTCCCACATCCTGCCTCCCGTCCAACTCCACATCCGCACAACAGCAGTCTGCCTCAATGGATCCCCAGCCTACCACATCCACCCAGCCACGATCGTCAACAGACAATCTCTCGTACACCCAGCTTGTAGGATCCCCACTATCCTTCTCATGAATCTTCGGATACAGCGGTGTGCAAAGCCAACTCACCAGCCCCACATCACCTGGGCCACACTAACAACACCCCCACAGATAAGGGAGGCTGAGCAAGCAATGAACTGGACTGTACATAATTAACTGTGATTTTTTTTTATTATTTATTACATTCTGGTTGTGCCTTGTTTACCTTGTGGTCAAAATGATTCATGTGTTTTATTTTATTTACTTATTGCCACTTATGCTGACAGTAATCACTGATGCTGATGTGTGCTACTATGTTTTAGTTGATAAATTTCAAAACTGAAGTTCACTATGGTTGTTTTCTCTTATAGAAAGCATAGAAGTAACTGTAGAAATTAATGACTACTTAATATTATCTATAACTTTGAAATGAAATAATAACTACTGAATACTTATCTCCAACTTTAGAATGAATAAACTCAAATCAAATAAGAATTTACTCAAATGAATAGAATTGAAAAGAATCAAATGATAACTTGGAAATGAAAAACACTAGACATAGTACTATGAAGTATATATGAACAAAGTTTATTACGAAAATAATTAACAGCAGTGTATGTACATAACTAGTGTGAAATACCCACCACAAGAGATACATCACGGATATTAAAGAACAATCCCTACATCACCAAAGAGACAGGAGAAATATAAATACAGATAATAGTTTACATAGGTAGTGACAATCATAACAATTAGTTATATCATCCTCTCCTGCCACTCTTCCATACCTGCCGGTGTGTTAAAGTACCTTTTTCAGGTACTCGCACTGCTCTGTCACCAACAGATTGGCTCTGTTGGGTGCAGCAACAGGTTGTAGGACATTGGCCAACGTGCCTCTTGCCTTCACTGCCCGGGAACTAGATTATTGTCCAAATCTTCGTGGTCCACCTCGCCAATAGTTAGTGTCAGGTCTTGGATGGACAGGAGATTGTGGAGAACTATAGCCGCCTCTATCATCCCGCACTGTTTCTGGTTTCTGCTCCCATGTACCAAGGAAGCAGAGGAAGCATTTTGCAAGGATACCAAAAGTGTTCTCCACAACCCGTCTGCCACGGGAGATGCTGTAGTTGTTGATGTGTTGTTCCTTTGTCAAGCCCCCTCTCCCATAGGGCTTCATTATCCAGCTGCTCAGGCAAAGGTTTCGTCACCTGGGTTGAAATAAGGCACCTTCCTCTCCACATCAGTGTTGGGGAGAGAACAGGGAGGCGGCATGCCTAGTGTCCCATCCTCCTGCATTTAAGCCAGTTCTGAGTCATTGAAGATCTGGGCATCAGACATGTGCCCTATACCACCAACCTCAATCCACGTGAACCCTGAACCTATACTGTGCATCAACTCGGGCCAGAAGGGGGATGCTTAAGAATCCCTTATAGATGTAGAAAAAGGGAACCAGTGTGCCGGTGTTTCATGATGGCGACATGCTTTCCATCCAGCACATCAATGGTATGTGGCACATTCCAACATTTCTCGATGTCGTTGGAAAGGGCTATCCAGTCTTCAGGTTTTCATGCTTCTTCCTTAAAGTACTCTACAACTGCTCTGCATATTTGAAGGACAATGTTGCTGATAGCCAAAAGTACCAAAAGTTGTATGATACATAACTGTCATCAGAGGCAAGGTGCCTAAGAGTGACAGACAATCAAACACCAGCTGGCAAAGCAAAACAATATTTGGTATCCATTCTTTTTTTATGGCAGTCTCAACGTGGGCCAGTATATCATCAAAAAGGTCAGGCTTCATTCGAAGGTAGTTGTGGAACCTGGCCTTATCTGCAACATGCAGCTCCTTACTCAGCAAAGTGGCAAATTGTCCCTACAACCAGATAGTGGATTCATATAACCAATCGCAAATGCAGGTACTGGGTTTTCTCCTGCGGTGCTTCTTGGAATGAGTTTCATGACACTCAATTCCATGAGGCAGTGGGAGTCCTCAACACTGTGCTTCTGCTGTCTGATAAGAGAAGCTATGGGTGCTGCAATGTTACACACAAACACCACTTCAATCTCAGTGAACAACATTGCAAGGTGTAGAGGCGAGTTGAGGTAAAAGTCAGGAGGGGTGATCCCTCACAAACACACTTGAACACACTGAGGAAGCACATTTTTATGCATTGAGGAAGCTGTTGGGAAGGTGCTCTGGAGGAACGGGGAGAAAAGAACCACATTCCTCCATGACTGGGCTTAAGTCGCCTTGATTTGACCTGTGTATTAAAAGTGAGCGTAAGTAGTCTTGAATGAAAGGGACCTGAATTGTGAATGTTGTGATTGGCCTTAGGTTGACTTAGGTAGACCTTTTGGGTTTTGAATGTAAATGGAACGGTGGGTGAGAGAACTCTCAAAGCTACGCCTCGTCTCCAAACACACTTTGAATGTAAGTGGATGCACGGCAGAGCGATGATGGCGTGACCCAGACCAGACCCTGATGTGAGATATATGACAGTCTCAACTCAATGCTGTGCAGCTTCAGTATACGGCATATTCGTGGCAGAGCGGGCAAAATCCATAAAAATGCACCGAAAGTATGAAGTCAAGATTCAGATTTTACCTTAGTTAAGTACTCCTAACTTTTTGTTCATAGATGAATTGTTTTGCCATGATGAAAACTTCTCCACAAGTTTGATGCAGAGTGTTATGAACGAGGCAACAGCCGAGTGAATATAGAGTATCATTCAAACGATTTGGAAAATGATTCTTTGATCAAAACAAGTTGCTTTCTGTATTTATCTCACACCTGTACACATTAAAAGAATGAACATCACACAGCATATAAACCATGGAAAATGGACTGCAATACTTGTAGGGGCATGGAGAACGAGTTACCCATGTTAAGCATATGGACATTATTTCCAGGGGTGAGATAAATTGTTAATATGTCACCCCCAGTAGTGGGTGGTATTTCTTAAATGCTCAAACATGGGTATATGATAGTAAGGATGTTGTCTCAGACAGCGAAACCTAATCCATGTACTATATATTTGTTCAATGATTAATTTTACCGTGATGAAGTTTTTCAGGGGATGGTACAGATTAATATCCATGAAACCAGTATCACGTGCAAATCTGTTCAACACTTGGCCTGAAATATACAAATTTGTATTCCCAAAATCATAGTCATCAATAAATTTTATTTCCCCATTCAATCAACCAGGACATAAATGTTTTTCAGGTGATTTGATTCTCGATATCTGAGCACAGTTTGATAATCACATGCCCACCAAAAAATGATAAAGAGTCCGACTAAAATACAAATAATCTCTGCAAAAACATATGGCTCTGACAAAGCAGTGTAAAACATTGCTATTTTTATATATTTCATTTCTTTAGGAATTAGAAAGCAGGGAATTAGCCTTCAACAAACCAAAATTTACTTTAATTATATCAGACAGAAGTTGTTTAGGGATACATTTTTTATGTATTCCAAAGTTTAAAGACGATGAAATAATGATTAGTAGCAATGTTTGTTCATACCACATAACAGGTAAATGTAGACAAGTGATGGTAGCTATTATGATTTTGAAAACATACCAACAGGATTCGTTTCGAAGAAGTACGAGGGAGCTCCAAGAACAACTTTAAACATCCGATCATACAATTCACGTCCTGCAACCACTATAAACAATGATATCAGCCCAGCAGCCGATTCGGCAAATAGAAGTGTGCCCAGGATGAGGGCTGCCACGGTTAATGAAAACCATCTGTCACCATACTCTGATAGCGGTGAGGCGGGTGCAGTGTTATTTCCATCAGTGATATTCCTTTCTGAGTACCTGGAAGGAATAAAAATGATAGTTTACTAATGTTGGATAAAGAGAGGCAAATTAGCTTGTCTCCACCACAAGTTGAAATGTTCTCATGATGCTCCACAGGGGAAGGCAATTATGATGGAAGGCGTCACCATGGGAGTGCAACACTAGTGATACCAACACCTAAGGCAGTAATTGCTCAATCAACCAACATGTACAAACTGACTGGTATAACTGAAATTTGTTCTTCTTTATGGAGATGACTTTTCCATTACTGGTGGCATCTCCCTGCTTCACTATGGGCAGAGTGAGGTTCTGCAACAGCTGCAAGGAGAAACATGTTCCTCTGACCAGGAAGAAGTTTTGGGTGTCGAAAATTGGGTAAACCCGGCCTGTCTACCTCTACTTCTGAGATGGGGTTATGAATTCTTAACTAAATAAGCTAGGTAGTTAGTTAAGAATTCATAACCCCATCTCATCTCATTAATCCATATATAAAATCTCTAAGCTAGATGAATCGTAAGGTCCCCTGGACCCAGATGATCGACGACAAACTTAAGTTAGATGTATATTATTAAGTAAAAATGTACATGTAAGTGGTAAGGTACTGCCCAAAGGCATCTGATTGCAAGCCGTAATGTAAAACCGTCTGTATAGATGAATTATGTGCTGAATAAACAAAAACAAACAAAAGAAAATCCTCGAGACCGACATAGTGCACGTTAGAACATCGGTGCAATCAGCCATGACGGTATCGACCATAGCCATGGTCATTGTGATTCTTTGTTTGATGGAGATGATTCATTTTCTTGTGGCCATAATGACAACTCATTGGTCATCAGAATAAACGTCAGAGTAAATTGAAAACTTGAGGAGATTTACGGACGGACAACAAGGACAGTTCCAGGTCAGAGATGGCAGTGCTAAAATCCAACATGGCCGGACTGGATTGGGTGGTCCAGTTACTCAAAGAGAAGGCAAGTGTGACAGACAATTAACTTGGCAGCATTTAGTTGCTGCTACTAGAGGTCATCAAGCAGAAATATAAATTGCATGGTACTCTGGTAACGGAAAGCGGAGAGCAGCAAGCCGGTTGAGGGACTTGGACCGGCATGGCAAATCTTCGCAAACTTGGGCTAAAATCAATATTTACAGACCAGCATGACAGTGATCAAGGGTTAAGGTTGATAGCAAAGGTCACATCTGCCTATACCCCCAACCACAGGCCTAGAACTAGTGTGTACAGGTAACTACACACAACCATGGCACAAACCAATCACTACGGGTGCAAATCTCAAAATACAAAAAAAATGCAATTTTAGAAGGGATATTACAACCAAAGGTAAGTGTGCTTTTCAGACATATGCATAGCTTTTTATACCGTTAACCATCAAATTTTAATTCACATCAGTTCAGATCAGACACAGTTTGATCAAAGAGAAGAGAAAATAAAAATAATTTGTATGTAATGAAGGCACAACCCAAGAGATTGAATTGAAGTAAAGATACAGGATGGTATTTATTTGCTTATTTTAGATAACATAAAATAGAAATAAGCAAACTTAGATCTACTTTGGAGGGAACTTTGAAACAGTTAATTAGTGGTTATGACAGAAATGTGCCTCATCAACTCAAACTTACCATTGTGACATTGTCCAGCCTGCACCAACTTCTGATGTCTGTATAGAAAAATGTATTTGGATTTAGTTACTTATCAAAAGGGCTTTTTAAGAAGAAGAAAAACTATCCTGTTCCGATCAAAAGTGTCTTAATAAACAGGGTACTCCTTACACAAGATTCTACTTCATCTCTACTTTTTTGTTTTATCAATCTTTTTTTTTTTTTTTTCATTAGCCAAAGTTATAAAAAAATAGAATTGTTATTTATTCCCAAAGCTGCCCTATTGGGAGGATTAGCACTGATGAAGCAATTGTTGTCTTTTGTTCTTATGAATCAAGTTAAATCTTTTGTCAAACATGTCTACATTGCACTGCCTTGAATATGAGGTTTTTGTACTGATTTACAACTTACCCTGTAAAGGCATAGGGAAAGTACAATCAAAATGAAATATATCTTCCCATTTCCAGCATTAAAATATTCCCGGTATGTCTGAAATGATACTTTTCCACGTTCATTCTCCTCAAGTCTGGTTCCAGACTTTTTAGCATCACCTTCCTGCAACATGACATAAGGACTTAAATGTATCCATAGAAGAAGAAGTGTAATAATAAAATTCCCCAATCAAACATATCAAGCATGAATCTTAGTGGAACAGTGATAGAACTACTTCAGAGATATGATTGTGTTTTATGGTTCAAGTCACTTCCATAATCAATGAATATATGTAATGCTGATAATTAACAAACACATTTCTTTACCTTTATATTTCCTGTCTGTGTTGTAAATCCAGTATGAGTTTTTGCAATTGACATGGATATTTCCGCAGTTGCAATGGCATCTTCATGATTTTCAGTGATAGATGTGTCAACATAATGCAGAAGCTGATCTGATATTTCTTCAAACTTCCCTTTTAATACTATTGCTCCCTGAAATATGAAGGCCAAAATCAATAGGCCTTAATTATTTGCTATTCATCTAAGGCACAAGTTACAGCTAGACCTGCTCAGGAGGAATCCACTATGATCATCATTCAATCATGTCCTAACAAAAGACAATTATAGAATATAAATAAACACTAAATCAGCATTTTGACAAATTGGCTTCTACATGGATTCTACATGTATTTTTCCTAGATCTGCCCACACTCAGACTCAGCAGATTGATAGAAGTCCTGACACCCTATATAAAATCAGATGATATTCAGAAGTATTTGACCAACCTTGTTCATGACCATGACGTTATCAACAAGAGGAAGATAGTGGAGGTTGTGTGTGACAAGGATGCGCAGTTTGGACTTCAGTAGCCCACAGATACATCTGGAATGAAGATAAGAAGATGTATTTTTATCTAACCATTAACACCTAATCATTAGTTGATAGATTAAAACTAAATGGGAGGGATCACCTAAGAATACAGCATTTCATAAGATACTTCTCAAATCAGTTTATGTGAAAGGAGGAGAGAAGAAAATATTATGATTAGGTATTTCAATGATCAAGACTAAAGGGGCCACCGACAGTAGTGGCTAGGGGCAAGTCTATCCAAAGATAAGGTTACATTGTGAATAACATGTTAGTTAATTATCCAAATGAATACTTCACAAAACACTGACTCTTTAAATATGTGATGTCCAACTTTGTCATCAACAGCAGAAAGAGGGTCGTCAAAAAGGAAGATGTCAGCATCTTGATAGACAGCTCTGTCAAATACAAAAAGAAATAAAGCTTAGAAATCTTTCTTTTGATCAAGTTATTAATGTGATAACACGGAAAACCAGATATCCAGAATTAGAGTTATTACAATTATGATTCTCACCATTTTAATACATTTTACTTGATTCAGTTATTGCATCGATGTATTCTGCCTTGACAGTGTTCTGAATGCATGAAGCTTTATTGCTGATGGCACCACAATGGTGAATATCTGCGGACTAGTTGCTAATACATGGAGCTGCCATGCTATATATTTACCTCTATTATGAATGGGGGTGTTCATATTACTTCAACAAATACTGATACAAGTCTGGCCATGCTGTAATTTTCATATTTTACCAGGCTAGATTCAAAACCCACATTCAATTATTGCAGACTTTGCAAAGAGGTCCTTGTCTGATCAATGTAAACAATCATATACCTTGCCAAATTCAATCTAGATTTCTGTCCTCCACTTAAAGAAAGTCCCCTTTCTCCTACAAGGGTCAAGTCACCAAGGTTGAATCTTTGGATATCCTAAAAAGAGAAAACGAAGAAGATTTTTTATCTGGCATTTTCAAAAATTAAGAAAACATCTTAACGTGTCATGGGTTCGAGACACGCTGTACCTACAATGACAATGAACATCGTAACAAAGTAAATTAATTTTCTTAAGTTTCCATCTCATATGATTTCATGACAAGTATAATCTCTCAGTATGGACAATATGCAAGCTAGCTCTGTTAAATATCCCTGGAATATGGCAGAGCTAACCAAGTTCCTAGGTAGTTTAATATCCAATTCATTCAATTACCTACATGTTTATCCTATTGAAACATAAGGCTGCGCTGCCTGGTTAATCAGGGCAGCATAATCTTCTCCGTTATATCCCATAAAACATCTTACTCCCATATGAAGCCAAGAATTTCTCTTGACAGTATCATGGAAAGACACTGTACATTGCCAATTCATTCTTCAGTATGTGTCTCTGCTCTTTCTAGTAGCATGAGATGTTATACACCAAATGGAATGTTGCATGTCTGACACACAAGATCTAATTCACCTCTTAGGGAGTGCTAATAAGTCAGTTTGGTGTGACTGTTCCACATATAGATCTATTTTACTGTAGATAATACAATTTCTCATAGTCTACTGTCTCTGCTGTGGTTCTTTAGTTCCTGCAAAGACTTTTGAATGTGATCCTTGGATATTTGTTTAAGGACTATATGTGGAACGGTGTGTTCGCCAACTGGTTTTTTTAGCTGCATGATCTACAGCTTCACTTTCCTCAATTCCTATATGTCTTGGTAGCGAACACATGGCTACCCCTTGCCATATTCCTTCTTGAGTCCTGTGTAAAACTGTTTGTTCTATCTGATGAAAGCAGTCTTTGGACAGTGCAGCCTAATGGCTTGTAGACATTTTTTATCTTGTGACACCTTTATCCAGGTAAAAACCTACAGTATTGCATTGGCTCCAGCAATGAAGATGAATATTGAGGGTTTCTTTCAGGTTACATATATGCAGTGTGGACTTCAAAATCAACATGGTTAGCTTTTTTTGACCAATCTGCGTACACTAGTAAATGATCTTTAAAATGATTCCTGACATTCCTTGAAGAAGATGGTTTCAGAGGTGTCACCCTTCTTCATCCATGCAGCCTCGTCTATAAATTGACTTCCTCTTCGACTGTCCGTTCCTTGTTCTGGAGACTAAGGGAAGGTTTGTACACACATCCCCGTCTCCAGCTGGTATCAAAGGCCTTTTCCTCATCATAGAAGACTGCAACATGTTCATCGCTGGTAAAACCTGAACAGATCCAGTTATAAGTAAGATGCATCTCAACATGGTGTATTTAGACAGGATACATTTAGATCTAGAAATATAACTTACCTCATTGAGTGTACATGCTTCCAAGACAGAATCATACCTGACCTGGTCAAATTCTAGATCTAGGATGATGTTCTTCCTTACTGTATCTGACAGAATCCAAGGCTCTTGCGAAACATAGGCGAATGATCCATGTACATGCCGTTCCCCATGCAATAGTTCTAATTCACCAAGTATAGCCATCAGTAACGAAGTCTGTCAACATGATAAAAAATTGTCATGAGAGTATTACAAAGACAAAGTTATTTGAGGAAAGCCTGTCCCAGCTGTCATTAATGTGTCTATAAATAAAATGAACAGGTTGACACTAGCGTAAAATGGTGCCCCCACAATCTTATTTGATAAGGGGACTTTCTAAGAAGTTATTGTAAATTAACCTATTCTTAATTATCTATATCCACTAATGTTTCTTTGTTTTGCAAATTGAAATAGGTTACATTTTTGCCGTGTAAGTATGGTATTTTCTAGTCACTTCTGGCTCAACCTCGAATTTCAAGTCATAGTTTTATCTTTATTAAATGTATACTTCAGTGCTTACCTTCCCACTTCCAACTTTTCCAGTGATGCCTACTAGTGCCCCCTTTATTAGATAAATAAAAAATTCACAGAATATCAAATTTTGAACTAACCAAGCATTGAATACACCTTTACAAGGCCATTAACGAATGGTTTACTTTGTACAAGAGGGGAAATTTTTATCCAATAAGATACAAACATAGTGAAAGACAATTCTACCACTCTGTTGTTTAGCATATGATGTGCAGATTCTATGTTCACTCTCCTCTTTATGATTTTAACTACCCTGAAGTTCTAGATTGTGAAATATCTACTGAAATACTAAAATAATAGGACCTTACCGAGTCTATTGAGATATTGATATCTTCCAGTGTAAGGGTTCTCTCATCCTATTAGGAAAATTAAGAAAATGTTACTGTATCCAAAGATATCATTTTTGAGCATCTGCCATCATTTAAACAGTGGTTATATAAATGTATATGAACATATTTTGAATGCATATCATTTGTTTATGAATATCTACTTATATTTTCATAATTACCAGATACTTTGAAATTCAGTTTCTGTCTAATCCTGTTTTTGACTTAATAGTGAAATGCATAATGAAAGAGCTTAAGCATTATTTGTCTATTCTTTGGAAAGGCTAATTTCACAAAGATAACAAGAAATTAATGAAACATGATGTTACTCGTTCATCTTCATGGTTAGGTTCCCATTTGGCATCAGCATCAGTAAATTTCACCACAGCCATAGAAGAAGAATTTATTGCAACCAGAGGATCCTGAATAAAGTCTTCGGAATTCAGAAAATGCTGTAAAGAATTAACCAGATTTTGTAAATTCATATTAACATATGATGACATAATGTTGCACATACTATGATTAGATTACTAAAGCTAATGGATACCTGCTCAAGTTTCTTTTATAAAAGTGGCTTTCATCCCTAAGCTATTATATAATGAAGTGAGAATTCTAGAAAGCTAAGCCTTTCCT
Source organism: Alentia gelatinosa (assembly GCA_950022655.1). Lineage (NCBI taxonomy): Eukaryota > Metazoa > Annelida > Polychaeta > Phyllodocida > Polynoidae > Alentia > Alentia gelatinosa. Next base: position 142,581,495 of record OX465580.1, on the reverse strand, counting down.
CACCAAATTAATATTGAAATCAACTAATATACCATACAATACCTGTATGCGTTGTGTAGCTCCTAATGTCTCATAGACAGTTCCAAGTGCTTGGGGTCCAAGTACAAATGCATTTTGATTCATGGATTGAATCCAACCAAAGAGCAATATGGTGGTCTGAAAAGAATGATATATGACAACAATCAAAGATCCATATGAAATAGACAATATAAAGAATTGCATATTAACCAGAAGTGATGCATTTATCCTACCCCTCATATAAAAAGTCATAGACTGAACATGCCATGGATCTATGCCAAGATTATGCCATAAGATATCTTTATGCCACTTGTGATATACCAAGTAAGAAACATGTGATGCCTGTATAAACCAATAAAGATGGTCAGACGTGCCTGCTACGGCAACTACTGAGCAAGAGACTGGTTTAGCGCTCCTAGAGCATGTTTTTGGGTTATTTGAATGTTAATAGATTGTCAATAGTAATACAGGGGAAGACCTTCATTGGTTCAGTTGATCATGTGATCAATTTGGCAGTTTCTCATTAGCTGTTATGACCGTGGGACACCAGGTGGGACCAGGGTATCATGTATCCAGGATTATGAAACCCCCTAAGCTGGAAAGTCAGCCAGTCCCTTATTTTGAAATGTTGCAGGTTTCATTGTCTCTCCCAGGCAAGTCTGCACTTTAACCGTGATGTGGTCAATGGCTGCCTCTAGCCTGGCAAACCATGCATCTGCATCCACTGGATGGCGGAGCAGGAGAGAGTCAGGCCAAGGGCTTGTGGGGAGGCATGTCACATGACCGGTGGGAGGAGGATGCCGGGTAAGGCACAATGTTGTCATAGTAGGGTTGCTTCTTTACTCTACATTTGCAAAAGATGTTATTTTCCTTAGTTCCTCCACATTCAAGATTAAAAAAACATAATTATAAATGAAAATATAGATAAACAATACTTACCGTAGGATCAATTCTGTCACCACTGAGGAATGATGTGAGCAGTATGATGTAAACTACAAATATTCCTATTGATAAGCTACTGAAGTATCCTGTGTTCAGCAGCAGTAAACGTTTAAGATTTTGGTCTGTTTCAGATCTGAAAGCACAAGGTATGATATGCAGATGAATAATCAATGATTGAATATATTTTAAATATGTAGCAAACAGGAAGAAGAGGTTTGCGACTGGTAACAAGGCAGACACTACTGCTTGTTACTACAAAGTGGTGCCGATACATTCACAGGCCTGACCCACCATGTCACAGCCTGTGATGTATATGTTCTGGCTCCTCTCTATCCAGCCACTGGAGAGGGAGACTCAAGTGGCAGCCACTGCACGAAAACCGCTATTTTACGTATATATATACGCCATTGCGATAACGCACGTATCGGCTGTATCGTGGCTTGTTTATACTTGTATACACCTTTTATACGCGTCTACGTTTCGGGCGTCTACAAGACAGTTTCCATATGTAGACGCGCGCGACTTGGCTGTCTTTCACACCTGGCGTATTTAAGATAAAATATACTCTGCGCAACATATATATATACGCCAGGCGTATATATGATACCAAAAGAAAAAAAGAAATTGCGACTCACGGCCCGCCCGGGCCTGTGGGTGTTGGTAGAGGATACACCAACACTGACCCGCCACCCCCAACCTCCCAACCGCAACCCCTACCGCCCCCCCACCACCCCACCACCCCACGCCACCCCCAGCCAGCCTCAGTGAGAAGTCCCCCGCTGCCCGCTGCCCACCACTCACCGCCCGCCGCCGGCCACGTTTCTACAGGTTGACTCAGTGGGAAACCCTCCCCCACCCCCCACCGCCCGCCCATACCCGCCGCTGCCTGCTGCGAGGTGTTATGGTGTCGGATTAGCGGCTGCTTGCCTTGTGTAAGATGATTTCAGTCCTGAGGGCGGGCGGCTGGGCGGGTGGCTATGAGGGTGGCGGCCGCATTCACACTACTTCTAACAAGTCGGGAGGAGGACTCTGTCACCCAGAGACACTGGGGGGAGGCGATTATATAGTAAGGTTGACTGTCCACACATTCAAATGGTGTTTTAAAGTTAAATAAAATATCAGAAAAACGGTAAAAAACAACTTAATGCAGGTTTTTTTTATGTGTAATTAATCAATTTATACTCAATCAGGTTTTATAAAGGTTTTATAAAATAAATTGGTAATATAAGACTGCATTTTTCATATAAAACAGACTTGGATTGTTAATTTTTTTTGATAAGATTTTATTAGGGTCTTCTCTTTTGATTTTCCAGGCTCGGCTATTTGCCGTTCTGCCGCCTGGTCCCTCTTACATGTCAGGGTAACTTTTCTTTTCATTTTTTGGTTGTACAGGCTAGACGTTTTGATACAATATGACACAAGTAACTGCTTAGCACATTCTATTGCTGCAAGTTAATGAGATGAGATGATATGGGATGATATAGCATTCAGTTTGTTAACAGAATCTCTTATGATCTTAATATCAAGATCTCCATGCTTACAATCGGAGCGTTAAAGGGTAACAGTAAAGTATTAACTCTTTACATTTAGGAATAAACAGTTATCATGGTACCATACATGGGGTCCTCTTGTCGTCCTATGACATATATACTCATCACCTGTTATTTAACATAGCTACCTGACTAAAATCAATATAACTATTGCCTCTTATCCACCTCCTGAGACTTTTAATTGTGAAGGTTGGCAGCTACAACAAAATATACTCAAGATATCTATCGAACCAATGTCCACGTTGCAACGCAATCATGGGACAGGTATAGTAGGGAGCCAAGATAATATATAATAATCTGTAGGTTCCAGCATTCCATTATGTATTTTATAACGACACAGACAACTCCTTAATACTCTAAGGGCTTCACTACAACATGTTTTGTCAGCAATAACAATCAGTTTCGTTGCAACGCAATCAAAACTCATTTTTACATCTGGATCCTTGTCAGCCAGCAATATAACAGGCCGGGTAAACTTTCTTAATCAATATTTTAAATTTGTTTATATCATCTATTGTTGTATATATCTCTTGTAGTTTATTCCATCTTTCTATGGCTCTGTAGAAAAACGAGTTATCAAAAACCGGATTTTTTAGAGGTGGTTGTAAGAGCCGAATCCCAGTTTTCCTTCTAGTTGGTAAATTTCTATTGTCCCTTAACTGTTGTTCCGTCCTCAGGGTAAACGTATAAAATAAGAGGTGTGTGTCCCGTCTATCAATTAATAATTTTAACTTTGCCTTATCGTGTAGCTGATTGGTGGTTAGGATTGGGTTGGGCTCCAATTTCACCTTATATACACATCGCAGAAATTTATTCTGCAGCTTTTGTAGGGATTCTTTAGAGACCTGTTTACTGTCATCAAATATGAAGTCAGCATAATCAAAAAACGGTAGGACAGTTTTTTGTATATTTGAAGGGCTGCATATGTATCAATGAATTTTCTTATCTTGGCAAATAGATAGAATTTATGTGAAATTTTCTGTAATACAGATCTTCTTTGTTCTTTAAATGTTAATTGTCTATCTATAATCAGGCCTAGGTATTTGAAGGTTTTCACCTGCTGCAGTTCAACATTATTGAGCTGGATAATATCGGTAGGAGATTTTCGATTAGTTGAATGCGACATCCAGACTGTTTTTGTCTCATTTAGTGTTAGTAAATTCTCTTTACACCAATATTCAATTTTTGGGAGGATATTTGATAGACATTGAATCGAACGTGTTGTTATCACCGTGTCATCGGCATACAGGGTTGTATGACATGAGTTATTTGGGAGGCAATCAATAAGGTCATTTATATAGATGAGAAAGAAAGTCGGACCTAACACCGATCCCTGTGGTACTCCACATTTAACTGGCAGGGAAGAAGATAAATGATTATTAAATAGAACTTTTTGGTTCCTATCTGATAAGTAGTTATTTATCCAGTTACATGTTTTATTGTCTAGACCTAGTTTATAAATTTTGTGAAGAAGTAAATTATGGGGCACCGTGTCGAAAGCCTTTTTAAAGTCTAAGAATATTGAGGAGAGGCTATTAGTATTGTCAATGTTGTCATAAATATATCTAAGGTATTTTGTTATTGCAGATATGGTAGATCGTCCCTTCCTAAAGCCATATTGTGCATCGGTTAGTTTGAGGTTATTTTCTAAGTACAATCTTAGCCTATTGTTAACAATTCTCTCTAACACCTTCCCGGGAACTGGCAGTATGCTAATTGGCCTAAGATCATTTGCGTAGGAAACATTTTGTTTTTTGGGCAGGGCAGTAATAGTGGCACATTTCCACGTACTAGGATATAGAGAGTGATAAATAGTTGAATTAAATAATGTACGAACTTTTTCGGGGTCCGCAAGAAAGGCAATTTTAATAACAAATGTTTTCACATCCTTTACTGCTGATGCTTTTTCAATATCTATTTTTTTTACATTACTGATTACTTCTTCAAGTGATATAGGTAAGTTAATGGCAAATGAATTATGCTACCAGTAGTGTCCCCAAGTTGCAAAGATCGGAACTATTGGCTGGTGGTGTATATGTACGGAATCAGGTGTATATATGACGTATATAAGACCGCACCATGGACATGTATATTATGCCACTAGATAAGGCGTCTACGAGACGGATTACAGGTCCAACTTCTAGACGCAAAATTCTACTGTTAGACCAGTTTCGGATACATATGTAAAGCGGTACTGTTTGTGCAGTGAGCCCAAAGAATCTATAAAGTCAGCATATAGGTGAACATTTCAGACCCTTCATTTGAGGCCAAAATACATTTTTTTAGGCTATTCCTATTTCTTATTGTCCAATAAAGGTTTTTCCAATATAGTATTTTCTGCTGCAAAATCCGAGTTCAACATTTAATTTTTAATATTTCTCAATCCTGATGCATTTCTTTACTTTTCCACTTTTAAACCCATGCTTTAGTGTCATTGGACTGTTTGAAAAGAAATAATTGAAAGATCCACTTGTATGGTTTATGGGCATTGTCCATATTTAAGCCTTCTTGTTTAAAATTTGAGTGAACTTTATTGTCACAACTTTACCCTATTAATATGGCCTATGAATAGTTTCAATTTACCTTCTCAATTGTTCAGCCTTTTTGGCAAACGGTTTCTCCCAACAGTACATCTTGATAACTTTCATTGCTGTGATGATTTCACTCATCAAATGAATCCGCTGCCTCGTCAAGGTTTCTTGTGAATACCTAGCATGTGAAGAATTCCAATTTTGTTATTTTGAAATACACAATAGAAATACAGAGTTGATGTGCATTGTATGGGTGATGTGTACTGAATTTATATTTCATACTATTAGAGGGTTGGATACTAGGAACAATCTAATCAAGAAGATATTTACACAAATTACTAAACTGCTTAATGGATTCAATTAAGTATATAACTTGAAATGAACATTAATCACCACCATATGCACATATCTGACTATATTTCCAATAGATTACAGATATGAACTATTTCATAACTTATGTGCTGAGTCTTGATATTTCAATCCTTGCCTAATCATAGTTATTTTGGCACAAGCAAAGCTTACTACCAATTAACATGAGCAATTGTAATTTAATGGTAACAATGTACACACAAATATATAAATAAATCTGATCGAACATCTTGCAAATCACAAATATATAAATGTTTCAATCAAAAATGTACTATATGTTATATATGGACATACCTGAATCTCCCAATCAACTTTCCTATGTATAAACGACCAAGCAAATACAGGATGATAGCTGCAAAACCTGTGATGACTGCATATCCAGTCGTAAATGCTCCAAATACCAGAAATGCCACCAGGATAAAGGGAGTTAATAGACATGCATGAAGGAATTGCATGCACTGGAAGGAGATGATGTACAACTGTATACAACTGGAGTAACTACTTTAAAAAATATGCGATTTAAATCAGATTTACTTTATTCTATGATAAGAATATTTGGGTATAACCTTTCATTATGACTGCTTTACGGAAGAGCGCCCATTATGTGGCAAGTATTGTAAGTCCTTTAGAAGCGGACATCTAAGTTTATCCAATACTTTTACTGAGATGAAGGTTAAGAAGTCTCTCCAAAGCAAATAAAATGAACCTTGGTGCCTGTAACATGTTTGTCTGCCCATCAACATGAGAGACTCTAACTCACTCGATCTTTATTATATAGTATTGATATTGAGAGTCCTTTTCTATTCCATTAAACTGTCACTTACCAGATGAAATACCTCTATGTCTGTGGACATGTGGGTCACTATATTGCCAGCTGAAGTTTGACGGCGAGCCCTGTTACTGATGGAAAGGACCTACGGAAGACCAAAGTCATGAGTTATGGGTAACAGCAAAATAGGAAATTATGGTCTCATGTGATTATTTTCTATTTCAATTGCAATTCATGCCTTTCTTAATGATAGTCATAATAAAATTGGGGAAATAAAAACTTGAATCGAAACACATCGAGGTAAAATGAAATATCAGTATAGAAAAGATATGAAACAGGCAAGTACATACAGAAGAATGAAGTTTGATAATATATTAAAGCTTATCGCACCAGGTGCCTGCAGCAGAGATATGCACGGTAGCAGTGCCAGTATAATCCTAGGTGCTGGGTCTTGATGAATATATCAGCTGAAGCCAGCATTTTGTCCTCAATAAAGTTGAACTGGAATTGCTTACTAATAACAGTGGCATTCAATACACCTGTCATTGCTAGCCAAATGGTGTTAATTCCAAGGTAAGGTAGAGTCATTAAACACGGTGTTGTTATAATGGCTGTGCAAGAACCTCCTACCATAGCGTTGCATTCAGGAGTGCATACTCTGGTTCAACAATCATGTCAAGCTTCCTATTACACCCAGTCGAATGCATTTGTAGCTGCTTAACCCTGCTTGTGGTGAAACTTCTAAAGAGGGATGATGTTTCAGATGCCTGGCATAGTCATGGTGGTTGAATGACATCTTTTTGGGACCCTGTGTCATTATGCACCGATTGTGAAATCTTTATACTAAACCTGTAAGGACTGTTTAATTTAAGATTATAGGTGCTTAAGACTCCAGGAGATTACAGAAAGTGGAAAGAAGTGCCTGAAAAAATTTGCTGGTATTTTGGTCTTTTCTTTGATAATTCAAATTTCCAATGCTTAATAATTCATGTTTTTTGATATGAGCTGTTGTAATCTCCTCAGACTAAACTATCTGTAATATCCTATCATTTTCCCGGATATTACTACATATCTGGTCTTTGGAGATTACAGCCGCTTGTATCTGAAACCAGTAAATATCATGTATTTATTGATAGTCTAATAGAAACCTTCATTCAGTATTTAATCTTTTAAAGAGAAGAGAACAAGATAACTTTACCTTTTTGTAGATTAATCCTGCACATAATGTCCGCATTTCCATGGCAGATGTGAAGTAACAAAAGAACATATGACTATGGAAAAGACTGATGAGGATGATAGTCACCAACAACGTGGCCGTATAGATGTAGGCTGTTGTCTCCGATATTTCTCCGCTGCCATTGAGGTACTGAACCAGTCCAGTTATCAGGAAAGGACCTGTGTATTTCATCATCTCCTGTTGAAAAAGATATGTAATGCATAGTGTAAACTTGATTCATTGGTATATGGGCAGAGGGATATAGTGGCTTCCTATTGTCAGTATTGCACTATGTAGGTGCCCAAAAATTATTTGATATAGCAGAGTTGGTTGTTAAGAAATAATAGCCTGTGTTTGAAGAGTGACGGTTAGGATTGAGCACGGTGGAGAATGAGTTGTCAAGTGACTGGACTCTATTGGATAGGGAGCCAAAGTGAACCCGCTGAAACCACAGATACCCACCTACAAAACACCATTTCCGGTGGCCAGTAAGAATGAGGCCTAGTGCTAAACCATATAGAAGTAATTTTTAGATACCATATGTACCTGCCGAAATTCAGTGTACGGGCACCGGGTGCCCGAAACAGGAAGTATGTAGCCGGTTCCCGACTGTATATCACACATATATGAACCAGCGAAAAAAGACTGAAGGCGATACATAAGTATCGACTGTAAATACACATACTAAAGCTAGTGAAAGTGGTACATAAATAAATTAATAAATATAAAACATCGAGATACAAGGTTAAAAATATAGATGAAATTGGCACGCCATAGCGCCAGACACGTAGTCAACAGTGAGCCATCGCAAAATCAAAACAAACCGTTGACTTCACAACGTCATCAAGGAGAGTGATAGCGGAGGCTGATGATAACATTGAGCTATACTGAGACCAAACGGTAACCAGCTAAATATGGCTCACTCGCCCAGCATATGCTTTGCTCCTAGCCTTAACAAAATAAGACAAAGAATGTGCTAGGGGATTGAGACGATAATGACGTCACACGCTCAAGCCCTGCTATCGTCTTGAGATCGACATTGTCGTGAAAACCACGGTAAGAGTACACGATGCTGTGCCCAGCAACTTCGACAATGCCGATTTGGTAAATATGTAACTAATTCTGACAATTTGAGGGTATATAATAAAAAGAATAAAGTCTAGGCTTCGTTATGCCCCAGTCACACTGGCGTAAAATTCGGCGTTTCTTCTACGTATTTGAATTGTTGGAGACCACGTATTAGCTACGGATTTGGAACGTATTGTTGGCTTGGCTTTAACGTTTTAGTACGCTTCTCAACGTTCATCAACGCTTCTTTACGCTTTTGTACGCATTGTGGCGTTCTTCGGCGCATTCCGACTTTCCTTTACGCATCTCCGCGTTTTCCCGCGCATAGCAGCGCATTTGTAGATTTCAAAATGCGTAGAAGAACGTAGACGTGCGTTCACGGAAAAACGCTGTTTTTTACGCCAGTGTGACTGGGGCATTAGATGTTGGATTGTACTTGGTCCTTGGCCCCATTTTAAAAATCGGGCCAAGGACCACGAACAATCCAACGTCCACGAAGCCTTAGCCAGTATTCTCTAATTAGTAATTTTTTACCTAACAAATGTTCAAGCCATCATGGGAAATCATAGCCAAGGTATAGGTATATGATTTGTATACCAACAAATATACCAGATGTCTAGCTTTCTCACAATGCTTTATTATTAAAGATCCCGTTGTGGTGATTTATAAAGATAGGCATTTTCCAAGATGGAAACTATTTTTTTTTCAATATCATATGCTCCAGAGTGAGGTCGCACGCCTTCATTTTGATGTGGCCTACTTTGGCAGCCAACACAAGATGGTGCTAGTGTGCAAGTCCTGAATTGAGATACATTGAAAAATGCCTCATAAATGAAGTCCTCATATCATCATTTAGGCCTTCAATTATGAATTGACTTGAATACCATTTCAATTTTAAAAAGTTAGGCAATTATTCATCTTCTCATGTGTGTATTTATATATATTGCCAAATCTTTTTTGTCATATGTTTGTCCTTTTCCATGCAAAAATGTAGATTGTACATAATTTATTGAAGTATTCATTCAGCGATGCCATATGTATGAAAATAAACTTACACTAAACAGTTCCATGATAAACCCCTTTATCAATGTAATCTTGTTGTGGAGTAGAAGATGTTTGAACAAGGCACCATGTTTCTGTCTTTCCTCCTTTGATAGTTTGTACCAGCGCCTGAAAAACAAAGGCCCCCAATAGTCTAATATTTTACTGAGTATAACTTGATTATGAAAGATCTATATTAAACTTTTGTAAGAGATGAAATATGACTGTATGATTATCAAGTGGGCTCCGTTCATATCTTATTATCCTACCCCTAATAAAAAACTCCATAGGCTTAACATTGGGTCACTGTATTTGGTCTGTAGTTCAGAAAAATGAAAAATATTGCTCTAGTGGGATACACTTGACAAATGACGTCATCTGTTAATGTAGAAGTAATTTAGACAGGCCGGGTAGGATAAATTCTAAACCAAACTCGAGATTGTCGTGTTATTGTTCAACGCACTCCGGCAAGATCGCGTATTACTGTCCTCGGCTTTGCCTCGCGCAGTAATATGCGATCTTGCCGTCGTGGAATAAACAACAACACAACTAACTCTTGTTTGGTTTCTACATAATATCTGGAGGGGATAAATAGGCATTCATGGCAAGATATACTAGACAGTCAACTAATGTCTCAAACATTTTGAAAAGCATCTGGTCTTCTTGACACGATTCTGCATGGAGGGCTCTTAGATGATTACCATCCTAATGCTCTGACAAAAATAAAACATTCATGTTGATTGGGTGTATCAAAATAATGAACAAAGGCAGGACTGCCCAAATGAGATATATATTTCATGAAAGCAGTATCATTTAAAGTAGCAAGACAATAACATGATAAAAGCTGTGTTTGTATTGTGATAAAATTGTAGGGTTTGAGTCAGTCTAGCGGTTGTCTGTTCACTCCTCACCATCAAGGTCTGACAAAAATAATGCATTCATGTTGATTGGGTGTATCGTAATAATGAACAAAGACAGAACTGCCCAGATGCCATATTTATTTCAGAAATACCTTATCCATTAAAGTAGGAAGTAGCAAGACAATAACATTATAAAAGCTTTTTTTGTGTTGTGATAAAATGTTGGGGTCGAGTCAGTGTAGCAGTGGTGAGTTGCTCCTCACACGAGGATGTGGGAAGTCAGTCCCTGCTGTGTGGTGATGCTGGTGAGCCCATGCACACAAGTGCTGTGTGTTACACCTGGATTACATAACTCAGCCTGTATATAAGGTTAAGTCTGCAGCAGGTCAGCAGGTCTTCTCTGTCTATCTCTCTGTAAGGAGTGAATCCCTTGGAGTCTCATAAAGGTAGTAGGTTTTTCCGAACCCTCTCTGTGGTTGAACAAGTATATGTGCTGTGGCAAAAAAACCAGATAAGCTCTCTTGGGTTTACTTGGCACTCTATAGTGTCAAGGAACTGTAAAGTGATTGTGATCCATTCCAGATTACAAAGAACTTGCATAATAAACATCCTTGTCAAGAGAGATGTCTGGTTTTATGTGATTAGGCCATATAATCATCTATATACAGAAAACATTCAGAACCAACCTATGTTATCCTTATAGGGTGGCATTACACATCGCCAGAATAGATACAGTTTCTCCCAAGGTGGGCTAACCTTAGGAGGCCAGAGCCGGCAACAGCTACAAAGTTATAGATACAAATTGAGTGATGGTAACTGACAGATGATAAGGGCATCATTGAGCTATTTGATATTTAAGGATGGGTTATAGACCTTGATGACAGACATACACATTAGAAATAGGGTGGGTAGGCATGGTGCAATTTGACCATCTGAACAATGCAAAGAGTAGCGAGGAATGTATATTTATGTGGTACACATGAGGCTCAAGGTAAGAACAGTAGGGGGTTCCAGTTGTCAGAATTACAATCAATTAATCCACAATCTGACAAAGTATGATATATTATTGCTTTCACCGAATTGCTCGCAAGGTTTTACTTACTTTTCAAAACTAGTTACATTTGTCTCACATGTCATTGAAGGCAAAGGGTCAAAGCAATCTGTGTCATTTAATGGTCTTTTGTAGGCTGTGTAGAAGAGGCTGCCCATCCACCTGAATAAAAAATGACAGTGAACATTCAGAGTGGATGCACCAATCAGTTAAACCACTGAAATGTTAAGGTAAATTATCTTGAAATAAGCCTTAGACTCCAAGGACAGAATATTCAATATTCAAAAACTAGCAAATAATACCATTTTTATCTTATTTGACTAAAAAAGAGAGCTTGTCTCATTACCCTGATCACTGAACACAATAGAGAGAGTCGAGAAATGGGCAAATACAATTTATTTAATTTTATAATGACCTTATCGACATGAATATTGATAAGGTAAATGTTGATATGAAGTAAGATAAAGAAATGATAATTGACAGATGTATTGATGTCAATTATGATATGTAAGTACATATTGGATAATTGACCAATTGAATGAGTTGTCAATTATTATAAGGGGACCCTCCCACCTACTACGATTAAGTCTACGATTAACCCTTTGGCCGCGTCGGCGACAAACTGAAAAAATCGTGGAGGTGTCGCCGAAGAACTCCTCAATTAGTCAGGTTTTGTCGCTGACGAACTAGCTACGCGCCGACGCACTACGACGCACTACAACAAAAAAACGTTAATCGTAGAGGCTCTACGATATTCAAACATGTTTAAATTTCGTAGCGCGTCGTAGTGCGTCATAGTGCGTCGGAAGGTTAATCGCAGAGCGCAGCGGTTTGTCGCCGCAATTGGGCCCTCCCACCTACTACGATGCACTACGACGCACTACGACGACTACAATTAAGTCTGCGACGGCAGCGCGTGTCGTAGTGCCTCGTAGTAGGTGGGAGGGCCCCCTAAGTATGTATAGTTATATAATATGATAATGTAATTATATATAGGTATATGATATGTATATAAAATAGCCATACGTGAGTAGGAAACGGAGAAAAGTTGAGGGTGGGTCGGAAGTAAAAATGTATGTGTTTACGGTGTGGAGTACAGGAACCGAGTGGGGGTAGGTGAGAGCAGAGTGGTTGCACATGAGTGCGAGGTTCGCGTGTGAAACGCTAGGGGGAAGCGCAGGGTGCGCTATTGAGGGAAAGCGCCAGGGGGAGCAATGACCAACCCTGACCAAAGGCCATGGGTCACCCATTTGCAAAAGAAAAGGATCCGTTGTATAAATCCATGACATACAAAGTAAGCAATATCAATCAAATCCCCATGTTATAGATTCATCTTACCAGAATGTGATCCTTGAGAAGATATTTGCTGACAAAACTGGATGTGGCTTCTTTCTTGGAGTAGGACCATCCTTTTCTTGTCCATTTCTATTCTTCTTATTTCCTGTAATTGAGTTGTAACCCTGGAATAGTTATAAGTATTTTCCAAATTAATTGTAGCACTGAAAAAGTTATGAACTTGTATCTTCCCAACAAATTTATGTCAATTGCAAAATGTATCTTGGAAATTTGTCCACATTTTAAAACATATCATGGAAATAGATTAAAATGGTAGAAAGCTTGGCAAGAAAATGTTGGATTATTGAGAATAATCAGAAAATTTGGTGAATCATTCAGAAAAATTAGGTAAGTTAGGGAAACTAGTTAACCTAAGTGGGACGGCTTATCGTCCCACGTTACTTTGGGTAAAATTATCGCAAGAGCTTGCGATGCGTGGTAAGCTATGGTTATATGATATTATTACTGTAACCCTAGGAGCAGTCAGTAATCATTTTTGTTGGGTCAAGACATCTATAATAAGTTAAAAACAATGTGAATTTCTACTCATATTAAATGTTTGCGTCATATAACCGTCCTTGTAAGAAATGTTATAAGAAATGTATTATTATTATTAAACGAAAAAGGGAACCCACTATACAATAAGTAGTACTGATATGATCTCATGATTAAAGGATATAAATATATATAAGTATACATTGAAGACAAGACCAATTTCTGTAATTTCCTCAGCGTCATATGACCTGGGAAGTAGTACTTAGTAGTTATAATATGTGATAAGTAATGAGATCAATGTATTGTCCTGTGATGTATTGTTATGACCGCTACAAGGAAGAACGCCAATAGGCGATTGTATGTTATATTTGTTACTTGAATAAAGAAAAAAAAAAAAAAAAAAATGGCGAGTTTGTGCACAGGTATATATTACTATACACCTATGGGCGAACGTCTATGAGTTACTTCCTGCTGCTAGGCATATCATATAAATAACGTTCGGGCCCGCCGAGTAGTAGGACGTATAATTTCCATAGGCTTAAGCATTGCAGAACGTACGTCCCGCTGCTACAGACACTACGGCCCGCTAACGTAAAATATCGCGATAGCGCGAGAGCAGTGTCCGTGTCAAAAACAAACAAACAAAATGGTCGTTCTCTCCCATTCATAACCTGAGAGACATGCTAAGCCTTACCCGTAAGAACTGGAAGCATGTATTGTCCAAATATCGAGGTAGTCGACGTGTGAAATTCACGTAAAACCGTTTAAATACCTTAAATATGCGAGAACAATCGATATCAACAAGTCCGATCGCCTCCCGTTACGCCGCTCCCCGTTGTCGCAACATTATTACGTTGGCTACCAGAGTTCCAGGTCGTCCTGTGTCATACATTTCATAGTCCGCTCCACGTCGGCAGTTGCCGGGTTTTCACCCTCCCACCTCCCGGTGCTCAGTGAATGTCGAAGTCGCCGTATTCAAACGCCGATATCTTCGGTTTAAAGTGACCGATCTTCATCATATTTAATACGATTATAGGTTATATATGTGCCGTACTCGTGTTAAAATGTCATTGCTTAATTCCTACGGTAGGTGAAGTTACAGCGTCATCTGTTGCCACACATCGATCGTTGCCGGGTTTTTACCGCCAGCGGGCCGTAGTGAATGTCATTGGCTTTGTACAGGAACAGGGGCATTAACCACGGTGCAGGGAAGGTAATGAAACGGCGTTTTAAATGAGTTGGAGGTGTATAGTAATAAGGAAAAGTAGTGACTGAGCCCGTATGGTGTCTGTTCTCGGTCATTTGATGAAAAAATACGGCCCTCCCGCCTACGGCGTCGGGCCGTATTTTTTCATCAAATGACCTCGAACGTCCACCTGTACGGGCTCAGTAACCACGTTTTCTCATAATAATATAAAGTAAGTAACATTTAACACTACAACACCATTCAGTACCACTACATACCAATGGATACTATGAGAAAACGTGGTCACTGAGCCCGTACGAGTGGCCGTTCGAGGTCATTTGACGAAAAAATACGGCCCGACGCCGTAGGCGGGAGGGCCGTATTTTTTCGTCAAATGACCGAGAACGGACACCGTACGGGTTCAGTCACTACGTTTTCTTATTACTATACACCTACAACTCGTTTAAATGCCGTCTTATTAACTTTCCTGGTCCCGGATTCAACCCCTCGTTACTGAATAATATCACTGCCATTCACTACGGCCCGCTAGCGGTAAAAACCCGGCAACGGTCGACGTGGAGCAACAGATGACGCTGTAACTTCACTCTCCGTACGAATTAAGCAATGAAATTTTAACGCTAGTACGGTATATATATAACCTATAATCGTACCAAATATGATGAAGATCCGTCGCTTTAAACCAAAGATATCGGCGTTTCAATACGGCGACTTCAACATTCACTGCACACTGGGAGGTGGGAGGGTGAAAACTCGGCAACGGTCGACGTGGAGCGGACTATGAAATGTATGACACAGGACGACCTGGAACTCTGGTAGCCAACGTAATTATGACGTCGACAACTTGGAGCGGCCTAACGGGAAGCGGTCGGACTTGTTGATACCGATCAGTCTCGCGGATTTGAGCCATTTAAACGGTATTATGTGATCGCCCTATGTTGGATACCTCGATGGTTGGTCATTACATACTTCAATCTGATACGTGGACATTGTAGCATCTCTCTGAACTCGCCAATGGGAGTAAAAGAACCACCATTTTATTTGTTTTTGACACTGTCGCTGCTCACGCTGTATCGCGATATTTTACGTTAGCGGGCCGTAGTGTCTGTAGCAGCGGGACGTATGTTTTGCAATGCTTAAGCCTATGGGAATCCATACGTCCTACTACTCGGCGGGCCCGAACGTTATTTATACGATATGCCTAGCAGCGGGAAGTAACTCATAGACGTTCGCCCATAGGTGTATAGTAATATATATTATATCATTACCAAGAGCAAAACAAATCAGAAATAATATCTGTTATTAACTAGAGGATAGGCTAATATCATAGTGTCGTAAGGTACCATGTCTAATGACCATAAACTAATCTCTGGGTTTTTAATTTATTCCTAAGAATTTGTCTAAAGGTATCCATAGTATTTACATTTCTTTCCGCAGATGGCATGCTATTCCGCAACTTGCTAGTCGCAGCCTCTGTTGATCTTAGGTAATGTGCTGGATTCCCGCCCCACTACAATTAGAATGTAAATGGGCAGCTGCCTTAAGTACAGGTGCATCATATATATACATGTTCGACGTTGTTCATTTGCTAAGTACTTTATATTTTTCGAGCGATTATAGGCTAACATAGCTAGGTGGGAGTTGCGCTGCTATTCAAGTTTATTAATATAGCATGTATTGTGTATGTAATTGTTCGAAATACGGCGTATATTGGACTTATATATCTCAGTAGTCTAATTTTGTGGGTCGCTCTTGCAATTGCCCTGCTAATGTGCTTTTCATATGATAGTGATTGGTCACGTCTCACTCCAAATTAGTCATATTCATTTGTTTGTAGTAGTGGTATTTCGTTAAGTGTTAGTGACGGGTTAGGTGCGTTTGTTGCCTTTTTTTTTTAGCTACGAAAATCATTGACTTTGTTTTCGATACCTTTATGGTAAATTTGTTATTTGCACATCATACAGCAAGTGAGTTTAAGTCCAGTTGTAAGTTGGTTTCAATTGTCCTAGATTGTCACCTTCTAGATATACTACCGTGTTGTCAGCGTAGAATTGTATTTCACTATGTTTAATAGTCTCACTCAAATCATTTATGTAAATCAGGAAAAGGAGTGGCCCCAGGTGAGACTTTGTTTAATAGTCTCACTCAAATCAATTATGTAAATCAGGAAAAGGAGTGGCCCCAGTATGGACCCCTGAGGGACTCCTCTGGTTATGATGGTTTGGGTTGACAAGGGATTATTCGCTATTGTTCGTTGTTTTCTATTGGTAAGGTAGTCTTTAATCCAGTTTGCTAGTTGGGGCAAGATTCCAAGATTTAGAATATTTTGGTAAAGGATATTGTGATGACCGGTATCAAAAGCTTTTGATAAATGGTTGGTGGTGTCTTTTGTTGCCTCATAAAACTTGTCAGTGGTGGTTTGGCAGAGTTTACTTGCAATCGCTGGGTGTTGTTCTAATTTCAGCCAGATAACTTCTTCCAGTTCAGTTAGTTCACGGTCTTTCCACAGTTGTTCACACTTGATTTTACGATGGCTTTGATAGCATACAGATTTTTCATTTTCTCAATTTGTCGAAGTGCCAGTGTGTCTTTGTGAAAACTAGCCATGCACATGGCAAATATGTGTTTGGCCGTGGGGCCGCTTATGCCATTAATAGGATCATAGATGTCACATGGATAGATACACAATATTACCATGATTTCGATCTGAGTGGCCGTATTCTCCGCGTAGTTGACGCGTAGTAATACTCCGAGCGATAGCGAGGAGTATTGCGTAGCGTCAACTACAAGGAGAATACGGCCACACAGATCGAAATTATGGTAATGTTGTATTTATTACTCACTTATTTTTAGATTTAAGCAATAAATATGATCGTTAGAAAACTTTTCAACTTAATTAAGAAGTTATGTTTGGGACTACTTTCATCTCAAAAATCCGTATCCTCCTAGGAGGGTACGGAGCTCCGTATCCTCCTCAGTAGCGATCTGTAATCTCCATAGGCTTAGTATGGAGACTCCGTATCAGGTGGGTAATAAAAGTTTGACAACGGGCTATGTTGACCTTAGAAGAATAAACCATGATCTGTGTGAACTGTGGAGGCTTTTTCCGGCGTAATGTCGAAGGGTAGGTCATCAAACTCACTCAGTGTTAATCTTTTGCCATTGATTACTACTGCGTTACCTCACACTTTCGCTTCTCTTGCACCGCATCGTTTTGCAGCTTCGAAGACTAACACCATGTTTCTTCTTTCTAACATTTCATCTTCTGTTAGATGTGATGTAACATGTTTTGTACCAGTCAAGTTATTTCTGAGTCAGAAGATTTCGGATCGTTGCTGCTTGGCTACCAACTTTACTTTGATCAGTCGAATCCATGTGTGTTTGTTTTTGTTTACATTTGGTGTGGGTGGCTTAGTCCGTTCACGCACCGCGCCGCCTCCGGGTTACGGTACGTGAAGGTCTAACAGAGCATGGCTCTGACTGGCCAGCCACCTTTAGTGAGAGGAATTGTAGGGTTGGCTGTTCTATTTATAGGATCAGTTTGACAAGAGGGATACTGTATCATATTGCTGGTTACTGGATCGCAATACACACAAGGTTAGAACCAGCGATCCGCCATTTTCCAGGTGCATATTGGGAAGAAGGTAGGAATTCCCACCTTAAAATGGCAGAGCAAAACAGTCCCAGTATGAGAGCCTGTGTGCCCTGGCCCTGGCGACAACGGACTGTACTAGAGTCTATGGGTGGCTTCCCCAAATGGTAGGCCCCATGAGTCATTGAAAAGGGAAAGAATAAGTTCATTGTTTTAAAAATATTGTGCATGACTTTATGTAATACTTCAAGATCATTCTCTACTACACCTTTGAAGATCACATTTAGCTGTCTTGCTTGTGCTTGATTGCTTTCAGCTAGCTTAGTGGCACTTGCAGAGTCAGCTTCGAAGCCGTCCATTCTCCGATCCGGCCAGGAGTAGGTGGCGCTCCGAACCCCCTGGGCGGCCATTTCGAGAAGCACCTCCGCAATGCTAAACCTATGGACCGTTCTGACGTCCATTTATGATACATTTTAATGTGTGAGGATGTTTTAAGTAATTCTGAAGAAATTTCCCAGACAAAATCAGACTTCCCTGGTTATTTCAGATCAAATGATTATCTGGTAGCCCCAGTTAAGGCTATAAACGCGATGTCAACAAATCGTCGAAACAAGCGATTTTCTTTGAGTTGGCACATTTAAATTATATCTGAATAATGTAAATAATCCTATTTCAATTATTTCAAGTATAGGATGCACATGAGAAGGTTGATTAATATAGTTTTTCGCCATTTTAGACTCTGACAGCGCTTTTTATTCACCAGGCAAGATGGTGGATCGATCCGTTGTATCTTTCCAGCACCTAGCCAACTGTTTCACTGCTCGTTGCTTCGTCACTCTGTCGCTTCATCGGGTCAGAACACTGTCAAAACCCATCGCTCACACAAAACAACTCATACTCACATTCACTCCGCATCGCACAATACAAATTACACTCACATTCATTCCACCTCACCTGCACCACCACAACCCCCCCCCCCCCCCACTCCAGTACTTGATCACTAATTTCAAATAACTTCCGATTGGTCGCGGGTCGATAAAACTGTTCAGACTGCCACCCACCCAATGCATTATATCAATTTACAAACTGTCTCAACACTTTTCCTGTTTTATTTCGGTTCCGAGTGTCCATCCATGAATGATAAAGTGCTCCTCGCCGGCAGACGAAGCCACTCCTCCTGCCGAGGCATGCAGGACACGCTCAAGGACACTCAGTGGACAACAATGACTTACAGACTCCAAACATTTCTTTTTAAAACAAATATACGGACACTGACTAATTTTTCAGTCATCGACTCCTTCAACATTTTTCTTTAGAAAACCCATTGAACCATCAGAGTGGTTCCTAATTCTTTTCTATGGATACTTACATGGTGTTACATAATATTGCGTAATGCTGCGTAAGCGTCCCTCATTCTTACCTTTTTCTTACAATAATTTTTGAATAAGGTTGATATATTTTCACAAGTCATAACATGTCACACCCGTGACATAAACAAATCCCATGTTAAGCCTATGGCGTTTTTTATTAGGTGTAGGATATGTGTGTTTGACTGCACATTCTTGGTTGCCAGGTCTTGCTTCGTTTGTTTATCTTCGATACCTCCAGTATTATTGCCTGCCTGGATTGAACTTGAAGAGGATCTGGTTATTCTGTCGCAGTCTGACATTTGAAGTGACAGGTAAGTATGTATATGTAGCTCTACACGCCAATTGTAAAATGCCTATGTTATTGGACAGGAGAACTGAGCAGCTATTTATAAAATGTCCAGTAATAAAGAGATGACAGATGATAGAGAATTAGGGACTAGATCGGATCAGAAAGTGAGGTTTCTTGAGAAAGTTGGTAGAACCAGTTCATATGAAAGAAGTCCCTTTCACAGGGGCATTGTCCTTTGGAACGCACTTCCACCACGCGTACAGAAGGCCAGTGACAAAGGAACTTTTAAGAGAGAGCTATGTATGTTTAGGAAAACAAATTTATAAAATGTGGACTTAATGTCGTATGCTAACATATCCTTCATCATTCCCTCATTCTTCATAATTGTGAACGAGAATGTAAAAACCTTGATGTAAGTTGTATCACTTGAAGAACTGTTTATTAACAGAAGTGAATAAAGTTTATCCAAAAAACAAAAAGTTGTCTCTAGTATCTCACAGAGGTGTTATCAAGTATTAGTCATCAATCGCGAGCTATGGTCCGTAAAAAAATAGGGTGTAGGTTGGAGCTCAATCACGGGCATGCATCAACCGGCCATGTTCTCTTTTGCTGGGGCTTATGCAAGGTTAAGTTTATTCCACACAATTGATAACTAGGAGTAGAGAGCATGCTCATCATAGATGAATGAGCGTGCAATTATAAATAAATAACAATAGAAAGGTTTGGGTTTCATTCAGTATATATGGATCGTTTTCTGTAACCCAATTGCACCCAGTAAACTTGACATCATCTGCCTGAGTCTAGGATCCAAATATATCAAGCACCAGTAGGTCAATGTAATATTTCGGTGTTGAGTGATTGGTCATGGTCAGCTGGGCATGCTTCTAAAACACTGAGACACTGGCACCCTGCTCCTCTGCCAGTAGCACAGTGAGCAGCACACAGATAGTGAAGGGATAGTTTTCTGGCAGCATGCTGGAAGTGTATATGTGTGATCACTCTAACCTTTAGATGATGTATATAGTGCATGCATGCACGCTCTAATAATATCTCACTTTCTGATATCTCTAAACCCCCGGCATATTCTATGTTGCCTAACAACTGTCCGAGATATATCAGTTGCCCACAAGAAACTTCAGCAGAGTGTGCCTGCCTTAATTAACCACCTAATACGGAGTCTCCATAGGAATAGCATTGGGTTTGAGTATTTGGCTACTAGGAGATTACTGAGGCCCGTTACCTCCTGCAGGAGATTACTGGAAATAGTTCCCAAAACGTCATTGGGCCCCTAGCGAGCGAAACGCGAACTACTACACGCAATGACAACAGCAGACAATCACACAACGTCAAAATCAATGTGAATTACAGAATAGTTCAAGTTTGGTGAATTCATCTGCGGTATTGTCTCCTGAACTCCATAATCTGTCACATTACAGTTTTCAACGAGTTCTTACCTAGTCTTATTTCCGTATTTTGGTGTAAAGTCCATCCTCTGGTGACCGTATAAAACCAACATGGCGAATTGATTCAAACTAACTGCCACCTCGCGGGTAATTTAAAAACTACAGCTGTATATTTTCACCAACAGGAGGCGCATCGGGCAAGTTTCAAATGAGCATTGTAATTATTAGCAAGAAACGGTGGTTAATAAATACAACATTAACTGGTTTCAGATACAAGCGACCGCAACCTCCTCGGACTAGACTCATCGTAATCACCTCACTATCGTTCGGAGATTACTATGTGTCTTGTCCTCAGAGATTACTGCTGCTTGTATCTGAAACCAATTAATATTGTGTATATAATAGGATCTTCATCAGCCCAGATGAGGACCGGGAAACAGCAAAAATGGACTGGTTCCCTGCCCTAATGAAATAAGGGACAGGTAACGGGTTCCTACGACCTTCAACTAGACTGTAGTACGTCCCGTTGTCTCAAGGCCAAGGCACTAGTGGACTAGTGGTTTAGCTGGGTTCCGCATCTTCCGCATCTCTGCCGAGCCTCCTAGTTGATACCCCGGAAGCCATTGTATCTGGTGGTCTGCCAATCCCACAATGCAACAGAAAAATGGAGGCGCTACCAATAATGCACCACGAAACTGCAACCCGTTACCTGGCCTATAGTCTAACTAGGCCAGGCTGCCAGGCTACGGCAAAAACAGCTCTCCCAGCAGATATCCTGTGCTCTACATTCTGTGGTTGCTTGTATCTCTGCCCCAACCTGCCTGTTTGAGCTGAAATCTGGCCCATACGCCGGTTTTTCAAATTTCATAAAATCTAAGAGTTTTGGGGGGTATTTTGTGTTTTACATGTAAATGGAGATGCACATATATTTTATATGGTAAATAAAATAATCTCATTTCTATTATTATTTATGTCAAACCAGACACAGCCTCTAGGATTACTTTCTGCAGTGGAAAGCACCTTATGGTTTGTCAACAATGTCATGTGCTCCTCTGAAGGAGCAGTCTACTTAACTGGGAATTCCCATTATAAAATTGTTTAAGTCTGCACAACCCCTGTGGAGTGCTGACCTTTGATGACCTTTGATTATAACATCAATCGAGAGAGCAAAGTGAAGGCGTCCCCCATTTTTAAATCTGCCGTTGTGTTGCCGGCCTATTTGCCAATCAAATTGCGTTATTGTTTCAAAGCATACAGTCTGTCAGTCAAACCTTGCAGGTGAAGCTCAAAGCTTGCATTTTGTCAATCAAAGCGTGCAGTCTGTCAGTATCCAAAGGCACCAGTATAGGGAGCCAAAGTGAACCCGCTGAAACCACAGATACCTGATTACAAAACACTATTTCCGGTGGCCAGTAAGAAGGAGGCTTAGTGCTAAACCTATGGGGCTTTGAGGCTAGACTTTTGTTTTGGGTCTCGTTTGTTACTTTCGAAGTGTTGTTTACTACTATCGTCTCTGAATAACTCTGTCTCGAAGCTACGATGACAGTTGTTAAGTTTATGAAAAATATGGATCTAAAAGATAGGAGAATGACACATATAATCTCGAACCTACATAGTCTAAGTACTGAGCGCCTATACCCGGAAATGGTATTTTGTGACCGGCTATCTGTGTTTGGAGCGGGTTCACTTTGGCTCCCTATAAAGATTCATGGAGTACAGTGCATTCTGTGTGGAAAAACTATACTCTTAGCAGCAGTGTGTATTTACACTCAGTATGTGCACAGGGATAAAATGATAGCCAGATACATAATAACCAAGTAGATGTGGCCACCTACAATTTATGAAAGTTTGATAATCATATTTTGACATATTTTCTGAACTTTGGAAAAATGCATATTGGAATACAGGTATAATCACATTGTTCTCCTATTATTATATATCTTAAAATGTCCGTAAAAATACACACTTTACCTTAATTTTACCTTAATAACACTCAGTGTCAATCTCTCAGTACATTTCTAACAATGCTAAGTCTATGGGAAAATGTGCTTGGTGAGTGAATGTCAATGAGACATTCTTGCAGTTACATATACATGAGACTTGCAGTGGATTGTGTTGTGGTTAGGGCATTCTCTTAAACCCAAAGGTCTGGGGTTCCATCCCCGATTGCGCTAGATTCTTTTTATGATATTCTTTTTAAATAAAAAAGGATATACGCCAGTGTAGAGAGATTCAATACGCAATATATAAACAAATTTGAAACCTACGCTGAATTATATTAGTTTTATGTGTAAACACTGTTGCCTTCGCTGTTTGTATACATTTTGCATGCTCACTTTCATTGCCGTTCCTATGGCCAGTATGGGCTCATAGGGTGGTCAAGGCACTGACTCTTAAGTGTCCATAAGATCAGTTATAGATGTCATCTGTCCGCCATTTTAAAATTACCCCTGTCGCATTTCTGTCAGGTTCTTGTCCAATCAGATTGTGTTAGCTCAAGTTGAAAGCACTCCGTATGGCTTATCCAAAGGTGAGATGTACAAGAAATTATGGAATACCTCAGCCGTATAATAACTTTTTCTTTTTCTTTTCTTTTTTTATTGCAAGTAATTCACCTCAGGTGAGACGGTCTTCCATTACAGCGTTTTTTGGCAGTCCGGTCTGCTTCTATGGTTACAGCTAACAAGTCAGGTTATAAATATATGGATATAATAATATGTGCACAAAAGGTGTGAACTGTTCAAATCATTGTAATACAATGTCGAGACGATTAGCGGTGTGCTGAACGGCTGAAAAAAATGCATATATAATGTAATGAGATGAGATGATATGAAGATTCTTGCATATGTTCAAGTTAACAGTACAGGTGTCAGTCTCAGGAGAACAGGTCAAACATGGTTCCTCATAAAATACAATGAGTCCCCAATTACAGGTTTGGGATATTGCTGATCATCTTTTTAAAACCGTTTTTACCAGCTGATCTCTACACTTCTTCCGGTAAAAGATTCCAAGCCCTTTCACCTCTGTATTTGGGCGATTTTTTCAAGAATATATTACACCCATAGCAGCTGTTCGTATTCGTAGTGTGTTCGAGCATAGTTATATAATAATGTATGATATGTATATGCTCTTAACATGTACATGTCTGTCATTTGGTCATAATGTGTTAGACATATAATATACAAATATTTTGCATGCACATACATTCCACTAATACATCTATAATAACAAACATAGACGCCATTCCGACCTGCCTATCCTGACAGATAATATCAAGAGACGTCACAAGTTTGAGTCTGAGTTTATTTATGCCACGCATTTTGTTGGCTCCATAATTTCACGAGTCGAAGACGAGTGACATTACGGAGCCAACAAAATGAGTGGCATAAATAATCTCAAACTCAAACGAGTGGCGTCTAGATTTTATCCTACCCCGTTTCCATATTTTTTCAGTATCAGAAAGTAGTGGCATAAACAACACTCTATGTCACACCCGTGAAATAAACAAATCCCATGTTAAGCCTATGGAGTTTTTTATTAGGGGTAGGATAAAAAGGGTAACCCATTGTCCTCTGCTTATACACATTATAAGAGGATTGTCTATGAGTGGCTGAATGGTTGTGTGAATGGCTGTGAGACAGGTTTGCAAAGCAGCAGTGGTAGCTGAGGTAGCAGTTGCGGTGGCAGTGTGGCAGCAGTTGCCTAGGCTGGGTGATATCTGATCAGAGTTTGTGCTATATAAAAATACAGGACTAGAATTATAACCAAGAACAATCGTGTTTTCAAAGTGAAATCTATTCAAAGAAATGCTACAAAAGGGTGGGTATATTATGTATATTTGAGGAATCAATGGTCAACTTGGTCGTATAGTTTGTTCACTCACCAAGTCACTAGGCCTTCCCAGTCCTGCCGTGTCTTCAGACAAAATCTTTTCAGCTTCTTCTTGTGGCGAGCCACTGATTTTCCTTGTCTCTTTGTTTTTTCCATGCATATTGCCTCAGTCCAGTTGCAGTTTGCAAAACTTACTCCATACCTTTCGTTGTGATGACAGTAGGTGCACTGTGTTTCCGGCGTTGTATTGTCTGAGGAAAATGTCACACGCCCTATGTAGTCTGCTGTGTGCCAAGTTAAGGCAAATGGGAACTTATTATTTACGCCAAATGATAGATAAATATCCATGACGAAAACAAAGGTTTCATGCTATGATACTTTACACACTGGTGGTGTATTTATTGACCAACTGACTGAGTTATAAATGGGCATTTTAAGCGTACTGAAATGGTAGACAAATGGTCTTGTCATTTGCTCTAATTTGATCTCTTTTTCTCCACTGCCTGAGACCCTACATTCGTTTCAGCTGTTCCTCTCAACCTTGTGAATGGGAGTGATTTCCTTTGTGTCAATCACCTGTTTTGATGAAGGTTATGATGTAAGGTGATTACTGTGTAACCATCTCATCAATTGATCTTATTTACCCCATGATATATTCTGTATTAGATTTGGGTCTGCCTTATCCAATACATCAGAATTACTCCAGGTCATAGGTAGGCAGAACCATGGGAAGAACTGACACTCATAGATGTGGAGGTTAACAAATAGAGCTAAGGCATGTCATCAAACTAGGTCAGTGTTTATGCTAGGTTTCCCATGGCAATGTACATACTAACGTAAATGCAATATAGTATATATAAGTCAGTGGATACTCATTGCCCTCCACAAATGAACCTGGGACAGCTTACTAGGTCAGTATGTAGTAGTGTATGCTAGGTTTGCAATTGACCTGCTTCATGGAGATGTTCACACTAGCATTAACACAATATAGTATATATGAGTGAGTGGATGACCTCTATACAATGTTGTAGACACTATATTACCCTCCACAATGTGGTAGTTGCTATAAGTACTATATGAAATACCAATTTCCACATTCTTATTAAAAGCTCTTGTTCAATAGTATAAAACTAAAAAACCTCAATCGACTCACATTTACCTTCTTTACAAATGGATCCTTGTTAAAAGGATCAGATATAGGGTTAGTATTTGTGTCATGGAGGGCTAAGAGCATTCAATGTTGTGGGAGTGACAGGCTCTTCAAATTGGGTATTCACAATGGGGGAAGGGGCTGGAATTCATCTTAAGATATCTGTCTGCAGTGCCTTATAATTCCAAAGATTTGTATTTTTTGTAATTGGCAGAGAGCCCTTATTTTCATTTTAAGGACAAAGTATTTGCATTTGAGTGAAGTATGGTAAGTCTGAGGTGATTTTGAATAGCTGTTCTATAACTCTTGGGGTTGTCAACTCAATGTTTAATACCAAAAGAGAGTCTGGTTGGCTTTATCGAAACCTTTCTGAGTGTTTATAGTCAATATTTCTGATGACTTTTAGTCCAGGTAGAGCTGATTAAAAGCACTAC
Source organism: Alentia gelatinosa (assembly GCA_950022655.1). Taxonomy (NCBI): domain Eukaryota; kingdom Metazoa; phylum Annelida; class Polychaeta; order Phyllodocida; family Polynoidae; genus Alentia; species Alentia gelatinosa. The sequence goes on along the minus strand of OX465580.1, from coordinate 142,554,977 downwards.
CTAAATCTAGCTTACTGAACAGCTTGGGACTTTTACCACCATCACAAAGTTTGGCTGCATTTGGTAGTTTGTATTCATTATCTTCGATCAACTCATTGACCTTCTTATAATCACCACAAACCCGTATATTACCCCTTTTATCCTTTGGAACTAAAACCGCTGGTGAAGCCCACTGCGAAAAAGTCACAGGCTCAAATACCTTTGCCTTTACCAATTTGTTGTATGCCTTCTCTGCATGTGTGCAAACCATCTAGGAAACTGGCCTCGATTTCTGAAATAAAGGTTCTGCATTAGCTTTCAGTTTGACACTAGCAGTGAAACCCTGGATACCAGAATTATCTGTGTCAAACAACTCTTTGTTTTTGTGCAACAACTTTTCCAATGTTCCTTAAATTTCGGTTTTTCAATAACCCGGGGCTGTGGTTTGTTTTGGTGCACATAAAATATTTCAGCCCAATTAAGTTTAACCTTGGCCGGCAAGTCCCTGCCAAAAAGACAAGGTTTATTACCTCTTACCACCAAATGATTAATTTCTATAACTTTGGACCAATGAACACTGATGGACACATGTACAACCCCGACCATTGTACAACCCCGACCATTGACCCTTTGTCACCACTATAGCTATGAAGGTGAACCTCTGAAGGCTGAATAGGATATTTTAACAGTTTATGACAATAGACAATATCACTAATGGTAGAAAGAGATGCTACTGAATCAATCTCCATCTTTATGGTTGGAGTGTCAATTTTAGCATCAACCACAAAGGGGTCAATACTACAAGATAGAGTTTCTTGGCGAGTAGACTATGTATAATCTAACGTCACTCACAAGTCCTTGAAGCAGTGAAGAGAAACAAGGACTTAATCAAAGTCAATTATCTGCTGTCGGGTCTACAGTAGTTGTGGCTGTATTTATCAGGGTTGAAAGAGGTGGGTTGGTCTGTACTGGTGCTGCCATCCTTTTTCTCTGACTGCTGTTGCCCACTGAGGCCACTGACATCTTACTACTCCCTGCCATGGCATCTTCATCTGCTGTACACTGAGGAGTCTTTTTGTCAAGGTTGGCTGTAGCAAGTAAATCTTTTTCATCTTAGAATTTAGACCAATTACTTGCATGTCCCTGAGGCCCTCTTCCAAGAACCCCCTGAAAGTACATGTTGACGAAAGGGACCTCAAGTGACTAGTGTATTGTGTAATGGTTTGGTTTTCCCCCTGGCGTGCAGTAAATTGGACCGCTCAGCAATAATAACAGGATCATGACCATATATTTTAGTCAAGACAATCTTAAGCTGAGACTGTCTTAAGACCAAAGTATGCTATGGAAAAGATATCTTAGAGGATCTTTGAAATAACTGAGACTTCTTAGGGGTGTCATAGGTGTCTTTTAGTCAAGATTATTCTGAAATATCAAAATTGCTCCAAATGGTCTCAGCCCAAGGCAAGGTTGGAGATGATCTAGAGTCGCTTTGAGGTATCTTAGGGCCATGTGACCACATGAGAACAAGAAAACAACATGGTGACAGCCACAACCACAACCACAACCACAAACACAGCCACAGCCACAGTCACAGTCACAGTCAAAACCATAGCCACGACCACAACCACAACCAAAGCCTTAGTATGAACGCGAAAAAAACCAGTTTAATGTGGTTTGGAGCGAAAACTAGACTGAAACATGTACCCTATTTTGAAATATTTTGTGGAAACACTGCTCTCCATAGGCGACAAACTTATAACTATCTGGGCGTGGTTTTGGATGCAGATCTCAATTTCGATAAGCACATAAAAAATATGATCAAATCTGTTAGTGAAATCAATTCAGAAATTGTGTCACTAAAGAGATCGCTCTGGAGATTTATACTAAGGCAATACGTCCCTTAATGGAATATTGTAGTTTTCTGATTGACTGTGCATATAAGAACAATACCCAGAAGCTTCAACAAACTCAAAATAGGGCATTACGCATTATAGAAAAATGTAACATGCGTAAGTATAGTGTAACCGAATTGCATAAGAAAAACAGCCTTGAACTTTTAGAGCTGCGGCGTAAACGACAATTACTAAAAATCATGTTCAAAAGGTCAAAGGTTGAAACGAACATTGATACGACGACTAGAAGAACCAGAAGTGACGAAAAAGTTAATTTTAAAGTTAATAGACACAAAATTGCAAAATTTGAACGTTCACCTGGGTTTAGGGGAAGAAAACTATGGGACACATTGGACAACAACACTCAAAAACAAGACTCAGTAGCATCCTTTAAAAAATGTATTAAAACTTCTTTGTTATAGTATAACTAGATCTCGTTGAGTTGAAATTGTAAGCAAGCTGGGTATTGATCTAATTATTTCCATTATTCCATTATCATCTCATCTCTCACCCAAGACATCATGACTGACTTGTAATGGATCTCTTTTGTTACGTGGTTATTACCCACAGATCCCAGCAGGAAGACCTGATAATGTATCAGATGTTGAAATAAATAAACACAACAAAAAAACACCAAAAAAAAGCCACAACCAAAGCCACAATCACAACCACATCACAATTCTGTATGTAACTAACTCGCCGCAACGCGCTAGGCGTGCGTATTCGACGTTATCCCGACCAAAAACAACATGGCGAACGTGGTCGAATCGCGACTTTAAACTCGTGATACACGCCCCCTGCAACAATAACAAGTTCCTAATGACCAATCGTCGAGGTAGCTAACGTACGGCTCTCCCATCGATAATAACAACACGCCGTTCGACTTGGAGCGCAACGGGCGACGCACAGACAAGTTTACGCTGAATCCCGGGCAGTTCTCCTACCCCTCTCCAATCGCATTATCTGTTAACTGCATGCTTACCAAATAACAACCAAACATCCGTTCGGCGAGTGACGGTATTATCGCGCATGGGCAATGGCACATCCTGTGCAACTTCCGGTTCGTAGCAGACAGTGTCAACATGAAGCGATTGTCACTCGACAACGCGATAAATGGCGTCTTTTTGATCGATTAAAGGTATGTAATAACAAGAAAACGCCCTGACTGTGGCCAGAACTATGTCCTAGTTCTCGGTCACCTGTGGAGGACGTTCGCCCCTCTGCCTGCGGCATCGGGGCGAACGTCCACCACAGGTGACCTCGAACTAAGACATAGTTCGGCCACAGTTAGGGCGTTTTCTCCTAGTCTCACTCAACTGGAATAGATTAGTCTAATCCTTAGGAAGTGATCTGAGATAGAACAGAACGGGTGGACTGCTACACATAAATTAAAAATATTAACATACATTGTATACATGTACTTATCCAGTGGTGTATAGATGAAATATATGCATTTTTTATGCAGTGTATTGGAAATATCATGTTATGGAGAATAGACTGTTGTTAACAATATTTGTGTGTTAGTGTCTTTGTGTGGGTAGAAAGGCTTCTGGTTCTTCCTGGCCTAGAACTAACCTGTGATTTGGCAGATCACAGGGTAACATTATGCAATATTGGGTTAGTTCAAGGATTAAGGTAAGGTAATTAACCTGACCCGCCGACTGCTACATTAGCAATAATACACATCTTTACTGCTCAAAAGAAGTATTTCAAAACACTATACACAGATTCTTTTAGCAAAGCATTTACTTCTGTTACATTATACATTTGGTTTTACAGTTGATTCATTCCTCTTTTATAGGTGATGGTACAGTATTTCTTACAATTCAAGTAAATTTATTGTGCTGCTAATTTTGATCTCTGCTATAATATATCATTAAGTAATGCATGTATTATGTAAACTGTTTTAGTTCAATAGTTTGCTATTGACAGAACATATTTGTTGAGAGAATGTGTACTGAGGTAAAAACTGTCAGGGTAACTCTTACCGGCCTCTGGCTGAAAGTCTTCACAGTATTAATAAAGAAATAAAAAAAATGGTTGTCACCCTCATACCAGTTTAAATAGTCTTTCTTTTTTCTGGTATTTAATTAAAGTTAAACTAGAGTAGTAGATTTATACCTTATGATACATTGTCTAAATTAAGTTTATATCATGGATAGTCTTGTGATGGTCACAATCAGTTCATTAATGACACTAGTCACAATAATGTAGACAATATTTGTATCATAATAGTTAATGATAAAGACTTCAACTGCTGGGTCTAATTAATGTTGTCAAGATAACACAACTTGTTGTACCTCTCTGCTCAGAACAATGATCAAGATACAGATTTGATCTTCTGATTCCAAACAAGCTTGATACAAAGTCTCTGAAAGCTCTAAACAAAATAGATTCATTAGACAAAAGAAATTAGACTAAGACATTAAAAATACATTAAGCAGATATAATGGCAGAGTAGAAAACATTATAAGTAACATGAATTTTAGTTCAGGAGGCGTCAGTATATCCTCCACATACCACTAACACAACCAAATAGAGGGGATAGGGGTGGGGGCACTGTTATATATCTCCATCTACTCCTTAGAGTAACATGCCTTCATGGATGTCTGATCTGGAATGCGATGAATATTAAGTTTCCCACACTTACTCTGATGCAAAAACTTCTCACTTACAATAGCTCTGTAAATTCATGAAGCTCTGGTATGAAAGTGTACATATCAAGGCATCTTTAGATGACATTAACTTTATGATATCAGTCTTGTCATAAATTTTCACTTGTTTGTATACATCTAGTTTGCTAGATGTTAACATATTAGCCAATAAAATTGAAGCCTTTAAAGCTGAGATACAGGAACCACTCCTAATGATAATTTCAGAAAATATAACGCTGCCCTCTCACACAGTGAGAAGGCAGCCTGTGTGTTCAGTGGTCAGCATATGCAACAGTATTTTTGTTGTCTTTTTAAGCTTTTATTGCCTTCAACTTATTACAGATCGCTCTTGCAAGCACTAGCACATACAATTATTGTTATAGATGATATTAGAAAAAAGTATGCACAACAATGTAGTACATAAAAAATAAACAACAATAAACAATAGTATACAAAATACACAATGTTCACATTGTATTGTAAATATCCACCTGGATGCTCATGCATCTTATCGTTGTTATCAATAATCACACAGCTGGATCTTCTGTTAAGAGTTGTTTTACTCCTTGTTTAAACTTCCCCTTCGATGCTGTAGTTGACACTGCACTCAGCACTAAGAGCAGGTATTTACAGGCCAGACTCATGGTAGCTAGTTCACAATGTAGGACCCTGCTAGCTTCAGGTGGGCCATGGAAGGTAAATCCTATATTGTTCTGGTGGCCTACGGGTTAATTAGAGATGTTAATTACTTTACTACAGAAGAGGAGAAGAGTTGGTAACATGTTGGTGCATACACGCTTAGAAGTCCTGCGCGAGTGCGTAGTGACGTCTAGCGTGAGACTTTCCTAACTTAGTTGCCTTTAATTAAACCCTTGTGCCATCTAGTGGCCAGGTTGGGGAACCACTGAAACAACTAACGTGCTGCTTACGGCACGTTGTGGCCATGAATCGAATTACGTATTTTCTTAGTTAAGTTATAAGGAGGGTGTCGACACCTAGCGGTGAACCCAGGGAAAATGGGCGTAGATTCGCCTCCTACAACTCGAAGGGATTAGTCAACATATGTCCGTAACTCATTGACTAATTAGTTACGTCCATCCCTAATTCATAAACCATCTGATTATATGTAGTTCCGTGACAGAGATGGAAACTACGCCAATCTCCGTAAGTCACGTTATTTCCAAGTAATCATACGTATTCTTAATTCCTTATATTAAGTTAAGTAACCAGATAATTATTACAACCGTATCATTAATTAATTATGTGATATTGTGGGGAAGGTAAGAGCAACTCCTAAGGCTAAGTGTGTGCGCAAGGCCACCAGACCCTGTACCCCTTGCGCACAGTGAGGCCACCTAATGGGACCTTTAATTAAAGTGTATAATAACTAATGTTGATATTGAGTAAGCTCTAATTACTATTAGTTTTGTGTCTTTACTATCATGGATGAGGACGAGATGAATGTATGTTTGATATTCTTTTAATCAAGGCAAACGTTTCACAGTAGAAGAACTACAAAGGCATAGATAAGAATCGCATATCATTGGTTCATAATAAGCAAATCAGTTCATAAACAATATGATGTTGATAGACAATGTAAGAGTCAGACACCTAAGTCCCAACGCAGTTAGGCTTAGCGAGGTGTCCGAAACAAACTATGTAATCAAGAGTGATTACAATAATTCAAAGTTCGAGTTCTTCTTAGACACTGTCCCAACGTCTTGTCATAGAGTGGAGACACTCGTACTCAGAGTCTGACAAAAGAGAATGAACTGTAATAACAGTAAACTCGAAATAATGCAAGGTGTTTGCAGCATTAACTCACCAGTCTAAGTGAATGTCCGAAGTGAACTCACGAGATTCCTAAAGTTACTAATAAACTTTGATCCTTCTGAATTGGAGAGTTGGAGGGAAGTAGAAGTGAAGTATAGAAGTGAAGACGTTCGAATGTGAACGTTAATAGATCGAAAGATTCCTATGTATGTCCTTTACAGAAGTTGTGTCCTTGGAGAGTCCCAATCCAAGTCACTTTCTACTATCTGTGTCCGCTAGGCAAAACGCCTTAGCTGAGCAATATTACTGCAGAATCCGCGCACTTCTGCCGGTATCCGGAGCCAAGCAGAACGCGTCCGATTCGCAGGAGGTGGTGGTAGAGACTCACGATACGGTCAGCTCGGGAGCAGATCGAAAATGAGCATTTTCTAAAAGATCATGGGAAATTTGGAATAGATCTTGTTTTGAGTTCACGCGGGTCCGAGACCCGCGTGGCTATGTTAATGCCGCGGGAATTCGGGAATACCCTGAGACAGTGACGTCAGAGGGTCTATTCCCAGAAGCGCGGTGTTCCCCAGAGGCTAGCTAGTAGTATAAGGAACATCGCTTCTGTCATGGCTATCTACTCTGAAGTATAACCAGCCTATAACGTGGCTTAGCAGATAACCATGATTAACACCTTAACATGTAGTATCAAATACTAACACCAAATACCGATGTATGTTGTTTAACACCAATACTCAATGCCAATACTAACACCCAAAAGCAGCACTCAACAGTGAGTGCATAATGATAACACCAACACTCAACACCGAGTGCGTAATGGTAATACTTCCAGTGTCAACACTCAACACCGAGTGTGTGATGGTAATACCTCTAATATTAACACTCATTAAATACTAATACCTAACGAAAACACTTGACACCATACAAAACACTTGTCAGTATAGTTTCCTTCCTCTTGGTACTTATACTTGATACGTTACATTTCTATACTTATACATATTAGATTCTATTTCTAATATCCAATGAAACAACATTTCATTATACTTTCGTTTTCATAATTATACATTCTTTTGTGCTTAGCTTTGGTTACAGCACAATATAACAGACCTATAGGTTTAAACCTGTAATATATTTCAGACCATGATATTTCACTGCAATAAACTGTATTTTGAAAACGGTTCAGACCTGTAAATACAGAGGAGCAAAGCTGTATGAAATATACTATATGTACAGCCCTTTGTTATACATATACCAGAAATCTTGTTATTGAGTTTCTTGAGAATTGTTATATGTAGAGGGCCACCTATAGAGTATGTATACAGAATTTCTGAAATTTCAAACCTCCAACCCCTTCTCCCAAATTTTATGCAATTGATCAAAGAAAGAGCATATGTAGAATTTCCTAAATCCTTGACCCTTCAATCCCCCCCCCCCTCAGTGCACATGGCATTTTATGAATGGCCCCTAGAAGATTATGAAAATAAAGGGTGAATATTTTGTATTGCCTACCATCATATATTCTCTATCGGCCTATTGGCTTATCAGTATCATTAATAATTATTATCAATGATATGTGAACATTTAAGTTTTTCAACTCTAATGTTATTAGTTCAAACTATTTTACAGGAATACTCATCAGAATCTGACAGTACAAGGCTGCATTTGATATAGTAGAATGAAGTCATTCCTTATATACTCTAAGAGCTTTTTTTTCATTGAAGTGATTTCTGTATTTCATCTTCTCAAAATACAGAAATCACTTCAATGAAAAAATAGCTCTTAGAGTATATAAGCAAATGATCCTACCAATTATAGACTATGCTTCAATCGTCCATGACTGTAGCACTAGCATACTAAAAGCTAAACTGCAACGCATGCAAAACAGAGGCTTACGCATATGCTTACTTCACAAGAGTAAAGGCCTATCAACCAAAGACCTACATAAACTATGTGGAATCAGACTAGTTAAACAAAGGAGAGATGAGTTGACAGCTACCTACATGCGTAAAGTTGCAATTTCGAATGGTATCTTAAATCCAGTTCCGGACTTGCAAGATCGTAGTAACGTATGTGACACAAACAAGAATAGACAAACTATCAATGAACCAGAACTGAAAGAGGAAGTAGCTGTAAAACGACTAACGAGACTCTCTGAAAAAACAGTCTTCATCCTACCGAGACCTAGAACTGAATTTCTCAAAAAAAGTCCTTCGTATCGAGGGAAACAAATATGGAATAAGTTACCAGAGGAAATAAAGAACTTAAATACTAAACAGTCTTTCAAAAAAGCCATGAAAGAGCATGATATGTAAACAAGCAAGAGGCAATATCTAACAGAAAATAAGACAGTATCTAGCAAACATGGTCCAGTAACAGAATCAATCTATTTTTGATTGTTGTAGAAATCACTCCTAATCGCTACCTAAATATGGGTATGCATATTTGTAGAATGAATATGGAATACCAACCATATCGAATTCAGTAGTTATCATCCATTTCATCTCATCTATCCATTGCATTATTCTTAGATCCCTCTATGGTGGTCTTCTCTTCCGTATAATCACCTATGGACTTAGTCCACCAATTTGCTAAATATGTATATTATTACTTTTTTTTACTATTACTATAATACTATCTTATGTGTTATATACCTGATATAATTATCTATCAAACAATACGTATTTAAGAATCAGATCTAACTGCTCAGTTGAGGCTATCTCGATGTACCTCACTAGCTAGACATATTTATATAAAAGGGTATAGTGGTAGACCGCTAAATGTACTTCATTGGCGAACTATATCAATAAAAAAAAAATAAAAAAATTCCTACATATATGTTTTAGAAATGTCCTATGAAAGTGGTGTCTAATCCCCCTTATGATATTGATGTCATGACAACTTGAGAATAAATGTGCTCTAAATGGCAGGAACTTCAAAGGGGATCGATGAATATCTATTACACATTTTGATGAAGTTAGCTCTTGCATTTTATTCTCCACTTTGATTTGTTGCTGATATTGGAGTTAATCTAAGTGTATCTAATATGTCCATATTTACAGATTTATACTGTAAACTGACTGTAGATTGGGTGGATTACAGTCCTGAATATTTTTACAGTTGAATACGGTTTTTTGGTATCAAATATACGGTATGGAACTGTGGATAAGATTACAGTGATATACCGTCCATGTTTACGGTAGTATACTGTATATTTTACAGACATTTTTTACAGTGTACCACAGGTCCCCCTGCCTCAAAGTTGCCCAGGGTCAGGGCACTATGTGGTCAATGTTAGCCTGCATGCCCCACACTGCACCCAGCTGAGAGATGTACTTCTGAGCCCCACTCTCAAGGGCCTCGTGGGTGGGGCTTAATCGTTTTGGTTTTTTGACAGAGCCTAATTGATTAAGTTTCTCTTTAAGGACAGAGAATGTCTTTGGACAGACTGTATTAAGAACAGATCAGTGTGTCTATCAGTAAATAATGTTTATAAACAGGGTAATGTTCTGGCTACTAAAAATACCTAGCAGTTATCTTATTGATATCATAGTATAAAAATGAATATTAAGATGGTTGTATGCTACAGTTAAGATCCTCTATTGATATAAGGTTGCATATGGAAAATATAAGTGATGTCAAATTAGTATTGTATTGTTTTAGTACAAAGATTCTATATCTATGTCTAACATAAGTGTCTATCAATAGGCTTTAGGCACAGTATGATAAACTAGCACACATATCTATGTAAATAAACTATGCAATATACTGTATATTCCTACATGTCATGCCTTGTTTTTGTTGTCCAGTGTGTTGTCCCTGTGTTAGAATTCGGACTCGTTAATGGATGATTGCCTAACCAGCGTGAGTTGCATCAATAAACCTTTCTTTATAAAAAGCTTAATAACTACATTCTTCCTCAGTTCATGAATCAACACCAATTACTTGTGAAAGATGCATCTTACAATCTTGTACTGTTCAGATTGACCTTTTCGTTAGGTTCCTATTCATCTGATGTCCTGAAAGCCAAGTTCGTTGAGCCCTCATTTAGTGACAGTGGGGCCTGCTTACATCCAGTCTCACGGCAGTATTGTCTTGGTGAGGAGTAAGACTTCAGAGCCAGCTCAGTGAATTGGCTGAGTACATCGGCTCCTAACTGAACCACCTTCTGGTAGAACATTCCTTTACAGTTCTGTAGGAGTTTGTATGGATGGTCAAACTCAACCAGTTGACCATCATCTAGCACCTAGAAACAGGATTTGATTTAATGTTTGTCGATTTGAAGGTGAGGATGATTAGTTCAATTAGTAACAAAGGAGAAAATAATATGCTTAAAGTAGACCTGTATGAGGCATAAAAAAATGTGTTACTTGTACCAGTGTTTATTGAAGACTTGATACAAAGTTGATATTCTTAGCCTAATTTATTTTTACATCTCAAATGTTTAAAGTACATATATTAAATGTATTACTTTTACCTGTGTATTTCGTGCAGATTATGATCAAAATAATAGATATATGGATTTCAAATATAACCAATGATTCTAAAATTCTTCATTTGTTATATCATATAAATCTTGAAATGATGTAATAGAAAATGGCACTTACCATGATCTTGTCATATGTGATGATGGTGTTTATGCGATGTGCAATTGTCAGCACTGTGGAATTGGAGAACTCAGTCTGCAGTGTAGCTTGAATAATTCTGTCAGTTCTGAAATCAAGGATATGATAATCTAAAAGAAAGGAAATAATATTTAGCCAGCATATGAAAGGTTACCCCTCTTTGATATAAGCAACATAAACGATATAATAGCAGCATGTATACAATACAGTATATATATTCCTTTTAATCCATTTGCGCCAGGTGAGTTCTTAAACCATCGAGAGGCACTCATCATAAAATGCATTGAGGCATCAACTGAGTATTAGTAAGGCATAAGATCCAACAAATTCTGACAAGATTTAAAAAAAAATAAAAAAATACAGAAACTACGAAATCTGTGTTATCTTATTTCAGAATTTTAAGGAAACAAAAAAAATATATTCAGGACAGACTGTCATATCACATTATGAAATGATATAATTATTACAATCGGCCCATAACCTGGTTCCTAGCTGTATGCATAGACTCTACTACCCAGGTGTATGAGGGAAAACTCTGCCACAGGCACCCAGTAAATCGGTTATCATAATACTGTGATCTGTGCCAACCTGTTGTCTACATTTGCTGTTGCCTCATCTACGATGATAATCTTGTTTCTCCTCATCAGAGCTCGCGCCATACAGAGAAGCTGCTTCTCGCCAACACTGAAGTTATCACCGGCCTCTCCAACCTCAGCAGACAGACCTCCAGGAAGACTTGAGACCTTCTCTTTAAGTGCAACCTGGAGACACAAACATTTTTTCTTGCTTCTCTATCTCGATATGATAATTGTACTGATTGAGTATCACATACTTATACAGTCTCAATATACATAGAAAGGGTAGAACCTATACGTTTGTATTGGAATTGAGGCATATACACATGAATTTGTAAAATTTCTTATTTTCAGGATCAATCCAGATTTTAAAGAATCATAGAGTTCACCCTGAAGCTAACCATTATGATCATAAATTCATCCTCTAATCATTGAAATTTACTGACTTACTTATCACAGGGGAATTGACTGGGGACAGTTCCTTGCAATTCTGTACCCTTCCTCATCCAGTCAGGGGCATTTTACAGCAAGAATGTCATATACAAATTTTTGGACTCAACATGTTTGATATTTCCCCTTGCAATCATGGAGTGTCTCCCAGACCGATAAAACATAAAAGATTTACCTGGTTTAACGCTGACCAGAGCTTCGCATCATCAAATTCTTCAAAAGGGTCGAGATTCATTCTGAGTGACCCTGTGAAGAGCACTGGATCCTGTAAAATAATGTATACACAGTACAAAAATTAGAAATATTACATTGAATTTTTAGTCAAGCAAAATAGAAAACCTTAAGTAGCATTCACTGGACACTTTCGAATATGCTGATCAAACAAAGATATATTACCTGTGGTATGATAGATATGTTTCTTCTCAAGTCATCCAAACCCATTTTTGTCACTTCTATTCCATCAATGGAGATGTTACCAGTAGGTTCAACCATCCTTAGCAGACTGACAAATACTGAAGACTTCCCTGCTCCAGTACGTCCTACTATTCCTACCTGAAACCAATCAGGTAAAGCTATTGAATAAGATGATACAAACATGGATAAATTCAATTTGGTTAAAATCTGAGATATTTCCATTCCAACTCATTTTAGCGCAGAATAACATTTGCTGTATAAGTTTATCCATATTGCTTTGAGTTGCTACTTATGGTCTAAATTATAGTTTGTTTGATTTCAATAAAAAAATCAGTTTTTTTATTTAATGTTTATTCCAAATGTTTATTCCAGAGTGAAATCTACTTAGGGTTAAGAAAAACATCCTGTCTTCGGTAGGCTCCACGGCCACTCAACGGTTGTTGGCTTTATGTGAACATAACTGCGGAACTAGTTCATTATCAAAATGCATCACAGGCAATGAATACTATTTCCATACACAGGGAGGCAGAACCTTCCCCATAGATTAGATGCTAACCTCTGACAACTTGGCTACCGATCCCAAATCTTCGTTGGTACTGTTTGATGTTGCCCAATTTCCCTATCAAAATTTGAAAGTCATACCTTGGAACTATTAAGATCAGCTTACAAACCTTCTCAGCAGGTAGGATGTTGATGGTGATAGGACCCAGGGCAGGTTTGTTCTGACCTCTGTAAGTCAGACACATGTCTGTCAGCTCTATCGCTCCTTTAGTTGGCCATCCAGGTGGGGGCTTCACATCAGTATGTGCAGGGGCCTCCTGTTCCAAGGTCGAGAACTGCAGTATTCTTTCCACGGATGTCATCTGAATGAGTATGGAAGAATTATCATATTTGAAAGGCTCTTCAAATCAAATCAAAATCATATGAATGTATATTAATATGTATAGATATCAAAGGTTTTTTTTTCATTATTTCAGTTTATTGTTTAAGCAGGAGGCTAAAAGTAGACTCAAATGTGTCTTTTTCAACATTTCTTCAGATTAGAAATTAAGTACACAGTTGAGGTTGGATGGTAAACAGAGTGAAGAACAGTCAGACCCTCATTATGAGACACCATTACATGCAATTATCTTAGGGGGCCATCCATATAGTATGTAGAAATAATTTCTAAAATTTTGTACTCCCCCTCCCTCTTCCCAATCTTGTAAAAAAAGAAAAAAGTAGGGGGATATGCAAAATTTACAAAATGTTTCACCCCCCAGCCACCCAAGTGAATACATACTTTATGGCTAGTAAGGGGAATATTGGGCTGCCCATTCCTTGACATATACAAGAGTTATACTAGGTTTACACCATCACCCTGGCAGTACCAGCAATGCCAAAATGCCACTGACTTTTTTTTAATTTTTTTTTTTTAGGTTTTTATTTACCCTGGAGTGGGCACCTAGGACTATGTATGTCCTATCTTCTGGTGGCTCCAGCAGAACGAATAACTTACCGCGTATTTGCTTACAGAGTAGACTTAGCTCGACTTGTTCTTCTAAGTTGGTCTTAAGTCGTCCGCACTGCGAATCTCAAGTAAACTTGCTGCTGGGGGTTTGCCGGGAGGAACCTTTGACGGTCAAAATATCTGCCACTGCAGTCTGGGCAACCCCCCGTGGTTTATGACTGTCGGGGTAGGACTTAACTGAGCAGGGCCATCGGGACAGGGAGTAACTCGACTCAAGTCGACGGGCTCAGTGGTTGCAAGTCAGCAGGGTCCATTCGCAGACTTCCCATAGAGGCCAATGACTTGAGTCTAGTCCAGACTGAGAGTCCGACAACTTACGGCCTGCCAAGTTTGATGCAGCCGATGCGCACGCCAGGGGGTTATGGAGCCCGACAACTTTCGCTGGATGTTCAAGTTCACTTAAGCCTCAATAGGTCAACTGACGACCGGGTAAGATCCATTCCCGTCAAATTTCATCCACCTTTTGTATGTATAAGACAGCATGGTGGAGGGGTCTTCATTCAACTTCAAGCAGCTCAGCAAGGCCCACCAGTTCATTATACTCATCTCAACAATGCCTCCATCTATACATACATGTACACATACACACCAACATGCCAAGAATGCTGTTGCTGAGATGCCTGCTGACACACCTGCTGACACATCTGCTGACAGAATACAGCACCATGTGCACCTGATGCTGCTCTACACACACTGGAGAATGCTGCTGGTGATCAAGGAGCCCATACTATCGTAAAACTGGATGAGGTTTAATCTTGGCCACCATATGCCACGACTGGAAAGTGACTTCATGAGGCGAAGCCGAGTGAAGTCCAGAGCCAAAACTCCAGGAGTGGCATGCGGTGGATCAGATTAAAATGAATGAGGTTTTGATTTTATCCTACCCCATCTCCTCGATTTTGGAATATTACATGATAAGAATTCTGTATGCGACTAGTGGCATATAAAACTCCGTTTGCCAGTCAGTGTGGCATACGGAAACTCAATGTTAAGCCTATGGGATTTTATATTAGGGGTAGGATAATAACCCTGCACCTTCCACTCCTGCTGGCAGGGGTCGACATTGCTGGTTTCACAGGGCCATCACCAAATTCAATGACCAGCAGAAGGAGGAAATAATCATCTTCCTTCAATATAATCCTGAACTTTATTATCCACCTAATACAAAGTTTCCATAGAAAACACATAGTGAGTGTGTATGGACATACCCGGAGCATACAGATATATCCACCTAATACAAAGTGTCCATAGAAAACACATAGTGAGTGTGTATGGACATACCCGGCGCATATGGATATGTTGTATGCTCCGGGTGGCGCATACGGAAAAATAGTCCGTGAGGGAAAATAGTGCATAACTAAAACGAACTGATATCGACATGCGACTTGTCAAAAAAGGTGGATAATAAATACAATATAGACTGGTTTCAGATAAAAGCGGTTGTATCTGAAACCAGTCAATATTGTGTATATATGCCAAGAGGTCCACTGCATTCTGGGACATTGACCACAAAGATCTGCTGTGGGAACAGCAGGCAAAAAGCATCAGGAGGCCCATCGGGGAAATACGCGCTTGGTACCTCAGTATGCAGATACAACGCCAGGCAACTGGGGCCGTGATGCGAACAACATGAAGCCTGGGGACAAATGGATCTGGGATGGGTTTCAGTTCCTGTTGCTGCTCCTGGCCGGCCGGGCACGCACCAAGTCATGGAAGAAGACTCCATCCTGTACACCTGCTGCTACCGGTACACCAGCTACATCCCATACACCTGGTTCTTCCTGTACACCTGCTGCTACCTGTACACCAGCTACATCCCATACACCTGCTTCTTCCTGTACACCTGCTGCCTCCCATACACCTGCTGCTTCCTGTACACCTGCTGCCTCCCATACACCTGCTGCTTCCTGTACACCTGCTGCCTCCCATACACCTGCTGCTTCCTGTACACCAGCTACATCCCATACACCTGCTGCTTCCTGTACACCTGCTGCCTCCCATACACCTGCCACTTCCTGTACACCTGCTGCTTCCTGTACACCTGCTGCCTCCCATACACCTGCTGCTTCCTGTACACCTGCTGCCTCCCATACACCTGCTGCTTCCTGTACACCAGCTACATCCCATACACCGGCTGCTTCCTGTACACCTGCCACTTCCTGTACACCTGCTGCTACCTGTACACCAGCTACATCCCATACACCTGCTGCTTCCTGTACACCTGCTGCCTCCCATACACCTGCAGCTTCCTGTACACCTGCTGCTTCCCGTACACCTGGTTCTTCCTGTACACCTGCTGCCTCCCATACACCTGCTGCTTCCTGTACACCAGCTACATCCCATACACCTGGTTCTTCCTGTACACCTGCTGCTTCCTGTACACCTGCTGCCTCCCATACACCTGCTGCTTCCTGTACACCTGGTTCTTTGTGCATACCTGCTGCCTCCCATACACCTGCTGCTTCTTGTACACCTGCTGCTTCCTGTACACCTGCTGCCTCCCATACACCTGCTGCTTCCTGTACACCAGCTACATCCCATACACCGGCTGCTTCCTGTACACCTGCTGCTTCCTGTACACCAGCTACATCCCATACACCTGGTTCTTCCTGTACACCAGCTACATCCCATACACCGGCTGCTTCCTGTACACCTGCTGCTTCCTGTACACCTGCTGCTTCCTGTACACCAGCTACATCCCATACACCTGCTGCTTCCTGTACACCAGCTACATCCCATACACCGGCTGCTTCCTGTACACCTGCTGCTTCCTGTACACCAGCTACATCCCATACACCAGCTGCCTCCCATACACCAGCTACATCCCATACACCTGGTTCTTCCTGTACACCTGCTGCTTCCTGTACACCTGCTGCCTCCCATACACCTGCTGCTTCTTGTACACCTGCTGCCTCCCATACACCTGCTGCTTCCTGTACACCTGCTGCCTCCCATACACCTGCTGCTTCCTGTACACCAGCTACATCCCATACACCTGCTGCTTCCTGTACACCAGCTACATCCCATACACCGGCTGCTTCCTGTACACCAGCTACATCCCATACACCGGCTGCTTCCTGTACACCTGCTGCTTCCTGTACACCAGCTACATCCCATACACCAGCTGCTTCCCGTACACCTGCTGCCTCCCATACACCAGTTACTTCATCCTCCACCACCTACACAACCAACTGTACCATCTGCACAACCACCTCTACAATAAGCTGCACCAGAACCTCTGAGAGTGACAGTTCTCATAATGATTCAGTAGAATTAGAGGTAGAGTGGTTGGTGTCCTATCAAGTGTGACATAGTGTGTTTTCCTACATGGATATTTTCCTACATGGATGTTTTCCTAAATAAGCATTGTATATTTGTAACCTTCTTTTGTACACTGACTATGCTATTGCCGACTTATACATATTGCTGATATTTCTTTGTTGCCTTGTAAGCTGCCCTCTGGAACTGACCTTGTATGTAGTTGTGATATGTGATGAGTCTCACTATTTATTGTACATTTTATTCAAGATGTTTATTCTTAATAAATATTGTAACTTAAGTTCACTCTCATTGTAATTCTTCATAGTAATTTTCATACTACAGATAACTTTTTGCAATAAGATTGAACTAGTACTTTGAATTTAACATTTAATTCTAGAGCCTCAAATAATGCAAGTGAAGATATAAAATGTGCAAGTTACACAAAGGCAAATAAAGGAGGAGAGATATTAAATACTTTAGCAAAATCTATTTGAAAGTAGTAGTGCCTATACAGAGCAAGTTCAAAGGAAGGACCCCAAGACAACGGCTTCAATAAAAAACATGAACAGAAGAGCATTATACCAAAAAGTGCAGATTAGTGTAAATCTAACACACACAAAGAGGTGATAATCATAAAGTGAATTGATTGTCACATAAAACATAAAGCATAAAAGTTCATCAATATAGCAGAAGCAATGGTTTCAGAGTAGCATCTTAGGGCCCTTGACTGTTCCAGGAATCGTCAGCCACAGAGGAAGGAGTACCACTAATACTAATATGCAAAAAAAAAAGGTGGTGGAAGTATTGTCCTATAAAAGATACAAGTTGAGAGGTTTGAACGGAAAATGAATACGCTCAACATGACCTAAATCACACTGCGCCGCTCCGGTTTATTGTACCGCAAAACCTGTCTCTGCAATGATAGACTCATAACAACCTTAGGATTTTAAGATTATACGTCCGCGCCTTTTTTCGGGACTACTGCAATGTATTACTACTCAAGACAGAATATAGTTCCTAGCTGTATCGAGTGTACCATGCACTATCCCAGTGATATTTGTGAATTTCTTTCGTTATTATTTAAACTATTCTAGTACCAACTCTTTCAGTGACTTGGAAAATTATATAAATTGGTTATAAGAGTTTTAGAATTTGAAGTTAACATTCAACTGTCATCTTCTGAGAACATGATGGTAGATTCATAACATGCCTAAGTTCTTCATACTAACTGATTATAAAACTATTCTATGCCACTCAGAAACATGTAATATAATGTATTCTTGATTATGTTTGATAGTTCTAGTGTTTGTCACTCTTTAAGATTTGTCAGACCAGTTACTGTTTGAATTGACAGTTAGGTTTCCACCATGACCTAAAAACGGTTGACCTAGATCTTCATCACTGCAGGTTCTGTCATTCTGCTGTCAAGACTTCGGACTACACCCAGAGAGGTTGTTTAGTCCTTAAGATATGTTCATGAAATACATTTCCATGTTTCCTTTCTATTGGCATAATTTGATGCACATACAAAGCATATATTGTATGGAATCCCACCAGGCACATTCGGTAATGTTTGTAAACAACCCTTGTGCGACACAACGACCTAGATCTCCATCAAAATGTAGTTCCTACCCAGAGGCCTATAATAGCAGTGACAAGTTTCTGTAGGTTGCTCTAGCGGTGCAGTGTGGACCTAAATACATGGAGTGAATCCGGGTTGGTGTCTCTTAGGTCTCATAGATTATTTTATTACCCACCTGATACGGAGTCTCCATACTAAGCCTATGGAGATTACAGATCGCGACTGAGGAGGATACGGAGCTCCGTACCCTCTTAGGAGGATACGGATTTTTGAGATGAAAGTAGTCCCAAACATAACTTCTTAATTACTTTGAAAAGTTTTCTAACGATCATATTTATTGCTTAAATCTAAAAATAAGTGAGTAATAAATACAACATTACCATAATTTCCATCTGTGTGGCCGTATTCTCCTTGTAGTTGATGCTACGCAATACTCCTCGCTATCGCTTGGAGTATTACTGCGCGTCAACTACGCAGAGAATACTGCCAGTCAGATCGAAATCATGGTAATATTGTGTATGTATCCCAACCTGTGGCACCCCTTGCTCAACCCTATGAATACAGCAGGGATCGAACTGCCATGTCCTCGGGCTATGAAAACACAGACTACCACTCTGCCCTTTACACTTACAATATTCCTAAGGAATTAAAGCTACCAGTCTTGTCAATATTTTCCCAAGGTTATTCTTGAAAAATCACATCACTTACATTTGCTTCCAAGTCAACAAGTTGAGTAGAGATGTATTCTAAGACTCCAATGAATGCGAGCAGGTAAATCATAGCCAGGCCTGAGGATGTCGCATATTGCGAGCCTGCCAATAAAATGCAACAGAGACAAGTAAACCATCCAATAAATGTCAAGCTCATTGACTCCTGCAGAGTATTTAACAGAAAAGCGGGAATTCAGTGTAAAGATCTCTCTAGTAGGGAGCAATATAAGGACAGAGCCAAGGGCTCCGGCAGCCATAGCCATGATAATCCATTCTAATCTATTATACGGTCTGCTGGGGTGGACAGAAATTACCAATCTGTTCACCCTCTTGGTCGCCTCGCCTCCTCCTGGTGGAGACCGGATATGCTTGCAGCATAACTAAAGCGACCGGGGTGGGTGGAGAGTTAGGTTAGTGGTAAAGAGCACGGGACTTTGTTGATTCGGGTCCCACTGCAGCCACTTTTCTCCTATACCCACCAGCAGTGGTAGATTTACTGCTATATCAAAGGCCAATCCTTCTCATACCATGTCTATGTGGTGTGGGAAGTAAAAGAAATCTCACCTCTGTAAATGTGTAGGGGTGGGATTTCTTCCTAAATTCATTTCATAGATTCGATCACCACCCTTGTGGTGTAAAAGAACCTTGAGAAAGTCTGGCGAGAACTTTCAATGAATAACTGGATGTTAAATCAAACCCACAAACCCACAAACAAATCTATTATACTTGTTTAACCCCTTAAGGGCAGGTGTTGCCATAAGACATCAACCAGCCCAGGGCCAATAATGCTTTAAGGCATCATCTGGCTGAGGGTGGATGATGCCTCAAAGCATCATTTACTGGATATATATATATTTTTTATTTTTTTATTTCACATATAATTCACCTTAAAGTAGGTGGTCTTCCATTATAAGTATAATACAAAATCCGGGCTGTTTACAAAGTCAATTTAGTCAATAACCAAATCACATGTAAATTACAAAAGGTGATAATAATTAGAGCTAATTAATTAATTAATTGATTAACTGATTGACATACAAATGGTGTAAAAGAGTAAATGGTAATCAGTAAGTACAAAATAGAAGGATGATGATGGTTATGAGGAATAAGAGGAAGGCCATGCTATGCCAAACACAGGCCCAGTGTAGTTTACACAAAGTTCAGTATAGCTATAGCTTGGGCAGGTTGGCGATGGCTCTTTTGAAGCTGGCTTTATTAAATCTATTTTAAGAAGGAAATCATTTGTGAACAAACTTGAAATTCCCAAGGGATGTAGGTCTAACAAAATATTTTCTAGTCATTTTTAATAGAAATAAATGTATTCAGGATGACAGATCATATCACATATTGAGTCTTTGAAATCTGAGTTCAGAGGAAATTGCCTCCAATCCTTTGGTTCCCTTGAGAGGTATGGGGCAGTTGGTTGCAGTGCTGTGAGCACTACTAGGCGGTGTCTCATTCATCATATGCCACTTATCCTTTAAATGGGATTCACACGGTGGGATCCATGTACCTCACAAAGTGTTTGTCTGAGACAAATCCTGTTGAGATTTGGTACTGGAACACAATCTCCTCGTGTGAATGACAGGGTTCCATTTTGCTGAGACAACTTTTTTCCCTTTCAATTGTCGGCGACAATCACCCCTAACAAGGAACAGAATCTCATGAGATTTTGACTTGAAACAGGTTTAAAATCTATAGGGACATTTTGGTGAGACAAATGGACCTGCTGCGACCATGTACCTGCCCTAGCCAATAGGAGGCCAGCAAGCATAATTACATGTTTGTAACACCCCTCACCTCAAGGGTAATTGAGTCCCAAGGTGAGTGGTCACTGTGACTATGTCTGAGATTATGTACTAGGTGTGTCCTCCCGTGTGAATCAAAATTCGCCATTTTTCCTTGAGACTGATAAAAGTACTTAGCCATGAGAATATTTTACCAAACGAGAATTGTCTGAGACTAGAGAAAAGGTGTGAAGTACACCAGTCTCAGGTACATGAGTCTCTTCGTGTGAATCCCACTCCAGCTGAATCCTATTCACAGAGAATTTATTGACTTTGTGATACAATTGTACTTGTCCTTTTTACTTTTCTCTCATAGTTTGTATTCAACTTGATATTATAATGCAATTTGTTGTATAAATCACATCATATTTTAACAGATAAACCTTGTTTAACCCTCCTTTCTGCTTTTGACCAGATAGACGTGATAGAGATAATTTTTTTAACCATGCAGTTGTAGGTTTCCCAAAGGTGGATCCCATGTGCTAATCTTCTGCTTTCAATATCATACCTAATTTCTGCACTGCTTGTGATTGATTGCCTGTACAAAGAGGCTATGAATATCTTTCATTACCTTTCTCACATAGCATGAACAATTTTCCCTGGATGCTCACCTATCAAGAACCAAATATTTTGTTACAGAGTCCTTCCTTTCTGCCATAAGATCTGGAGAATAAATACTTAGATTTCAAGTGAATTATTATCTTCCTACTATTATTAACCTTACCTGATGAGTTCATGATGACTGTCGCAGCTATGTAGCTCCCAACTAGTAAAAATGATAAGAAATCCACACGTATTCCTACAAAACGTGAACTTTGTAGATATAGATACCATGCTGATGCATGTTTGTCGATATGAGAGTATGCCTCTGACAGAAAGTAACTCTGTTTCCTCAGTGCACGAATCACTTGAATGCCTTGAATTGTTGTAGAGAGGTGGGAATATGTAGGACTTCGAACTGCAAGACATATTACATGATTCAAGTTCTTTTGGAGAAATAACGTTAATGGTCCAACATATTTGTTCAATTCTCTTGTATCGTGTCCACATAATCATTTTAGAACAATAGAGAGAACATAATTTCGGGTGAGAGTATTCTCAATATACCATGTTCCCAAGAAATGTACTCATGAGAATGGTAAAAAAAGAGAAATGGGTATTATTGCCCTAAACTGGAAATATAGGCTTGTGGGTTGCTCGAATGAATTTGATTTAAAGCTACTAATGAACTATAGTTTAATCATATCTCCCTTGCTAATTTTTGTAATTCATAAAGAGGTTTGGGCATTATTATATACCCGTGGCTGTATAAACTATGTATACTGCCCACTCCTACCCATGGCGTATTTATACCTGTACGACACGCTGTGACATACAGGGTATGTGATCACACGACCAGGTAAAATTTTGCAATTTTTAGGTATATAATAATAACACGAAAACAGGCTGACTGTCTTAGTAAGTCAAAATACTTGGTAAAGTTATCTTGATTTTTACATATATACATGCCAATATTGTGCACCTGTACCTGTACATAACACATCCATCCAGCTGTTCAGCTTCCCAGTCTGCCTCTACATTCCCTGTGCACCTATAACAAAACTGAAGCCCTCGCTCCAGATTCTGACCCCGGTTCTGACCCAGTCGTGACTCTGCCTCCTACTCTGACTCAGAGGAGGTGTGAAGCGTAGCGCCCCCTATCGTTTTGGCATGGTCTCAAATGACAGCTGAATGCGGATTCCTATACTAAAATAGGCTAACTAGTAACAGCTACTACATACAAACTGTTAGAGCTCTTTCAAAAATCTTTTCAGATATTGATAGAGTGATATCTAATGTACTCCAAACCACAATAGAGCTCAATAGAGCTCCACGTTTTATGGCTGTTTGGTCTTGTGGAATACAACGTTATTTCTCATAGGCTATTGCGTGGAAGCCTCACACAGTCCTTTCTCAAGAGCTCCTTCCCCTCTGCTGGCAGGTTTGAAAGTGGCGCCTTGAACCCTGCCGCAATCGCATATATGAGTTGGGTGCCTATAGGGGGCGCTACGCTTCAGACCTCCTCTGACTCTGACTCTAACACTGACCCGTGTCTCCAAATACAGTCAAGTGTAAGATTGTGCCTTGAAAGCAGAGTCAGCCTCAAAGACACTGGTTTTTGAAAGTACAAATTATCAAAAATCAGATACAAATTTGTGATATAAGATTTTACAAATAGACTTGTATGATTAATGGCAAATCTAATAAGTACAACAGTGCTATCCCTTGGTGCAGTGATCTGACCTAGCGCAGATACTTACAGAAACTGGCATAAATATGAAGCTAAGTAGTACAACCTTATTTATGCCTAAGGAATAATTAACTATATGTAAATTGAAATGCACTTTCTGTGTAAAGAATGTGAAGATATGTATATATGACTGAGAATTGGACATATATATATATATATTCGTCTATAGATGAAGCATATACACAAAGGCAAATAAGGCAAAATCATTTACAATTTGAGATTCAAGCCACTTCGAAAAAATTGTCAGGGCATAATCATCACCATAGTGATGAAGTAGATCATCACCTATATTCTAAAACTGGGCATTTACACTAAAAACATTCTTGCCATTGGTGATGCATAATTGTCAGGTGGTGCTAAATTCATGAAGTGTCATGCAAAGTCATCTAGTATAAGTGCTGGGTAATCCTGATCACTTTTAATAACCCACACTGAGAGAAATCTGATATTCAGTACACTATGACCCAGTTGTTTTAGTTTAAAGTCATGATTCCATATAGCCAATTTTACTGTCAATGTCCTCCAGATGTGCTCAAGTTAAGGTCCTGACACCCACATACCTTGTTCCATTGCGCCCATGGCTTCCATGCAGACACCAGACATTGGCCAGATTTGGTGCTAGGACCTTAACTGGAGTACATCTTGATCACATCAGGAGTGGAATCGGCTATATTGAATCAAGCCTTTAAGCACAGACATGGCTCATCACTGTTGCTGTTCCAAATCTAGTGTGTCGAACAACCGAATCAAACCACAGAATGAAACAGGTCAAACAAAGCTGAGCTCGGTTTATTTCTGGTGTTACGCTCAGCTGTGGATGTCTCAATGAACACAGAGGCTTCAATGTGTGTTCAGTTCATAATTATATAGAACTGCAGCGAGAATCGTATAAATAGACAATACTCCACTCGTTTGGATGTGCCCGCATCGTCATCGAGGCGAAGCCGAGTGATGATTATGGCACATCGAAACGAGTGGAGTATTGTCTATTTTACGATTCGAGTGCAGTTCTGGATTTATCTTACCCCTGGGCCCTTTCTATGCTGTTAGATAGTATCAGAATATCAGTATAGCTCAAATATACCTAGCGAATTCACTACGCCACGACCGTGGCGTAGTATTGTCACTTTATGGGGGTGATCGTTGAGTATTATTTCCTAATGTTATTTCTATGGCGAAGCTTGTACCAGGGGTGAGATAATGCTGAGAACAAATATTTTATGGTTAGACAATGCCATATCAAACATCCAGATCATGAATAGATGTCTACATAATAAGGTCATTCTTACAGCTGCCCTCGAGTCTCCTTAGGTGACGGACACAGATGATGGAGAAGTACAAGAAACAGAAGACAGCAGCACTGACCAAAAGTGCACTCAAAATCATCCATGGAAATATGACGCAGCAGTAGATGGTGAATGCAATCAAGCCAGATATAAGCTACAATTGTAATCAGGATAAAAGGAATGATGATTTATTCAAATACACATTCATAATCATTCATTATGCAAATTATATCTTTTAGAACCATTTCACAAATACTTTCATATTTTTCCTATACTTAAATATGTGATAACAGTTGCCTTGAATTTATGTTATTTGTGGATAAGATGAAAGTGATATCTACATATGATTTGACCTTGAGTTTGAGTAACCAAGCATTCACACTATACAATTTTGGCCAGTGATTCTGGCATTTTGCACCTCCTGACCACTTTCAGCAATAAAATGAAAAAAAAATTGTCAAATGTAAACACCAAGCATGTGGTGACTGCAAATTGTCTGATATCATCAGAATATACAATTCACCACCACCTGACGACTATTGGAGACACTGTGATGCCCACAACTATTTCAAAAGGGCTTGAATTAGTCTTCTAGCTGGACGGGGATTCTGGGAAAACTTTTAGTTATCAGTGTAAATGCTTGGGAACATTAGGAGATGGATGACTTTTCTGGTGGACATTGCCACCACCTATTGGCTTGACGATCTACAGTCACCACATATTTAGTCATCTTGTGACAACACCAGGGACCTGTTTCAGTAGTTTCGTGACATGTCTAGATAGCGTCTGTGACACCATACGGACAGGTCACACGATTGCAATCGATGACACAACGAGTTTCACTCACTTCCCGTAGGAATTAAGCAATGACACTTCAACATGAGGATGGGATACATCTAATCTATTATCATTCCAAATATGAAGAAGATTGGCCACTTCGCTCTTCTGATATTTGCTAGTCTTTTTACCGCTGTTGCTTAGACTGTTGGTGCCGATGTTGATGTCTGTCTAGGCCTAATGTCACGAGACTACTGAAACAGGTCCCTGGTTACAATAGAATTGGTCTCAATATTTCCTCTTTTATGCTGCATTTTAAATGTGTTAGAGTTTGTGGAGATCATATCCCCCACACAAAACTTAATTCTGTAAACTTTATATGTGAACATTACCCCAATAGAGTGTGTCAGAGGAATGGGCAGATTAATATCCATGAAACCAGTATCTCGTGCAAATCTGTTCAGCACTTGACCTGAAATATGCAGATTTGCATCTTAGGACATACAATGAAATGATTTTTTTCTAGGTGACTAAACTCTTCTAGACATTCAACCTCTGAGAGCTTTTACCACCACATCTTGACAAACATGCAATCTTGTAATGTTTGAAAATGCCAATTCACTTTTATAGCCAATATCATTATATACCTATGAGCAAATGAGACGCCTATACTATCTGCTCATAGGCATATATCAATCATATAGTTCAGCAAGGGTGGAGCATATGAGCCCATACGTTCACAGTGTGAGCATATGAGCCCATACGTTCACAGTGTGAGCATATTACAATGCATGCACACTGTGAAGACTAATCACAGGCAAAAAAAAAGGTTTTTATATTTGTGTGTATGTGTGTACATGTGTATGCTCTATATAACAAAGTGACAATTTTTCTGGCAAGTAGACTTGTCTGTATTTTGTATCGATTCTCTCTGCACACTAACATTTTTCTTTTTATACAAAAAGAAAAAAAAGAAAAAATCATAATGAATTTATCATGATATCAAAGAAGTAGATAGAAGCTCTGATCACTTCTCTGATGATATATGCATGCCCATCGCTAAAGTAGTGGAAGCAAGCCTGCAAAACCATGTAAACAAAGCATCTAAATGTAAACAAGCAGCAAAGGACACATTGTTTACATGCAAAACTAATATAATTCAGCTTAGTTTTTTTATTATGTATAGTGTATTGATTCTATTTTTTCGTTTTTTATTTTTATTTTAAACAAAAGAAAATGCTGGTCATGGCCGGCAGTCCATTCAAAAGGGTCTTTACTATATACCTACTGCCGTAAGTGACGTAATTACAACACGCTACTACCCATGATATACTGCACAGCTGTGCAGTATATCAGGGTTCATTTCACGATCGTAAAGGATATGATTACGACGTCGATATTTAAAAATGGCTGACGGTGTCTCTGCTTCGACATCGGTAAGGTTAACGTTAGAGTACATAGAGAAGACTTACTGAAATCAAAAATACATATATGAATTACAGAAAAACTTCGAAGTACAGTAAAAAAAACACTTGAATAAACATGGCAAGCACCTTAAAAACAAGAGTGCAATGAGAGAACAACTGCTATGTTTTCTTCCCAACGTTTTCCCGCTGGTTTGCAAGTGACAACAAGTGTTGCTATGCAGGTTGCTATGTGTGTTGCTATGCGATAATGTCACATCCGCATTCCACGATCAAAGCGAAAGCTAGGGTTCATGTTGACCGTTCTGTGGCCAAATTTGATTTAAAATGGCTCCTACAACTTAATTAAGGTAACTATATCAATGTTTTGAAGGTATATAGTAAATAAAAAACGTTGTGCCTGTAAAAGTACAAATTTTGATCCTCACTCGGGCCCTGGGATGTTTACAGCTTGGTGTAAACACCTCGCTGTAAACGGTCCGGGGCCCGAGTTCTGATCGAAATTTGTATGTTCACAGGAACATTGTTTTATTACTATATGTATAGAACATGAGGTTGAAGGGTGGAGCGTATGGTATAGTTTGGTTCATCCGTTGTGTGCCTAATTGAGCCTAGAAGGGGCTGCTACAGCTTTATTATAGATATTATTGGTTTGTGATGAATTAAATACCAATATTATTGTATTTAATTTGAGGTACATAATAATAAGAAAACCTTATACCCATGTTTGAATTTTTATTTTTACCTCACCCCCATCCCTGAACCTTTACACCTTGGTCTAAAGACCTCGGTTTAAAGGTCTGGGCAAAAGGGATCGGTAAAATAAAATCTTTGCACTAGAATACAGTTTTCTCATATTATCAGAATATAGGTTTGAACAACTACTATTCAGTTTTAGTTTCTCCAATCATATCAAATAAAATATTTGGGAATGCATTCAGCATGTATCCCAAAGTTTAGTAAAAGACATTTACAAAATAGTGAACCACTGCAGAAAGCCTTTTTTCAACATTATCTTTATACTCAGAACAGGTAAATGCAGACAAAAAATAATATATTATGATTTTGGAAAGCATACCAACAGGGTTTGTTTCAAAGAAATATAATGGGGCGCCGAGGACAAATGTGAACATCCTATCATACAATCGACGTCCTGCCGTCACTACAAACACTGACATCAGCCCGGCCGCCAGTTCAACAAATAGAAGTGTGCTCAGGACAAGAGCTCCAACGGTTAATGAAAACCATCTGTCACCATACTCGGATAGCATTGTGGTGGACGCGGTGGCATTTCTATCAGTGTGATTCCTTCCTGAGTACCTGGAGTGAATCAACATTTGAGGTTACTATGTCTTTCAATGGGATGCTAGAGTGTTTGCAGTTGTTGACATTGCCAATTTCACTTTAATATGTAAGGTGTTACAGCATGTGCTGTTTTAAATTGTGAGTTGGTGGAGAATACTTGATCTTACTTTAGGTGTGTACATGTGTGTTCCCATGGATATCAATATGTATGCATGTCCTCTAGATTGGACATTGATGAATATCTGATTGCAGATTAAAGGTTATATATTAGTTATCCATATCTGATTCCAGATTAAAGATTATATTTTAGTTCTCCATGGCTGGACAGATGTACTCTTGACAAAGAAATTCTTTTTTTCTTTTTTTTATTTCAGTACTGTAAGTGGGTACATATCCGGACTCTGCTTTGCAATTATTCTGGCCGGCATTCATCATTATAGAACAATTCTTGAACAGAAACATGGATTGTCTAGTAGTAGTTATTTACATAGATGAACATGAGGTAATAATGAGATTATGTAATGAAATTTACAATCACGATCAATACCTTGCGATTTGGTGAAACCACTCGCATCAATCGGTCAAGATTTCTTGTACCATTTTTGTTTTAGATACCTTTTGTAGCCATACACTTTGTCATTTTGGACTTCTATTGGAAGTTTGTTCCAGCCCATCATGCCTTCGTACATAGGACTTTTTCTGAAAAAGGATGTTTTCCGCCTGCTGAGTTTTATGTTTCTTTTACATTGTGCTCTAGTTTTAGGTTCATTAATCATCTCAACACCGCTAGCTATCTTTCTCATTAACAATAGTTTCAAATACATACGCCTTTCGGCCAATTTCTGGACTGTGCATAATTCATGGAGTCTGTCAGTAGAATGTTCCCCTATTCTGGTTCTTGTGCAGATTCTAAGTGCTCGGTTTTGAGCCTTTTGTAATTTGTTCGCATTAGCTTGTGAAGCACCACCCACCAAATATCCACAATAATCAAAAATAGGACTAATTAGCATTTTATAAATCTTAATACTCCTCGTCTTATCTATATATTTCCTTATCTTCGATAGTTTAAACAAACCGTAGTTTACCCTTTGCAGTGTTTCCGCAATACAGCGTTCCCAACTCAGACATTCATCCACAACTACTCCCAAATAAGAGTAAAAGCTACAATACGGTAGCGCAGTCCCATCAACTAGTATCGGAGGAATCAGATGTCTGTTTGCCTTTTCTAAATTCAGTTTAGACCTTGAGCCGTATAAGCAAATTTTTGTCTTGTTGACATTGATCTTCATAAAGTTTTCCTTACACCAGGAGCATAATTTATCAATATCCGTTTTTAATCTATTTATTGCTGACAACTGATCTTTATCGCTCGTAAATAGTAAAAAATCGTCCGCATAAAATAAGTGTGAACAGATAAAATGATTCGCTATGATATCGTTTAGATAACAGTTAAAGAACAACGGACCTAATATACTACCTTGCGGTACCCCATTTTTCACACTCTGGTAAGTCGACAATGTATCGCCAACTCTAACCCTTTGCTGTCTGTGAGAAAAGTAATTCTTGGTCCAACTTAAAATATTTTGATTGATACCCATTCTCCCCAGTTTTTTTGATAAAATAGAATGACTGACCCGATCAAAAGCTTTGCTTAAGTCAACGAAAATACAAGTTGAGATGCGCCCCAAGTCTCTATCAGAGTAAAGCGTCTGAACAAGTTCAGTAACTGCGTCGGTCGTACCTCTGCCTTTTCTGAACCCGTACTGTTTCGGATTTAGTAAGCTATGTTCATCTATATGGTGGGTAATAAGTCGATGTATTAGTTTTTCCAAAAGTTTACCTGGCAGGGGTAAGAGCGCTACTGGTCTCCAGTCTCCGACATGCTCAGACATCCCATTTTTAGGAATAGGTATGACATCTGCCATTGCCCATTTAAAAGGAAAAATAAAATCTGTAGAGAAGTTTGAAACATATGCCTCATCTGGTCGGGTATAACCTCAAAAGCGTCTTTTAACACTTTAGAGTTCATCTGCGGAACTCCGCTGCTCTTATGTATATCTATGTTCTTTATTGTTTGATAAACATCACTCAACAGTAAGATCGGTTCCTCGGCAGCGGCCAGGCCATCTCCGAAATGGTCATGTTCACATTGCGAATCCTCAATAGAATCAGTTGATGATATATCACCCACTTTGATAAAATGAGAGTTTAGATAATCAGGTATTACCTTGTCCTCAACTATTTCTCCTGACTCACAGTCTCAAAGTCTAGTTATCGTAGTGTCACCTTTTGGGTCATATAGTTTTTTTACCGTATTCCAGAACTTACGAGGACAGTTTAGCAAATCTTCCAATTTGCTGGACCAATAATCCCTTTTAGCCCTTTTTATTTCCCTCTCTATTTCCCTCTTAAGATATTTAACTCTATTCAATAATACCTGCGTGCCATACTTTTTATGTAAGTAAACCGTTTCCTTCCTCTCCACAAACAGATCTAAGATACAATCAGTTATCCATTCATTTTCCTCTCGTTTAAAGCTCATTTGTTTTATTGGACAGGTTTTGTCCAGGTATTCCTCTAACGCTTTTACTATCATATCCCATTGAGTGTTCGGATCGTTACTCAAATAGAAGTCGGACTAATCTAATCCTAACAGGTGTTGTTGTAAATCATGTTTACAGTATTTCCTATAGCTGCGGTCCTTGAAAGGTGTATTCACCTTAGGCCTGGCTATCCGACATCTCTCGGCCATTACGGCTTAGTGGTCACTTATAAGATTAGTGTCGATATGTGGCTGGGTAATATAATCTGAGTTTGTTAATATGTGGTCAATGCATGTCCCACTACTGGGCCTAGTAACTCCGTCAATGTAGTTCTTTAAATTGTTTTCCCTACAAAAATCCATAAATGCAATACTGTCCCTAGAGTTTCTTGTGCGTAAATTAACATTGTCGTCCCCCATTAACCATTTTTCAAAATATTTATATCTTTCCAAATTTAAGATTTTCTTGAGTTTTTCTATGAATTCCTGTAGATTAGTGTCAGGTGGTTTATAATAAACTATAACTAAGATTTTTTTATTGTTTGGTTTTACTAGTTCAAGAACCAGTACATCACTGTTTTCAGTACTTGCTGTGTCGTCTTTATTAAGGTGACAAAACCCCCTCCATTTTTTATTTACGAAACAACAAACACCTTCACCGATTCCATGGAGCCTGTCTTGCCTATATATAAGTCTATCCGAGGGATTTACCATATTACAGCTATGGTTGTTGTTCAGCCAAGTTTCTCCAAAACCCATAATGTCTATGTCCTTATAGATAAATGACACCTCATCCATATGTCTATGTAAGTATGTATGTGGAGATGAGGCGTTCGGAGTCCGGTGTACGACTGCACTGACGACCAGATAGGTTTTTTCCCACTTCGAATCCGCGCCGGAAACGTATTTCCACTCTGATTCGGATTCTCATTGGTTCTTGTGGGTGGTTGTCTTGGGAGACGTGTACACAATGTTTTCTAAGCATGTCATTGGCCCTGTGCCAGGATGTGACCCGGTCTGACCTGTGGTGACCTATGCTGACCCAAGATGGAGTCAGAGGGATTTCGTTTTTATGCTTGAAAACTAGTTTTTAAGTGCAGTTTCGCCATCTTCCGGCTCTTCAGGTACATGTGGGGACCTTCTGGTGGGTTTGTGTTGTGATCATTGTCACCTTTATGTATGATCAGTGTGCAGGTATTGCTGTCAGACTGTCATGGGTTGTTTTTTGTGTACTTTTGTGGGTGTGTCTGGAGTGACAGTGGCCCTTCTATGTTTTTGTTTTGTTTACCTGGTCATTGTGCAGCCTGGATTGAGGAAACTAGTGTAATATTATTAGCAAATTTTTAGAACCATGTGTCTTGACTTGTCTGTCTTGACCTGTTAATATGTTTTTAGAAGACCACACATTAACAGGCATATGTCTATGTAAGCTTCTTACATTCAAGTAGCCCATTGTTATTCTTCTCCTATCCATTGGAAGTTGATGTAAAACTTTTCGCTACTCACAGTCTGAGTCATCATTGGTATGTAGATTAGCAGGTCAAACAAAGGTGAGGAGATGAAGTGATCAGAAGTTGAGGTGGAATTGAAATAGATCGACCCCAACATTGGAGCGGACCGGGCAGTGCAGTCGGGTCTGTGTATCCTGAGTCCGGTGATTTAAAGGTGTTACTTGAGGTATCCCTGTGCTCCGTAGACCCAAGGCAGCCATTCATGCAACATAATGCTTACATAAGATTATACATCAAGCACAGATAGATAATATTAAGTTCAGTAAAAAAATAGCCTTATAATAAGGGAAATAATATGATATAGACATTCATTATCTCACCATAATTGAATAATTAAGTGAATAATTAAGTGATTTGGTAGTCGAGACTATGGCAAGCCTTTCGTACTGACGGTTCTAGTATAGATAGTTAAATATTTAGCACGATGCATGCGATAAATATATAGTATAGTATTATAGTACCATTCTTTAGTCTAAAATGTACAAATATACAATGATGCGTTATATGAAACTACAACTTAAATATTAATCATGGAATTTATATATATACATAAGGACCTCTAGTCATGCAATGCACGCAGGCATATATCAGCTGGGATTGTTGTTATCAACTACCTCAGTAGACTAGGGGAAGCCACAGAGCAGTCTGACAAGATCTTGAAAATTTATAACTCCAGCAGTAGACTAAGTCAAGCCACTCAGAGCAGGGATCAAAAGAAACATAAACTTAATACACCCATACAACTACCATTAGTTGTGTATTTTTTTTTTTTTTTTGATCAAGACGTGTTTATTTCAAAAGTGAAAAAGGACATAAATGTTCACCAAATAATTGGTGATCTTCCACATTTACTCCGTGTGGGACAAGACAGTGGACAATACATCGGACTTCACAAACATATATCATTTATTATAAATCTATAAACATTTCTTTATGATTATTGATATAATCCTTCACATGATTTATCTCCTTTTCTGATTATTTGAATATCTCTTGGGATTATATTCCACAACTTAATTCCTATAAGTAATGCGGACTTCTTATACTTTTCAGTATTCGGTTTCTTTTGTTTTATGCAGATCTTTTCAGTCCTTCTTGTTTCTTTAACCGGATTTTGTTCACAATTTTCGGGATAACTACTCCACCAATGCATTGGTTACTCATGGGCTTTGCTCAGGGGTAGTCATTGCTCCCCCCGGTGTCCCCCTCTACCGCGCCTCACGGGCGCCCCTCCTGCCCCCTCGCGGCTTTCACACTTACCACCGGTCACGTGGTACAGCCCGGTCCAGACCCCGGCCTCACTTCTCCTTCACCCGCCCTGCAGTACGCACGTACTACAGTACCATTTTCGTCTCTTGGCCACGTGCTTCGCCTCATACTCCCCGAGTACAGGCTAGCACCCCCATACACACGATACGGTACAGTGAAAGGAGAAATGGGTCCGACCACGAGGAATACCCCGATGCCTAGCACATTGAAGCCGACGGAATCCACGGCCGAGTCAGAGGCCACTCTCCAGGAAACGGCCGAGTCCTCCAACGAGAACATCGAGTCGGTCTCGGACAGCGGGCGCACGGTAAAGACGGCTAGAATCTCCAAGCTCGAGTCAAACATGGAGAAGATGGGTAGGACAATGGAGAGTATGTTTGAGACGATGCAGGCCATGGCACGGCAACGGTCGCCGACCAGGGCTACACAACCAACGGTACGAGAGGCACGCTCCACGGCCGAGGACCGGACAAGAGACTGGGCCCAGGACCAGGCATCGAGACTACCCGCACCAAGACACCTCAGGGAACGCTACCTGAGCGAGGATCTGCTCCAGCAAGAGATCGACCGCGAGGGCATTCGTCATGACCGCACGGCCGGTAGGTTTTCATCTGATTTGACCGTACACAAATTGATCTCTAAGCAGTACATGTATGTCGAATGTGAGGGCCTGTATACCATGTCTAAAAAAGCTTGAGGTTAGGGGAAGCCTGGCACCCATGGAGTACGTGAGCGCGTTCTTGCTTATGATGGAGGACGAGCGGGCGATACCTGAGGGGGACCGCCGGGATATGTACAGGCACCTCTCTCAGGTAACAGTGGATGCCCAGACACGGCCGTGGCCCGCGGTTAGGAGGTGGTCTAACTACATCTTCGATCAGGTTGAGGCCGGCCGCGTGTATTGGTCGGACCACGTGCGCATTCAAGACAAGCGCATACGCATAGCCATGACGGCCGCCACCTGCGCCCCTAACGGTCAAGACGGAGGAAGGGACGGGGCCCGAGAGCTCCCCTGCCGGGCTTACAACTCGGAGCGAGGTTGCCGCCTACGGAACGGACATCAGGACGGGCAGATCAAATGGGTCCATGTTTGTTCGTTCTGTGATTCGGTGGGGCGGATGTGCACGCACTCTATACACGCGTGCAACAGGAAACTCGTGTACGGTGCGGGTTATGACAACGCTGCACCAACATCCGCACCCGCCCCACGGAGGACGCCGCACGCCGGACACACGGTCCGCCCCACCGAACTAGGAGTGCAGAAACAACACGCAACGGCTTCAAAAAAAGGGCCGGACGCGCCCCGCGAGTGAGCGTGGCGCGAGACGCACCCCTCGGCCTCGGTACGAGTGCACTCGGCGAGGGGTACCCGGTCAATGAGTGCAGGACTGATGACGTCACCCCCCACGTGACAACAACACCGCGTGCCGCGCACGTGGGGGGAAGCACGGAGCGTGCAGCCCCGCCCACTGAATACACTCCCGCCTGTGGTAGTGTTAGCGGGGAGACGGAGCAATTGGCTCGGCAATTGCCCCGGGAGGACGGCCGCGAACCCACTCCCATCGACTTCGCTGCCGTGAGAAAATTCTGCGAGACCGGCATCCCCGTCGCCGGAGTCCGGACCGACCCCGAGGCGTTCGCCGGACATAGGAGGGACAACTGGCCGCAGTTCGCGGCCCACGGGCCGCCGGAGCACGCCCACATCTATGATGTTGTGAGGCGCACGGGCCTACCCAAAGCCCTCGGGGCCCTTATCGAGATCCCCACGGACCTCAACATCCCGGTCTGGATCAGATACCTCTCCGGGATCCCCGGCAAGGAGGAATTGACCGACTTCATCAGGTTTGGCTTTCCACTGGGTTACGCCGGGCCGGTCAGCGATACCTGCGGGGTACCCAACCACCCCAGTGCGACACGTGAGAAGAGAGGGACCACCCATCAGCGAGTGATAACCGATATGACTTACCCCAAGGAGGACAGTGTCAACGGTTATATCGTCAAGAACTCGGTTTACGGCGAGGAATGGGAGCATGGCCTCCCGACCGTGGATGGGTTCGTCGGCCGCCTGGTGGCCTCGGGGCCCGGGAGTTTTATGTCGTCCATCGATATCTCCCGGGCGTACAAGAACTTCCGGTGCGACCCCCTCGACTGGCCGTTGCTCTGTTTTGCGTGGGAGGAGGCATACTACTGTGATACGGCGATGCCCTTTGGTGCCCGTGCCTCCTCCTACCACATGCAGTGTGTAGCAGATGCAATAGTTAAGATCCTCAGCCAGAAGGGGGTCGAGGCCGCCATGTACCTAGACGACCTCATCATCCTCTCGCCCAACGGGGAAAAGGCGGCCTCGGACTTCGCCATAGCCCGAGGGCTCTTTGAGGAATTAGGCCTCCCCGAGGCCCGAGAAAAAGCTCAGCCCCCCAGCCAAGTCGTCACGTGGCTCGGTATCGTGATCAATTCAATAGACATGTCGCTCTCCGTCCCCGAGGACAAGCTACACAAGGTCCGGGAGCACGTCAGAGCGGTCGCCCAGAAACGGTCGCTGACCAAACGCCAGCTGCAATCCATATTCGGGCGCGTGTTACATGTAGCCAAGTGTATCCGGCCGGCACGCCCATTTGTGAGTAAACTGCTCGAGGCCCTCCGGGGGATGGGCGGGTACTACATCAACATCAACTCCGAGATGCGGCAGGACCTCGAGTGGTTCCTGCGCTTTGCCGACGGTTGGAACGGCCACGCCCTCATCCCGCGAGGCCCCCCGACCAAGTGCCTGATCGTGGATGCGTGCTTGTCCGGCATCGGGGGTACAGACAGGCCGTACTCATACTCCGGCCGGGTCTGTCCAGTGAACAACCCTGTAACCTGCATCGCGGAGCTCGAGGCCCTCAACATGGTATACGCGATGTGCACGTTCTTAACCGACCGTGACCGCGGCTCCCGGGTGGAAGTCTACTGTGATAATATGGGCACCGTCCAGGCACTCCGGTCGGGACGCGCCCGGAACCCCGTCCTGGCCGAGTGTGCCTGTCAAGCCTGGATGGTGCAGGCCAGACTACAGGTAGACTTCGTGTATACACACGTCCCGGGTGCCCTCAATACCGTGGCCGACGCGCTCAGCCGGGCTCACCTAACCTCGAGGGACTTTGACACGGCCTGGAGGTACCTGAAATTCCATTCCCTCGTCGAGGTCATGCCATGTACCCATGTATCGTTCAACCCTGTGTTACGTCTCACCTGCAGATCCGGCGCTGCGATCGCTCCAGACGAGGGCATCTGCTCGGCAATGCGAGGCGCGTGCCCCCGGAACAGTCGCGAACCAGCGCAGCGCCGTCGCGACCTACCTCGCATTCTGCCGCCGGATGGGCACCGACCCCCAGAAACCTACCGTCAGCTTTACCACGGCGTACCTCGAATACGTCGCGGACCACGCCCCCTCGCCGGCGATGGTCGCGAACCAGCTATCACACGTGCGGTCGCACCTGCGGCTGACGGGGGGCGACGTCGCGCCGACGGAGGATTTCAGGGTGAGACGTGCACTCGAGGCTATGAGGCGCAACAAAACCTACCAACCGAACGTCAAGCCGGCGGTACCAATGGACGTCTTCAAGGCTGCCCTCGAGGCCCTCGACGAATCACCCCTACACATCGCTCTGCGGGCCGCTATCCTGGTGATATTCTACGCGGCGCTGTGACAGAGCGAGGTCGCCCCACCATCTGCGACGAAGTTCGACCTGACGCGACACCTGTCATGCCGAGACGTCGTGGTCACGCCCAGACAGGTATCGATACGCGTCAAGGCGGCAAAGAACATGCAGATGGTGGGGGAGGAAAAGACAGTTACCCTGCAGGCGTCCCCCGAACCGTCTTCGTGTCCGGTGCGGGCGGTCAGGAAGATGATCGCGGCCGCCCCCACGGCCAGCCCCGAGGACCCGTTCTTACTCCTGGCAGACGGCCAAGTGATAACGACCAGAACTCTGAGCAAGGAGTAGAAAGCGCTGCTACTCACCGCTAATCAGCCTGCCGACTACACCCTCCACAGCCTCCGGAAGGCTGCCGCCACTCAGGCATACCAGGCGGGTATGCCTGAGCTATCCATCCAGCGCTATGGCGGCTGGAGGTCTAACTCCCACCGACATTACATCAAGGACACTGATGCCAAGGCCGTTAACCTTGCTCTTATCCGGTCCCTAAACAAACATTCATAATTTTCTCCCACCCCCCCTCACCTTTACTGGCCTTCTTGGCATTTTCATTATATTATACAATTACGTATGTATTGTCTATACAACTCTATTGTATATCTTATTTTAATATTTTAATAATTGACATCCATTCTACCGTCAATTATCATTTATCTACTTTTACTTACCTTCATATTCACATTACATTTTAATATGTCGTCCAGTTAGGTCGTCATAAATATTTTACTGCATTTTACTACATAAAATTAAATAAAATTTTATACTCCCAGCTACTGCTTCTCTACTTTCATCCGGGGATAGGGTAATGGGTTACTCATGGGCTTTGCTCAGGGGTAGTCATTGCTCCCCCCGGTGTCCCCCTCTACTGCGCCTCACGGGCGCCCCTCCTGCCCCCTCGCGGCTTTCACACTTACCACGCAGTCACGTGGTACAGCCCGGTCCAGACCCCGGCCTCACTTCTCCTTCACCCGCCCTGCAGTACGCATGTACTACAGTACCATTTTCGTCCCACCCACCCACAACCTCTCTCTCTCTCTATATTATACAATTACGTATGTATTGTCTATACAACTCTATTGTATATCTTATTTTAATATTTTAATAATTGACATCCATTCTACCGTCAATTATCATTTATCTACTTTTACTTACCTTCATATTCACATTACATTTTAATATGTCGTCCAGTAAGGTCGCCATAAATATTTTACTGCATTTTACTACATAAAATAAAATAAAATTTTATACTCCCAGCTACTGCTTCTCTACTTTCATCCGGGGATAGGGTAATGATGGATAGTAAATGATATTTTCTTCTAGTATCTAGTCTCCTGATTTTACAATAATTTAATAATTCCATTGTAGTATATACATTGTATACCTGCCTGCAAATTGTTGATAAGGGCTCTGATTAGCACGTCTACCATATTTTTTGCATAACAGCCCGTGGCATGACAGCCGTCATGCAATTTGTCTAGAGAGTGAGTGTATTTCCTTTTTGTACACCTATGACGGTGGATTACATGATGTATGCGCGGTGAGAAATAGTTGTCTAGATCATTTAATCTTCCTAGCTCGACGTTTAGGAGTAGTACCCATATTTTCAGCTCATCTAGCTGATGACTGTAGGAATCGTTTCCTTTATTGTATCGGTGCAAGTCCAATGCATAGGTGGTAACAAAATAGTCTTAATATTTTGGTTGATACCCCTCACATCCCGCTTCAAGAGATCACAGTATGACATTAATCTCTCCAGCATATCCTCTTTAGTTTCATCACGTAAAGACACTAGCTTTGTGTTCCAATTTTTTCTGGTTATGTCAGTGATGCCAAATTCGACACATATGACTGCACATTGTTCAGTACGCCATCCGCGAGTAGGTAATGTCTGATGCCTGCTCCCCGTAGTGAGACCACCTCGAAATTCTGCAGGACACGTATATCCACTTTCAAAAGATGGACTCGCGAGTCTCCTATCAATAGGCGCGACATGTTAGATAGTATTTCTAACCAATATTAACGCTTAACTCTGCTTTTGCACACAAAAGTTCTCTCACCTTCTCTAGAATGCGGCCTGCCTGGTTCTGACCTAGGTAGACTGATTCGTCGTATTTGTTGTCCACAAACCAGTACCCCCCGCCCCAGTATTTGTCGGGGGTGGCCTCGATTAAATGTAGGGGGTGGGTCGCGATTAGGCGTTCTTTCAAACTTCTGTTCTGACTGAATTTGGCTTGTACTATCGGAGTCAGAATGCTCACTTTAACATCATCCCATCCTGGTGGGTTAAACTTCTTTCCCAACCTTTTCATTTCCCTTGGGTCCTTAGTGGACAATATTGCATCACCTATAATCTGATTGCCCTCAAGGTCAGCCTATATGTAAACATAGGCCTGTTTAGAACAACTAAAAACGTTCTGTTTCTCTATTTCGTAGATCACCTTTCCATCATGGTTTAGCATTCTCCATGGTACTGTGACTTTCACCTCCGAGGGGGAAAAGTTACTTAGAAAAAATTCCTTACCGCAGAACAGAATTTCCCCTTGTCGGTTTCTCCTTGTACCCCCCTGCACAAGTCCAAGATCATCATTCTTAGTTTTTATTGTTTTGGGACTCACGGGTGCGGGTGTAACAGAGGTCACCACTGCTGGGGCCCGTTTCAATAGAATGGGTCAATAAACCACTTAGTGACATGTTTAGTGACGCCAATAGTGACTTGAATAACAGAAAAGGTTTGGTCGCGTTGCAATAGGCATGTCACTAAAGGGGAGGTGTGTCTTGTCACTATTGTGGATGTGTCCCTAGTTTGGGACAACACATGTTGGGTACCCCACCTCTCATACTCATGTCCTACTGGGGACAAGTGGTGTCAAGGTGAAGGTCACTGGATAAATTTGCGACTGCGCTTGAGTAGTTCTACACTGGACACTAGAGCAACATTTTCTATGACAAAATTCAAATGTGAATATTGTTGGATTGCATGGGCCGATATCCTTTATATTTGGCATGTTTATAGGTTGTATGTGTCCCTAACTGGGATTAAAGTTTCATAGCTTAATTCCTATGGAAAGTAAAGTTATGTGTTTGTGACATCTAAAACGAGAGGGTATACCCTCTCGCTATTTAAGACACTACAGTGACCATTTTAGTGACTGGACACCCACTTCTGAAATGGTACAAGCCACTATTTGCGCCTGTCTGTTACCCTATGTCCCACAAACGGTTGTCCCTTAACTATTGCAACGCGAAGTACCGCTATTGTGTCACTAAACCCAATAACGGACGTCCTACAGACTATTGAAACGGGTCCCTGGTGTAGTGTCCATGGCTTGGGTAGGTTCATCGTGTACTATTGTGTTGTTGATTACATCCCCCTTGTTTACCTCCTGAGCCTCTGAGGCGCTAGTTATAGGTATGCGTGCTGCCTCGACATCTATAGGTCCAACTTCTTGTACCCTGTCCCCTTGATCCACTTGACCCGATAGTTTCCTTGTGATCTCATCAATAACCTTTTGTCTATAATTTGGCTCACTAATGGATGGTGGTTGTGTTGACTTTGTTGTTGTTGTTTTGCCATCTTCCGGTTGCCAATCCAGTGGGTAATAGTCTGCCGGTATTTGGTTGATATCTGTCAGATTATATATCGTTCCTCTGATATTCGCCCCTTCGGGTATCATCTCTGCTTTATGTCCTTTCCTAGTTTGATACCCTACGATCATTCTCAGTATTCCTCGACTTCTACGAATGGGCCATGGTTCATCCAGTCTTACCGTAATCTTGTCATATGGGTCGTTACTGTGGATTTTGTGCGAGTGTTTCAGGATGCGCTCTTGTGACGCTGTATTGCTGACCGATACCAAAATCGGTTTATGATTATCCCTATTTGCTGGGCGCGGCCTTCGGTTGTTTCCCATATGTGTAATGTCCAGGACATCGTCTGTTTTGTAGAACTGACCAGTAGTGGATACGATATCATGAAATATCTGTTTAATATTTTCCTCCTCATAGTATGGTACTCCCAGTATTACCACGTTCCAATCCCTGTGCGAGAAAAAGAATCTAGTATATCTATTAGTTGGAACAGAACCTCCTGCTACCACAGTCGCAAAAGTTTTTTCCGCTGTATTTTCGCTTTTCGATTGAGTCGCAGTCGGTGGACTGCCGCGCTCCCTATCCTGTTGGAGTAGCTTGTCTACTTTAACTTGGGTGGACTGTAGTTCCCGTTCCAGTGCTGTTTGCTTGTTGGCAAGTATCTCCCCTTTCCTCGCAATATCCTCAATTTTTCCATCCACATTAGACCTTTTAACTCTCTTGAGAATTCCCCTGAAATGTCCAATCGTAACTCGGCTAACCTCATTGACACAATATTATCTAGCTTTTTTGTCATTTCAGCTGGTTGCGCATTGACTGTTTCTTTCACATCCAAGATCAGTTCCTTTAGTACATTTAGACTAGTTTCCTCCGCCTTTGAGTTCCGGTTAACTTTACCCTCATTGCTACCATCCTCTACTACAATAATACTACTGTCCGGTTTTGCAACCTCTTCCGACATCGGTTTTAATCTCTTAGGTTCCGCCATAGTTGCTGAAGTTATCACCTTTTCCTTGGAAATAGTTCTATTCCTCTTTTTGCCTCCTCCTCTTTCATTCTTATTGTTAGCCGGCTTCTTGTTTTGGGGTGCCATCTACGACACCTCGGACTGCCCTATAGATTGACTCCGGTTTAGAGCTCGTGTTCCGCCGCGAAACCCCTTGACCTCTACTTCCGCACAACAAAATAGTTCCCCTGTGAGTCAAAATATCACTGATATTATCAAGAATAACCAACCGATTTCTTCTCTCATAGTCTCCTCCCGTGTTTGGTGAGTTCACACTACTTGCTTCATCGTCAGTATTTATATAGAACGTCCTGACCATGCTGTACAATTCACAGAACGAGATGGTAATTTACGGTTTGTACGGACCGAGGCGTTTACGCCGAGTTCCGTACAAACGGTAAATTATCATAGAGTTCCGTGAATTGTACAAGCATGGTTGGACGTTATATATTTACTATATACCCGAATTTTTAAAAAAAATCAATTTCATTTTGCTTAACAACCAATTTTTTAATAAATGTGCATGGCAAGGTGGTCCGTATTTTAGTGTACGGACCGGCGGTCCGTACAGTATTTTTACGTCATATGCCGAAACGGTGCGTATTTACAGTATATACGGTATGGGTATATAGTAAACAAGTGTAAGTCCTAGATCATTGAGAAAACCACCAAGTTCTACGGAGCACCGCGACGCGCGTGTTCACACCATGGCCGCCATGAATTTTCATGTGTCTCATGAAAGCTAGCTGGGTAGTCTATTTAGATAACAGGCCACACTTTACTAAAACATTTCTCTTCTTCTTGTCAGATCTATGTTAATCTTTCACCAAAAGATGAATAATCGACCATGTTGTAAGTTCATCTTTTTTTCTTTGAATTAATGTTGCAGTCAACCAATACAGGTCCTTACCAGACTTTGTCAAAGTTAAGCTTTTCTCACTGCGTTTACACCACAAGGATGGTGATCAAATCTTTTTGATATATATAGAAAGCTCACCCCTTCGCATTTAAGGAGGTTCAAGTTCTCTGAGTACCAACCCGACAAAGACATGGTATGAGAAGGAGTGGCATTTGATACAGTAGTAAGTCTACCACTGCTGAGGATGACAGAGAAATGTAGCTGCAGTGGGACTCAAACCCACATAGTCCAACAACCTTTGGATTACAAGTCCAGTATTCTTAACCAGTGAGCTACCTCTGAACCCCTCAAGCCATGTGTGCCTTCCTTTATTTTATTCGGCATAGGGTGAAATCTTTTTGATGATGCTAGATTCATAGTTCACACACCATAGCAAATAACTTTCATAATATCTAATCTCGAGTAGCAATGAGCCTTTGCTGACACAGAGGTTGTCAACAAGAAGACAACATGGTTATTTTTCTATTGATTATCAGCTTTCTTTTGTAACTCTGTAACACACTGTTATGTGTGGCTTGCTTTATTCTATTTAATTTTTTCCACAGACAAGATGGAGAGAAACTTCTGCTCTTGACATCACCCAGCTGCTTTTGTCCTACTTATATCAATTTTGTTTCCTGTCCTTATTTGTATATTATTATATACCTATGCACTAAATCAGTGTAAATACGTACTGCTCCTAGGGGTACAGTTATCGTACACACAATGCACTGTACGCCGTGATTCTTTGTACCGGTGGCTTTGGGTATCGACAGACTGCACCCTTTGACTAACAGACTGCATCCTTTGACCCTCACCGGCACGCTTTGGCTGACAGACTGCACCCTTTGAAGAAATAACGCATTTTGATTGGTCGAGAGGCTGACAACAGAATTTTAGGTGCCAGATTCAAAAATGGCGGATCCCTTCACTTCGCTTCAGTTCTGTGGCGTCGTACAGTATCCACAGAGCGAGTTAGTGAAAAAATACATCAAACATCGAGGTGGAATATGATAACGAACCACATGATACACTTTAGATAGCTTGGATATGCGAGAAATATCGATTTCGATACGTTCACGGGCCGAGCGGGCGACTCGTCGATGTCAACAAGTAGCGGAGACACTGCACCGCTCGAGTGTAGCTGTCCGACGGCACGATCGAGCGTAGCAGGGTGATCTAATTTATGCAGCGCTATAATGTATTCGCGCCTGCGCGGTGATCTCTTCCGGTTATCAACATCCTGCATATCTGCCAGCGTACACATCGTGTTTGAGAGTTGTGCCAAGTCATTTCGAAGTCAAATTACGGTCAGTTTTAGCAAATTAAGACCGAATTAAGGTATATAATAATATGAAACCATAGTGATGGTGACAGTACTCGTTGTTTCGGAGAAATTCGTTCTGAACTCGCCGTGCCGGCTCGTTCAGAACGAATTTCTCCGAAACAACTCATAAATCTGACCCGTACTGTCACCATAACTATGGTTTCACATATTATATAACCAAATCAAATTTCTGTCCATTAGAAAGAACTTCTAAGTTCCTACAGGGACAGGTATACACCTAGCCAGGTAAGCCAGGTAAGTAAAGTATACCAGGGTAGAAGAAGAAATATTGTATCACAAAGCAGCATCGGAGTGTGAAGAATAATTTGTCTATGTAAGTAACAAGTGTTTAGGTTAACGATGTGAAGATTAATAACAATAATGTATAAGAGGAATAGTCAAACAATCATGTAACCAAAGAGATACATAGACAATAATCAATGGTTTTGTGGACAGGCGGCCGTAAACCACGAGTGGTTGACGCGTAGTAATACACGAGCGCTAGCGAGTGTATTACGACGTCAACCTCGAGTGGTTTACAGAGCCGCCTGTCCATAAAATCATCGTTTGTTGTATTTATTATCCATATTTTCGAACATATTAAACCCAGTTATTGCCATATTAAAAGGTATAACAATAGGGACTCTTTCTCTGCTCTATAGCAAAAGGGACTATTTTTCCTGTATACCATGGTTTTGAGGCCGTATACCAC
Organism: Alentia gelatinosa; assembly: GCA_950022655.1. Lineage (NCBI taxonomy): Eukaryota > Metazoa > Annelida > Polychaeta > Phyllodocida > Polynoidae > Alentia > Alentia gelatinosa. The sequence goes on along the minus strand of OX465580.1, from coordinate 142,510,129 downwards.
AGGTTTGAATCCGTATACCACAGTTATGGTATCTGACAGGTTGTATACAATGGGTCATGGTTTACTGAGTCCCTATGCATTTTCAATGGGGGCTTTGTATACGATGGATAATAAAACGGCGCCTGCTGAAAACCAGCAACGGCTTATTGCCACGGCTGACAGGATGCCGACTTTGTTGACGTAAAGAAATGAGATGTAAAGAAAACAACTTATGTAACCAAAACTTGAGATCAATAAAGAAAATGAATGGAAAAAAAAGCACCACAATGAACTCCTCAAGGTGAGGTTTCATTTAGACTTGACAGCAAGATCAGGTAGACTTTGAAATGGCTCATAGGTGGTCCCTACAGACATTTATTATCCATCGTATACAAAGCCCCCATTGAAAATGTATGGGGACTCAGTAAACCACGACCCATTGTTTAAAACCTGCCAGATACCACAACTGTGGTATACGGATTCTAACCTGTGGTATACGGCCTCAAAACCATGGTATACGGGAAAAATAGTCCCTTTTGCTATAAAGAAAAGAAATAGTCCCTATTGTTAATCCCTTTGAAATGACAATTACTGGGTTTAATTTATTCGAAAAGATGGATAATAAATGCAACAAACGATGATTTTGTGGACAGGCAGCTCTGTAAACCACTTGCGGTTGACCTCGTAATACACTCGCTAGCGCTCGTGTATTACTATGCGTCAACCTCTCGTGGTTTACGGCCGCCTGTCCACAAAACCATCGATTATTGTCTATGTACATCCTCCAACTCAAACTTACCATTGTGACATTGTCCAGCCTGCACCTATTTCGGATATCTGTATGAAAATATATATAATTACTTATCATACAGGCTTCTTTATCATATTCATTATGATGTAGAAAGACAATTTCAAAATAAATTGATTAAGTAACTGTTGTAATATTTCAGTCTCGATTTACAGACCTTGCTCTAGTTTGGGTGTTTATACATGGTAGGTAACAATAATTTTCCAGTCTGATACTAAGTGTTGCTATAAGGTTATTCCACTGCATGAAAATTGTATTTTATTCATCTATACACCACCGCATATACACATGTATACAATGTATATCTGTATGTTTATATATGTGAACACTCCCCTATTGTGTGCCTGAGAATGGAGCATATATAACACAGTTTTGTGTGCATACGCTAACCTAATAGCTGCATTTGCCACCCAGCGTATATAAATATAAAAGTGTGTGATATGTATACAAATATAGGGGACCAGTGGCAAGTCTACTTGGTCACAGGCACGTCTAATAAGCCACTCCAAGTCTAGCTGCGGCTGAGTGCGCCACGTAGCTGCCTGGTGGGACCTTAGGGGCCTACTAATAGCTACCTGTGAGGTCATAGGCTGCTTGCTATAATTGGCACAGCGTTGGAACCAGTCTAAACAGGTATCTGGCCACCTGGCTTGTACCTAGAATATGTACTGGTTCTGCATGGATAAGGAAGGTCCCCAGCAAAACTACTAGTCAGCTGGGTACCAGATTTACATGGGACTACTGCTGAAGACCCAGCAGAAGTCTGCACATGCCCAGTGAGGCTCCACAGGTGTATATAAGGCCTGTTGAAGCCCATTTGGGCACATTGGGGTTGAGGGACTACTACCTGTAGTTCCTCACCAGAGCTCTGTCTCTGCTCCCTGCCTGTGTGGGCCTTCGGGTTCTCTACGGGCTGGGTTCAGAGAGTCCTGGATAACGGAAGGAGGGGTTAACCCTTTGGACGGATTCCGGTATTCTCAAGAGGACGGAAGAAGGGGTGATACACCCTTCGGACGAACTCCATGATTCCAGACAGATTCCAGGAGGACGGAGGGAATCCTGGAGGACGGAAGAAGGGCCCCTTCAGACGGACTCTGTGATTTCGGGTATCAGTAGGGCCTAGTCACCCCTATCTGATCCCGGGCAGAGCAATGGAGGTGCTGGGTGGCTGTGGTAAAACACAGCTGTGGGTTTTTGGGTGGGACCAGCACTGGAATGGCATTTCGGACCAAAACTGTGGTGGTGCATGGCACGGTCCCGACACCCAGCCACTTCACAAAGGTATACATATATTCTGTATCAAACAAACATGCAAGGAAGGCTTTTGGTGAATTTTGTTGTCACCCCTAATTTCTGATAAACATAATACATTACAAATTACACAGGAAAAAGAAATAAATCATAAATAATAAAAAAAAATACTAGAAAACACAATTAGACCAGAAGGAGATGTCAGAGTAACTGGACCGTATTGGGCATCTTGTCCAGGTGGGGACTGGTGGTCGCGCACCTGCGGGGGTAGAGGCCCCAACTGGTGTGCAAATGATGTATGAGAAGATAAGGGAGCATGGAGTGACACCTGTCTATTAATACCTTAACCCTTTAAGGACGGCTGCCTGGGGCCCAGCTATGCCCATAAGGACGGATACTGGTGGCAGTCTCTCTGGCTACAGGACGGCCACATAATAGTAAAAACTGATATCCAAGTTTGTTATCATGCAAATTTGATACATAATCCTAAATATTTTATTTCTTTTTAATAGAAATACTAAATATGATATTATATCTACATTTTCTGAAGATTTCATGAATGTTGCTCTATTATTTCTTTGTTAAAACATTTTTCTTAATATTGGTACAATGATCCCTCAAGGCATCATGCGTCTTTAGTGCAGTGATGCCTCCAGGCATCATGCGTCTTTAGCGTGGTGACGCCTCCAGGCATCATGCGTCCTTAAAGGGTTAAATAAGAACCTTATTTACAGACATCATGTGGGAATAACGAAGAGTTGTGCTTTCCCTACCGCTACCACGACCACAATGCAGGGAGTTAGACCAGGCGCGTTCGAGTCCCGCGCTAAAGCCTTGCGACCCCATGTCAGTGAATCCTATTGGTCCATTTTCTGTTTGTTTTGAGAGCTCGTTTTTGGTTGGTTGACCCATGGCGCCAAGGAATGGCACCTGTGGGTTATATTATGTGGCTCCAAGTGTGTCCATTATTGATGTATGGGGAGTCCTTATTCTTTTATTCTCAATTTTGATTCATTTTGTAATTCAGCTGTGTTGTTTCGGTTGATACATTTTGTGGTTGGAGGTTTCTCCTCTTTTTGTTCATTCAGGGTTTTTTTCTTTTTTTGTATGACAAGACAGAGGCCATGTCTTGTTTTGTTTTTTTTAAATTATTGGCTATGGTGTGCGGATGGCATCCACTTCTACCGTGTTTTTGTTAAAAAAATTTCCAACGCTGTTATCGTATAGAGAGAGCGACCGAAAGATATTTCTTCAATTTATTTACAGACATCAAACAAAAATGATTCAAAAAAGCCGGGTTTAATATATGGAATTGAAAAAGAGATATCTAATGGGGTTTCAAAAGGCTCTATGATAAAAAATTGTATGATAGGATATATTTTCCATATATTAGGGACTTGAACAATATGGATGTTAACAGATGTAAGCTCAACATTTTGTCTTGTGACTGATGCACAATATAAGCATATATGAAAATATCAATACACATTTTATATACATGTGCTTATGTCATGATTTATAGATGAAATAATTCCATTTGTCATGCAGTGTACTATCTTTGTCAATCTTCTAGTCTTGTGATATCATTATGATATCATAGATAAATGAAGTTATTCAATTATGACTGATGGACGTAATGTCGTTTGTTCTTATGAATCTTATCAGATTTCTAGCTGAGCATTGGGTAATGGAATGATTTCATTATATCTACACTGAAACGTCAAGATTGAAGTTTTTGTACATGATCAGAACCTACCTTGTATAGAGATAGTGAAAGTATGATCAATACTGAAAATAACTTCCCATATCCGGCAGCAAAATATTTCCTGTATGTCTGAAGTAATACTTTTCTAGTTTCTTTATCATCAAGTCTGATTTTAGACTTTACAGTATCACCCTTCTGCAATTTGATACAAAAAATTATATGTAGAGGCGGTAGTATCCGGCGATGATTGTTCACTATAGGCAAACTCCACTCCATGCCGAGTGAAGCCTCGGGCACCTAGAATCAAACCCGTCCTCCAGCAAGGAGCAGCTTTGCTCAGCCCTCTTCTAGATCTTGACCTTAAGACGCAGCAGCAGCAGAGATATACTCCTCTGCTGCTCACATCAGCAGGTCACTTGACCAATAACTTCCTTATACAGAGGATACATTCTGTCTCATATTCTTGTTCATAATTTTTTCGTTCCGGTTGACCTTACGTGATGATCCGCGGTTGGAAAAAATTCCAGTTGTGGGATTGGACTTACTCCGGATATGCCGCGTCTTACAAAATCAGCATAGCGGTGGGATTGGACTTATTTCGGATACGCCGCGTCTTACAAAATCAGCATAGCGGTGGGATTGGACTTACTCCGGATACGCCACGTCTTACAAAATCAGCATAGCGGTTGGATTGGACTTACTCCGGATACGCCGCGTCTTACAAAATCATGCATTCTGTCTCATACCTGCGGCTATCGCCATCTTGCTTAGTACCGAGCGGTCTTAACTCACATCCGTTTTACCCTCATAACAGAAGTATAACTAAACTATCTTTATTCTAGATCCATAACATAATCTCAGACTAGCACATAGTGCAATGTATACTTATGGCATACTTACTATAGGAAAAATGTGTCAATTCCTTTATCAATGAATATAAGTTTATTTATGAATGAATGAATGAATGAATGAATGAATGAATATGCAAACAAGTATCTTTACCTTTGCATTTCCTGCCTTGTTTGTAAGCCCAGTATTAGTTTCTTCTGATGATATTGCCTTTGCTATTTCTTCAGTAGCAATGGGTCCTTCATGATCTTCCATATTAGATGTGCCAACATAATGAAGAAGCTGATCTGATATTTCTTCAAACTTCCCTTCTAACACTATTTCTCCCTGAAATATGATGACCTTAATTATTTGCTATTCATCTAAAGCACAGGTTACCAAAATCACCATCCCTTGACCTTGAACATAAAACTGCAATATGCTGAAATTCCAATATTGATGTTTTTTTCATGTAAGGGTTTAGATATCAAGTCTCTATATTCTATGAGGTAACTTTCTTTTGGTCTGGCATAGCCATATTAGAGGCTGAAATTATCAATCCCTTCAAAAACAAGATTTGGTAAGAGAACATAATCTGTTATTTGAATCACCTTAGATAAGCTTTTTTGTCTTTTTAAAGCATTTTTATTTGTTCTCTTGCATTAATATATCTCGATCTGTAGGTCAAGCACATCTATACTGTGAGTGTCATACATGATATGATAAAATACTGCTATCATAAGAAAACTGAAAAGGCCACTTCTTTACCGCTTTTATTATTGTTTTTATATTGTTATCAAATCTAGCCAGGTCGTTACTCTATGATTAGGCAAGTTGATAGTATATCAAGTATCTGCCAAGTACAAAATCAAAGAGGTATGGGTTAACCCTGAAGGGTTGACACCAGGACAAATGACATTGATGGACAGGTTGACAATAGGATAGGTGAAAGTCTGATGTACTAACATCTAAGATAAGTATTCACACAAAGCAGCATGGGTCATCTTTAAGACATTTCAGATTAGAACATGTGAGAGACTAAGGTAAAACAGGGTATTCAGGAATGCTGAGTGGGCATGAAGAATAGGGAATACAAGACCAAAGTTATCTCCCCTTAGTTTTATGATATCATTTTTAAGGTGTTCTCCTATTTTTGGAATTTGTAGGGTATGTTCTTTGCAAAGGACAGGAACCTCTCCGTCTTAAATTTTTCTCTAAACTCTAGACTCCAATGGTAAACCTGTAAGGAGTTGTCATGAAAAAGCTTGAAATATTTAACCAACCTTGTTCATGACCAGGACATTATCAACAAGAGGAAGATAGTGGAGGTTGTGTGTTACCAGGATTCGAAGTTTTGACTTCAGTAGTCCACAGACACATCTTGAAAATTAAAAAAATTAAATCATGATATCAAATTTCTCTGTAATAGCTCTGTAAAGTTCTGGTCTCTACATCCTCAATTATATGCAAAGAGATAAATTGTCTTTATTGTCTGTATTTATTAGTATCGAATATGACTGTCTATCTGTAGCAGCTCCTCCCTGTCTTGATGTTTACAGTATAGCAGCCATGTAGTGAATAGCATGTTTACCCTCATTATCATCCACATAGGGAGAGAGCACTCTGACAACAACACTCTGAATTGTCATAAGCAGCCCTGTAGGCATTTGCAACAGACTAGTAATCCCTCATTGGTTGTTGGTTAAAGAGCCAAGCTCAACCTGCAGAAATATGCCTGCTATTGTGTGTTTAAAAGAAGTGCTAGTTGGAAGTATTTTCAATGAAGGATAGTAGAAAATACTTCAGTCAGTTTGACTTGACCAAATAAATGGGGCCAGGAACAGTATTGGTGAGGGTAAAATCTTCTCAAATATAATTGTGAATAACATGCTAATCTGTGCTGAAACCAAAAACAGCACAATATTAAGGTTATTAATGTGCAAAGGTATTTTAAAAAGGTTATTTTATTTTATTAAATAATTATTGATTATGTGTGCAATTAGTTACCAATTTGTTAATTATAATAAGGTGACATGATTATTAGGTATTGGTTATTACTGTTAATACATATAGTGCTAACCTAAGGTTAAGTAAGCCGTATGTAGGCTGAAATGAGTTTGCAAAATATGTAGCCGTGTGAAATGTGATGTTCCCTATACTACTCACTATACTTGGGGAACACACCGTGCTTCTAGGAATAGACTCTCTGACATGGCTATGACGCGTTAGGGAGTTGTATCCGGAGTCTCCCAAGGAGTCCCCCTTGGGGTATTCCCGAGTTCCTGGAGCTATTTAACATAACCATGTGCTCTCCAACCTATGTGAACTCAAACATGATTCGATATTAATTCTCCCATGATCCTCTAGTAAAAGCTCATTAGAGATTCGTTTTGAAGCTGAACATATCATCAGTCTCCACTACCATCTCCTGCTGTAAAGACGTTCTTGCTTGGCTCCGGATCCAGCAAGGTGCGCGGATTCAGCAGTGAATTCAATCGAGTAGGATCAGCTAAGGAAAATTTCCTTACATATCTGGGAGTGCAGAAAGTGACTTGGATCGGGACTCTCCAAGGACAAATACTCTGTTTTCGGACTATAGGAATCACTGGGACTCACATCGGTTCCTTCTCCAACTTTCTCACCTTATTTATAAGTGAACGAACATCATTAATATTTCGACATCTGTCAAATATGGATCTGTGAATCTTCAGGGAATCACATGAGTTCACAACGGTTATCCCTAATTGGGTGAATTAAGTTGTATGGTTGAAACAAATCATTACTTTGCTATTATCTGACTATGAGTTCTATGATTGACTATTCTCAGCTAAACTACGCTGTTATGAACTCTGTTGAATGATCACTGAACATTGGCAACTTGCCAGCTTTATCATTACTGTAATGATTTATCGGACACTTTGATGAAAAGTCGTTCATAGCCTGACTTTGGTGTCTGACACTTATTAGAATCTAACTGTCCTTGCATTTTGGCACTTAGCCAAACATGCGTGTATGCTGAAATATCAATGATTTGAAAGCCATGCTGTGAACTATAACATTGTATATCCTTGTGTGAATTTATTAAAAGATCTTGAACTTTACTTCAATCTTTGATCTCTTCCATGAATACTTTAGACACAATCTATTATCTAATTATAATTATTAAGTTAATGAACCTTACGCTTTAACAAAGAAACAACATAATTGAAGATCTCAAAAGAGTACCTCACTGTTGGTTTGGAAATAATAGATTCTGGTAGCCTGCCGACACACAGCCTAGAGTTGCCTCTATCTCCCCTCATTAGTTCATTAATTAATATCGAAATGATTACATAAAGTTACGCTCACGCTTATCACATATAAGAGATCGGCGTAATCTCCGTCTCTAGACGTCTAGACGCATAAGGTTAATCATGAAATATTAAAATGTATGTAAGTTAATTAATAACTGAATTATGTTCGATAATTAACCATTCTTCCTTGAACGTGTGAGGCCAATCCACGTCCATTTGTGTAGTGTTTCCCGCTAGAGGTCAACACTAGACTGGTGACTTAATTAAACATATCATTGTGTTTCTCTCTCGGGCCACTACGTGCCGTAATTAGTTAAAAGGGTGTTAAACAGTAATTCCTAGTTTTATCGTTAGATGGCGAGAGTGTTAAGCTAGGTTTAGTAAGATCTCCCTCTCTCACCAGATGTCCTAACATACCTATAGAGACTTTGGGATAAGTCTTTAGTAACAGCTATAACAGCTTCTATAGGTAATTAAGACTAAGTAATTAGTCAACCATTAAAACAACCATCTCTACCAGATCAAATCAATTGTTCAAATAAATATTTAAAAAACACTTACTCATTAAATATATGATGCCCAACCTTGTCATCAACAGCAGCAAGAGGGTCGTCAAAGAGGTAGATGTCAGCATTGTGATACACAGCTCTGGCAAATAAAAAAAGGAAAGAGAAAGTGCTAAGAATTTTAAATTGTTTGAAAAAATCTAATAATGTTTATAAGGATCATATGTACATTGAGATTAATTACAGTTATTATAATTTAAGTACTTTTAACCTGATTCGTAAGAACTTTTAACATAATATTACATTAGAGTACAGCCTGAATTTCCTTAGAGCCCAAAGATCAATGATTTCTGTTCTCAAAACCAGGTCCTTTATCATTTATTATACCTTGCCAAATTCAATCGAGATTTCTGTCCTCCACTTAAAGATAATCCCCTCTCTCCTACAAGGGTCAAGTCACCAAGGTTGAAGCCTTTGATATCCTAAAGAGAAATCAAAAAGGATTTATCAATGTAACATTTTAAAAACTGAGAAAATATCTAAATATGTCATGGGTATGAGATGTACTACAGATGAAATGATAATGACAAATACAAAAAAAACACAAAATAATATTCATTTCCATTTCATAGTACATTTCTTTTAGTTAAAGAAAGTGTTTGAGCTAGCCCTGTTAAATAAAGTAGAGCTGAACAAGTACTGCGAGTTTGAGCAGTTGTTGCCTTGTGGTCATTTCTCCATTGTATTGGCAGGCGACCACTTTCTGTCCTGTGTGCGGGCACATACCCATGATCCAGGCACTGTTTGTCTTTGTCTTTAATAAAGTGTAGGGTCAGGGTAGTTGAGCAACATCAATTAATGCTAGGTGGCGCGAGTACCAATCCCTGCTGTGCAGTAAGGTCGGCGGTCTTCTCACGGTGCCTCTCACTTGAGTGAATGCCTGGAGCCTCAAAGTTGGTAAGGTTTTTTTGGGACCTTTCAAGGTGGAAGAGACCCGAATCTCTTCCCACACTATTTGGTGCCCTGCGGCTCGTGAACATATCGAAATTGATTGATTTCGCATATCTAAGCTATATAACGTGTTTCACGTGATTCGTACTCATATTCCACCCCGATGTTTGATAAATATACACACTAACTCGTTCCTAGGTTTCTGTATGAAGCCACAGAACTCGCGAAGTGAAGAGATCCACCATTTTTTAATCTTGCACATGAATTCTGTTGTCAGCCTCTCGACCAATCAGATTGCGTTATTTCTTCAAAGCATGCAATCTGTAGCTCAAAGCATGCAGGTTAGGCTCAAAGTGTGCAATTTGTCACTCAAAGCGTGCAATCTGTTGGTATCCAAAGTAACCAGTACAACGTTTCACAGCGTACAGTGCATTCTGTTCATACTTACTATACCCATAGCACCAGTGTGTATTTACACTGACTTAGTGCATAGGTATATAATAATATGCAAGACCAGTGCAAATCAGTTAATTGTATAAACATGGTGCTTATACAGAGAAAGTGTAGTTGTTTTGGAGGCAGAAGGTATATATTGTTTTATAGGAAGGATGCGTGTGAACATAACCTAAAAGAAATTAATAGAAAAGCCAATGGCAGGCTCTAAGCAAAATTCAGAACTCAATTACTCAACATACAGCTTAATTGATTTACACAACTCTCACAAGGCCGACCTTAACATATCTTTTGTTTACAAAGCATCCCCTAAATCGTAGGATTATTCAGAAGTTGGAATCATTATCAAAATGCAGAAAGGCATCACAGAGATTTGCATATGGATCTTCTTGATACTTGGAGGTGTGTGCAATTGTTAAATGTCATGTATAAACAACCTAGTATTGGTGATAATCTGGATCTAATGATCAGACATACCATGAGTGATTCCAAGGTTAAGTTTAAACTGGCCGTAATTCCATAGTAATTACTTCCGTAGTCTCCACTATAAAGGGCAGGTTTTGTGGGATCAACTTGATTCAAATATTAAGAAAAGTAAAGAACACAAGCTTTTTAAAAAAGAGTCAATGTAGGACGAGGCGACGTCCTTCTCTCCCAGCGATACTACCTTGTGTGACAGTTAGTAGAACTGTACCTAACCACCGTAACCATAGCGCACTGTCAGTCGTGACATCATAGTGTCAACAACGGTCGCCCTGGAGTCTCTACAGAGATGAGGGGGGGATTTTGGACAGTGTTAGTCTGTCTGTGTGTGTGCTGTTATTTACATAAGGGGTGATATGTCAAGGTTTCGCCTTTTTTTAAAAAGAGGTTAAGTCGACATACTCAACCTATGATTGGGTCTCAAGCAAATCATGCAGTCATGACACCCTCAACCCTGTATTACTAAATTTGAGGAATAACTTTTGCTAGAACGGTTTGTTGGAAATTGAAAAAATTAAATGGTATGATTTAGGAAGCATCCATTGGATCGAGAAAACTTACCACAACAAGGGAACATGCTTCCAAAACAGAATCATACCTGGCCTGGTTGAATTCTAAATCTAGAATGATGTTCTTCCTTACTGTATCTGACAGAATCCAAGGCTCTTGCGAAACATAGGCAAATGATCCACAAACATTTCGTTTCCCATGTAATACCTCCAGCTCACCAAGTATAGCCATCAGTAAAGACGTCTGCAATCATAGTGAAAATCATGATTTATAGAATTTTGAGTTGCAAATGGTTCAAAAGTGCTGGATGCTGTAAGGAGTTTTTGGATAATGACATATTTATAGTGTTATTTATATGCAATTGTTGTCGTAAGATTAAAATAGGTTACATTTTTGCTGTGTAAGCATGATATTTTTCAGTTGTTTCTGGTTCCACCTTAAATCACAAGTCATAACTTTTACTAGCTGTAATTGTTATTGGTGCTTACCTTCCCACTTCCGACCATTCCAGTGATTCCTATTAGTGCTTCCTTTTTTAATAGATATAAAGGTTTATCATTGTTCACAGAATATTAAATGTTAAACTACCCTAAAAACCAATACACTTTTAGTAAGTCATAGAGAGATTGTTGGCTTTGTATGATGAGAACAAAAGCACTACAAACAAAGTGCATAGTAACAGACAATTTTATTGCTTTATTGTTTACCATACTTTTAGGGAAAGCTCTTACTCCCTGTTCATTGTCCTCTTCATAATATATATGACTAAAAACCTTTCCTCTCATTGAAATAATGGGAATATAAAGAAAAGCAGGAGGTACTACACACCAGCTAACTCCACTCACTTACTGAATGTATTGAGAGATTGATGTCTTTTAGTGTCAGGCTTCCCTCTTCCTATTAAGAATACAGAAATATTTACATCTTCAAAGATAAGCCAAGTATTTATCAGGAGTATGTGGTGTACGAGGCACAACGCGACTAACGAAAAAAAATTCTCGTCGGAATGGCGCCGAACCAACACGCTGTCAGACATCTGAGGCTCGGAAACCCATCCGACGGCAAAGATTTTACACAAGATTTATCAGGAGTAATCTAGATATATTATTTTTCAAAGCCTTGATCATGTTATTATCAGAGTTTGTGTAATCTACTGATATCTTCCGAACTATGAAATATGTTGGAATCCAGTGTCTTTACCGTCTTTAACCTATTAAGGAAATACAACTTAGGCACTTCTCGCTTTTCCTTGCCAAGGCTAATTTCACAAAGAGAGAGAGGACAAATGAAGTATGATGTTACTTGTTCATTTTTGTGATTAGGTTCCCATTTGGCATCAGCACCAGTCAATTTCACCAAAGCTTCAGAAGATGAATTTATTGCAACCGGAGAATCCTGAATGAAGTCTTCAGAATTAAGGAATCGCTGTAAAGAATGATCATAATTATGACTTATGATGCAACACATTTCCTATGAAATCTAAACTGAATCAACATTGAGCACCACATTTCTCTCTCTGACCTCTTCCATGATACTAGAGATATGTATATCAAAAGTAATTTAATTATTACTTAACCCATTCACGCCGGACGATGTATTTAGGCATTAACCAGGGCTGGCATCATCCTTGGATGGCAGGGTGATGCCTTGAGGCATCATTTACAAAATATTCGTTTTTGTAAATAAAATTGGAAATATTTGCTCACTAAGCATGAAACTTTGACAGTATGTAGGTATAACATCATATTTAATATTTTTGGGCAAATAATATTAGCGATCTTGTGTCCGGTCACATGATGCAAAGATCAAAATGTTCACAATAGGCCTATTATATATATACTCGGCCTCTTGCGGTATTCACTGGCAGTAGTACCCGGCTCCATGCCTGTGCTATTGCCGTGGGTACCCGGCGTGATAGGGTTAACTTTGACTATTATTTTATATTCATATATAAATATAAGCATCCCTAAGTTGAACCTCGTTGTTGGTAAGGATTTAATAGATTCTGGTAGCCTGCCAACACACAGCCTAGAGTAGCCTCTACCTCCCAATTATCATTATTTTAATTAATAATTAAGCTCATTAGCATGATTTATGCATTTCTATTAAGTTACTATATTCCTAACTTAAGGCTCTATGTAATAAGATCGGAAACATACACAATATTACCATGATTTCGATCTGAGTGGCCGTATTCTCCGCGTAGTTGACGCGTAGTAATTGCGTAACGTCAACTACAAGGAGAATACGGCCACACAGATCGAAATTATGGTAATTTTGTATTTAATACTCACTTATTTTTAGATTTAAGCAATAAATATGATCGTTAGAAAACTTTTCGACATAATTAAGAAGTTATGTTTGGGACTACTTTTATCTCAAAAATCTGTATCCTCCTAGGAGGGTCCGGAGCTCCGTATCCTCCTCAGTATCTGTAATCTCCATAGGCTTAGTATGGAGACTCCGTATTAGATGGGTAATAAATTGAATTAGTCGACTTTACTTAGAATATGTAATCATCTATGTACTTGGACCTTACGCCTCGTTCATACACACATCTATGTAGATTAGATTGATTAATCTAATTAATTAATGATATCCCAAGTGCGCCTAAGCATTCCCTACATCCGTTTATCTCATAATCCCCTCTATGTGTTGACACTGCCGCTTTAGTTAAGTTTAGTTAATTATTTCTATATTCTAAACTGTGTCCGCTATGTTCCGTGGTTCGGGCAGGTTAGTTCTGTAGTTCTTAAGTTGGGCTCTAGACGTCTCTGGCGTTTTACATTGAGTTTTAGGCCCGGCTTCCACCTATTATGATATGGCACCGATATGGTCTACGATGCACCTCCCGATAAAAAATCAAAATTGCGTCGGAAGGTTACCTATTATCGGGGCAGTTGACCATGTTTCTGCGATAAGACACCGATAAAACCCCATTACAATTCGTGGTGGATTGGCTTGTCTAGACATATGTCTACGATTTTGCACCTTCCCGATATGGCACCGATTTTGACATTTTGTGTCGGTGCCATATTGGGAGGTCTACGATTCTATCATAGTAGGTGGACGCCGGGCCTAATAGTGAATCTACTCCTCACCATTAGATGTCATAACGTTCTCCAACGTGATTTCTATGGGAATCTGAATGCAGTTGGACCTGCTTCTATCTCCCTCTAGTATTTATTAATTAATTAACAATTACAACAAAACCACTACCAGAACAACCCCTTAGCAATTATAAGCCAAACTTTTCTTTTCAAACTAATAATGAAATCAACTCATATGATATTATTCCTGAGTTGTTTGATACCTGTATGCGTTGTGTAGCTCCTAATGTCTCAAAGAAATTTCCAATTGCTAGGGGGGTAGAAATAAATACCATTGTTTTCATGCGCTCAATCCAACCAATAAGCAAGATAGTGGTCTGAAAAAAGGAAAATGGAGCAACAATGAAAAAAATTAAAAGACCTTGATAAAGAATTACATTCTACGATAAATTATGTAAAGGAGGGACTTTCTCTAATATTGCACTTGGCGTATCAGGATGATGTGAATGTGGCTGCCAAGGGGCTGCCACAATCTACTGTTTGGTGACAGTAAGAAGGAAAAGCACAGCGAGAGGAGAGTTTGTAGGCGGACAAGGACAGGATATTGATTCTGTTATACAATTTGTGTTGTCCTGATTTGCCCCAGGTTTTATCTCCGGATAAGCCTAATTTTGATTCCTTTTCCATAAGAAATACTATTCTTATTATATAAGATAAAATAGATTCTTCATTCATATATTTTCATACTTTTCATCTTAATGACATTACCTGGTCTGTTTTTCATGGAAAGGCTGACCTCTATACCGAGGAATTTTTTCGTACAATATATTATGCACAATGATTATATATTGATTGGTTAGGCTGCCAGCTTAAAAAAGGACACATATTGAGATGTCCTTCCAAAAGATTAGTTTTCAAAATCAAGGTTTAAAACATTGGCAGTTTTATCAAGTGTCCAAATTTTTCTGTCCTTTAAAAGGGCAATTCCTATGACAGTCCTTAGATGTCAGACCCAGTTGATGGAAAACAGAAGGGCTAGCTCTATGGTACATATATCTGGCATGTTAATCTCATGGAGCAAAATAAGATATAATTCAGATTGAATACTCTTCCTTATTATATGTTCAGGTAAGCCTCAAGGCCTCACCTGGGCCCCGTTGCTCCAGGATTACGACAGAGTTGCGGATCGCAGAATAGCGATCCGAGGGCCAAAACATTGCTCCAGAAATTTTACGGATCGTTTCGCAATGGCATGGGCGCATCGCCGCGTAAAATACGGCTTTTAGCGATACTTTTTACGCGGACCTTCACAGCACTGCAGATCGTATCGCTGTAGATTAAATACAGCCTTGTCTGATATTTCAAATAACGATCCATGGTGGCACCACCAACCCCTGCCCCTTGTTTTTTTACCTATAGGAAATAGTGATCCACACCACCAGGTGTCAGATCAGTTTTAACTATTGTGCCATCTGTATTTAATTGAAGAACTAACTAATCTTCCCCTGTCTCATTCAATATGTGCCCCTGAATTGTTGTATCGTAATCACATCGTAAAAATTAGTGATACCACTGATATATAGCGATAGGATCCGATATTACTTGAGCAACACTTTTTTAGTCGGATCGCTAAAGTAATCGTAAAAATAAAATTGTGATCCAATTATAGCTAGCGATACCACAAAAACAGGTGCAACGGGGCCCAGGCCAGTAGAGGCAAATTCTTGAGATGTCATTTTCCAAGAGATACAAAATCACTGTGGTTGTGATAAGATAAGAAACAATTTATCAAAAGCAGAATATCTTTCAATAGCACAAGATATACCTGATGAAGCGCTCTGAATTTGCGCGAAACGTCGTGATCTATGATTGATATTTATGACACCGCCTGTTAATTGTCATCTTGGTCAAATACAACAACCACTGTTAATAACAACTACTGTGTCTGTTTTTTTTGTGATTTTACCTCCACCATATATATATATAAATATATGATATAATATTTAAGGTTTTCAGGAACAACAAATAAGGCCCGGCGTCCACCTACTACGATATGGCTCCGATATGGTCTACGATGCACCTCCCGATAAAAAATTAAATCGCGTCGGAAGGTCCCCTAATATCGGGGCAGTTGACCATGTTTCTGCGATTAAAACCCGATAAATACCCCATACAATGCGTGGTGGATTAGCATGCCTAGACATATGTCTATGATTTTACACCTTCCTGATATGTCTCCGATATTTGCTTTTTGTATCGATGCCATATCGGTAGGTCTAAATTTCTATCGTAGTAGGTGGACGCCAGGCCTTAAGGATGCATAAAAACACATTACACCAGGATCAAATATTAGTTCTGCCTGTCCTTATAGCATTGTACTCGTCCTAAGTGCCCATCGTCACCAATGCCAAAGACCCTCACATGTCAATGGGTATTATTAGGCCACTCAAAAAAACAAACTTGTTTCTCACCACCACGCGCATATGCAAAAACGATTTTAGAAGTTTTTTTGTGTTTTTTTTGTTAAAATAAGATGAACCTCGATAGAAATTATGAAAAGTATGTGTATTTGGTATCAAATTAAAGTTCCTCATGCCAGGGATGCTTTAAATGTATAAGTAGTATAAATCTGAAAACCCTGTGTATGCAGACACCCTGCATAAGCGGACATTTTGGCCCAGAATGGAGGGTGACCGCTTACGCAGGGTTTTACTGTATGTCTAAAGCCCATTTTATGACACTTTTAAGCCATCTTTGATCCAGCTTGGTGATGAGAAACAAGTTTGTTTTTTTGAGTGGCCTTACATTGATATTTTTTTAAGGATTTCATTCTACCTTCAATAAAACATCGTTGTTCTTCCAAACAGAATATTTCGCAAAACATATCAACGGGAGTATTGATATCGAATTGGGAAGTATTGATTATTTCACCCTTGGAATTTTTTCCGAACAGCGATACCTACAGCAATAACAATGTGCAGAAAAACTGTTAGCTCATGGTAATTGTGGGATACTAGTGGCTTGCCAAACTAAGAAGAATGTCAACTGCTCTATCAAGATTTTGGTTGGTTCCTGCATTTTCCAGATAGACATACAGGTAACTGGACTAAAATGTTTTAATTAAAGAACTGGAAAAAGATTTTTGGAGGTAACAATACTCACCATCGGATCAATTTTGTCGCCCGTTAGGTATAATGTGAGCAATATAATGTAGACAACAATGATTCCCATTGATAAACTACCAAAGAGAGCTGTCATCACCAGCAGTAAACGTTTCAGATTTTGGTCTGTTTCTGATCTGAAAAGACAAGACACAATAAGCAGATGATAATCAATCGTTGGGCATGTCAGATTGTTAGGTAACAAGCTGAAAGGTAGTCAAAGGTATTTGACTACTTCCATGGTAATGTAGCGGTTTCCCTCTAGTCGCTGAAAGTGTATTACCACTCTCCGTGATCGTCAGTCGACCAGAGGTTCCGAGACTAGTCGCTACCCTGTACTTACCGTGCCAATACAGGTGGGTTCGGCTTTACCCACTAGAGAAGGGAGGGAGATACGAGATCTACCAACTACCGCTTAACCGCGAATAGAAAACCAGACTCCGGACAGTTTCAGTTCACCGTTCTTTTATTACTGGATGTAATACACAATCCGTTGGTGCTGCGGGGCACCAACTAGCGCGGGAAGAGATACTGGTCTCTTCAACGTTGAAAGGTGTTTCAACACAACCTAACCAACTCGTGAGGCTCCAGACGTTCACTCCGTAAAGAGGCACCGTGAGAAGTCCTGTCAACCTGCTGTGGACTCGACCTTATATAGTGGCCGAGTTACGTAATGCGGGTGAACCCGTAGCATTTGCATACTGCGGGTCCGCCGGCCATACCGCACAGCAGGGATCAGCACTCGCGCCACCTAGTTCTAAAGTGAAACAACGCTGCTCGACTGCCCTGACCCCTACAGTAACAAGGCAGTCACTACTGCTCATTACCAAAATATGAAAAGTGGCAGAGCAGAGCTCATCTGAAACTATGGCAAACACTTCCCTAATCTTGTAATCAGCCACCTAAGTGGTCAGCTAGCCTAGCTTATTTGAAAGTATATCACTTTTTTTTTTCTTTTTCTTTTTTTTTGTACAATTTCCTTTATTGAATCTTCAGGTTTACAGTTCAAAGTTACAATTTGTACCATGTCCAATACTTGATTCAACATAGGTGGCATATAGCCTCAGTTGTTGTACAACTGGTTTTCATGGCTATGCCGTTGGTGTTATAGATCCCGTATCTAAGTCACAGTTTTAGTACTAACATATATACACTGATTTATTGTTCGACCATCCATGTTGTTGAGTACTGTTAAGTTCTCTGAAGCCAGCATTTTTTTTTTAATACTTTTATTTATCCTGTGTAGCACTCAGCCTATTTGTAGGCTGGTTACATTATATGACTAAATAAGTGGCGACTCAGGATCATAAAGCAAGTGGTCATCAGTTGGTGGCAATGTCCACCACAAAAGTCGTCAATCTAACCCGGTGTTTACACTAGACGACTAAATATGTGACAACTGTAGATCGTCAGCCAATAGTCGTCAGGCAGTGGCAATGTCCACTGCAAAAGTCGTCGACGTCAAAATTCACCTGAGCATTTATAAAGTAAAGTCGGAATGCGTAAAGAAACATAGAAAAAAACGTAGAAAAAACGTGGTACCAGAGTGAGTTTTCATTTTTTTTAACTTATCTCTACGCATTTTAAATGCGTAAATGAATGCGGTAAAAAGGCTACAATGCGTACAGGCGCGTAGACAAGCGTTGAGAAACGTACTAAAACCTTGAAGCAAAGCAAACAGATACGTTCCCAATCCGTAGCAAATACGTGGTACCCAAAGTCTAAAATAGGTAGTAGATACGCCAGAATTTACGCCAGTGTGACTGGATTGCGTAGTATAATATAAATGCGTTGTATTTGCGTACCAAATACGCGGAACTTGCATCCTTTCAAATACGTAGAAGAAACACCGTTTTTTACGCCAGTGTGACTGGGGCATTATTCATGCATAACACACTTTTTACAGTGTAGCCCATAGTTTAGGCCGAGCCATCTCAGATCACTTCCCCTTGTACCTTTCCTTGTTTTTGTTGTGCGTTTGTTCCACTCTAGGAATTTAAAACTGTTCTCTTCTTTTAGATCTTTGTCTCCCCAGCAAATGGCCTTAGCCTTGTGGCATCTTCTCCACCCGAAGGATTTTGTGACATAAACAATTAATTACTTCATTTTCGTGATATAAAAGCTTGTTCTGTAGTACACTGGGCGAAGTGGAGCCTAATAAGCCTTTGACCCAGAATTTCTCTTCAACTTCTTCTGTTATCGCTTGGGCAGCATTGGGCCTGTTACCTAAACCTTGCTCTTTTGACTTGATGCGCCTCAAGCCTAAGACGTCACATCTTGCAGTGAAACCGTCCGACCTTAAGATTCTTTCCCTGTAACCTCTGTCATGTAGATGTCTGAAAAAATGATAACATTTTATTGGATATAATCAACAACTGTAGCGATTATATTATTATTTTTTCAAATGTATTAATGTTTGATTACCTGTCGATGCATTCTTGGTAAGAGCTGAGCATGTCAGGTCTGTATTTGTGACTCGTGGCCTTTGGTCAGGGGTGGTCATTGGCCCCCCCTGGTGTTCCACCTCTGCACCGCGCCGCACTACGCTGGTTCCCGGGGTATCCGCTAGGGGTCTCGGCGGAGATATACCTATGCATTTATGCCGTGGGGTATGTCTGAAATATCTGCTTTTGTCGCACAGTGTTGGTATTGTTTTGTGTATGAAGACAATAAAAAATAACATCAAAACTGTGTTGAGCTTCATGTCACCAACTTCAGTCTATCAATAAGCTTGATAAATTACCTTCTCAATTCTTTAGCTTTTTGAGCAAATGGTTTCTCCCAGCAGTACATCTTGATAACTTTCATTGCTGTGATGATTTCACTCATTAAATGGACTCGTTGCCTGGTCCAGGTTTCTTGTGAGTACCTAGAATATGAAGAACTCTCATTTTGTCATTTCAAATTGCAGAATGTTTTATGTACATATCAAAGTTGATGTGTAATAAAAGGTGGTTGGGTATTTGTCTGAGATTTGATACCATAAGAGGTTTTGGATACTAGGTTCATAACAATCTGTAAAGGCCCGGCCCCACTGGTGCGATGCGATTGTCGCAAGTCAATAAAAAGGTAATAAACGCCGGGTGAGTGCCATAAAAACGGCGCCGCCCGTCGCATCGCACACAATCACTCCTGTGGGGCCGGACTTGCGCGTGTGTGCGATCGTGAGAGATGCGATGGATTCATCGCATCGCACATCTTGAAATGTTCATGATGTGCGATGGATTCATCACGCAAGCAGGGAGAGCATCCTATTGTGTTCATATTTAGTCCCCCTATCCTCACAAGTACACCCAGGTACAGCTACCACTGGTACATGGAATATAGAATTACTATGTTGTCGCTCGTGTATGGTGGACGTACGCCGAGGTTTGTCTCATGGTCGTAATCACCAAGGCCGTAGGCCGAGGTGAGTACAACCGTGAGACAAACCGAGGTGTACAGACACCATACACGAGCGACAACATCGTAATTCTATTATTATATACCTTCAAATGTATTAAAAATTGCTAAATTACAATTTTTTCACCGTAAATCGCCATAACGTCACACTCAACTGTTCGACAAAGACGTCAAATACACTGTCATACTCATCCGGAAGTTGATTGCGCCTGCACGAGTTACATTTGATCTCGAAACAGATCTTTGGTTCAAATCGATAGCGTTAACGAACCTGAACTACGCTTGGAGAATGTAAAGTTACCCGGATTCACTTTTTACATCACCAATCGTATCACTACTGTCTTGTATATGAATAAACGGAACGGGATATCGGCTTTGGAGAGTGAAGTTAGCGTTTTTCAGTTACCATGGCACCCAGGTTTGTAGTGCTTGAATTCGCGTGTTTCAATGCGTCTGACACGCGTAACGGAACGATTTATCGTGCGTTTCTACAAAATATTGAGGCAACTAAAGTGAAGCATTCAACTAATACCGTTTAAATGGCTTAAATATGTGATATTGAACGATAACATCACTCGCCTCGCCGACTTGACAGTGCGGCCGCCGATGACGTCATCAACGGGATTTCCCAGAGCATAGGGAAACCCCGCTAATGACGTCATACGAACGTGATCTTTCTTGTTGACATCTGGAAGTTACCCGCTCGGCAAGGGTCGGTGTTGATAATGATCAAATACGACGATTTAAGCAATTTAAACGGTATCAGGTAAATTCTACACATTAGTTGCCTCGATGTTTGGTCAATACATGTGATAGCTCGTTGCGTTGCGCGTGTAAGACGCATCGGAACACGCGAAGTGAAGAGAACCGCCATTTGCAATTTTTCTGCCAGGATTCATGTTGTCGACTTCTCGGCCAATCAGATTGCGTTATTTTTCAAAGCACTCCGTATGTCAGTCAAAGCACTCCGTATGTCGTGCAAAGCACTCCGTATGTCAATTCCAAAGACGATGCATACCAAGCTAGACAGAGTATCATGGTTTTATGATATTATTACTCTATCCCTAGGAGCAGTCAGTATTGATAGATAGTTTGTGCATAGGTATATAATAATATAGAATTACTATGTTGGTGCTCGTATATGGTGGCCGTACGCCGAGGTTTGTCTCACGGTCGTACTCACCAAGGCCGTAGGCCGAGGTGAGTACGACCGTGAGACAAACCGAGGTGTACAGACCCCATACACGAGCGCCAACGTCGTAATTCTATTATTATATACCTTCAAATGTCTTAAACATTAACAAATTACCTTTATTATGACCGTAAATCGCCATAACGCCGCCCTCAACTGTTCGACAAAGACGTCAAATACACTGTCATACTTGTTGTTCAATCCCATAGTCCTTAGCGGCACCATTCTACACTCTCCTATCTGAGTTTTGCAATCCGTAACATTGGCCTCATATACAGTATCTATGGTTCGGAGATTGATCGACTTGTTACTATGGCAATTGCCTTGCTCACTCTCCAAACAGATCCTCTGTTATACACACCCTTACTGATTAGCAGAGACTACGATTCGGAGATTCGCTGGTTCCTAAACGAACGTCGGGGAAGATTGTCAACATGTACTCATCTAAAAGTGTATAATGACCAAATATCAAGGTATTCAACGTGAGACAACCATGTGATACAGTTTAGATATACAGTTAGATACAGTTTTAGATAGCTTAGATATACAAAATAAATCTACGCAGTGTCCCGACACTGGAACTAGGGTAGCCAACGTAATTTGACGTTGACAATGCAGAGCGGCGCAGTAGACCTGGAGGTCCCAGTTGTTACATGCTGGATGTGTTGCTATGGCAATTGCATTGCTCGCTCTCCAAGACGTCGGCGAGTGGACTTGTTATCGATTGTTTTAGCATATTTGAGCTAAAACCAAATATCTAAATGACCAAATATCGAGGCATCTAACGTGAGACATTCACATGATACAGTTTAGATTACGAAATAAATCGATATCACCAAGCACTGACAGTCCAATGCGTCGCTCCGCGTTGTCAACGTAAATTTATGTTGGCTACAGAGTTCCAGTATCAGGACACTGCATTAACTTTGTTGTTATCAATCAGACTCGCATATTTGAACTATATGAACTGTATCATGCTACATATTGATATCTAAGTAACTACCATAATCAATATACACGTCTTTTCGTTCTGGGCTGCTTATAACACATTGTCAATCTCACGATTCAAGGACGTCCGCCATTTTTTAATTTTCCACCCAGCCGAGTGCTTCGGCCTCTCGACCAATCAGATTGCGTTATTTTTCAAAGCACTCCATATGTCGTTCAAAGCACTCCGTATGTCAATTCCTAAGACGATGCATACCAAGCTAGACAGAGTACCATGGTTATATGATATTATTACTATATCCCTAGGAGCCGTCAGTATTGATAGATAGTTTGTGCATAGGTATATAATAATATACTGTAGTCAATCTCAAATACACATGCCAGCCTTCATTTAGGTCTTAGCTCTCAGGAGGTGTGAAAGCTGTGAAAACTGCCCGTTGTGACTATAGCCTAAGTGTTATTCTGATACCTTGTAAAGGGTGACTGTTGAGAAGTGATGTTATTATAATTAGAGGTGAGTATCTCATAAATATTAGAAATTAAGTTATATACCAAGCCTATATAGAAAGGTGATGCCAAAAGTGATGCGATGATTCCATTGCATCAGTGGGGCATACCCTGGACTTTTCTTGCGATTTAGTGCGATGAATCCATCGCAATAGGGGTCATAAACCCCGCCGAGGGGGTGTTTATGGGGTCATAAAGCATGAGCGACAATCGCATCGCACCAGTGGGGCCTGGCCTTTAGTGGAAAGTTTTCATACAATTAATCAAAATGATTAATGGTTTCCATTTAGCAGTCGATGAGGAATGCACATTGATTACTACCATTGGAATATATTTGACCGATTGATTTCAAATTGTCCGAAGACATTAAACAAGATCACAACTTATATATTTCATATCACAATCCTTACAATCCAGGGACCTGTTTCACTAGTTTAGTGACATGTCTGTGACACCATACAGACATTGGGGTTGTCTAGTTTTGTGACAACACAAGCAGCTGCCCTTAGGAAAAGACAAACCCCAAACATAAGAATTAGACAAATCTACACATCATGGACCTGTTTCACTAGTTTCATGACAAAAGTGTTAGACAGACATGAAAAGCGGCACCAACAGTGCAAGCAAGAACGGACAAAACAAAGTCTAATGTCTAGTTCTTATGAAACCGGACACACCATCTAGACGCCATCTACTGATCTAGACATGTCACGAAACTAGTGAAACAGGTCCCTGTTCATGTTTATCTTTGGTGCTAGCTCAGCTTACTACCATTTAGCAAAAGCTATTTGTAACTTTGTTAAACTGTACATATGAATATAGAAATGCACCGACTGAAGATGATTACATGTTATGAACAGACTTACCTGAATTGTCCTATCAACTTTCCTATAAATAATTGCCAAAACAGAAACGTGAAAATAGCAGCAAAACCAGTGATGACTGAATATCCAGTTGTATGTGCTCCAAATATGAGAAATGCCACCAGGATCATGGGAGTAAACAGGAATGAAGGAAGGCTTTGCATGCACTGGAAAAAGATAGAATGCCTTGATAATTTTTGTAAAAGACATATATTATAACATCATATGTAAAGAGAAATTTTACAACAGAAAATGAGGACTAACACCACTACACATAATCTACGAGGGAACATGAAGGACATTAAAAAACCTTACAAACATATATACAACTGGAAAGCTACTGTTCATAATATATAATTTATATCAAATTGACCTTAACTATACCTTGAGATTCTTAGGCCTGGCGTCCACCTACCACGATATGGTTCCGATATGGTCTACGATAAACCTCCCGATAAAAAATCAAAATTGCGTCGGAAGGTCAATTTATATCGGGGTAGTTGACCACGTTTCTGCGATTAGACACCGTTAAAACAACCATACAATACTGTACTGAAAATCAACTCACTTTTCATTGTCAGCCTAAGGCACGGCGTCCACCTACTAGGATATGGCTCCGATATGGTCTACGATGCACCGCCCGATAGAAAATCAAAATCGCGTTGGAAGGTCACCTAATATCGGGGCAGTTGACCACGTTTCTGCGATTAGACACCAATAAAACCCCTATACAATGCGTGGTGGATTGGCATGTCTAGACATATGTCTACGATTTTGCACCTTCCCGATATGTGTCCGATATTTGCTTTTTGTATCGGTGCCACATCGGTAGGTCTAAATTTCTATCGTAGTAGGTGGACGCCAGGCCTTAAGTATAACTTGTCATTATCATACAAGCTTTTAAAACATGGTACAGGGCATCAATACTTTGATACCAGCATTCCAAAATCCCAAAAGCTTTTGTTGAAACGGGTATAAAGATGACAAGTCTAGTTCTAGACACCTATCAGCTATTTTTCTTTGAAATTCTTTTATTGATATTTGACATATACAGCTGAGACCTAGGATTCAGGAGGCAGTTGAATGATAAACCTATGATAATCAAAAGAAGCATACAAGTGTCTATGATGCCATAACATACCAGAAAATAATAGGTGTGCAAGCTTTTGAAATCCAACAATCTTAAAGGTTGTAGCTAGTGTAGCATACAAATCTTCATTATGTAAATGTTGTCCATTTGTCATCTGGGAAGATACCTCTAGAGGTGTCTTAGCTCTAAATCTCATCTAAATCAAGATACATCTCCAAAGAGAATTCTATAAGTGAAACAATTGTACCAAAGTTCATCCTTTGTTAATGATAAAATAGTTTTTAATAAACATTTGACCATTCAAACCAATAAACAGGAACTGCACCACTCAGTCTGCTTGTCTGAGGCTAGTCCGTTTACAGACCGCACCACCTAAGGCTTACGGTCCGTAAGGGTCTAACAGAGCAAGGCATCCATTTGCCAGCACCCTCTGCCTGATGGGTGAAAGGAATTTCATGATTGGCTGTTCTAATTTTAGGACCTATGCATGAAGAATAATACACTGGTTGCTGGCAAATAACTCAGGCCAGCTTAGTACCAGCAGAGGCAGAAATTCCTGCCTCAAAATGGCAGCGCATAATAGTCTTAGTTTGAGCCTGTTTGCCCTAGCCCTAGCAACAACAGTATTTACTAGAGTCTAGTCTTAGACATAGACAATAATCGATGGTTTCGTGGACAGGCGGCCGTAAACCACGAGAGGTTGACGCGTAGTAATACACGAGCGCTAGCGAGTGTATTACGAGGTCAACCGCGAGTGGTTAACAGAGCCGCCTGTCCACAAAACCATCGTTTGTTGCATTTATTATCCATCTTTTCGAATAAATTAAACCCATTAATTGCCATATTGACGGGTATAACAACAGGAACTATTTCTTTGCTCTATAGGAAAAGGGACTACTTTTTCCCGTATACCATGGTTTTGAGGCCGTATACCACAGGTTTGAATCCGTATACCACAGTTATGGTATCTGACAGTTTTTATACTAATGGGTGGTGGTTTACAAAACCCCCATTCATTCTCAATGGGGGCTTTGTATACGAGGGATAATAAATTCCACTTCATTGTGCCTGATGTGCAAATAAATGTTATTCAACAACCCCCTGGTCAATCAGAAACGAGCATGATAGACTCTTATTCAATGACATATGAACATGGTAATAAACTAACTCTTTTCTAGTTTCATCGAAACATCTGGTCTTATGGTTGAAAACAAACTCTCATTTAGTTTTGCAAAAACAGACAAACTATTATCTATTTTTAATGGAAACAAACAAACTCTTATCTGGTTTCATTGAAACAAGCAATTATCAAGTTTCACAGAAAGGAACAGACTTAATTTTATCTAGTGTTAAAGCGGGCTGCCACTATCACGATTTGCGCCTCCGACACACTACGATAGCCTTACGATAAGCGTTCTGATGAAAAAATGAAATTTCTGTCGGAAGGAACGGCTCTATCGTGGAAGTGGGTAGCCGTTCCTTCCGACAGATCATATATATAAATATAATATAAAAATAATAAAACAGGACACATTATACAAATGATGACATGTGGTTGGTAAAGGATGATAAATTGGTGAACATAGTATGATAAAGATAAATGTACATAATAATTTGGATGAATTGGTTACCTCAAAGCTCACATCTAGTCATAGAGTATGTGTTGGATATATGCAACATACAAGTGCTGTTGTACCTATTGGTTTGCTTAACCTTGCTATTACCTTGGTATTACAAGTAAGTCTCGTAATTTACGCTTAAAATACTTTTTGTTTCTGAGCATTTTAAATCTTCAGATTGGGCATTCCACAATTTCCGCCCCCTATATAGGGGGAGCGTTTTGCATGTTCCGTTCTCACCTTTGGCATATTAAATAGAGATTGATTTTGTATTCTGAGAGTACGGTGAAAGTGAACTCAATAGATGGCTTGCCAAAGTTCACAGTTGACAACTAGAAGATAGTCACCTTCACATTGACCTTTATACAGATAAATACAATCTGAAAAACTCATGTACCTGAGATAATACTTTTCCTAATGATACAGATGCTACCTAGTACCTGAGGTATGATTCAATGCATCCACCCGCTCTGAAATAGAGAATCCCCTGTTCACAACTACTCTATATTAAGTGGATCTGTACCAAGATTAGAGACGACCATGAGAACCATGCTGGTGTAAAGATTTTTTTTGATTTTTTTGATTTGTTTATTTGTCACTCTCATAATTACATGAGTTTTTCAGTAACATCATGGTCAGTTTTACAGCTAGCCTGGTACACATTTTCAGATATGAAGAAAGATGAAGGAATTCCTCGACACAGGATATCCAAAGGGCACCGTTAGCCCTTTCCCTGCAGCACCCAGTTTCCCTGCTCAGCTTTAGACGGCAGGCATCATATTTTGTAATCAGATCTCTAAAAGGAGAAACCTGGGACCTGTTTCAATATAAGTGTTAGTAATAGTGAGAGGAAGGCCTCAACAGTGACAGTAATAGTGGCACCGACAGCGAAGCACAGAGATTCCCGTTTCAATAGCTGTGTCGCTGTTGAGGGGCCCCTGCTGTTCACTGTTCCCCACTGACAGTCGTTGTTAATGGCATAGTTCACTAATTGAGCACAGAGTATTGCTATGCGTGTTCCCAGTCCGGGCGAGACCACCGCAAATATAGCGCCACCAACAGTGGCAGCAAGAGTGAACGCCACTTGACTGGTGAAACAGTTACTCCCACTGTTGGTGACGCTCATTTCCAAAGTGACGCTCGCTGTACAATTCACCTACTATACTACCACTGTGGGATCAATGACACCAACAGCGATTGGATTTTCAACTATTGAAACAGGTCCCAGATCTCAAAAACGATGCATTGAATGTTACTTGTAACAGTTCTAACCTATCTACTGCAGCAAGTGTATAAGATACCACATGCAATATGTGGGACAGACAAAACAAAAGATCATGGAAACATTGAGAAAGAAGAATCTCAAATTGCGTATTGTCACTTACCATATGAAATACCTCTATGTCTGTAGACATGTGGGTCACTATATTGCCAGCTGAAGTTTGACGGCGAGCCTTGTTACTGATGGTAAGAACCTACAAAAGCAAAACATGTATTATTTTCTATATTTACTGCAATTGATACCGAACACCCGGTCACTTGCTCAGTAGTCGCGACTGCCAATGCCACTTATTTCACCTACGAAGACCAGTAAAATGTCCGCGTTTGAGCATCATGTTTCTCTTCCTCCTCCACTCAACTCCAACATGCCTGCCCCACATTGCCTGACCTGCCCCGTCTTCCTACTCACCTCATAGGATTTTCACCATCACCTATTGTCAGACCTCTTCCTCATCTCCAGGGGCAACACCTCTAGGGGTATCATGGGTGATTCAAAATAACAAATAAAAGCTATTAAATTCATTTGAACTATCAGAAAGATATTCATTATGATTTTGATAAAAACTGGAGGTCTCAGATGGAGAATTACTGTGTTATTTACTTAGATTTACATACATTCATAAATGATGAAATTAGTTCCCAAAAATACCACTATGTGCCACCACCTGCAGTATACCCAGCCTCTCTTTCAAGTCTCCTCAAAAGAGTCCTACAGGTTTATTTTGTCCTGGGGCTCTCTCAAAAGAGACTACGGCAGAGGATTTCTCTCCCTCCCGAGGACAGGATAAATCAAACAAGATTGAGGAGATCTCCTCAAAAATATCCTCAGTGGAGCTATCCCTCGTGGGGACTCTCCTCCCCCAGGAGAGTTGAAAATAAAACATGGCCCAGGGACCTGTTTCAGTAGTCTCGTGACATTAGGCCTAGACAGACATCAACAGCGGCACCAACAGTGCAAGCAACAGCGGAAAAAGACTAGCAAATATCAGAAAATCGGAGTGGCCAATCTTCTTCATATTTGGAACGATTATAGGTTATATGTATCCCCTACTCATGTTAAAGTGTCATTGCTTAATTCCTATAAGAAGTGAGTGAAACTCTGTGTGTCATCGATTGCAATATTGTGATCTGTCCATATGGTGTCACAGACGCCATCTAGACATGTCACAAAACTACTGAAACAGGTCCCTGGCCATAGTTTCTAACTGTAGGCTCGGCCCCTCACCTCTCTCATGATAGGCCTGGGTGATGCACTGGCATGAGACAGGGAACAGTGCATCAGACACTTGCATTGGGGCCCCTCGGGGGAGGCTAACCTCTATGTCTTCCACAGCAATATGGTGTAATCGCCTGGACAAATTCCCCTAGAATGGAACTAAGGAGTAATGACTAAGTCAAGAATGTTAGAATATGGTGCAAACATGAAAGTGATAAGGGAAACCTGCATCTGGGTATGAACTTTGTAACACACCTATGAGTAATGTATAAGGTAACCGACGATAAACCCACTCATTTCATCACATCTCATCATTCAACCTGATCAGGTCCATGTTTGTAGTTGTATGTACAGGAAATGTGAAAGATGCATAACTCTGAAGACCGTAATGGAGTTGGAAGTGTGTCGTCATATATGCATTCATAAGAAATTGCCAGCCATGTGAGAGAAGTTGTATTTGCTATACTGAGGGACCGTGCGGAAGAACGGTAATCCGAGCTCGGACTGTTTACGAAATGTAAATTGAATAACCCTAATAAACATGTTCAAAAAAAAAAAAAAAAAATTATGCTGTGTCTCCAAACCGGGTTGGGAGATGTCAACCTCACATCCCTGGATGAGAGAAGGATGCCGTAGTTGGGAAAAACACAATTGTATTTAATTTTTAAAGAAAAATGAGGATTTTAGTTGTCCTTATGAATATTGATTATTAATCATAATACAATGTGACCAAGATTCTTTTTGAGAAGTAGGTTAATATTTTGTAAAGAAAGGAGACTATTTTACCTTCTTGTAGATTAGTCCTGCACATAATGTCCGCATTTCCATAGCAGTTTTATAGTAGCAAAGCAATACATGACTTTGGACAAGACCCAAGAGCATAATCATCACCAACAAGATGACTGTATAGACGTAGGCTGTTGTCTCTGATATTTGTCCACTGCCGTTGAGGTGCTGAACCAGTCCAATTATCAGGAAAGGAGTTGCATATTTCATTATCTGCTGTTGTAAAAAGAAATGTAGCCCATAGTGTCAACTGGATTTACTCAAAATTATCTATATTTATCATATGAGAGTTTGATATGGCTGGATTTTGTACTGTGGTCAGAACCAACAGATCGTTTGTTCGTGAAAAGTTGTGTGACCTGCCTCAAATCAATTATGGCAAAAACAAAAGTATAAGAATGATTGCATACCAAAGCTAGGTAACACAGAATCAACTTATTCAGTTGAATAACCCTGACCCTACTACAAAAAACGTAAAGAAAGTCTGCACTCTCTGTGAGAACCCAGAGAAGGTGTGAAGCGTAGCGCCCTCTATCGTTTTGGCATGGTCTCAAATGACAGCTGAATGCGGATTCCTATACTTAAATAGGCTAACTAGTAACAGCTACTACATACAATCTGTTAGAGCTCTATCAAAAATCTTTTCAGATATTGATAGAGTGATATCTAATGTACTCCAAACCACAATAGAGCTCAATAGAGCTCCACGTTTTATGGCTGTTTGGTCTTGTGGAATACAACGTTATTTCTCATAGGCTATGGCTTGGAAGCCTCACACAGTCCTTTCTCAAGAGCTCCTTCCCCTCTGCTGGCAGGTTTGAAAGTGGCGCCTTGAACCCTGCTGCGATCGCATATATGAGTTGGGTGCCTATAGGGGGCGCTACGCTTCACACCTCCTCTGGTGAGAACCCAAGGATCCTTCTCTCTCAAGAAGCATGTCACGTTATCTGCTGATCTAACTTAAACCCTTTCTTTATATAGGGGACAGAGCCATTGTTAGTTCATGAAGCAGTCACTAGGTGGTCGGGGGACAAAACCTGTATTCTGGCTCTTTGTTCTTACGAAATTCAGCTGCCTTTCAATGTTTTACCAAGGTTCCTTTGACTCCCTACACTGATCCTAGAGCAGGAAGATATAATGCTAAAACCCAGGACATGATGATTTTTACATGGAACAATTTATTTAAATATGTGAGCAAGGCAAGAAAAGTGACATTTCCCAATTATCACTCACTTCTTTTGCACCTCCATTAGTGAAGAACAGCTACTTTTTCACCTCCTTTAGTGAAGAACACCTACTCGGGGGGCGTCATGGCGGCGCCCATGGATCATAGGCTACATGCCGTATACAGTAATCATAACAAAGGGCAAACCAGTGGCACTTCCATGCACGGGCTCGGCTCCACTACTTACCGCCAGGGGCAGACACCACATGCCCTCTGTCAAGAAAGAAGCAAACCACCGTTCCATCCCCACAGTTAACTTGGACCCTACACTTGGTACACCTCTCAACAATAAGCCCGGATTTGACAAGGATCAGTGATATCGGAGAAAACATGATCAGCCCATGTCTGACCAGTGGCCAGGGAGGGGATATGAACCACAGATTGCTTTAGGCCCATTTTCACTTTCCCACATGTTGTTTTTTCATTGGTCAGGTCTGTGGGTATCTGCTGTCCCATTACCCCATATTAGTCCAGTCAAAAAACCAGCCACAAAAAGCAATAGATTTAATTCCAGTGCCCTTCATCTCAGAATACCTTACATATTACCAGAATGAAAATCGAAATTAATCCAAGTGGTGGAAGTAGGCCAAATTAGCATAAATACAATATGGGCACCCCAAATATATGATATGCCATAATTCTGGTTTGAATTGAGGTAGAAACATGATTTAAAATGCTAGACATATGTTTTCTGAGGTGGGGAATCCATACAAATCACAAGTGAAGTCATATCTTTTGAGTAAATTAGCGTAAATTCAATATGGCTGCCTGAATTCTATGAAATACCCTAATTTTGGTTTGAATGAAGATATAAACATGATTTAAAATGCTAAACATATGTTTTCTAAGGTTGGGAATTCATATTAATCATCAAAGAAGACCTATCTACAGAGAACATTAGTATAAATCCAATATGGCTGCTTGGATGGCACTGGAATTGAATCTATTGCTTTTTGTGGCCGGTCAAACCCTATTTTGACTGGACTATATCCCTGGATGAACTGAGAAGGAAGCCAAAGTAGGCTAAATAAAATTTTATTGAATTTGTATGCGCACTTATTAATGTGAATAAGTGATAAGGTATTACTATGAATATTAATGATAAGAATATACGAGGTAATTGACAGAAGTATGAATGATGTCAATTATAAGTAATATGATATAATAAGTATATTTATGAGTTATTACGGGTTAGGTTACTTAAACATTACTTTTAGTGTCAAAGACAAACAGTTAGACAGGTGAAATTAACCTAGATTTACTATCATCTTATACCTTATATATTGAAATCTTGAAATTTATGAAGATAATTGCCTTTGAATGACAGTACTGATAATAAAAGTCAATTTATAAGAGTAGATGGGAATCAGGGCCCTGCTGAATAATACAGAATGCATCCTGGAGCAGGACAATTAATGAAGACAATCAACAGCAAATTTTGCTGATGAATTATATCTTTCATGGACAGCATAATCCCCTTTAAAAATTGTCCCTGATGTTTCATAAGGATAAATTTTGGACCATGGGCCTGAAGTTCCATATACTTGGGATATGGTTCTACATTATCGGACCATGTCCAATTTGTTTTTTCAATCACTTTATTTTTCCTGGAATGTATAATGCACACTTGCCTATTTTCTATCTATACTAGCTGTATTAATTGACCAGAAATGCAAATTCACATTGAC
Source organism: Alentia gelatinosa (assembly GCA_950022655.1). Classification (NCBI taxonomy): domain Eukaryota; kingdom Metazoa; phylum Annelida; class Polychaeta; order Phyllodocida; family Polynoidae; genus Alentia; species Alentia gelatinosa. The sequence continues at coordinate 142,477,334 of OX465580.1, read as the reverse complement.
TACACTCTATCATTATCAATGCCGTTCAGACTCCTTAACTGTTGAATAATATCAAGAGACGTCACGAGTTTAAGTCTGAGTTTATTTATGCCATGCATTTTGTTGGCTCCATAATTTCACGAGTCGAAGACGAATGACATTCTGGAGCCAACAAAATGAGTGGCATAAATAAGCTTAAACTCAAACGAGTGGCGTCTAGATTTTATCCTGCCCCGTTTCCATATTTTTCAGTATCAGAAAGTAGTGGCATAAACAACACTTTATGTCACACCTGTGACATAAACAAATCCCATGTTAAGCCTATGGCGTTTTTTATTAGGGGTAGGATAAACCAATGATCATCCAGCTCCTCCAGAGGCTCTTTTCTGTCTCTTTCTCTTTCACTGTGAGCAGTTATTTAGTAACAAAATTACTAATTACACCTATAATAGCTGCTTATCATGTTATTTTAAGAATTGGCTAAATGTATGACATCTCTTGAGCTGTCTTTCTGTTCATATTTTGGATTAGTTAGACTCATTTGGAGGATATCAGGTTTTATCATGAAATAACTTTAGTATTAGCTTAGATCCTTTCCTTCTCTCATTTTAGCTCAAGGACAATACAATCTATTTCTACAATATTTCCTGGATAATTAAACTGCAAGCAGGAATGGTAAGAAGCTGAAATCTTTTGAGAAGTCCTCATATCATTTTGGTCTTTAATTGTGGAACAAGCTACTGCTCTTTCGATTTCAACATTCTGATGAATTGACTTGAATAGCAAATCTATTTGTCATTTAGTTAGCCTTTTCCTATGCGGATATCTAGATTATAGATCTTTTATTGAAGTATTCATTCAGCTATGCCATATGCATGAAAGGAAACTTACGCAAAATAGGTCCATAAGAAGTCCCTTGATAAGTTTTATCTTTATATGAATCAGAAGATTTGTGAACAGTGCACCACGTTTCTGTCTTTCCTTTTTTGATAATTTGTACCATCGCCTGTAAAATAAGAAGTCCCATAGCTGTCTGTATTTCATTGAGTAGTAAATTATGCAAATGATTAAATCAATAATATGAGGTTTGCAGCAATGTGGATGTCACAAAAGGTATAAATTTGAACAAGCACAACAGTCTGTCATAAGAGGCAAGATATAGAATCTAATGTGTGAAGTAACGAGGCGTATCAATTTCCAAAACCGTCTCCCGCCACTTGCGAAAAAAAAAAATTCACAACCGCAGAACTAACCATCCATCGGAACAGAAAAAATTAGATATAGAATTTAATATTTATTTGATCTTTTTTTGCGGTTCACACTTCATTATATTTCAAAGAATTATCAGTTAGTGTTGCAAGGTATATTGATTATAAAAATTCATATAAGCCAATGATATGCATTATCCCCTCACAGACAGGCTGCAGAATTATGTGACCTAGATGTATGGATCAGCAGCTGGGTGGGAGAAATTCATTGAGCAGGCACAACAACCACCGCATGAAAACCACCAGTTTATTCATATTTATTATCCATGGTATACAAAGACTCCATTGAAAATGTATGGGGATTCAGTAAACCATGACCCATTGTATAACACCTGTCAGATACCATAACTGTGGTATACAGATTCAAACCTGTGGTATACGGCCTCAAAACCATGGTATATGGGGAAAATAGCCCCTTTGTGCTGTAGAGCAAAGAAATAGTCCCTGTTGTTATACCCGTTTATATGGTAATTAATGGGTTTAATTCATACGAAAAGATGGATAATAAATACAACAATCGATGGTTATGTGGACAGGCGGCTCTGTAAACCACTCGAGGCTGACGTCGTAATACACTCGCTAGTGCTTGTGTATTACTACGCGTCAACCTCTCGTGTTTTGCGGCCGCCTGTCCACAAAACCATCGATTATTGTCTATATACGCCATCGCTCAAGTGCATGTATCAGTTGTATATTGACACATCTTCTATGCATCAGCATTATTGCTGTATATGCCACAAAACATATAGAGAGAGAAAAATTGTGTGCAGGACATGTATATGTGGGTCATATACATTTTACACATCTATAGATGAGGCGTATACATAACGGAAAATAGGACTACCTTATATATGCAAAATTATACCTATATACACTGGGTGTATACATATATAAACTGATGGTCTTCGCGCAGTGAACCATTGCATTACGACTTCCTCCCAAACAAAGACACCACTACAGGCTACACTGCCAAAATACCTTTCCTCATGATGGTATGACCAATAGGTCTTCCTCAAGCTCTGGCTGCATGGAGTTGGCACATTACACGCACTGCCATATAAGGAATAGAGTAGACCCAGTAGCCAATGACTGCATTCGCAGCAAACCCCGACCTTCACCCTGACCTCCTTATATGATATTTATAGCACTTTGGGACCGTTCTAAAGTCGAGAGTTGACCAAGAATCTAGTGGGCCACAACCACCCTCCTTGGCAGACATGGAAAAGGCACTAAAGGTGGTTGTTTCATCCCATGAGGAGTTATATAAAGGATTCGGTAGAATCTGGGCTTCTGGCCTTTTGGACAAGAAGCATTAGTTTACTTTATTTGTAGTTAACTCTTATCCACAAAGCAGTGTTGAGTTTAAGTTGACATTGCCTACAATTGTTTGTGTCTACATATATGTTTCTAGCTACTTTGAACTGCCACTGTGCCTGTGTCTTGTCTATATCACAATTTTGACTGAGGAACTGGTCTTGAGGCTTTAGCAGGTAGACGAGGCGTAGCAAGGTTTGACTCTTCTTCACCCAACGCTTTGCGACCACGGAATAGAGAGAAGCGGGAAATTGACAAGCGGACGACGCCGCTGTCAGTCAGCATACCCCGAAATGCGGTGTTTTGATTGGTCGAGAGCTGTTTATGTTGATTTTCAGGTCTCACGTCGGTAAATAGAACCGGGCGGCATGCGAGTGCTTCGACCCGACCGTCGCTGGTTGGTTCTATGGGGAGCCAGATGTTTCACAACTGGAAAAAGATCACTATCATCAAGAGATCTTATACCGGGAGAGATTCCAGTCCCAGTGGCAGGTTTTTTCGTGCTACCATCCCCATTCCAATCTGTCGCCATCCTGTCTTTTGGCACTACATGGTATTTCATACCATATAGAGTATATCTCCACATGTAGCGAGGATATTTATTCTCGTGGTTTCGACTACTAACCAGTCTCATCAGGCAAGGTGCGGTAGGTGTTCTTCTGTGGTCTTTCTGCTAGAATTTCATTCTAGCAGCGGAGTATGTAGTTCCATTATTTTTCCTAAATTCAAGAAAAAATAGTCGATTCGTTCTCTCTATTATTTATGTCGTTCTAATCTTCACTTTCTTCAGGGTTGTGGGGGGGAAAAAATTTTTTCCAACCAAAGCCCCATTTAGGGACTAACGGAACGAAAAAAGTTACACCAAAATGGTCTTGAGGCTTTACTTACTTTTCAAAACAAGTGACATTTTTCTCACAGCTCAATGAAGGCAAAGGGTCATAGCAATCTGTATCATTTAATGGCCTTTTGTAGGCTGTGTAGAAGAGGCTGCCCATCCACCTGAATAAAGGATGACAATGAATAAAAAGGATTCAGTATTTACAAGCATGAAGTGCAAAGTAAGCATTTTCATTTAAATATTCATGTAAACCCATTCACTGCAGGTGCCTTCAGCAGTCATATAAATATGAACCTTGGACCTATTTCACAAGTTTCAGGACGAAAGTGTTAGACAGACATGAAAAGCAACACAAACAGTGCAAGCAAGGACAAAATGAAGTCACAGTTTTTAACACATATCACATCTATTGTTGCATGTTGTGTCACAATGTTGGTGTTGCAAACAGTGACACTACAGCACCACTTGTGACAGCGCTAATTGTGTTGCCATCTAGACATGTCACAAAACTAGTGAAACAGGTCCCAACACTTAAGTGCAGTGTGTTAACTTATTAGGATGGCATCTCCACTAGCTCATGAAATATTTTCATTGAAAGATGAGATGACATTAAGGTTAACTCATTTCTCATGTATCATACACCTATATTCATCAATAATCAATCAAATATTTACTAAAGGATGACAATGTCAGACCGCTAGTCAAAGGGTGCTGGCAGCTGGAAGCAACAGCCTTCTACTCACTATGCATGTGCTTGAACATCTCCTGGCCAGAAGATCTTTTGCTTTGGCCAATTGCAAAACATCAGGTTGATGATTGAACAAAACTGAGCTAGACTGTAGTACCGTCTCGAGTCCCTATACTCAAACTGGTACATGGCAGCTGGCCCACTATGCAGTGCCTGTCACTACAGAAATTTGCTGTAGTGTTATGTGGCTGGGCCCTAGGGCTTCATTGGTGGCCTCGGGTCAGTGTATCTAGTTTGACAGAACAATTTCTAATAGGCCTTTATGAATTCAATGTGAACTCCCTTCCGGAAGATATCCAAAAGTTGCCTTGTTAAGCCAGCTTCAAAAAAGGTATTGCTAGCCTACCCGAGCTAAGCTAAACTGAAACTGAACTATGCTGAAAATTTATTGGCCTATGCTCTTACGCAATATAGTTTAGTCTACTCATCATTCCTCATAAGAATTACCATTCCCTTTTATATACATTGTACTATTCCCATTAATTCTCTATATCCCACTTGGTGTGTTAGCTAATTAGCTCTTCTACTTATTATCAACTCATGTAACCTATATGTGATGTGGTTGTTGATTACATTGACTTTTGTAAACAGCCCAGACTCTGTATTCTTATAATGGAGGACCACCTACCTTTAGGTGAATTATATGTGAAATAAAAAAAAATTAAAAAAATTAAAATGTTAAAAAAATGTAAGGCATGCAAGGAAAGGGGGCCAAAGTGAGTCTTCAACTCTGAGATGGCAAGAGCAAACTGATAGTGGTTTATGCAGTTTTGACATCATGATTTTGCCATGATGTATCGACATGAACAATGAAATAATATTCCAATCTGAGGATCAGTCTTTTGCTGATATTGGCTTACTGTCACAGGGTGATATAGCCAAGGTGACATCAGAATACTGACCTATTTACTTGTCTCCTTAGCAACATCAGGTGTTGATGAATAAAGAGATGTTGAATTAGAGGTTTGACATCAGAATTGATTATTATTTTCATGTTAAAAATGTCATCGACAGACTTATTACACTTATAGCAGACTTTTTAACAATGATAAATGTGAAATCACTGGGCCAAATACTTGTTTCACATGTTGGCTCTGATGGAGTGTGATCTGCTGTATCACATCATAAATAGGCCAGTTATTTCTTTTAACCAATCAGAATTTGTATTCAAAGTATGGTGGTATGCTCCCATACCAGCACAGTATGGTGATAGATGCTAAGTACCAATGCCACATCAGAGGTTGGTAATCACAGTCATTTTAGGCATGGGTATATGATACCAGTGTCTTTTGGTACTGCTAGGACCAGGTTGGCACATGATGATTATGATAATTCGATGACTTCCTCATAGGTGGCCAAGTGGTCAGGGTGTTCGCCTTGAGCATGGGAGGTCGTGGGTTCAAACCCCGGCCGGGTCATACCGAAGACTTACGCAAAAATGGTACCCACTGCCCATTCGGCTTAACACCCGCCATAAGAATGAGGAGTAGGGGTCTAGGGCCAGAGTGGAAGAACGGCCATATAGCCAAATTCGGTGATTGTCTGACACAATATTCCCTTAAAAATTGCCAAAAAAAAAAAAAAGAACAAAAAAAAGGATATGACACATGATTGGGAGGTTCCATGCTTGTTGATCAATTATATCCTTCTTTTTAAAAATTCCATTCACAGCAATTTGCCTATGTTAATTACAGCAATTTTGTGATATAAGTAATAAGATAAAAATAGTGATTACAAGATGTAAGTTTGTTGGCAGTTAAATGATTTCGTTTGCATTACATGTTTCCCTCTAAGAATTTTTTTTTTTGTAATTCTTGTAATATGATGCTTCAAGGTATCACCTGATCTGGCCTGCTGATACCTTTAGGCACCACCCACCATGAATGGATGAAGCATTTACAATACCAGAATGTGATCCTTGAGAGGACATTTGCTGACAGAAGTGGATGTTGCTTCTTTTTTGAAGTAGGACCATCCTTTGCTTTCTCAGTTCTATTCTTGTTATTTCCAGTAATTGAGTTGTAACCCTGGAATAATTATTAGCATTTAACCAACATATATATGTCAATTGCAAAAGGCATTTCCTTTTTATTTTGTTTCCTATTCGTCCACCTTGGAAAACATATCACATAAATAGGTTAAAATGGTAGAGAGTTAATGAATAAATACATGGATTATTGAAAGTAATCAGAGTTTTTGAATCATTCAGAACAATTAGGTAATGCTTAAATTGAGAATGGTAGAGATCATCTTTCGACTGCTGAAAATAGATAAAGATATTATGAATATTATGAGATAATAGTGTCAGAAATGTTAGTTAATTAGACAATGTGAGGGATGAGATTAATTCAGAAACCTTTTCAAGTTTATTGTCAGAGCATATCGAGCATACCGCTATGTAATATAATTGGCTTCACCTTGTTAGTAACTGCACTATGTGTGTGTATGAAAATTACTTATGTATATGTAGATAATTTTTTTATATTTTTTATTCAGTAAGACAATTAACGACTACAAGCATTCGCCGCACTGGCGTTCTTCCCTGCAAGAGTCACATTGAAACAGGACATACATGGACTAGTACAATAACAATGGGCAAAGCAACAGTATACTTGTTATCAAAGATCGTAGAACCTAATAATTATAAATTTCACCCTTTTTCTTATGAAAAAGAATACCTCGCTACCTTATGATCACAGGTCTAGTATTCCTTATATGGCAGTGCGTGTAATGTGCCAACTCCATGCAGCCAGAGCTTGAGGAAGACCTATTGGTCATACCATCATGATGAAAGGTATTTTGGCAGTGTAGCCTGTAGTGGTGTCTTCGTTTGGGAGGAAGTCGTAATGCAATGGTTCACTGTGCGAAGACCACCAGTTTATAAATGTATACACCCAGTGTATATAGGTATAATTTTGCATATACAAGGTAGTCCTATTTTCCGTTGTGTATACGCCTCATCTATAGATGTGTAAAATGGATATGACCCACATATACATGTCCTGCACACAATTTTTCTCTCTCTATATGCTTTGTGGCATATACAGCAATGATGCTGATGTATAGAAGATGTGTCAATATACAGCTAATACATGCACAACTCTTCCTTTACTTTGATCTTAAATAGATCCCCTCTTGGTAGGTTTTGTGTTTCCATACTTGGTCGAAAATCACGAAGTTACAGCAAAAAGACTATAATTTGAATGTTTTGAAAAGCCCTTTTTGGGGAATAATTTAAATGGTTTTCATGCATCTAGGGCAATGTGGGGCAGAGTGTAGAACCATAAATACCAGATAATTCCAATATTTAGACAAATAATGGCTGAAAACGTGAGGGCGTCATGTTACGCCTCCGGCATAAAATCGTGCATAAAATAAAATTAAAAAGTGCCAAATACAATGAGTTTCACCGTTTTTAACGACTCACATGTATGCATCTACCCACCATAAAAAGATAGGCCTATATGCATTCCTTCATAATGAACTCAATTTGTGCTACTTTGGTGTGGTTTAAGCAGTCACGTTACGACACCCACTAAACTATTAAGAGAAAACGTGGTTACTGAGCCCGAAGGGATGGCCATTCGATGTCTTTTGATGCCATAAATACGTCCCAACGCTGAGGCGGAGGGACGTATTTATGGCATCAAAAGACCGAGAATGGCATCTCTTCGGGCTCAGTCACTTCGTTTTCTTATTGTTACATACCTAAATATCAAGAAAAACGTCATTTTAAATGCTTATTTTAAGTACCTATTGACCTGATAAATTCACTATAACCACAGTGCGCCCGAATATTCACTATGGGCACCCGAACATTATTTATACTGCACCCATAGCAGCGGTTAGTATTTCATAGATGTTCGGCTATAGGTATGTAATAATAATAGTTCCTGTTCCCTATGATATTAGTAATATTAGGAAACGTCCTTACTGTGGACGAAACAGTTCATGTTCGAGGTCAGTCTTTGATTTCATACTGCCTGACGCCATAAGCGGAAGGCAGTATGAAATCGAAGATTGACCGAGAACGAGAAGCGTTTCGTCCAGAGTGAGGACGTTTGCTTATTACTATATACCTTAAATTGATGAAAAAAACGACATGTTGATGACTAATTAAGTCACTCTCACAGCGGGCACAAACATAATTATTACTGCACCCCTAGCAGCGGGCAGTATTTCATAGAAATTTGCACACAGGTATATAATGATAGTTCTTTTGGGATATCAAAGGGTAGATATATAGCTACACAATGGCGAAAAAATAAAGTCTCTATCTTTATTAGAAAAAAATGTATCAGTCCAGGTCGTAACGTGACGTTTTTATATTCATATTAGCCCTGTGCTAAAGCTATTTATGGTACTTAGCGTTCCCGATATCGCACATGAGTCTTTTGATATATAGAGATGATATTTGCCAAAGGAATTTATGATCCCCTCATATTTGATTCTTTTCGGCAGTTCCTGCAATTTCGTGATTTTTGACCACTTAATGAATTCCATAATATATTTCCCTCATAAAGTAGTGATTTCCTATACCTCGAGCTATTCGGTGTATTTTTTAGCACTATTTTGTCGTTTTGCCATGTACCTATATTCTTATTCTTTACTACATTCTCAACGGTTTCGCTTTTCCATTTTATTTAATGATACCACATGACTCCATGGCTCTTCTAAACCTCAAAGGTCTAATCATACATTCATTATAGAGGTCATTTAGATGTATATCTTGTGCATTGCGTATACCCAGAGCAGTTCTTAATCCTTTGGTCACTAAACATTGTATTTTATTTCTCTGTTGTATATTCCAGGCATATTGTATAAAATCACAAAACCGGGACCAACATATGCTTTACTATGCTCAGGGCAGCCTTTTCACTAATATAGTATCTAGTTTTACGGGGAAAAAAACAGTTTATTATTAAATTCAGAGATAATCTTATTATATTGCTTATTAAATTTCATTTCATTATCCATTATAATTCCTAGATATTTGTAGTGATTTACTGTATCTAATAAATATCTTCCCATATATACCGTTTTACTCTTATCTGTTCCTCTTTTAGAGCTTCACCACATAACTTTAGACTTCTTGTAGTTTACCATCATATTGTTGTTTCTGATCCAGTGGTCTATATTGAGTAAATCCTCTTCCATCTTTTCTGCTGCTATATTCTGATATTTGTGATGAACCAGTAACACTAAGTCATCAGGGTACATGGCAGCTTTGGAATTATTGATTTTTTCGATTAGGTCATTTATGAAAATTATAAAAAAGAGAGGGCCTAAAACGGATACTTGGGGTACTCCCAACTTTACTATGGTGTATATTTGCTGGTTAATGCATGTGTGTTATTATCGTAAAACTGGATGAGTTTTAATCTTAGCCACTGTATGCCACGACTGGAGTTTGGCAAAGTGACTTCATGAGGTGAAGCCGAGTGAAGTCCGGAGCCATACTCCAGGAGTGGCAAGTGGTGGCCAAGATTAAAACGAATCAGGTTTTGATTTTATCCTACCCTGTCTCCTCGATTTTGGAATATTACGTGATAATAATTCTGTAAGCCACTAGTGGCATATAAAACTCCATATGCCAGTCAGGGTGGCATCAGAATCTCAATGTTAAGCCTATGGGATTTTATATTAGGGGTGGGATAAAACATAGAAAAGTATGAACAATGTAAAGAGATGATAATAAGAAATTACGGTAGTAGATAGGTATAAGAACCACAGGTACTCCCTATACGGTTGATCATATGGTGTTCTGACGTATGTAATGGAGGGATATACCTCTTTGATGCCTGCGCTGAGCAGCAGAGTAGGAAGATAACATCTAGACGAGGTACTGGGACCTGTTTCACTAGTTTCGTGACATGTCTGTGACACCATACAGACAGATTGGGTTGTCTGGTTTTGTGACAACACAAGTAGCTGCCCTTGGGAAAAGACAGACCCCAAACATAAGAATTAGACAAATCTACACACCATGGACCTGTTTCACTAGTTTTGTGACAAAAGTGGAGACAGACATGAAAAGCAGCACCAACAGTGCAAGCAAGAACGCACAAAATGAAGTCTAATGTCTAGTTCTTATGAAACCGGACACACCATCTAGACGCCATCTAGACATGTCACACCATCTAGACATGTCACGAAACTAGTGAAACAGGGACCCGTTTCAATAGACTGTAGGACGTCCGTTATCGGGTTTTGTGACACAATAGCGGTAGTTCGCGTTGCAGTAGTTAAGGGACAACCGTTTGTGGGACATTGGGTAGCAGACAGGCGCAAATAGTGGTTTGTACCATTTCAGAAGTGGGTGTCCGGTCACTAAAAGGGTCACCGTAGTGTCTTAAATAGCGAGAGGGTATACCCTCTCGTTTTTGATGTCACAAACACATAACTTTACTTACCATAAGAATAAAGCTATGAAACTTTAACCCCAGTTAGGGACACATACAACTTATGAACATGCCAAATATGAAGGATATCGGTCCATGCAATCTAATGATATTCACATTTGAATTTCGCCTTAGAAAATGCTGCTCTGATAGCCAGTGTTGGATTTCCCAAGCCTGTCACTAATTTCTGCAGCGACTTTTACCTTGACACCACTTGTTCCCGAGAGCACTAACACTATCCATTGTAAAGCCCAGGCAGCAATGTCACTATCTCACCAACTGACATACCACCCCAATATTGGCATGCCTTTTGAAACGAGAATCAAATTTTGTCACTATTCCTGTCAGTATTTGAGTCACTAAACATGTCACTAAGTGGTTTAGTGACCCATTCTATTGAAACGGGCCCCTGGTCCCAGGTGAGCACAACTTGCTGCTTTGCTGCGAATAGACCACTCAGTGGGCGGCGGAGGGCTTAGTCTATCTGGAGTGAGGTCACCTCTAGCGACAGTGATTGTATGAATTTGGTTCTACTTAGTGAGTATCTAGAATACCGGAATTTGTAAATCAGACTCTCATTGAGAGAGCACACAGAGTAAACAAACTCAGAACACTGCATTATCTATCAGACTTGATTGTTAGTAAGGAGAAAATAGAATAGAAATCTGGACATAGACTCACTTATTGGATTAGTTAAAATATTGGAATGACGACAGTGTGATGGAAGTATTATTGTATACCTGTGGTAGTATAACCTACACATACGGCCCACTCCTACCCATGTCATATTTATATCCGTACAACACCTAGATGTCATATGGGGTTTGTGATCATGTGACATTAGCGATAGCCTAGCTGAGGTGAATTGTGCCTTCTATTCATGTGTTTGCAGATGTCCTACAAATGCCTCATAATGAGTAGGAAAACGTAATGACCAAATATCAAGGTTTATCCTACCCCTAATATAAAATCCCATAGGCTTAACATTGGGTTTCCGTATGCCACGCTGACTGGCATACCGAGTTTTATATGCCACTAGTGGCATACAGCATTGTTATCACGTAATATTCCAAAATCGAGGAGATAGGGTAGGATAAAATCAAAACCTGATTCGTTTTAATCTTGGCCACCGCATTCCACTCCTGAAACGAGTTTCTGTAGGTTGCTCTAGTGGTGCAGTGTGGATGTGCTACGCTTCGAATGAGTTGGTCGCTCAGTTTTGCCTTATTTTAGTAATAAAATATACAGCAACATGTAGTTATGGCAGTAGGTATATAGTATAGTTTGTTCACTCACCGAGTCACTAGGCCTTCCTGGTCGTGTGGGTGATGATGAGTCTTCAAACAAAAGCCTTTCAGCTTCTTCTGGTGGCGAACCACTGATTTTCTTCATCTTCTCGTTTGTTCCATGCATATTGCCTCTGTTTTATTGCATTTTAACAGACTTACTCCACACCTTTCTGCATGATGACGGTAGGTGTTCTGTGTTTTCCCGTCAGAGGATTATTATGTCCTATGTAGTCTGCTGTGTGCCAAGTTAAGGCAAATAGGACCTAATTATTTAGGCCAAATGATATATGTATATCCATGACGTAAACATATGTAAAGAGATGTTTCATGCTATGATACTTTATACACAGGTGGTCTACTTTTGGCCGACTGACTATAAGTTATATATGGGCAATTTAAAGGAAATGAAATGGTAGACAAATGGTCTTGTCATTTGTTCTAATTGGGGCTCTTTTTCTCCACCGCCTCTTTTTCTCCATAAGACTTTACATCCATTTCAGCTGTTCCTCTCAACCATGTAAATGAGACTGATCTCATTTACCCCATAATATATTCAGTATTAGATTTGAGTCTGCCTAATCCAATGCACCTGGGACGGATCCCCTAACTAGGTCAGTGTTTATTTTAGGTTTGCTATGGACCTGCTTCATTGTGATGTACAGACAGACTTAAATGCAACATAAAGAAAGAAACTGAGGAGTGTTTGGTATGTGTGGCCAATCGCCATCAAGTTTGAGCGTGCCAGACTTTTCACGAGACTTTATCTCGTGAAAAGTCTTACATGCTCAGACTGTTTTTGGTAATAAAATAGGGAATGGTTTAGCAATATGCATTAGACTTTCTTATACTGTAAGGACAACATTATATTTATCGTTGTGATGGCCGCCGACTAGACAGGACGTGTGTGGGGAAGCGGAGGCATGTTGTGACTTGGGAATACCGAAAAATCAGTGTAGTTCGGACATATAACGGAGCTAAGAGACATTACTAAGAACTCTGACCATAACTGGATATGAGTTTTACCTCTCAACGATCTACACGATCCAGTAGGAGCGAACTACCAAAAGACAAAGCAACCGAAGAAGTACAGGTGAGCGATACTAAAGGTAGTCGTCAAGGTAAACAAGCCAACAGTGACGCCGCGAAGGCAGCCAACGCTAAAGCACCGACCATGACTAAGCACACACTAGACACACTCGCAAATCTCATTATATCCTTTAGAGAAGAAACTGAATCACAAAATAAGGACTTGACTCAGAAAATGGATGACAATGCCTCAACTGCAAATCAGTTAAACAAACAAGTTAATGACAAACTTGATAAATTGAATGAAAGCAACCGGATTGTTAGTGATAAAGTGGAAGCCATAGGGGATAAAATGAAAACTATGGAAAGTGAGATACTTCAACTGAAGAAAGACAAATTAAACAAAGAAAGAGAAGCCAGATCGTTGAATCTGATAATCAAAGGAGTCCCAGAACCTGCCAATGAAAAAATGCACGAGACAATGCGATCAGTACTAGATCACCTTGATCTATCATTTCCATTCTCCAGCACTCATGGCGCGCATCGAATTGGTAAAGAACAAAACCAAGCAAATGGTAACAAACCTAATGTACCCAGGCCCATTAGACTCAAACTTCTAACAAAACAACAGAAGGGAGAAATCTACGGGAAAAAACGAAACCTAGTAGGTACTATGTTTGAAAAAATAATCTTCTCTAACGTGTTAGATAATGAGGAAATGATGCAGTTCAGACAAATGCAGCAAATACACGCAGCAGCTCTCAGCATTCAAGGGGTAACAAGTAAACTAAGAGGGACGAGCATCAACATAGACGGGAAGGTATACACAAGCAAGAACATACAAGATCTCCCCCATGGCTTAACACCTGAACGAGCCTCTACGATATGCACTGACTCGGGTGTATATTTCCAAGGGCAATCAAGCCCGTTAAGTAACTTCTACCTGGGACCTGTTTCAATAGTCTCGTGACATGTCTGTGACACCATACAGACATTGGGGTTGTCTAGATCAAAATAACCGACCCCACAGACAAAACCGAGGCAACCAGTGCGGAACAGCTTACGCAATAAGAATGGCTGAAGAAAACAAAGACTTCCAGACAGCAGCACTAATCAGGAAGGAGTCTAACCCCTATACCATAAAAGCTCTCACTAAGAAAATCAATAGGACTCCAGACTGGACAAGAAAATCAAGAAATACCCTAAAAGACATAGTTCGTATGAAATTTACTCAACACCAATCACTGGCGGCCAAACTACTGAGCTACAGTCCTGACAAGCACTTCTTTGAGGCCACTCGTGACCCAGTCTATGGGTCAGGGCTCACACTGAGAGAGGCGAGGAACGACGCACCACTGCAAGCAGGCTATCAGAACGTGCAGGGACAGATCCTGGACGAAATCCGTGAAGAGTTAACCCCAAGCAAGTGAACTCACAGAAAGTAAGGCATATTATCTACTTTTCTAAATGTCTGAGCTAAAACTGAACTGTTTAATTGTGGCAGACAGCAGGGGAAGAGGTCTACAAGACCGGATAAACATGTACTGTGAGGCAGCAGGCCACCCAAGCGTGACATGTACGGTGACGGTACACCCCGGTGCTACAATTGCTGGTGTGTTCAACAAGTCTATATCATATCTTGCCCACAATAAACCGGACATGGTGATTCTTATTGCGGGAGCAAATAACCTCACTTACAAGCACACGAACGGGAGAATCTCGCCTGTCTTCAATGAGGTGGGCAACCTAACTGAAGTATTGACTGACCACTATATTGACTTCAAAAGACATATAACCAGCATGGGCCATCGGCTAGCCATTGCCCAACTAACAGGTGTGCATTTAAATACCTACAACATGCAACCAAACAGGTACACCTGGCAGCAATCAGTTATAGACCAAGGAGTCATACTCGTCAACCAACAAGTGTTCCTGTGTTGGGTAGATATATACCTAAAACATGGCGAAAGAATTAAATCTCTATCTTTAATAGGAAAAAAGCTATCAGCCTCTACATATTTTTGCATCACATTATGACCCACGTCACGTTACAACCCCCGTCACGCTACGACCCCTTATGAGTAAAAGGTCAAGGAAAGCAAAAAAAATGATAGAAATGCATTTTCTTTTGATACATCAATTTTTCCTGTGTCAGCCCAGTGTCTGGTGGGGGTGTAGACATAGCCAATGAATATTACATGATCTAGGGGGGGGTCGGGGGTGGGGTCGTAACGTGACGTTTTTATATTCATATTAGCCCTGTGCTAAAGCTATTTATGGTAGTTAGCGTTCCCAATTTCGCACACAAGTCTTTTAATATATAGAGATAATATTTGCAAAAGGAATTAATGATCCTCTCAGATTTCATTTTTTGGGCAGTTGCTGCAATTTCGTGATTTTCGACCATATATGCCCAGTGTATACATGTTGTGCAGAGGATATTTCCTCTCATAGAAGCCTGGTGTGAAATACAGCCAAGACGCGTCCACATTTAAAAGGTAACAGTCTTGTATATGCCTCATACGCTGGTGTGAAATCTGGGCATATACATATGAAAACAACTCAATATTCAGCCGATACATGCACTTCTGCAATGGCATATTTAGGAATAAACTGGTGGTCTTCACACAGTGCACCAGTAAATGGGTTATGATAACACTGTGTTCTGTGCCAACCTGTTGTCTACATTTGCTGTTGCCTGATCTACGATGATAATCTTGTTCTTCCTCATCAGAGCACGAGCCATACAGAGAAGCTGTTTCTCGCCAACACTGAAGTTATCACCAGCCTCTCCAACCTCAGCAGACAGACCTCCAGCAAGACTTGAGACCTTCTCTCGAAGCGCTACCTGAAGACACAAACATTTCTTCATTCTCCATCTCGATATGATAATTATACTGATAGAGTATTACATCCTATCACAGTCTCAATATACATAGAATGAGGTGAACATATAGGAGAACCCATACTTATGTGTATGGGAATTCAGGTATTAGTGTTTATATGATATATGCATGTTGTTGTAAAATTTGTTGTTTTCATAAGAAATCCAATTTTAACGAATCATGAGTTCACCAAGGGACTATCTTTTTAAGATCATAAATACATCTTTTAATCTTTGAAATTTAGTGAATCATGTAGCACAGGGGAATTTACCAGGAGCAGTTCTGTGGAATTCTATCCCTCATCCAGTCTGGGGCAATCGAATTGCTTGAAATTTGGACTCAAATATGTTTGAGATTTTCCTTGCAATTGTGTAGTGTCTAAATAGATCAATAAAAGATTGGAGATTCACCTGGTTTAAAGCTGACCAGAGCTTCTCATCATCAAATTCTTCAAAAGGGTCGAGATTCATTCTGAGTGACCCTGTGAAGAGTACCGGATCCTGTAAAATAATATAAACACCATATAGACAAAAAGAAACAAATAATGCATTGAGCATATATTCAAGGAAATAAGACCACTTTTGATGGGCAAAAATCAGGTGCCTGATTTTGCATATAGGAAGAAGTGTTCTTCCACACCATTGAAGAGGAAGTCTTAAGAACCTATCAAATGTGCAGACTAAGCATATTGTACAAAGATTGCTTACCTGGGGTATGATAGAAATGTTTCTTCTCAAGTCATTCAGGCCAATTTTTGTCACGTCTATTCCATCAATAGTGATGTTACCTGAAGGTTCAACCATCCTTAGCAGACTGACAAATACTGAAGACTTCCCTGCGCCAGTACGCCCCACTATCCCTACCTGAAATCAACCATTTAAACTGAATCAATATAATGATACAAACATGAAAAGATTCAATGTGGTTTGAATCCCATATAAAATCTAACCAATTACTGTTAAATTTTCTGTATGTGCTTACCAACATTGCCTTGAGTTGTTACTTCTGGTCTAAACTATAGTTTATTTGCATTCAATCAATAATCATATAATAGGATTAGTTCATCATCAAAATGTGTCACAGGCTATGAATATTATTTCTATCAATGGGAAAGCAAACCCCTCCTAATAGAGTAGATCCTAGCCTTTGCAATCTAGGCAACTATTTCTATACCCTTAAAATCAAGGTACTACGCAATGTTGCTTCATTCATTTAGAAAAAGATAACCTTTTGAGTGATAGTCATACTTTCAGACTATCCAGAGCAGCTCACAAACCTTCTCAGCAGGTAGGATGTTGATGGTGATAGGACCCAGGGCAGGTTTGTTCTGACCTCTGTAAGTCAGACACATGTCTGTCAGCTCAATTGCTCCTCTAGTTGGCCATCCAGGTGGGGGCTTCACGTCGGTATATGCAGGGGCCTCCTGTTCCAGGTGAGAGAGTTGGAGTATCCTTTCTACAGATGTCATCTGGAGGAGAATGGAGGAATTCTTATATTTGAAAGGTTCTTCAAATTAATCCAATAATGTGGCTAAATGGAATCTGTTCCAATTTGTTTTGTGTCAGGAAAATGAATAAGTGGGACATATCATCTCATGTACAAGTATACTCTGATATATAGATCTGAATAATAAATGCCCAGCAAATGCAGCAAATGTATATCAAAATGTTACAGCTTAAAAGATACCTCACAGATTGTATATCCTCATATATAAATGAAAATTTTAGAAAAAATGAAATGACACTTGATGATAATATCAAATAGCCAATACTGCATGCATTATATTTTGTTAAATCATTCAAGAGATGAAAGTTACTATTGTAAATATTTCCCCATAACTATCCATGAGTAATCACTTACATTTGCTTCTACATCAATGAGTTCAAAGGTGGCAAATTGTATATATCCCATGAAACTGAACAAGTAGATCATAGCTAGGCCAGAGGATGTCGCCTCTTGCATGCCTGCTATTGAAAAACACAGGCTCATAGATAATCCAATAACAGTGAGGCTCAGCAACTCATTAAAGCTGGAGACATACCAAGCGAGAAAAGCAGCGATTTCTGCAATTGCCAACACAAAAATGGCGTGACTTTGAGCTATTATTTCATATTTTGCTTGGTGATTGCTTCTGATACGCTAAATTATCGGTAGGGGATATTACTATGAAAAAAATATCTCAGATATATGCTATTTTGTATTGGCGATTCCAGAAATCGCCACCTTGACTCGCTTGGTGTGTCTCCGGCTTTAGCATTCAACAAAGTGAAGTCAGTGTTAGGATCTTTCTAGGATATAAGCAAAGTCAAGGCTACATCTTGGAGAACCCAGTGTAAAGCATTGGGCATTATTCGTGTAAGGCGTGGACTTTAAGTAGAGGAAACGAGGAAGATGGATGTAAAGCAGAAGCGCCCATGAAATGTACAGTATGAGATTGAGATACAAGGTGGTGTGCAGTTAGAGGGGTAGACAATAGGGGAGGGGGGCAATGATCACCCCTGACCATAGGCCATGAGTAGCCAATTCTAATTGTAACTCAACCCTTTTTGTCTGAACCTTCCAATAACCATGTTCAACATATATAAATTGTTCTTCACTCCTTTTTCCCTTCCCCCAAATGGAGGTAATAAGGTCATGAGAATAAAAATTTAGATTTCAAGTAATGTATCTTATTATTAGTATTATGATCCTTACCTGATGAGTTCCCGATGACTGTAACAGCCATGTAGCTGCCAATCAGTAAAAATGTCAAGAAATCAATACGTATTCGTACAAAGTTTGCACTGTATAAACATGAATACCACGCTGATGCATGTTTGTCGATATGAGAGTATGCTTGTGACAGAAAGTAACTCTGTTTCCTCAGTGCACGAATCACTTGAATGCCTTGAAGTGTAGTGGAGAGGTGGGAATATGTAGGACTTCGAACTGCAATGCACATTACATATTTTAGACACTCTAAATCCCATCTTTATATAAGTTGAACTCCTTCATGGAAATAAAGACAATGGCTCAACATATCTAATCATTTTTCTCATATCCCCATCCTCTCATGCTAAAGAATGTGTGAAGGTTTGGCAGACTGGGCAGTGTATCTATGAAGGCCTACTGAAAAAGAGCCGATTATCCCAACTCAGAGTGATCAGATATTTAGACACTACCACCCAATTTAACTAGATTTGCAGACAAACATGGTTAATTGTTGTAGCTTATCAGAAAAAATGGCCGTCTATATGTGAATAATCAGATTATTGGTACTAGATGTCTTGCAATGCCAACATTACAATGGTCAAAAGTATAGTAGGAATATTGTATACATATTGGACACCAAGGAAGTAATGGTTAGATATCAAACACCCAGACTATGAATAGATAGGCAGTGAAGAAATATACATGATAAGGATAAAGAGTACACTTACAGCTGCCCTCAAGTCTCCTTAGATCAAGGACACAATTGATGGAGAAGTATGCTAGACAGAAGACAGCAGCAGCAGCCAGAGGCACACCCAAAATCATCCATGGGAATATGACGCAAGAGTAGATGGTGAATGCAATCAAGGCAGACATGACCTACATATGTATAATCAGTATAGATAGATTGATTACTCATTGAAATAAACATTTATGACAAATGCAATAGCAGTTGTCTTGAGTCTATGTCATTCATAGATAAGATGTCTACAATCAAATTGGAAATAACTTGATAGTCCAGCAGCCCAAGGGCAAATTTAGGCTTAACACGACTTCTTCCATATAGTTTTTCTTTCTTCTCTTTATTTATCTTTGGTATCATATAATGAGATAGAGGATGGTGTGGTCTCAGGTCTCACCTTTAAACAATATCAAATATTCAAGATAGTATCACTTCCATTTTTCCATTTTCCTGTACATTTAATATCTAATGGCACAGAAATTCTTTTGGCAAAGATATATCCTTTAGGGGTAGGTTATTTAGAGTATAGGAAGTAAAGAAAAATCCCACTTCAGGGGCATGTCCTTGCCGTATCTCGTTGGTCTTCAGTCGCCAGCATTGCGTATCATAACTTGACTGCCTGGGCATTGCTGGAAGAAATTTCTGACTATCAAAAAATCTGCCATGGCAATCCCTGCAACCTCCCGTGGTTTATGATCATTGGGTTTGACTTAAGTGGATGGGGCTTCCAGCACAGGGCGTAACTCAGCTGAAGCCGATGGGCTCAGTGGTCATAAGTTGCCAGGGTCCGGTTGGGGACTTCGCACAGAGGCCGTCGACTTGAGTCCAGTCCTGACGGGAAGCACGGCAACTTTGGTCTGATGTTCACATCCACCTAGGATCCAGAAGGTTGACTTATTACTGGGTAAAATTCATTCCCATCAAATTGCTTCTGCATTTGGTATATATAAGAGGTCTTCATTCAACTTCGAGCAGCCCTGAATGATGCATATTACCAACCTATACCTGCTCCAAGAAAATACTTCAAAAGAAGTAGAAAGGCAAAAAGGCTACTACTACTTCTACTACAACCACTACTACTGCTGAGATACATGATTCACCTTCTGTTCCACCAGGTCCACCAGATACATCTGAGACTGACCTACATGAGTCTGAGAAGACCAGGGACCAGTACCAACAACAGAGCAAGAGTCATCAGATGCAGACGACTGTCGACCACATCCACCTCCACATGCTTGCCATGAACCATGACTTCTTACAAACTTCTCCAAAGAAGAAAAGGACAAAGTTATCCTGTATCTGCATCAGCATCCCAAGCTATATTCAAAATGTCTTGCCGGCTTCAAAGACCCCCTGCTGAGAGACCGGCTGTGGACAAAGAAGGCACAACCCATCGGCCACACACCACTGGAACTGAAGACTTGTAATGAGTGCATGCAGACCAAGCTTAGCAAAATCTGCAAGCTAGTCATCCAGTTGCTGACATGCATTGAAATGCTGAGTCCCACATATCATCAGTCTCAGAACCTCGGAAAGTTCCTGAACTGTCATCCACTGCCAGTGTTGCAGCCCCGGCAACTTTTTGCATATCAGAAGAGAACCAACCAACAGCCACATCGCCAACAGTGATGCCGGCTCCTGGTACAGGGGTTGTTTCTTGAACACTGATGACAATGCTGCAGACAGAGTTGAAGGAAGTCGTCAGGCCCCCCAAAGTGGCTGCTGCCCCTGGTGCTTTGTCTACCTTTGCTGGGTACATCAATGAAAGTCTGAGCCACCTACAAGAACACCATCGGTTTGATGCCGAGCGGCAAATCATGGCAGTTCCTCAGGAATGCCAGCTCAACAACAGTCTGGAGTTAGCAGCAGCGAGGCTGTCTGGTACAGGGAAACAGCAGGTGGTGGGTCAGCACCAGCCCCAGCAACACCAGCAGCAGCATCAAAAGCAGCAGTCTCAGCAGCAACAATGTCAGCAATCTACACAGCAGTGGCAGCCTCCTCAATCACAGTTGCCTGCAAACGTCACATCCCAGCCAGGTGTGTGGCAGTCCCAGGACAGGAGTTAGATCTAGTAGCAGTTCCTGTCCATGGACATTGCCTGTCCACCACCACCAACAACACCGGCTCCCACATCCTGCCTCCCGTCCACATCCACATCCACACAACAGCAGTCTGCCTCAATGGATCCCAAACCTACCACATCCACCCAGCCACGATCGTCAACAGACAATCTCTCGTACACCCAGCTTGTAGGATCCCCACTGTCCTTCTCATGAATCTTCGGATACAGCGGTGTGCAAAGCCAACTCACCAGCCCCACATCACCTGGGCCACACTAACAACACCCCCACAGATAAGGGAGGCTGAGCAAGCAATGAACTGGACTGTACATAATTAACTGTGAATTTTTCTTATTATTTATTACATTCTGGTCGTGCCTTGTTTAGCTTGTGATTCTGGATGTGCCTTGTTTACCTTGTGGTCAAAATGATTCATGTGTTTTATTTGATTTACTTATTGCCACTGATGCTGACAGTAATCACTGATGGTGATGTGTGCTACTATGTTTTAGTTAATAAACTTCCAAACTGAAGTTCACTATGGTTGTTTTCCCTTATAGAAAGCATAGAAGTAACTGTAGAAATTTATGACTACTTGAATATTATCTATAACTTTGAAATGAAATAATAACTACTGAATACTTATCTCCAACTTTAGAATGAATTAACTCAAATCAAATAAGAATTTACTCAAATGAATAGAATTGAAAAGAATCAAATGATAACTTGGAAATGAAAAACACTAGACATAGTATTATGAAGTATATATGAACAAAGTTTATTACAAAAATAATTAACTGCAGTGTATGTACATAACAAGTGTGAAATACCCACCACAAGAGATACAGTTCACGGACATTAAAGAACAATCCCTAAATTACCAAAGAGACAGGAAAAATATAAATACAGATAATAGTTTACATAGGTAGTGACAATCATAACAATAAGTTATATCATCCTCTCCTCGCCAATAGTTAGTGTCAGGTCTTGGATGGACAGGGGATTTTGGAGAACTATAGCCGCCTCTATCATATCCCGCACTGTTTCTGGTTTCTGCTCCAATGTACCAAGGAAGCAGAGGAAGCATTTGGCAAGGATGTGTTGTTCCTTTGTCAAGCCCCTTCTCCCATAGGGCTTCATTATCCAGCTGCTCAGGTCAAAGGTGTCGTCACCTAGGTTGAAGAAAGGCACCTTCCTCTCCCCGTCAGTGTGGGGGAGAGAACAGGGAGGCGGCATGCCTAGTGTCCCATCCTACTGCATTTCAGCCAGTTCTGAGTCATTGAAGATCTGGGCATCAGACATGTGCCCTATACCACCAACTTCAATCCACGTGAACCCTGAACCGATACTGTGCATCAACTAGGGCCAGAAAGGGGATGCTTAAGAATCCCTTATAGTTGTAGAAAAAGGGAACCAGTGTGCCGGCGTTTCATGATGGTGACATGCTTTCCATCCAGCACACCAATGGTATGTGGCACATTCCAACATTTCTCGATGTCCTTGGAAAGGGCTATCCAGTCTTCAGGTTTTCATGCTTCTTCCTTAAAGTACTCTACAACTGCTCTGCATATTTGAAGGACAATGTTGCTGATAGCCAAAAGTACCAAAAGTTGTCTGATACATAACTGTCATCAGAGGGAAGGTGCCTAAGAAGTGACAGACAATCAAACACCAGCTGGCAAAGCCAAACAATATTTGGTATCCATTCTTTTTTTATGGCAGGCTCAACGTGGGCCAGTATCTCATCAAAAAGGTCAGGCTTCATCCGAAGGTAGTTGTGGAACCTGGCCTTATCTGCAACATGCAGCTCCTCACTCAGCAAAGTGGCAAATTGTCCCTACAACCAGATAGTGGATTCAGATTACCAATCGCGAATGCAGGTACTGGGTTTTCTCCTGCGGTGCTTCTTGGAATGAGTTTCATGACACTCAATTCCATGAGGCAGTGGGAGTCCTCAGCGCTGTGCTTCTGCTGCCTGATGAGAGAAGCTATGAGTGCTATGATGTTACACACAAACACCACTTCAATATCAGTGATCACCATTGCAAGGTGTAGAGGCGAGTTGAGGTAAAAGTCAGGAGGGGTGATCCCCTACAAATGTAAGTTTAGTGGTGAGGGAGAGAACTCTCAAAGCTACGCCTCGTCTCCAAACACACTTTGAATGTAAGTGGATGCACGGCAGAGCGATGATTGTGTGACCCAGACCAGACCCTGATGTGACCACGTTGATATATGACTGTCTCAACTCAATGCTGCGCAGCTTCAGTAAACGGCATATTTGGGGCAGAGCGGGCAAAATCCATAAAAATGCCACGAAAGTAAGAAGTCAAGATTCAGATTTTACCTTAGTTAAGTACTCCCAACTTTTTGTTCATAGATGAATTGTTTTGCCACGATGAAAACTTCTCCACGAGTTTGATGCGGAGTGTTATGAGCGAGGCAACAGCCGAGTAAATATAAAGTATCACTCAATCTATTTGGAAAACGACTTCTTTGACCAAAACGAGTTGCTTTCTGTATTTATCTCACACCTGTACACACTAAAAGAATGATCATCACACAGCATGTAAACCATGGAAAATGGACTGCAATACTTGTAGGGGCGTGTAGAACGAGTTTCCAATGTTAAGCCTATGGATATAAATTGTTAATATGTCACCCCCAGTAGTGGGTATTATCCTACCCCTAATATAAAATCTCATAGGCTTAACATTAAGATTCCGTATGCCACGCTGACTGGCATACGGACGTTTGTATGCCACTAGGGGCATACGGAATTTGATGATTTTCATTTATGATTTTGATATTAAAATATTGTAGAGAGGGGTAGGATAAAATCAAAACCTGATTCGTTTTAATCTTGGCTCCCGAATGCCACTCCTGGCGTATGGTTCCGGATACCACTCGGCTCAGCCTCGTGATATCACTACGCCAAACGCCAGTCGTAGCATACGGGAGCCAAGATTAAAACTCATCCGGTTTTACGATAGTATTTGTTAAATGCTCAAACATGGGTATATGATAGTAAGGATGTTGTCTCAGACAGCGAAACCTAATCCATGTACTATATATTTGTTCAATGATTAATTTTACCGTGATGAAGTTTTTCAGGGGATGGTACAGATTAATATCCATGAAACCAGTATCACGTGCAAATCTGTTCAACACTTGGCCTGAAATATACAAATTTGTATTCCCAAAATCATAGTCATCAATAAATTTTATTTCCCCATTCAATCAACCAGGACATAAATATTTTTCAGGTGATTTGATTCTCGAGCACAGTTTGATAATCACATGCCCACCAAAAAATGATAAAGAGTCCGACTAAAATACAAATAATCTCTGCAAAAACATATGGCTCTGACAAAGCAGTGTAAAACATTGCTATTTTTATATATTTCATTTCTTTAGGAATTAGAAAGCAGGGAATTAGCCTTCAACAAACCAAAATTTACTTTAATTATATCAGACAGAAGTGGTTTAGGGATACATTTTTTATGTATTCCAAAGTTTAAAGATGATGAAATAATGATTAGTAGCAATGTTTGTTCATACCAAATAACAGGTAAATGTAGACAAGTGATGGTAGCTATTATGATTTTGAAAACATACCAACAGGATTCGTTTCGAAGAAGTAAGAGGGAGCTCCAAGAACAACTTTGAACATCCGATCATACAATTCACGTCCTGCAACCACTATAAACAATGATATCAGCCCAGCAGCCGATTCGGCAAATAGAAGTGTGCCCAGGATGAGGGCTGCCACGGTTAATGAAAACCATCTGTCACCATACTCTGATAGCGGTGAGGCGGGTGCAGTATTATTTCCATCAGTGATATTCCTTTCTGAGTACCTGGAAGGAATAAATGTTCGGTGATGTTACCACAAACCATAAGTGAGTCATAATCTGTTTGACAGTTTTTAATAAAACCCTTTGTGGTACATTCAGTTCATCAATTGTTTGGTTCTTGTTTACTGAGTAGCACCTTCTGCCTACTAGTTTCGGCCTTCTGGCCTTCTTCAGGGCTAATGGCTAACTGACTGAGAATCTGTAGAGCCGTCCCTTATATACCCTCTTACATATACTATTATGGGATAGAAAAATAAAAAAATATTAGGGTGCATCTTGGGAGATGCATTCAGTGGCGACATTCGTGGACCGGTGTTGCGCCACCTCAACCCCCCTTGACCTTCCTGGAAGGAATAAAAATGATAGTTTACTAATGTTGGATAAAGAGAAGCAAATTACCTTGTCTCCAGCACAAGTTGAAATGTTCTCATGATGCTCAATTAATAGTAGAAAACTGTCTCCACAGGGGAAGGCAATTATGATGGCAGGCATCACCATGGGAGTGCAACACTAGTGATACCAACACCTAAGGCAGTAATTGCTCACTTGCTCAATCAACCAACATGTACAAACTGACTGGTATAACTGAAATTTGTTCTTCTTTATGGAGATGACTTTTCCATTACTGGTGGCATCTCCCTGCTTCACTATGGGCAGAGTGGGGGTCTGCAACAGCTGCAAGGAGAAACATGTTCCTCTGACCAGGAAGAAGTTTTGGGTGTCGAAATGGGGTAAACCTGGCCTGTCTACCTCTACTCCTCGAGACCACATAGTGCATGTGAACACACCAGTACAATCAGCCATGACGGTATCGACCATAGCCATGGTCATTGTGATTCTTTGTTTGATGGAGATGATTCATTTTCTTGTGGCCATAATGACAACTCATTGGTCACCAGAAGAAACTTGAGGAGATTTGCGGACGGACAACAAGGACAGTTCCAGGTCAGAGATGGCAGTCCTAAAATCCAACATGGCCGGACTGGATTGGGCAGTCCAGTCACTTAAAGAGAAGGCAAGTGAGACAGATAATTAACTTGGCAGCATTGAAGTGCTGCTACTAGAGGTCATCAAGCAGAAATATAAATTGCATGGTACTCTGGTAGCGGAAAGCGGAGAGCAGCAAGCCGGTTGAGGGACTTGGACCGGCTTGGCAAATCTTCACAAACTTGGGCTAAAATCAATATTTACAGACCAGCATGACAGTGATCAAGGGTCAAGGTTGATAGCACAGGTACGATCACAGCCACAGGCCTAGAACTAGTGTGTACAGGTAACTACACACAACCATGGCACAAACCAATCATTAGGGGTGCAAATCTGGAAATCCGCGAAAAAATGCAATTAAAGAAGGGATATTACGACCAAAGGTAAGTGTGCTTTTCAGACCTATGCATAGCTTTTTATACCGTAAACTATTCAATTTCAATTCACATCAGTTCAGATCAGACACAGTTTGATCAAAGAGAAGAGATATTAAAAATAATTTGTATGTAAGGAAGGCACAACTCAAGAGAGTGAATTGAAGTATAGATACAGGATGGTATTTATTTGCTTATTTTAGATAACATAAAATAAAAATAAGCAAACTTAGATCTACTTGGGAGGGAACTTTGAAACAGTTTATTAGTGGTTATGACAGAAATGTGCCTCATCAACTCAAACTTACCATTGTGACATTGTCCAGCCTGCACCAACTTCTGATGTCTGTATAAAAATGTATTTGGATTTAGTTACTTATCAAACAGGCTTCTTAAAAAGAAGAAAAACTATCCTGTTCCGATCAAAAGTATCCCAATAAACTGGGTGCCCCTTACACAAGATTCTACTTATCTCTACTCTTTTGTTTTATCAATCACAAATTCTTTTTTTCATTAGCCAAAGTTATGAAAAAATAGAATAGTTATTTATTCCCAAAGCTGCCCTATTGGGAGGATTAGCACTGATGAAGCAATTGTTGTCTTTTGTTCTTAAGAATCAAGTTAAATTTTTTGTCAAGCATTCCAAGACTGAAATCATCATGTCTGCATTGCACTGCCTTGAATATGAGGTTTTTGTACTGATTTACAACCTACCCTGTAAAGGCATAGGGACAGTACAATCAAAATGAAATATATCTTCCCATTTCCAGCATTAAAATATTTCCGGTATGTCTGAAATGATACTTTTCCACGTTCATTCTCCTCAAGTCTGGTTCCAGACTTTTTAGCATCACCTTCCTGCAACATGACAAAAGAACTAATATGTATCCATAGAAGACGAAGTGTAATAACAAAATTCCCTAATCAAACATATCAAGCATGAATCTTAGTGAAACAGTGATAGAACTACTTCAGAGATATGATTGTGTTTTATGGTTCAAGTCACTTCCGTAATCAATGAATATGTGGTGGTCGCCGCCTGTCTAGCAGGTTGGATGACCCCAATCCGGAACGCTAGTTCCAGGCAGGATCCCACCCTACGCACTTACGTAGGTTGGTTCGGTTTTCGGTTAGTTTGCACAGACCTATTCACACATAACACAACAACGTCACTTAATAAACAAGGATGTTTATTAATCACTTACTTCCCGGAAAGATCTGGAAGATCTTCCCTACAAGTACAGTACCCTAGCACATAGGTGCTTGGTAACGCTGGATAGGCCAATCCGGAAGATCAGCCTAACCACCAGGAAGGTTACAAGAACCCGCCTGCAAAGTGAGGGCCCAAGGATCCGTTCCGTAGAAGGGACGCGCGAGGACAGCCTGTCGACCTACTGTGAACGCTGAGTATATATACTAAGCGTTACGTAATCCCGGTCTCCACCGCGCCACTCTCGTGTGCGGCGTTGTCCGGAATCACTACACAGTAAGGATCGGCATATCGCGCCACCTTCCGTGAAACAAACGAACACTGCTGGATTCCCGTCCCACTACATTACCCCTCCCAGTTTTTACTAAGGGGGGAACCAAGGCAGCCATTTTGCTGCTAAGGGACTACCCAATTAAAAATTACAACATATATCCAGCAGTTCTTGGTCTACTCTCTAGCTTCCTGGTGTTCACAAGAATTCACTGATACCAACGTATAAGTGAAAAAGGTGGAATTGTAAGATGGAGAAATTATTAAAAATATGGAAGATATGACATTTAGGAAAGAGGAGACGACATTTGAAAAATGAAGGACTAGCCTCGCTAGCACCTTGAATAAATGTGATATTCACCCATCTTGAGCCGGGGAGCGGGTTCTTGAGCGTTGGGCAGAGAAGACTCGACAGTCGCGGACCTACAGGTGGTCAGCCCGGCCTGTCGAGCACTCTGCCTCCAGCTGTTCCGGATCTTGTTGAAGTCCTCTGTTAGCTCCCGGCGAGTGAAGTGTCGTTCTCTTTCTCACCTTAAAGTATCGAGCCCAGCTGGCCCATCGGCGTAGCAGACCTACTACATTCAGCCCGATGCCGACGGGTGCTGGGCTTCCCACTGTTCTTCAAGTTGGAAGACATCCATATGTAGAGAAGGGTTAAGTCAGATCTGTACCCGAAAGGCACAATCTTCCTTACCTGGTACCACACCACAGGCCGGAGGTTTTCGTGATGGGGGCCTATTACGGGCCTGACCATCGAGAGAACCTTCAGCCGTCTGAAACCAGGGTTGTGCCTTAGGGAAGTCATTTTACTGACTTTCCCCAGCCCCAACCCAGGATCGCTTATTATTGGTTACTCCTAACTTTCCCTCTACCCCTCCCAGCGATCCTTGCGGTTCGCCGAGAAAGTGCAGAATTCTGGCTAGGAGGCCACATTCTGGAAGTAGCTAGGTCGGAAAAAAAAATTTCCTCCCCGGGACTTCCCATACCCGTCTGACTTCGGATCCAGGAGAGTTGTTGGCTCTGCCGGTTCCGAGTTTAGACGGCGTCTTCCTGGCTTGTTAGGCACCAGCCGAGTTGGTCATTGTCAACCCCTAAATATCCTCGTCGGAGGATATCCTGAGGTCGAGAAGGTCCGACTGGCTTGGTGCACTAGCCGTCGGTGGAACCGATGTTGCCAGGGCGGTCCTCTCTGGTCGCAGTGGACTCAGCGCAGACGTAGGCTGCAACTGAGACATCAACTGCTGTAGAGAGGTTGGTCCGGTATCTAAAAAGATTCCAGACTCCAACGGGATGATGTTGGCATTCACCCCCAGTGCCCCACTTGGTTCCATGGGCTGATCTACCGGCTTAGCCCTGGAAGGCTTTGCTGATTTTTCAGCCCGTGTCACGGCGGGAGGCCTCCTCGGCTGTAGGACTTCAGTCTGATCCTGGGGGGTCTGACCGGGTCCTGACAGCGGAGTATCTACACTGACATCCATGGGCTGAGCCGCTATGGATGTAGTGTCCTGTTGGGAAGTTTCTTCCACGGGTGACCATCCCAACATGCCAGCGAGTTGCTGACGTGTCGAGTTTGATTCTTCCGTGGTGAACTGAAGAAATCTTCCCCGGCTCCTCTGACGGGCCAACCACGCTTCCTCAAGGGCTTGCGGGTCGTCACCGATGTCATAGAGCGACATACCCAAGTGCCGAAGACAACATTCATCTTGGCGATGGGTCTGGGCTTCCGCCCGGGCAAACCTCGACTGGGCCGTGGTTTTCGCAATACGCGTGTCCTCTAAGTCCAACGCGTATTGTTTAGCCAGGCCTTTCGTGGCTTCTCTTACCTCGAATCGGGCTAGGTTCACTAGCTCCTTAACGAGGCCTTCATGGATAGCATGCGCACCCGTTCGGACACGGCCCTCCAAGGTGCCACCTATATGCGACTCTAGCTGATCCGCCCGTTGGACGTATTCAACCGACATCGCACAGGGAGAAGAAGTCACCTTCGACGCAACGGGTGGTTGTGTCGTTGGTTTCTTCTTTACCTCAACAACCGGGTTGGCTGGTGGAGGGAGTGCCGGAAAGGCCTCTTCTTCCTCAACTTTCCCGGGTGCTTGGGTAACACCTCTGTTGAGTGGGGAAACTCCCGAGAGACTTGAGCTAGGACGAGTCCTAGCTGGTTTTTCTGCGGGTCCGCGGGCTTTTGAAGCCGTTGGAACGTTTCCTTCACTCAGGTCTGAGAGGACTTTCAATCCCCCAGACAACTTTGGCCCTACCTGGTAAGCAGCTTCCACCACGTCAGCGATGGTGTGCTTACCTGGAGCCAATTTCTTTCTGGGCTTCCGACTGGATCGCTCAGAAGTGTCAGTCTCGCTGGACGAGGACGATGACAGCTTCTTGACCCGATGTTTAGCCTTCGAGGATTTTTGAGACGGTTCCCGGCTAAGGGACCGTTTCTTCCTCGACTCCTTTGACATCTGTCGATGTTTTGACGCAGATAGCATTAGAGTCCCGAACCAGCCAGGATTCTTCTTCCATCTGATCTTAAACAGTCGACCGTCTGTCACACAAGTCTCGGGTTCCGGTTTGCCTCTCTGAGTCTCGGAACCTAAGTCAACGAATCTCTGCCACAGATTCATGACCCGTTCCCGAGCAGCAGCACCAGCAGTCCGGTGTTCCCGGGCAATGTGTCTAACTAGACACGAACGCCTGGAACTGGCACACCCAGCCTGACAAGAACCACCCTTCTTGCCAAGGCACTGTAGCCATGGTCGTTCGGCTAAGTGTACCTCTACGAGGTGCCTAGCGTAACGACCTTCAGTCGCGTAGGTCGGTGACAATTTCTTGTCCCTCCCATGGCAACTCAAGAAGACACAATGATTGCCGTTCCCAAACTTGTGCCATGCGTACGCGATCCGGTTTTTGACCTGATCCTCGTACTTCAGCCGGCTAACTCGGGAAACTCCTTTCACCCGGTCTATGTACCAGGCGTTGGGAGAACCCTCGTCAACTAGCCACTCCTCATCGTCTGAGGTTCCATCTAAACCGACACCATCGGGGATGTAATGCCGGTTTCCATGACGGAGATCTTCTAGGCAAGTGTAAGTCTTGCCCAGCAAAGAGGCGGGTATCTGTCTAGCTACCGTTCTCTTCCCAGCCCGCTTTACGCCAGGTTGGAAATCACCGTCATCATTGTCGGGGTTTGCTACCGGACCCGGGGCCAAAAAGGTCCCGCCTCCCGCCAGCTCCACTCCGGGTGGAGTCCAATTTTGGTACATTGACTGTACTATGGCACGCGTTTTGGGATCTGGGATCCCAGCTAGCATTTGTTCCAGGCTCTGGGTTGAAACCTCATGCCTGGAACCCATCTCTTCGGAGGACTTCCTCGGAGAGTGACGACGCGGGCGGGCTCGGCCTCGCCTTGGCGTATCATGCTCCGATTCGGAACCTTCGGCCATGAACACATCCGAGTCAGAGGCCTCAGTTTTCACTCAGCTCGTCTTCGGACGGGCACCAGAAGAGCCCTTAGCGGCCGGGGCCGCCTCAGACTTCTTCCCAGTGTGACTTTTTCCCTTTCCGGGTCGTTCATCTCGGGTTTCCCCAAGAAGAACAGAGTCCGCAGACTCGTACCCTTCCAGGTCAAAATCACCATCATCTGACCCGATGAGCAAAGCATCATCGTCCAGATCTGCCCCCCGCTCAGCCGAAGCTGAGGATCCGGGCAGGGGTGAGGGGAGCTCGCGCTCACCCTCCGTAGACGGGGCACGGTCAGCCATGCTGCTACCGCCCAACTCCTGTGGTGCTAGGCACCACTCCGATCACAGAGTGAAGACTACTGAAAAAACAGGGTCTTATATACTCCTAAGTGACCTAGATTCACTGTCGCGAACCAATCAACCGTGTCGAGACTGGCTCATCTTGAGCGTCTCAACACCGCATGCGTGAAGAAACCAAAGGTCAGCGTTACGCTCGACTTGATTCGTTCACGCCTTCAATCACCCAGCAAAGGTTCCGGAACCCGGGGAAACCCCTTTTCGAGCTCCACCCCGAGTTCTCTGTAGTGTGGGAATTCTTGTCGCCGTCGTGTATCTCGCTGATAGTATGGGAGACTTGTCTAATTTCCATGTAAATGGATCAGACCTTTCAGAGCGTTCGGCAATTCTGCAGCCTCTAGAGGGTCCTCGACGGGGTCCCTTAGAGCAACGTCTGGGCTGCGGCACATAACGACTGATTTTAAGGTAACTATTTGATCAACATTCATGTATAATCGACATGTCACTGACTACCAATGATCTACATTTCGTACCATTGCTTCTCGTTGTGTTTTCGACAACCCCGGCACCACTACTCTTTGTAGTTAACCACAGCCTTTGATTTTACTCGAGAGCTGCGGCGGGGTTTTGAGTCTATTTTAGACTCCATTCTACATCTCGAACCATGTTTATTATACACGGCTCGATCTGTAGCAAATTTAGACTTTTCCGTGTCAGGTTTTTCTTCTACCCACACTTCCCTTTTTAGGTTGGCGTAAGTAGGAATCACCTTCCGCGGACGTCCCGGTTTTCGCCGTGTAGGCGAGCACCCACTCGGAACCCCGGTAACCTTTGACCGGGACTTCCCTATCGGGGTCTGCCTCCGCCGTGTTGACGGGGGTTTGACGCCCGGCTTCCCGGCTCTTTGAACCCGGGACCTCCCTGGTTTCCCAGTAGGACCCGTGTTCAGTGACACATCTCGCTTTGTAGCAGGGTGTGAAACTTCAAAGTCGGAACATTCACGCTTTCCTTCCCATAGTCGTAAACGAGCTACATGGGATTTATAACGCCTTCTTGACCATTCGTCTTCTATCACTACTGTCATTTCTGACAATAATTGAACAATTCTGAATGGTCCGTCCCAGTTAGGAGCGAGTTTTACATTTACCAACGGAGTGTGGTATCGTACAACCCGGTCTCCTACTCGGAACTTACGTGGTTTAAGATTGACGTCATGTCCAGTCTTTTGCCACTCTGCTGCTTTCGTCAGATTTCGTCTCGCAAGGTAATATCCCTCTACAAAACGTTCTCTGAGTTTTTCGACAAATCCTATGGGACAAGGATCATCCGTAGACATTCCAGGAACCCCATAGACTATGTCCGCGGGCATTACTATTTCCTCGCCAAAGACGAGTAAATTAGGTGAACACCCCGTGCTTGAATGAATGGTCCCATTATATGCGTGAGCTATAAATGGTGCTAATTCATCCCAATTCTTCCGATTTTCATCTACCAGGGTCCGAAGACACTGGATCAATGTCCGGTTGAATCTCTCTACCATACCATCTGATTGGGGACGATATGGATTTGTATGTGTCTTTTTAATCTCGAGTATCCTACACATTTCTTTCCAGATCTGGGATTCAAATTCCCTTCCTTGGTCGGAATGTAGTACGCTCGGAGTTCCAAAAGGCAACATCCAGTTTTTCACTAAAGCTTCCGCACACGTGGCAGCTTTGTGATTTTTCATGGGATAGATCTGCACATATTTTGTGTAATAATCCATCACCACCATCATACAGGTATTTCCTTCCTCTGACTCGTCGATACCAGATATGATATCTAGAGCGATTCAGGCAAACCTGACACCAAACAGTTCCTGTTGTAACGGCATCTTTCCGAGTCCTACCCCGGGTTTGACTTTGCTACATATGGAACATCCAGATATCCATCTTCGAATATCTGCACCCATTCCAGGCCAGTAGTAACGACGCCTTATTCTGGCTACCGTTCTTTTCCGTCCTAGATGAGCTGCACTCCTATGTTCATGACATAGGGTCATTAGTCCGGATCGTAATTCTCGAGGGACCACTAGTTGTAGAGCACGTTTAAGTGGTTGCAATGTGGTTCTCCATCGATATAATACTCCATCACGGACCTCTAGCTCTTTCCATTGACCACATAGATTCCGAAATTCTCGGTTTTCAGGCGAGATCTCGGGTCCTGTTGGCCTATGGAGTCCATTAGCTATCAGTTTAGTTAACCGGAACAAATCTGGGTCAGCCTGTTGACTTTCCTTAATCTGTTCTAGTGTCCACTGATAGTTTAATGGCGGCTTCACTTTCTGGGAACGTAGAGTAGCTATGACTGCTCTATGCTCGCCACAATCCCGGCAATCTGGTCGTCCACATTTCCGCACTGGTCTCCTTGAGAGACAATCCGCATTAATGTGTGACTTTCCAGCCCGGTGTTCAATCTGGCAGTTAGTCAACCCGAATTCGGAGAGAGCTGCCAGCCATCTTCCAATCATTCCCTCGGCGTCTTTAAAGTTAAAGAGCCATTTGAGAGAAGAATGGTCAGTACGTAGGATGAAATCTCCACCTGCTAAGAAGTGTCGATATTTTCTTACATACACCACAACCGCTAAGAGTTCCCTCTTAGTAGTACAGTAGTTCCGCTGACTTTTACTTAAGCTGTTGCTGGCAAAAGCTATTGGAACTTCTATACCATCTTGTATCTGAGACAAAGCCGCTCCAATACTCTCATTACTAGCGTCAGTGTCGAGAATGAACCGACCCTGAGCTAGAGGGTATTTCAATACGGGGGTCTCCGTAAACTTTCGTTTTAGTCCCAGAAAAGCGTGTTCAGCTTCCGGAGTCCATTGGATCTCTTTTTGCTTCCCTGGCTTATCTAGTACTACATACTGTTGCATAGGGTGTGCAATTTCAGAAAAACCCGGGATAAAGTCGCGGTAATACGAACAAAATCCTAGGAAAGACCTTATGTCTTTTATATTCTGGGGGCGTGGCCAATTAGCCACTACCTCCAACTTAGAAGGATCTGCCCGGATTCCATTTCCGGAAACTATCCGTCCTAAGTATTCCACAGATTTGCGAAACAGCTTACATTTTTGAGGTTTGAGTTTCAACCCATAAGATTGAATACGCTCAAATACCTCTCTCAGGTTTTCTAAACATTCAACATAATTCTTTCCGAAGATGATTATGTCGTCTAGATAAACCAAACACTTTTTCCACTGTAGACCCCGCAACATCTGATCCATCATGGATTCGAAAGTTGCAGGAGCGTTACAGAGGCCAAATGGCATTACTGTGAACTCGTAAAGCCCTTGATGAGTGGTGAATGCCGTTTTAGACTGATCGCCACTGTTCATCTTTACCTGCCAATATCCAGACTGGAGATCCAGAGTACAAAACCACTGGTTCCCTCCCAGAGAGTCGAGACTCTCATCGATCTGGGGTATTGGGTAGGCATTCTTCCGGGTGATACCATTCAATTTTCTGTAATCAATACAGAATCGGCAAGTACCATCCTTTTTAGTAACCATTACCACTGGACTAGCCCAAGGACTTGCACTGGGGATGATTACTTTCTGGTCCATCATTTTCCCTACTTCCTCTTCTAAAGCTTCCCGTTTTACCGGAGGTAACCGTCGATAAGGAAGGCGGAAAGGTTGATGACCTTCAGTGTCAATCGTGTGTTCTACTCGATCCGTTCTCCCCAAGGGATCTCCAGGTCGAGTAAAGATTGACTCCATCTTTTTCAAAAGAATCCTTAGTTCATGTCGTTCCCCACTGTTTAGTGCGTCTGTCGTCTGAACTAAAGTTTCCAGAGTTTCGTGCAATGGACTCGGAACTGGAAGGGATCCCGTTCCTGTATCGATAGCACTAACCCGCACTTCTTCATAATCATTTCCTATTAAATCCGACCTTTCCAGTTTAGATTGTTCATCTTCCCCGGTTATTTCGGAAACGGGAATAGGTGTGATTCCCTGTGGACTGGAGTCCACTAGGCCATCCACATGAGCTAGAGTTACCCAGCCCAATGTATCACCCTTCCTTAATTTAATCAACCCGGAGGTATGATTACTTATAGGAATTGATCCTTCTCTGGCACTTCCGATCAGGGTATCCCAGGCCTGTATTCCTTTTTTAGAAAACAGTTCTGGATCTGGCTCGAAAAGTGCATCTCCACGTGGTAAGTCACCTTCCCCAGCTATCAGGACATTAACCATCTGCTGGGGGGGGATGCCCACATCTTGTCGGACAGAAATCAATGAAGAGATCCGTCGACAACTACATTCCACCTCCATTAACTCAGGAAATTTGAGTCGGAGAGTGCCATCGGGTAGATCTACAGAGCCTCCATAGAGGGTGAGAAAATCTACGCCTAATATTCCACTTTCTTCGATATCACTGAGTATGGGACCCCATACGAATTCAGTGTTACCTATTGAGACTGGAATAATCACACTACCATAGCACCTCATATGAGTACCATTAGCAGCTTTTGCCGAGGCTCCAGGAACATGACATTCCTGCGCAAATCCAAGAGACTGATAGAGTCCGTTGTTTAACACAGAGCGACTAGCACCAGTATCCAACAATAGATCCACTTTCCTTCCTTGAATTCTAGCCGGCACATACCAACGACGTCCTCCCAAAGGGGACGGTTGTCTTATAAACCGTGAGATTCCATCTAAGGTTCCAAGATCCCATCCGCGTTGACAAAGCCATTGCAGACAAGGATGCCCGGGTGAAAGATACTTACTACAAATCGTTGCGATCGTATTTTGTATCTTCCCCTTTCCTGGTAAGTTGGAAATATTTTCCTCCTTATACATCTCACAGGTTTGTGTTCCCTGGCACTTTCCTTCCCGGACCGCAGTGTTGCCACTCGCTACAGTCCTCCTTTGTTTTCCGGTTCACCCTGAGAGGCAACCATCAACGCAGGCAGACTACGAGATGTTTCCACCGTAGTAACGTTCCGGGTTTCTGGACAATCTGGAGAGATATGTCCCATTTTGTTGCACCGCCAACAACGTCGGACATCCAGCTGGTTTTTCTCCACCTGATTCAGTCTTTCGTTGATTTTGGTCAACAACTTCATAACCTCTGAGGAATTTCCTTCAGGATCAGTGGTTATTGGTTTTGCCTCTGCCACAGAAGGTACATCGCTGTTCCTTCCAAAGCTAGGGGTTCGACCTCTTCCACGTCCCCGTCTATTGAAGCCTCCTCTTCCGAGTACCATCGAGCAGACATTAGAGAGTATATCCTCTATTTCCGCTTCCTGACACTCGTAGGTATCTTCCTCTACTTGTGACCAAGTAGAACCCACTATGTTAACCCGAGAAGTTTTCCCGAGATTAGCATATTTTCCGAATAGTATACACCGTTGTTCATAGGCATCTACTATTCGCAATACCTGCATGAAGTTCATACCGGGCTCCCATTTAGAGATGACTTCCGCTCTCACGTCATCATCTCGAAGTCCTTTTACAAACTGAGTTTGTAGATCTTCATGCAGCGCAGGAGAATCTAATCCCGTCCCTGGGTAAACCTCTAACAACATTTGTTGCAAAGCTAGCCCATAGGCGCGAGTTGTCTCCTCTTTTCCCTGGATCCTCTTTAAAAAAGTGGAACGGGGGTTCAGCGTTACCAACTGACCACAGTAGTATGAGGCTACCTCCACTAACTCATCCCATTCCGTACCACCGGAACGGCGAAAAGCGCGAAGTGCAGCTTCCCCGGGTCCATCTCGCAACGCTCTTTTGAGGTATGGCAATGCATCGACTTTATTCCAGCCATTACATTGTATGTCCTCACAAAATCCCGCGAACCAGTGTTCCCACTCCATTCCTTTCCCGTAAGGTTTTGGAATGACAGCGTTTTTTCTGGCTGCGTTCTCTGGGCGCATCATCGGAACCTTGTCAGCTCTCGCCATTGACAAGTTAAAGATCCGATCCTGTTCCCGGACTTGGTTGAACGAGTTGAACCCTAGTTCAGCTATAGCCTTACTAGTATGTTCGGAACTCGGAGAACCCATTCTTGACTCAGAGGGTAGCCGGAAGCTAACCAAAGGAGTCTTTACACCCTTTGTTCCAGATGTGAATCTGTTAGGGGTCTTCTCTGGATCCTCTACTCTTCCTGGTGGGGAATATAGATGATCTCTCACATTACTCCAGCCAGCTTGGGACATAGGCATCCGTTGGGATGATTCTGTCTCTGCTAGTCGAACTTGGTCCTTCATGTATTGTACATGTTGGTCCAAACGCTCGATTTTTTCTAGAGTCTCAATCTCGCGAACCGAGAGTTCTTCCAAGATATGGTGCCTTTGGGCTACCTTCTCGGCGATCTCACGGTTTCGAGCTTCTAGTTCCCGACACATGTCTCTGGCTTCCCTTTCCCTATCAAACTCGGCTAAGAGTTCGGGTCCAAGGAAACCTACAGGAACTTCTTCGGAAGATACCCTTAAGGTATTTTCCAACCTATTCCGGGGAGTACTGGACTCTCCGGGACTATCTGTCTGAGACCCAATTTTACTGAGTCCCTCCAGATCCCTTGCGGGGCCATGTCGGCTGTCGGCCGCCGGACTGAAACTCTTCAGGACCGTCGAACTCAGATTCTGAGCGGCGGTTCTCTTCCGAGATTTCTCTTTGCCAGACTTCTGGGTTTCACCCCCTCCCTCTGGTTTCGGAGACTTGTCGTCATTCCGGGCCGGAAGAGTTTGTTGAGAAGTTACCTCCCCATCTTCACTCTCCTGTTCAGCCTTGGATCTGGTTCTTATTCCAGATCCGTGCATTTACCGAGAATCCCGGGTTGTGCAAGCAACCTGGGATCCTGGTCACGGCACCAGTGTGGTGGTCGCCGCCTGTCTAGCAGGTTGGATGACCCCAATCCGGAACGCTAGTTCCAGGCAGGATCCCACCCTTCGCACTTACGTAGGTTGGTTCGGTTTTCGGTTAGTTTGCACAGACCTATTCACACATAACACAACAACGTCACTTAATAAACAAGGATGTTTATTAATCACTTACTTCCCGGAAAGATCTGGAAGATCTTCCCTACAAGTACAGTACCCTAGCACATAGGTGCTAGGTAACGCTGGATAGGCCAATCCGGAAGATCAGCCTAACCACCAGGAAGGTTACAAGAACCCGCCTGCAAAGTGAGGGCCCAAGGATCCGTTCCGTAGAAGGGACGCGCGAGGACAGCCTGTCGACCTACTGTGAACGCTGAGTATATATACTAAGCGTTACGTAATCCCGGTCTCCACCGCGCCACTCTCGTGTGCGGCGTTGTCCGGAATCACTACACAGTAAGGATCGGCATATCGCGCCACCTTCCGTGAAACAAACGAACACTGCTGGATTCCCGTCCCACTACAAATATATGTAATGCTGATAATTAACAAACACATTTCTTTACCTTTATATTTCCTGTCTGTGTTGTAAGTCCAGTATGAGTTTTTGCAATTGACATGGATATTTCCGCAGTTGCAATGGCATCTTCATGATTTTCAGTGATAGATGTGTCAACATAATGCAGAAGCTGATCTGATATTTCTTCAAACTTCCCTTTTAATACTATTGCTCCCTGAAATATGAAGGCCAAAATCAATAGGCCTTAATTATTTGCTATCCATCTAAGGCACAAGTTACAGCTGACAAAATCCCAAACCCATAATTGATTCTTGAAGCTCCCACTTTAACCGATCACGCTTTTGATCAAAATCCATGAATTCTAGTAACCTGAGGCCCAGCAGCATAGAATGTCTATGGAAAATCCAACCTTCCTGAATATGTTCAGCATACAATCATGACTAACACTGTAGACCTGCTCAGGAGGAATTCACTATGATCATTGTTCAATTATGTCCTAACAAAAGACAATTATAGAATATAAATAAACACTAAATCAGCATTTTGACAAATTGGCTTCTACATGGAATGTAATATTTTTCCTAGATCTGCCCACACTCAAACTCAGCAGATTGATAGAAGTCCTGACACCCTATATAAAATCAGATTTTATTATATACCTATGCACTAACTCTGTAAATACGTACTGCTCTTAGGGGTACAGTTATTGCACTGTACACCATGAAACTTTGTACTGGTTACCTTGGATAGTGACAGACTACACGCTTTGGGTGACAGAATGCACGCTTTGACGAAATAACGCAATCTGATTGGCCGACAGACATTCTAGGTGCCAGATTCAAAAATGGCGGATCCCTTCACTTTGTAAGTTCTGTGCCGTTGTACAGTAGCTACAGAGCGAGTTAGTGTGGAAAAATGTCAAACTTCGAGGTAGAATACGAGTATGATTCACATGATACACTTTAGATAGCTTAGATATGCAAGAAATATTGATTTCAGTACGTTCACAGGCCGAGCGGGCGACTCGTCGATGTCAACAAATAGCAGAGACACTGCACCGCTTGAGTAGAGCTGTCCAACAGGACGATTGAGCATAGCAGGGTGAGCCTGCGTTAATTTATGTGGCGGTGTAATGTATTCGCGCCTGCGCTGTGATCACTTCAGGTTATCAACATCCGGCATATCTGCTAGCGTACACATCGTGTTTGAGAGTTGTGCCAAGTCACTTTGACGTCAAATTACGGTCAGTTTTAGCAAATTAAGACCCAATTAAGGTATATAATAATATGAAACCTTAGTGATGGTGCCAATTTGGGGTAGATTTACTCGTTGTTTCGGAGAAATTCGTTCTGAACTTGCCGTGCCGGCTCATTCAGAACAAATTTCTCCGAAACAACTCATAAATCTACCCCGTATTGTCACCATAACTATGGTGTCACATAATATTCAGAAGTATTTGACCAACCTTGTTCATCACCATTATGTTATCAACAAGAGGAAGATAGTGGAGGTTGTGTGTGACAAGGATGCGAAGTTTTGACTTAAGTAGCCTGCAGATACATCTGGAATGAAGATAAGAAGATGTATTCTTATCTAACCATTAACACCGGATCATTGATTGATAGATTAAAACTAAATGGGATGGATCACCTAAGAATACAGCATTTCATAAGATACTTCTCAAATCAGTTCATGTGAAAGGAGGAGAGAAGAAAATATTATGATTGGGTATTTCAATGATCAAGACTAAAGGGGCCACTGACAGTAGTGGATAGGGGCAAGTCTATCGTAAGATAAGATTATAAATGTGAATAACATGTTAGATAATT
The DNA here is from genome assembly GCA_950022655.1 of Alentia gelatinosa. NCBI lineage: Eukaryota > Metazoa > Annelida > Polychaeta > Phyllodocida > Polynoidae > Alentia > Alentia gelatinosa. The sequence goes on along the minus strand of OX465580.1, from coordinate 142,436,436 downwards.
ATCCAAATGAATACTTGACAAAACACTGACTCTTTGAATATGTGATGTCCAACTTTGTCATCAACAGCAGAAAGAGGGTCATCAAAAAGGAAGATGTCAGCATCTTGATAGACAGCTCTGTCAAATACAGAAAGAAATAAAGCTTAGAAATAGTTCTATTGATCCAGTTATTAATGTGATAACAAGGAAAATAAGATATCCAAAATGAGATTCATTACAACTATCATTTTCACAATTTGAGTACATTTTACTTGATTCAGTTACTGCATTGATGTATTCTGCCTTCTGAATCCATGAAGCTTTATTGCTGATGGCACCACAATGGTGGATATCTGCCGTCTGATCAATGTAAACAATGTAGACTTTGCAAAGACGTACTTGTCTGATCAATGTAAACAATCATATACCTTGCCAAATTCAATCTAGATTTCTGTCCTCCACTTAAAGATAGTCCCCTTTCTCCTACAAGGGTCAAGTCACCAAGGTTGAATCTTTCAATATCCTAAAAAGGGAAACCAAGAAAGAATTTTTGATCTAGCATTTTCAAAAATGAAGAAAACATCTTAATGTCTCATGCCTTTGAGGCACGCTGTACCTACAATGACAATGAACATCGCAACAAAATAAATTAATTTTCCTAAGTTTCCATCTCATATAATTTCATGACAAGCTTTAACCTCTCAGTATGGACAATATGCAAGCTAGCTCTGATGAATATCCCTGGAATATGGCAGAGCTAGACAAGTCCGTAGGTAGTTTAATATCCGATTCATTCAATTACCTACATGTTTATCTTATTAAAACATAAGGCTGCGCTGCCTGGTTAATCAGAGCAGCATAATCTTCTCAATTATATCCTATAAAACATCTTACTCCCATATGAAGTCAAGAATTTCTTTCTTGCCAGTATCATGGAAAGACACTGTACATTGCCAATTCATTCTTCAGTATGTGTCTCTGCTCTTTCTAGTAGCATGAGATGTTATACACCAAATGGAATGTTGCATGTCTGACACACAAGATCTAATTCACCTCTTAGGGAGTGCTAATAAGTCAGTTTGGTGTGACTGTTCCACATATAGATCTATTTTACCGTAGATAATACAATTTCTCATAGTCTACTGTCTCTGCTGTGGTTCTTTAGTTCCTGCAAAGACTTTTGAATGTGATCCTTGGATATTTGTTTCAGGACTATATGTGGAACGGTGTGTTCGCCAACTGTTTTTTTAGCTGCATGATCTAAAGCTTCACTTTCCTCGATTCCTATATGTCTTGGTAGCGAACACATGGCTACCCCTTGCCATGTTCCTTCTTGAGTCCTGTGTAAAACTGTTTGATCTATCTGATGAAAGCAGTCTTTGGACAGTGCAGCCTAATGGCTTGTTGAAATTTTGTATCTTGTGACACCTTCATCCAGGTAAAAACCTACAGTATTGCATTGGCTCCAGCAATGAAGATGAATATTGAGGGTTTCTTTCAGGTTACATATATGCAGTGTGGACTCCAAAATCAACATGGTTAGGTTCTTTTGACCAATCTGCATACACTAGTAAATGATCTTTAAAATGATTCCTGACATTCCTTGAGGAAGATGGTTTCAGGGGTGTCACCTTTCTTTATCCATGCAGCCTCATCTATAAATTGACATCCTCTTCGACTGTCCGTTCCTTGTTCTGGAGACTAAGGGAAGTTTTGTACACACATCCCCGTCTCCAGCTGGTATCAAAGGCCTTTTCCTCATCATAGAGGACTGCAACATGTTCATCGTTGGTAAAACATGAACAGATCCAGTTATAGGTAAGATGCATCTGAACATGGTGTATTTAGACAGGATACATTTAGATCTAGAAATATAACTTACCTCATTGAGTGTACATGCTTCCAAGACAGAATCATACCTGACCTGGTCAAATTCTAGATCTAGGATGATGTTCTTCCTTACTGTATCTGACAGAATCCAAGCCTCTTGTGAAACATAGGCCAATGATCCATGTACATGCCGTTCCCCATGCAATAGTTCTAATTCACCAAGTATAGCCATCAGTAACGAAGTCTGTCAACATGATAAAAAATTGTCATGAGAGTATTACAAAGAGAAAGTTATTTGAGGAAAGCCTGTCCCAGCTGTCATTAATGTGTCTATAAATAAAATGAACAGGTTGACACTAGCGTAAAATGGTGCCCCCACAATCTTATTTGATAAGGGGACATTCTAAGAAATTATTGTTAATTAACCTATTCTTAAATATCTATATCCACTAATGTTTCTTTGTTTTGCGAATTGAAATAGGTTACATTTTTGCCGTGTAAGTATGGTATTTTCTAGGCACTTCTGGCTCAACCTCGAATTTCAAGTCATAGTTTTATCTTTACTAAATGTATACTTCAGTGCTTACCTTCCCACTTCCAACTTTTCCAGTGATGCCTGCTAGTGCCCCCTTTATTAGATAAATACAAAATTCACAGAATATCAAATTTTGAATTAACCCTTTAAGGACGGCCGCCTATGGCAGAACTACACACATGGGGGCGGCCACTAGAGACTATGTACAGTTCTAGGGGACGGGGGCATTGTCCTCTGAACTAAAAAATTTGAAGGTTTATCACATGATAAGATTTGTTATCCTTAATATTTCTATTTCCATTATTTAGAATTCTAAAATATGAAGTTATACCTACATTCGGTGCAAATTTCAAGTTTATTGATAAATATTTCCTTATCAAAAGCAAAAATACATAATTTCATAAATACCCAGCAAATGATGCCTTAAGGCATCATCGCCCCCGGCCAGGTGATGCCTTGAGGCATCATCCACCCCCAGCCGGGTGATGCTTTAAGGCATCATCCGCCCTTAAAGGGTTAACTGAACATTGAATACACCTTAATGAATGGTCTACTTTGTACAAGAGGGGAAATTTTTAATCAAGAAGATACAAACATAGTGAAAGACAATTCTACTCTGTTGTTTAGCATATGATGTTCTGTTTCTATGTTCACTCTCCTCTTTATGTTTTTGACTACCCTGAAGTTCTAGATTGTGAAATATCTATTGAAATACTAAAATATTAGGACCTTACCAAATCTATAGAGAAATTGATATCTTCCAGTGTAAGGGTTCTCTCGTCCTATTAGGAAAATTAAGAAAATGTTACTGTATCCAAAGATATCATTTTTGAGCATCTGCTATCATTTAAACAGTGGTTATATAAATGTATATGAACATATTCTGAATGCATATCATTTGTTTATGAATATCTACTTATATTTTCATAATTACTAGATACTTTGAAATTCAGTTTCTGTCTAATCCTGTTTTTGACTTAATAGTGAAATGCATAATGAAAGAGCTTAAGCATTATTTGTCTATTCTTTGGAAAGGCTAATTTCACAAAGATAACAAGAAATTAATGAAACATAATGTTACTCGTTCATCTTCATTATTAGGTTGCCATTTGGCATCAGCATCAGTAAATTTCACCACAGCCATAGAGGAGGAATTTATTGCAACCAGAGGATCCTGAATAAAGTCTTCGGAATTCAGAAATTGCTGTAAAAAATTAACCAGATTTTGTAAATTCATGTTAACATATGATGACATAATGTTGCACATACTATGATAAGATTACTAAAGCTAATGGATACCTGCTCAAGTTTCTTTTATAAAAGTGGCTTTCATCCCTAAGCTATTATATAATGAAGTGAGAATTCTAGAAAGCTAAACCTTTCCTCACCAAATTGATATTGAAATCGACTAATATACCATACAATACCTGTATGCGTTGTGTAGCTCCTAATGTCTCATAAACAGTTCCAAGTGCTTGGGGTCCAAGTACAAATGCATTTTGATTCATGGATTGAATCCAACCAAAGAGCAATATGGTTGTCTGAAAAGAATGATATATGACAACAATCAAAAATCCATATGAAAAAGACATTATAAAGAATTGCATATTAACCAGGAGTGATGCATTTATCCTACCCCTCATATAAAAAGTCATAGACTGAACATGCCATGGAACTATGCCAAGGTTATGCCATAAGATATCTTTATGCCACTTGTGATATACCAAGTTAGAGACATGTGATGCCTGTATAAACCAATAAAGATGGTCAGACGTGCCTGCTACGGCAACTACTGAGGAAGTGACTGGTTTAGCGCTCCTAGAGCATGTTTTTGGGTTATTTGAATATTAATAGATTGTGAATAGTAATACAGGGGAAGACCTTCATTGGTTCAGTTGATCATGTGATCAATTTGGCAGTTTCTCATTAGCTGTTATTCCAGACAAAGAGCAGTGAGAAAGACACTGAACCAATGGTTACCAGTCTACTGTAGAGAGATAGGCTTGGTTGGCTGCAACGACTCCCACTACGGTCCCTTCTCAGTATATAATCTAACTCATGTTGCAATGACCTTGGGACACCAGGTGGGACCAGGGTATCATGTATTCAGGATTATGAAACCCCCTAAGCTGGAAAGTCAGCCAGTCCCTTATTTTGAAATGTTGCAGGTTTCATTGTCTCTCCCCCAGGCAAGTCTGCACTTTAACTGTGATGTGGTCAATGGCTGCCTCTAGCCTGGCAAACCATGCATCTGCATCCACTGGATGGAGGAGCAGGAGATGTCACGATCCAAAATATCGGTATGTTAAACATACAGATTATATCCCTCGGCCTTATGGATCAAGCCGGCTGCGTGTCACGCCGCGTGAGGTAATCCCCCTTGGTTACGATCAATACGGGTTGCCCCCACACGGCTGAGGCGCAGCATATAATCCTGATCTCAACATACTCGAGTCAGTCCGGTCAGAGAGCGCATTGTAACACCATCTGCAATAAAGCTTGTAACGGGACGAAGCCTTGGAGTCACTCATTTAGTTTACTAGTCACACAGATAGTAACAGAGAGTGTCAGGCCAAGGTGAGGTGTGGTGAGGTACGCACATGACCGGTGGGAGGAGGATGCCAGGTAAGGCACAATGTCGTCATAGTTAGTTTGCTTCTTTACTCTACATTTGCAAAAGATGTTATTTTCCTTAGTTCCTCCACATTCAAGATTAAAAAAACATAATTATAAATGAAAATATAGATAAACAATACTTACCGTAGGATCAATTCTGTCACCACTGAGGAATGATGTGAGCAATATGATGTAAACTACAAATATTCCTATTGATAAGCTACTGAAGTATCCTGTGTTCAGAAGCAGTAAACGTTTAAGATTTTGGTCTGTTTCAGATCTGAAAGCACAAGGTATGATATGCAGATGAATAATCAATGGTTGAATATATATGTTAGATTGATATGTAGCAAACAAGAAGAAGAGGTTTGTGGTTGGTAACAAGGCAGCCACAACTGCTCGTTACTACAAAGTGGTGCCGATACATTCACAGGCCTGACCCACCATGTCACAGCCTGTGATGTGTATGTTCCAGCTCTCTCCATCCAGCCACTGGAGAGGGAGACTCAAATGGCAGCCCAAAGAATCTATAAAGTCAGCATATAGGTTAACATTTCAGACCCTTTTTTTTAGGCTATTCCTATTTCTTATTGTCCAATAAAGGTTTTTCCAATAAAGTATTTTCTGCTGCAAAATGTGAGTTCAACATTCAATTTTTAATATTACTCAATCCTGATTTCTGCATATCTTTACTTTTCCACTTTTAAAGCCCTGCTTTAGTGTCATTGGACTATTTGAAAAGAAATAATTGAAAGATCCACTTATATGGTTTATGGGCATTGTCAAGTCCATATATAAGCTTTCTTGTTTAAAATTTGAGTGAACTTTATTGTAACAACTTTACCCTATTAATATGGCCTATGAATAGTTTCAATTTACCTTCTCAATTGTTCAGCCTTTTTGGCAAACGGTTTCTCCCAACAGTACATCTTGATAACTTTCATTGCTGTGATGATTTCACTCATCAAATGAATCCGCTGCCTCGTCAAGGTTTCTTGTGAATACCTAGCATGTGAAGAATTCCAATTTTGTTATTTTGAAATACACAATAGAAATACAGAGTTGATGTGCATTGTATGGGTGATGTGTACTGAATTTATATTTCGAACTATTAGAGGTTTGGATACTAGGAACAATTTAATCAGTAAGATATTTACACAAATTACTCAACTACTTAATGGATTCAATTAAGCATATAACTTGAAATGTACATTAATCACCACCATATGCACATATCTGATTTATATTTCCAATAAATTACAGATATCAACTATTTCATAACCTATGTGCTGAGTCTTTTGATATTACAATCCTTGATATCCTAATCATAGTTATATTGGCGCAAGCAAAGCTTACTAACAATTAGCATGAGCAATTGTCATTTAATGGTAACAATGTACACACAAATATATAAATAGATCTGATCGAACTCCTTGCAAATCGCAAATATATAAATGTTTCAATCAAAAATGTACTATATGTTATATACAGACATACCTGAATCTCCCAATCAACTTTCCTATGTATAAACGACCAAGCAGATACAGGATTATAGCTGCAAAACCTGTGATGACTGCATATCCAGTCGTAAATGCTCCAAATACCAGAAATGCCACCAGGATCACGGGAGTTAATAGACATGCATGAAGGAATTGCATGCACTGGAAAGAGATGAGGAACAACTGCATACAACTGGAGTGGCAGCTTTCAGAATATGTGATTTATATCAGATTTACTTTATTCTATGATAAGTGTATTAAGGTATAACCTTTCATTATGACTGCTTTACGGAAGAGCGCCCATTATGTGGCAAGTATTGTAAGTCCTTTAGAAGCGGACATCTAAGTTTATCCGATACTTTTACTGAGATGAAGGTTAAGAAGTCTCTCCAAAGCAAATAAAATTAACCTTGGTGCCTGTAACATGTTTGTCTGCCCATCAACATGAGAGACTCACTCGATCTTTATTATATAGTATTGATATTGAGAGTCCTTTCCTATGCCATTGAATGTTCACTTACCAGATGAAATACCTCTATGTCTGTAGACATGTGGGTCACTATATTGCCAGCTGAAGTCTGACGGCGAGCCCTGTTACTGATTGAAAGGACCTACGGAAGACCAAAGTCATGAGGTATGGGTAACAGCAAAATAAGAAATTATGGTCTCATGTGATTATTTTCTATTTCAATTGCAATTCATGCCTTTCTTAATGATAGTCATAATAAAATTGGGGAAATAAAAACTTGAATCGAAACACATCAAGGTAACATGAAATATCAGTATAGAAAAGATATGAAACAGACAAGTACATACAGAAGAATGAAGTTTGATAATATATTAAAGCTTATTGCACCAGGTGCCTGCAGCAGAGATATGCAGAGTAGCAGTGCCAGTGTAATCCTAGGTGCTGGGTCTTGATAAATATATCAACTGAAGCCAGCATTTTGTCCTCAATAAAGTTGAACTGGAATTGCTTACTAATAACAGTGGCATTCAATACACCTGTCATTGCTAGCCAAATGGTGTTAATTCCAAGGCAAGGTAGAGTCATTAAACATGGTGTTGTTATAATGCCTGTCTAAGAACCTCCTAGCATAGCGTTGCATACAGCAATGCATACTCTGGTTCAACAATCATGTCAAGCTTCCTATAACACCCAGTCGAATGCATTTGTAGCTGCTCAACCCTGCTTGTGGTGGACTTCTTAAGAGGGATGATGTTTCAGATGCCTGGCATAGTCATGGTGGTTTAATGACATATTCTTGGGACCCTGTGTCATTATGCACCAATTGTGAAATCTTCATACTAAATCTGTAAGGACTGTCTATTTTAAGATTATAGGTGCTTAAGACTCCAGGAAATTACAGAAAGTCCAAAGAAGTGCCTGAAAAATTTGGCTGGTATTTTGGTCTTTTCTTTGATAATTCAAATTTCCAATGCTTAATAATTCATGTTTTTGGATATGAGCTGTTGTAATCTCCTCAGACTAAACTCTCTGTAATATCCTATTATTTGCCCGGATATTACTACATATCTGGTCTTTGGAGATTACAGCCGCTTGTATCTGAAACCAGTAAATATTGTGTATTTATTGATAGTCTAATAGAAACCTTCATTCAGTATTTAATCTTTTAAAGAGAGGAGAACAAGATAACTTTACCTTTTTGTAGATTAGTCCTGCACACAATGTCCGCATTTCCATGGCAGACGTGAAGTAACAAAAGAACATATGACTATGGAAAAGACTGATGAGGATGATAGTCACCAACAAGGTGGCCGTATAGATGTAGGCTGTTGTCTCCGATATTTGTCCGCTGCCATTGAGGTACTGAACCAGTCCAGTTATCAGGAAAGGACCTGTGTATTTCATCATCTCCTGTTGAAAAAGAAATGTAACGCATAGTGTAAACTTGATTCATTGGTATATATGCAGATGTACATAGTGGCTTTCTATTGTCAGTATTGCACTATGTAGGTGCCCAAAAATTATTTAATATACCAGAGTTGGCTGTTAAGAAATAATAGCCTGTGTTTGAAGAGTGACTCAACGGGTAGGATTGAGCATGGTGGAGAATGAGATGTCAAGTGACTGGACTCTATTGGATAGGGAGCCAAAGTGAACCCGCTGAAACCACAGATACCCACCTACAAAACACCATTTCCGGTGGCCAGTAAGAACGAGGCCTAGTGCTAAACCTATGGGGCTTTGAGGCTAGACTTTCGTTTTTGGTCCCTTTTGTTACTTCTGAAGTGTAGTTTACTACTATCGTCTCTGAATAACTCTGTTTCGAAACTACGATGACAGTTGTTAAGTTTATTAAAAACTTGGATCTAAAAGATTGGTAAATGAGACGTATAATCTTGAACCTACATAGTCAAAGTACTGAGCGCCTATACCCGGAAATACTATTTTGTGACCGGCTATCGGTGGTTGCAACGGGTTCACTTTGGCTCCCTATAGGCGCTGAGCGTATCAGAGTCAGGGGGTGGAGTAGGAACTGGTGCTGCAATCGACAAGATGCAGTCTGCACCCAAGCACCAGTGTGACTTGGAAAGAGAGTTTAACAGAAAACCAGCTTTCTGCTCTCTACCAAGTTACAGTAACCAGTGGACTTAGAATCATCTTAGAAAACTGTAGATTGGAGAACTCCAATTACGAACTTATTAAATAGATGCAACATTGTTAGTCTAACGTCCAGGCGAGAGAATCATCTACTTTCCCAAAATGTCGCAGGATCACGAACAATTAGATCATAGACTACGTGGCACAAGAGGTGACATTAAGGTCCGATTTGTAGAGCACAGATTCAAAAACGAGTCATACAAGAAATCACCAAAATACAGGGGTATCGCATTGTGGAACCAGTTAACGCCCGAGCAACAAAAATCGGTCTAACTTGACATGAATTGTTTGTAAATCAACTGCATCAACTGCTAGTGGAACTGCACATCATCTCATAACTTTCACTCATCTATACCTTCCATATGTGTTGTATTTTGGGATACTGTCACTAGTGCTCCACATGGAAGAACTGTTGATGTAACAGAATGTGGAATAAAGCATTAAAAAAAAATCTTGGATTGAGGAACATTGTCTGACTGCATGGAACACAATCTGTGAACATCAAGACTGTCACAAGTTAATGGACTAATAGGTAAGGTAACATGTATTATTATATACCTGTGCACGAAACTAACGCCTATACCGTATAGAAGTAATTTTTAGATACCTTATGTACCTGCCGAAATTCAGTGTACGGGCACTGGGTACCCGAAACAGGAAGGCGATACATAAGTATCGACTGTAAATATACATAATAAAGCTAGTGAAAGTGGTACATAAATACATTAATAAATATAAAACATCGAGAAACAAGGTTAAAAATATAGATGAAATTGGCACACCATAGCGCCAGACACGTAGTCAACAGTGAGCCATCGCAAAATCAAAACAAACCATTGACTTCACAACGTCATCAAGGAGAGTGATAGCGGAGGCTGATGATAACATTGAGCTATACTGAGACCAAACGGTAACCAGCTAAATATGGCTCACTCGCCCAGCATATGCTTTGCTCCTAGCCAAGGACCACGAATAATCCAACGTCCACGAAGCCTTAGCCAGTATTCTCTAATTAGTATTTTTTACCTAACAAATGTTCAAGCCATCATGGAAAATCATAGCCACGGTATAGGTATATGATTTGTATACCAACAAATAGACCAGATGTCTAGCTTTCTCACAATGCTTTATTTATAAAGATCCCGTTGTGGTGATTTATAAAGATAAAGGCATTTTCCAAGTTGGAAACTTTTTTTTTTTTTCAATATCATATGGGGAATGGGGTCGCACGCCTTCATTTTGATGTGGCCTACTTTGGCAGCCAACACAAGATGGTGCTAGTGTGCAAGTCCTGCATTGAGATACATTGAGATAAGTTCCCAGGTCTTGGTATTACCTTAGAGACCACATCAATGGTGCAATATACAGTATCTAAACAGTAAACAAAGCTTAGAAGGAACAAGATATTAGGATAAAATATAATATAGAAAGACATGGTTAGTGTGTCTGAATGGAATCTGTTCAGAGATATTTTGGTAAGAAATACTCACCGAATTCGAAGAATGAGGTGAGTATTTCTGACCAAAATATCGAGGAACAGATGGAATTCAGACACACTCACTATGTTCTTTTATTATTATATACCTAGAAATCATTAAGAATACCATTCTACAACTCACTAAATGAGAATGAGTGGTCACGTGGTACAGCGGGTAGTATTATATATATTACGCCACAGTGTGGACAAATGAAATCATTACTGCTGGGGCATAAACCTGAGACATTTGTGCACCGGTATATAATAATATGTTACTTAAACATCACCTTTATAGAGCAGATCTGTTCAGTGTTCACACTGAGACCATCGCGTCAAAACAAGTAGATGTCATTTAAAAATGCCAAGTCCTCATTTAAAAATTAAGTCCTCATATCATCATTTGGGTCCTCATATCATCATTTGGGCCTTCAGTTATAAATTGACTTGAATACCATTTCAATTTTTAAAAGTTAGGCAATTATTCATCTTCCCATGTGTGTATTTATATATATTTCCAAAAAAATTTGTCGCATGATTGTCCTTTTACATGCAAAAATGTAGATTGTACATAATTTATTGGAGTATTCATTCAGCAATGCCATATGTATCAAAATAAACTTACACTAAACAGTTCCATGATAAACCCCTTTATCAATGTAGTTTTGTTGTGGAGGAGAAGATTTTTGAACAAGGCACCATGTTTCTGTCTTTCCTTCTTTGATAGTTTGTACCAGCGTCTGAAAAATAATATCATGAAACATCACAAAATTTCACATGAGTTGTCTCCGTGGAATGATATCAAAAAGCGGAGCTGAGTGATATCTGTAGGGGATGACAACAAATGGCATGTAAACAATTAAATGTCACGTTTTTAACTTCATATGTCACCAGTGGCATATAAATATTTTATGGCATAACCGTCGCATACAGGCCCACCATGTTAAGTCTATGAAGATTTATATGAGGGGTAGGATAAAGACTCCTACTGGTCTAATATTTTACTGGGTATTAAGTTCTTCATTGAATGCCCTAGTGAATATGATCTAAAAAAGATATTGTAATTGCATGTGGATGCTATGTGAACTTCAAATTTGAACAAGTGTGAATAATGTATCACAGCAGACAAGATGTAGAGTTTGAGAAATGCATCATCTATTAGCTAACTTAATTATGAAAGATCTATATGAAACTTTTGTAAAAGATGAAATATGACTGAATGATTATCAAGTGGGCTCCGTTCATATCTTATTATCTGGAGCGGATACATAGGCATTCATGGCCAGACATACTAGACAGTCCACTAATGTCTCAAACATTTTGAAAAGCATCTGCTCTTCCTGACACGATTCTGCATGGAAGGCTCTTAGATAATTACCATCCTAATGCTCTGACAAAGATAATACATTCATGTTGATTGGTTGTATGAAAATAATGAACAAAGACAGGACTGCCCAAATGAGATATATATTCCATGAAAGCAGTATCATTTAAAGTAGCAAGACAATAACATGATAAAAGCTGTGTTTATATTGTGATAAAATTGTAGGGTCGAGTCAGTCTAACGGTTGTCTGTTCACTCCTCACCATCAAGGTCTGACAAAAATAATGCATTCATGTTGATTGGGTGTATCGTAATAACAAAGACAGAACTGCCCAGATGCCATATTTATTTCAGAAATACCTTATCCATTAAAGTAGGAAGTAGCAAGACAAGAGCATGATAAAAGCTTTTTTTATGTTGTGATAAAATGTTGGGGTCGCGTCAGTGTAGCAGTGGTCAGTTTGCTCCTGACAAGAGGATGTGGGAAGTCAGTCCCTGCTGTGTGGTGATTTGGGATGAGCCTGTGCACACAAGTGCTGTGGGTGACACTTGGATTACATAACTCAGCCTGTATATAAGGTTAAGTCTGCAGCAGGTCAGCAGGTCTTCTCTGTCTATCTCTCTGTAAGGAGTAAATCTCTTGGAGTCTCATAAAGGTAGTAGGTTTTTCCGAACCTGTTTCATCCTTTCTCATCTATTATCTCATGCTATTGTTGGAATGATTACAAAGCGTTAATTGTAAGACAGTTATACTTTCAACTGAACAACAATGTCATATGGGACCAGACGGAAGACCGGCCCAGCCGAGTCTGGAAACTCTAGTATTGTAATACTTCATGACCCAATAAACGTGATAAAAAAAATTTTTTTTTAAACCCTCTCTGTGGTTAAACAAGTATATGTGCTGTGGCAAAAAAAACAGATAAGTTCTCTTGGGTTTACTTGGCACTCTAGTGTCAAGGAACTGTAAAGTGATTGTGATCCATTCCAGATTACAAAGAACTTGCATAATAAACATCCTTATCAGGAGACGTGTCTGGTTTCGTGTGATTAGGCCATATATCCATCTATATACAGAAAACATTCAGAACCAACCTATGTGATCCTCATAGGGTGGCATTACACATCGCCAGAATAGATACAGTTTCTCCCAAGGTGGGCTAACCTTAGGAGGCCAGAGCCGGCAACAGCTCAATACAAATTGAGTGATGGTAAGTGACAGATGATAAGGGCATCATGATAGATAGTAGTAATAGAATATGAACAAGTATTCAATTGAACTATTTGATATTTAAGTATGGGTTATAGACCTTGATGAAAGACATACACATTAGAAATAGGGTGGGTAGGTGTGGTGTAATTTGACCATCTGAACAATGCAAAGAGCAGCGAGGAATGTATATTTATGTGGTACACATGAGGCTCAAGGTAAGAACAGTAAAGGGTTCCTGTTATCAGAATTACAATCAATTAATCCACAATCTGACAAAGTATGATATATCATTGCTTTCACCGAATTGCTCGCAAGGTTTTACTTACTTTTCAAAACTAGTTACATTTTTCTCACATGTCATTGAAGGCAAAGGTTCATAGCAATCTGTATCATTTAATGGCCTTTTGTATGCTGTGTAGAAGAGGCTGCCCATCCACCTGAAAAATAATGACAATGAACATTCAGAGTGAATGTACTAATCAGTTAAACCACTGAAATGTGAAGGTAGCTTATCTTGAAATAAGCCTTAGACTCCAAGGACAGAATATTCTATATTTAAAAACAAGCAATAATACCATTTTTATCTTATTTGACTAAAAAAAGAGAGCTTGTCTCATTATCCTGATCCCTGAACACAATAGAGAGAGTCGAGAAATGGGCAAAAACAATTTATTTAATTTTATAATGACCTTATCGACATGAATATTAATAAGGTAAATGTTAATATGAAGTAAGATAAAGAAATGATAATTGACAGATGTATTGATGTCAATTATGTTATGTAAGTACATATTGGATAATTGACCAATTGAGCGAGTTGTCAATTATTATAAGTATGTATAGTTATATACACAATAATGACTGGTTTTGTGTACAAGTGGCCGTAATCTCCGAGTAGTTGACGCGTAGTAATATCCGAGCGATTAGCGAGGATATTACGTCGTCAGATACGAGGAGATTACGGTCATTCGTATACAAAACCAGTTGTTATTGTATTTATTACCTATCTACAAGATTGATAACAAATCTATTCCCATTTCATTCCAAACATCACAGCAGTCTGGCAGTAATTCGGTGTACATACACCAATAATATAGTTCGCCATTAACCTGTACTTTAAGCATGCAAAGTGTAATATGACAGTGATTTCGGATGGTAAATGAGATAATTATGATTGATTCTAAATAATTAGCATTGAAGGAACATTCAAGAAACTTATTTTGAAGTACACAATAATTCAACCTCTTTATGGACAGGACTATTTTTCCGGAATCTCCTGCAGGAAATTCTGACATGCCAGAATCTCCAGGTAGCTAATTCCAGGTGCCCTATACATTTCCTATGGAGACTCCGTAATCGGTGGGTAATAAATAATATGATAATGTAATTATATATATTTATATGATATGTATATAAAATAGCCATACGTGAGTAGGAAACGGAGAAAAGGTGAGGGCTGGTGGGAAGTAAAAATGTATGTGTTTACGGCGTGGAGTACAGGAACCGAGTGGGGGTAGGTGAGAGCAAAGTGGTTGCACATGAGTGCGAGGTTCGCGTGTGATACGCTAGGGGGAAGCGCAGGGTGCGCTATTGAGGGAAAGCGCCAGGGGGAGCAATGACCAACCCTGACCAAAGACCATGGGTCACCCATTTGCAAAAGAAAAGGCTCCGTTGTATAAATCCATGACATACAAAGTAAGCAATATCAATCAAATCCCCATTTTACAGATTCATCTTACCAGAATGTGATCCTTGAGAAGACATATGCTGACAGAACTGGATGTGGCTTCTTTCTTGGAGTAGGACCATCCTTTACTTGTCCATTTCTATTCTTCTTATTTCCTGTAATTGAGTTGTAACCCTGGAATAGTTATAAGTATTTTCCAAATTAATTGTAACACTGGAAATTGTCAATTGCAAAATGTATCTTAGAAATTTGTCCACCTTTTAAAACATATCATGGAAATATAGGTAGACGAGGCTGCTACTGCGACTATCAAGCAAGTGACCGGCCTAGCGCCTGTGGGGCGCTTCCCAGAGGTTCATGAATATTAATGAATTGGAATATTTTAACATAGGATGACCCCCATTGGTTCAGTTTATCACGTGATCATTTTCAAGGTTTCTCACTGGCTGTATTCACAGACAAAGAGTGGTGGGAAAACCTTAGAACCAATGGTCACTGGTGTTGTGTATGGTTATGACAGGGTGGAGGACTGTGTCTGCCCCTGTTGTACATTTGCACTCAGTGATGTCCACCCCCTCTGGTGTGTGGGGTGCAAAACTGCTGTGTATATATATTCCTATTTGGACTCTTTATGTTGAGTTTTTTCGTACTTGCTTAATAGTTTCGACCTTGTGGTCTCATCAGGCATTTTGTAGCTAGCCTTTGGGTCTTTCTTTACGTTCTAGGGTTTTTAAATCCCCTAGAAACCCGCTTTTTTTTTTGGTATTTATTATGGATTTATCCATTAGAAAAACTTTGCACTCAGTGTGTGGGGCCAGTCAGACGCGTGTCTCCCTCCCGAAACTTTTTTTTCGGGAAAGGAGACACGCGTCTCATATCAGATACCGAGATACCCGCGATATCAACGTATCTAATAAACCAGAAAAAATGTCACACATATCATGGAAATAGATTAAAATGGTAGAAAGCTTGGCAAGAAATAGTTGGATTATTGAGAGTAATCAGAAAAATAGCTCATTGCAATCAACTGGCTGTGATATACACAATATTACCATGATTTCGATCTGAGTGGCCATATTCTCCGCATAGTTGACGCGTAGTAATACTCCGAAGGATAGCGAGGAGTATTGCGTAGCGTCAACTACAAGGAGAATATGGCCACACAGATCGAAATCATGGTAATGTTGTATTTATTACTTACTTATTTTTAGATTTAAGCATTGATTATGATCGTTAGAAAACTTTTCAACATAGTTTAGAAGTTATGTTTGGGACTACTTTCATCTCAAAAATCCGTATCCTCCTAGGAGGGTACGGATCTCCATATCCTACTCAGTAGCGATCTGTAATCTCCATAGGCTTAGTATGGAGACTCCGTATTAGGTGGGTAATAAAGCTAAATATCTGTAGTAAATGACAATGTATCAGTTTCAGGTTTTTGGTCAAAATCTATTTTTAAGTATGATATTGATATAGGGGAGTAAAAACTTTACTATCTTATGCCCCCCAAATAGTGTAACATACAGAATACAGTAGAACCCTGTGTAAGCAGACACCCTCCGTTCTGGTCCGAAGTGTCCGCTATAATATAAAGTGACATATAAAGTATACAATATAAAGTAACATTTAACACCACAACACCATTCAGTACCACTACATAGCAGTGGATACTATATATCATATCATTACCAAGAGCAAAACAAATCTGAAATAATATCTGTTATTAACTAGAGGATAGGCCAATATCACAGTGTCGTATGGTACCATGTCTAATGACCATAAGCTGATCTCTGGTTCTTGTTTTTTTGTTGTTTTTCTTATTCCAAATTCCAAATTCTACAGAGTAGTTCTTCCACTTGGAATGTGGGGTATTGGTGCATGATATGTTATACAAATATAGTACCTAATTAATATTCACGATACATACGTAGAATAAAGATGATACAACATTGGTCATAGTGCTGTTATAGTTTCCACATGTTATTTAGTAGTATTGTCCATCATGTCATTGACCATTCTCTTAAATACATTTATATTCGGGGCTCTTTGAGTGTCCGGGTGTAGGGCATTCCATATTTGGACTCCTCTGTATAGAAAGGAGACTTCTCGTAGTGAGCCGTTCTATGCTGATATGGTTTAAACTTGATTTTGCAGCTTGATCTCGTTCTACATGGCCTAGTGTCCAGGTTTTCAGCATAATTGGAGAGTTTAAACATGTAGTGGGTTCTTAATTTATTCCTAAGAATTTGTCCATAGTATTTGCATTTCTTTCCGCAGATGGCATGCTATTCCGCAACTTGCTAGTCACAGCCTCTGTTGATCTTAGGTAATGATTAGAATGTATATGGGCGGCTGCCTTGAGTACAGGTGCATCATATATACATGTTCGACGTTGTCCATTTGCTAAGTACTTTATATTTTTCGAGCGATTATAGGCTAACATAGCTAGGTGGGAGTTGCGCTGCTCTTCAAGTTTATTAACATCGCATGTATTGTGTATGTAATTGTTCGAAATACGGTGTCCCTCATTGTAACATAGCCTTAAACCATGATTCTGGCATATTTGAATTTTGTCCCTGAGTTTTGCATTCACATTTGCGTAAAGTACGTCCCCATACTCTAAGTACGGTAGTATTTTGGTTTGTAAAAGATGGCTGATAGTTTTACTGTTATGGCGAACTTGTGAGATTTAATGACAGAACGAGTACAGGTCCACACACAGTAATTACGTCTGCCGTAAATCACAAGAACTAAGACACAAACACGCCACCTGACGGTTTATATGACTACACACTTTCACGTGACGTCACGAGCATCGGTGCACGCTCCGCAAACGTGAAGTCAAAGCGTGTCGAGTTTTTCAGACCTCTATTCTAACCCTCTTTTAGTCAAAAGTTTAAGTTCTGGTTAACATCAAGTCTACTACCAGATCTTCGACTCCCAAGAGGGTATCTACACCTAAAAAAGCCAGTCAAAACCAGTCAAAAAGACAACTTAATCGAAGAAGTTAACCGAGATGCAATTGCAGATTTCTGAGATGCAGGATGCTATGGCGTCATTCATAGCAGCTCAGACGCAGTCGGGGTCACGCGGAGCCGCCGATGCCACTACCCCGGCACTTGACACGGGCATATTGGACTTATATATCTCAGTAGTCTAATTTTGTGGGTCGCTCTTGCTATTGCTCTCCTTATGTGCTTTTCATATGATAGTGATTGGTCAAGTCTCACTCAAAGATAGTCATATTCATTTGTTTGCAGTAGTGGTATTTCGTTAAGTGTTTTTTTTTTAGCTCCGTAAATCATTGACTTTGTCTTCGATACCTTTATGGTAAATTTGTTATTTGCACACCATACAGCAAGTGAGTTTAAGTCCAGTTGTAAGTTGGTTTCAATTGTTCCTAGATTGCCACCTTCTAGATATACTACCGTGTTGCCAGTGTAGAATTACATTTCGCTATGTTTAATAGTCTCACTCAAATCATTTATGTAAATCAGGAAAAGGAGTGGCCCCAGGTGAGACTTTGTTTAATAGTCTCACTCAAATCATTTATGTAAATCAGGAAAAGGAGTGGCCCCAGGATGGACCCCTGGGGGACTCCTCTGGTTATGATGGTTTGGGTTGACAAGGGATTATTCGCTATTGTTCATTGTTTTCTAAGGTAAGGTAGTCTTTAATCCAGTTTGCTAGTTGGGGCAAGATTCCAAGATTTAGAATTTTTTGGTAAAGGATATTGTGATTACCGGTATCAAAAGCTTTTGATAAATCGTAAGTGGTGTCTTTTGTTGCCTCATAAAACTTGTCAGTGGTGGTTTGCCAGAGTTTACTTGCAATCGCTGGGTGTTGTTCTTATTTCAGCCAGATAACTTCTTCCAGTTCATTCAGTTCACGGTCCTTCCACAGTTGTTCACATCACACTTGATTTTACGAGTGATGTCTTTGATAGCATACAGATTCTTTCGTTTTCTCAATTTGTCGAAGTGCCAGAGTGTCTTTGTGAAAACTAGCCATGCACATGGCAAATATCACTCTCCCCCCAGATCTTTCGCGGCGCTAGCACTCTGCTTAGTCTCTGCCCCAACCCAAAGCCTGTTCCCTGGGTATCCACAAAGGACAGGTGAGACCAGCGAACATTTCAGATTCAAAACAAGGCAAGTGTCAAAAGTTATACAAGTCAAACAACTCACATATCATTAGTTTGGAAATATAGAACTGGCGTATGGGCCAGATTTGAGCCCAAACAGGCAGGTTGGGGCATAGATATAAGCGGCCGCAGGAAGTAGAGCGCAAGATCTCTGCTGGGAGAGTGGGCAAATATGTGTTTGGCCGTGGGGCCGCTTATGCCATTAATAGGATCATAGATGTCACATGGATAGAAGTTTGACAATGGGCTATGTTGACCTTAGAAGAATAAACCATGGTCTGTGTGAACTGTTGAGGCTTTTTCCGGCGTAATGTCGAAGGGTAGGTCATCAAACTCACTTGGTGTTAATCTTTTGCCATTGATTACTACTGCGTTACCTCACGCTTTTGCTTCTCTTGCACCACATCGTTTTGCAGCTTCGACGACTAACAGCATGTTTCTTCTTTCTAACATTTCATCTTCTGTTAGATCTGATGTAACATGTTTTGTACCAGTCAAGTTATTTCTGAGTCAGAAGATTTCGGATCGTTGCTGTTTAGCTACCAACTTTACTTTGATCAGTCGAATCCATGTGTGTTTGTTTTTGTTTACATTTGGTGTGGGTGGCTTAGTCCGTTCACGAACCGCGCCGCCTCCGGGTTACGGTACGTGAAGGTCTAACAGAGCATGGCTCTGACTGGCCAGCCACCTTTAGTGAGAGGAATTATAGGGTTGGCTGTTCTATTTATAGGATCAGTTTGACAAGAGGGATACTGTATCATATTGCTGGTTACTGGATCGCAATACACACAAGGTTGGAACCAGCGATCCGCCATTTTCCAGGTGCATGTTGGGAAGAAGGTAGGAATTCCCACCTTAAAATGGCAGAGCAAAACAGTCCCAGTATGAGAGCCTGTGCGCCCTGGC
The DNA here is from genome assembly GCA_950022655.1 of Alentia gelatinosa. NCBI lineage: Eukaryota > Metazoa > Annelida > Polychaeta > Phyllodocida > Polynoidae > Alentia > Alentia gelatinosa. The sequence goes on along the minus strand of OX465580.1, from coordinate 142,416,603 downwards.
CCTGGCAACAACGGACTGTACTAGAGTCTATGGGTGGCTTCCCCAAATGGTAGGCCCCATGAGTCATTGAAAAGGGAAAGAATAAGTTCATTGTTTTAAAAATATCGTGCATGACTTTATGTAATACTTCAAGATCATTCTCTACTACACCTTTGAAGATTACATTTAGCTGTCTTGCTTAGGCTTGATTGCTTTCAGCTAGCTTAGTGGCACTTGCGGAGTCAGCTTCGAGGCCGTCCATTCTCCGATCCGGCCAGGAAGTAGGTGGCGCTCCGAACCCCCCTGGGCGGCCATATCGAGAAGTACCTCCGCAATGCTAAACCTATGGACCGTTCTGACGTCCATTTATGATACATTTTAATGTGTGAGGATGTTTTAAGTAATTCTGATAAATTTCCCAGACAAAATCAGACTTCCCTGGTAATTTCAGATCAAATGATTATCTGGTAGCCCCAGTTAAGGCTATAACCGCGATGTCAACAAATCGTCGAAACAAGCGATTTTCTTCGAGTTGGCACATTTAAATTATATCTGAATAATGTAAATAATCCTATTTCAATTATTACAAGTATAGGATGCACATGAGAAGGTTGATTAGTATAGTTTTTCGCCATTTTAGACTCTGACAGCGCTTTTTATTCACCAGGCAAGATGGCGGATCGATCCGTTGTCAGGCGAATTTACATATTTTTTAGGGTATTTTGAACCGGAAGTGTCCATCCGGATCGGAGAATTCGTAATGTATTTCCGTCGACTTGCACTCTGGTATGTTTACAATCATAGATGCGGGCACTTAGCTTGTCAGAAAGATCTTTGATTTCAACTTTCTGTGGTTTGTTGTCCTGGATTAGCTTGTCCACTTTACTCGTAATCACCGCATTATCTGTTCGGATACCACTTATTTGTTCTTTCATCCACTCCATATATTCTGTTAGTTCCATATGTGTGTTTGACTGCGCATTCTTGGTTGCCATGTCTTGCTTCGTTTGTTTATCTTCGATACCTCCAGTATTATTGCCTGCCTGGATTGAACTTGAAGAGGATCTGGTTATTCTGTCGCAGCCTGACATTTAAAGTGACAGGTAAGTATGTATATGTAGCTCTACACGCCAATTGTAAAATGCCTATGTTATTGGACAGGAGAACTGAGCAGCTGTTAGTTATTATTTATAAAATGTCCAGTAATAAAGAGATGACAGATGATAGAGAATTAGGGACTAGATCGGATCAGAAAGTGAGGTTTCTTGAGAAAGTTGGTAGAACCAGTTCATATGACAGAAGTCCCTTTCACAGGGGCATTGTCCTTTGGAACGCACTTCCACCACGCGTACAGAAGGCTAGTGACAAAGGAACTTTTAAGAGAGAGCTACGTATGTATAGAAAAACAAATTTGTAATATGTGGACTTAATGTCGTATGCTAACATATCCTTCATCATTCCCTCATTCTTCATAATTGTGAACGAGAATGTAAAAACCTTGATGTAAGTTGTATCACTGGAAGAACTGTTTATTAACAGAAGTGAATAAAGTTTATCCAAAAAAAAATGTAGTCTCTAGTATCTCACAGAGGTGTTATCAAGTATTGGTCATCAATCGCGAGCTATGGTCCGTAAAAAAATAGGGTGTAGGTAGGAGCTCAATCACGGGCATGCATCAACCGGCCATGTTCTCTTTTGCTGGGGCTTATGCAAGGTTAAGTTTATTCCACACAATTGATAACGAGGAGTAGAGAGTATGTTCATCATATATGAATGAGCGTGCAATTATAAATAAATAACAATAGAAAGGTTTGGGTTTCATTCAGTATATATGGATCGTTTTCTGTAACCCAATTGCACCCAGTCAACTTGCCATCATCTGCCTGAGTCTAGGATCCAAATATATCAAGCACCAGTAGGTCAATGTAATAATTCAGTGTTTAGTGATTGGTCATGGTCAGCTGGGCATGCTTCTAATACACTGAGACACTGGCACCCTGCTCCTCTGCCAGTAGCACAGTGAGCAGCACACAGATAGTGAAGGGATAGTTTTCTGGCAGCATGCTGGAAGTGTATATGTGTCATCACTCTAACCTGTAGATGATGTATATAGTGCATGCATGCACGCTCTAATAGTATCTCACTTTCTGATATCTCGCTCTCCTACCGGGTTAACCCCAGGAAATAGACCGCAGCATATTCTATGTTGCCTAACAACTTGTAACAAACTGTCCGAGATATATTAGTTGCCCACAAGAAACTTCAGCGGAGTGTGCCTGCCTTTATTAACCACCTTTTTTTTTTTTTTTTTAAACTTTTATTTCAACTGGGTCATACTCAGTCGTATGACTGGTTTCAACGTACGCCCAGATCTTTTCTTTTTTACAAATCTCCTTGTTTGTTTATTTACGTTTACGGAGTCTCCATATGAATAGCATTGGGTTTGAGTATTTGGCTACTAGGAGATTACTGAGGCCCGTAACCTCCTGCAGGAGATTACTGGAAATAGTTCCCAAAACGTCATTGGGCCCCTAGCGAGCGAAACCTGAACTACTACACGCAATGACAACAGCAGACAATCACACAACGTCAACATCAATGTGAATTACAGAATAGTTCAAGTTTGGTGAATTCATCTGTGGCATTGTCTCCTAAACTCCATAATCTGTCACATTACAGTTTTCAACGAGTTCTTACCTAGTCCTATTTCCGTATTTTGGTGTGAAATCCATCCTCTGGTGACCGTATAAAACCAACATGGCGAATTGATTCAAACTAACTGCCACCTCGCGGGTAATATAAAAACTACAGCTGTATATTTTCACCAACTATAGGAGGCGCATCGGTCAAGTTTCAAATGAGCATCGTAATTATTAGCAAGAAATAGTGGTTAATAAATACAATATTAACTGGTTTCAGATACAAGCGAACGCAATCTCCTCGGACTAGACTCTTCGTAATCACCTCACTATCGTTCGGAGATTACTATGTGTTTTGTCCTCGGAGATTACTGCCGCTTGTATCTGAAACCAATTAATATTGTGTATATAATAGGATCTTCATCAACCGAGATGAGGACCGGGAAACAGCAAAAACAGCTCTCCCAGCAGATATCCTGCGCTCTACTTCATGTTGTTGCTTGTATCTCTGCCCCAACCTGCCTGTTTGGGCTCAAATCTGGCCCATACGCCGGTTTTTCAAATATCCTAAGAGTTTTTGGGGGTATTTTGTGTTTTACATGTAACTGGAGATGCACATATATTTTATATGGTAAATAAAATAATCTCATTTCTATTATTAGTTATGTCAAACCAGACACAGCCTCTAGGATTACTTTCTGCAGATGAAAGCACCTCATGGTTTGTCAACAATGTCATGTGCTCCTCTGAAGGAGCAGTCTACTTAACTCGGAATTCCCATTATAAAATGGTTTAAGTCTGCACAACCCCTGTGGAGTGCTGACCTTTGATGACCTTTGATTATAACATTGCGACCAATCAAGAGAGCAAAGTGAAGGCGTCCCCCATTTTTAAATCTGCCTTGTGTTGCTGGCCTATTTGTCAATCAAATTGCGTTATTGTTTCAAAGCATGCAGTCTGTCAGTCAAACCTTGCAGGTGAGGCTCAAAGCTTGCATTTTGTCAATCAAAGCGTGCAGTCTGTCAGTATCCAAAGGCACCAGTATAGGGAGCCAAAGTGAACCCGCTGAAACCACAGATACCTGATTACAAAACACCATTTCCGGTGGCCAGTAAGAAGGAGGCTTAGTGCTAAACCTATGGGGCTTTGAGGCTAGACTTTTGTTTTGGGTCTCGAAGTGTTGTTTACTACTATCGTCTCTGAATAACTCTGTCTCGAAGCTACGATGACAGTTGTTAAGTTTATGAAAAATATGGATCTAAAAGATTGGAGAATGACACATATAATCTCGAACCTACATAGTCTAAGTACTGAGCGCCTGGAAATGGTATTTTGTGACCGGCTATCTGTGTTTGGAGCGGGTTCACTTTGGCTCCCTATAAAGATTCATGGAGTACAGTGCATTCTGTGTGGAAAAACTATACTCTTAGCAGCAGTGTGTATTTACACTCAGTATGTGCACAGGGATATAATGATAGCCAGATACATAATAACCAAGTAGATGTGGCCACCTACAATTTATGAAAGTTTGATAATCATATTTTGATATATTTTCTGAACTTTGTGAGGAAAATGCATGTTGGAATACAGGTATAATCACATTGTTCTCCTATTATTATATATCTTAAACTGTCCGTAAAAATACACACTTTACCTTAATTTTACCTTAATCACACTCAGTGTCAATCTCTCAGTACATTTCTAACAATGCTAAGTCTATGGGAAAATGTGCTTGGTGAGTGAATGTCAATGAGACATACTTGCAGTTGCATATACATGAGACTTGCAGTGTAGTGGTAAGGCCATTCTCTTAAACCCAAAAGTCTTGGGTTCCATCCCCGATTGCGCTAGATTCTTTTTATGATATTCTTTTTAAATGAAAAAGGAAATACGCTAGTGTAGAGAGATTCAATACACAATATATAAACAAATTTGAAACCTACGCTGAATTATATTAGTTTTATCTGTAAACAATGTGTCCTTCGCTGTTTGTTTACACTTTGCATGCCCCAGTATGGGCCCATAGGGTGGTCAAGGCACTGACTCTTAAGTGTCCATAAGATCAGTTATAGATGTCATCTGTCCGCCATTTTAAAATTACCCCTGTCGCATTTCTGTCGGGCTCTTGTCCAATCAGATTGTGTTAGCTCAAGTTGAAAGCACTCCATATGGCCTATCCAAAGGCGAGCTGTACAAGAAATTATGGAATACCTCAGCCGTATGATAAATATATTACACCTGTAGCAGCAGTTCGTATTCGTAGTGTGTTCAAGCATAGGTATATAATAATGCATGATATGTATATACTCTTAGCATGTATAACATTTGGTGATAATGTGTTAGACATATAGTATACAAATATTTTTCATGCACATACATTCCACTAATACATCTATAAATACGAACATAGACGCCATTCCCACCTGCCTATCCTGACAGATATCGTAAAACTGGATGAGGTTAAATCTTGGCCACTGTATTCCACGACTGGAGTTTGGCAAAGTGACTTCATGAGGCGAAGCCGAGTGAAGTCCGGAGCCAGAACTTCAGGAGTGGAATGCGGTGGCCAAGATTAAAACGAATCAGGTTTTGATTTTATCCTACCCTATCTCCTCGATTTTGGAATATTACATGATATATACTGTATGCCACTAGTGGCATATAAAACTCTGTATGCCAGTCAGCGTGGCATATGGAAACCCAGTGTTAAGCCTATGGGATTTTTTATTAGGGATAGGATAAAAAGGGTTACCCATTGTCCTCTGCTTATACACATTATAAGAGGATTGTCTATGAGTGGCTGGATGGTTGTGTGAATGGCTGTGAGACAGTTTTGCAAAGCGGCAGTGGTAGCTGAGGTAGCAGTTGCGGTGGCAGTGTGGCAGCAGTTGCCTAGGCTGGGTGATATCTGATCAGAGTTTGTGCTATATAAAAATACAGGACTAGAATTATAACCAAGAACAATCGTGTTTTCAAAGTGAAATCTATTCAAAGAAATGCTACAAAAGGGTGGGTATATTATGTATATTTGAGGAATCAATGGTCAACTTGGTAGTATAGTTTGTTCACTCACCAAGTCACTAGGCCTTCCCAGTCCTGCGGTGTCTTCAGACAAAATCTTTTCAGCTTCTTCTTGTGGCGAACCACTGATTTTCCTGGTCTCTTTGTTTTTTCCACGCATATTGCCTCAGTCCAGTTGCAGTTTACCCAGCATACTCCACACCTTTCTTTGTGATGACAGTAGGTGTACTGTGTTTCCGGCGTTGTATTGTCTGAGGAAAATGTCACACGCCCTATGTAGTCTGCTGTGCGCCAAGTTAAGGCAAATGGGAACTTATTATTTACGCCAAATGATAGATAAATATCCATGACGAAAACAAAGGTTTCATGCTATGATACTTTACAGTATTTATTGACCAACTGACTGAGTTATAAATGGGCATTTTAAGCGTACTGAAATGGTAGACAAATGGTCTTGTCATTTGCTCTAATTTGCTCTCTTTTTCCAACCATCTCAACAATTGATCTTATTTACCCCATAATATATTCTGTATTAGATTTGGGTCTGCCTTATTCAATACATCAGAACTACTCCAGGTCATAGGTAGGCAGAACCATGGGAAGAACTGACATTCATAGATGTGGAGGTTAACAAATAGAGCTAAGGCATGTCACCAAACTAGGTCAGTGTTTATGCTAGGTTTCCCATGGCAATGTACATACTAACATAAATGCATTATAGTATATATAAGTCAGTGGATACTCATTGCCCTCCACAAATGGACCTGGGACAGCTAACTAGGTCAGTATGTAGTAATGTATACTAGGTTTGCCATTGACCTGCTTCATGGTAATGTTCACACTAGCATTAACACAATATAGTATATATGAGTGAGTGGATGACCTCTATACAATGTTGTAGACACTATATTGCCCTCCACAATGTGGTAGTTGCTATGAGTACTATATGAAATACCAATTTCCACATTCCTATGAAAAGCTCTTGGTCAATAGTATAAAACTAAAAAACCACAATATAGACTCACATTTACCTTCTTTACAAATGGATCCTTGTTAAAAGGATCAGATATAGGGTTAGTATTTGTGTCATGGAGGGCTAAGAGCATTCAATGTTGTGGGAGTGACAGGCTCTTCAAATTGGGTATTCACAATGGGGGAAGGGGGTGGAATTCATCTTAAGATATCTGTCTGCAGTGCCTTATAATTCGAAAGATTTGTATTTTTTGTAATTGGCAGAGAGCCCTTATTTTCATTATAAGGACAAAGTATTTGCATTTGAGTGAAGTATGGTAAGTCTGAGATGATTTAGATTAGCTGTTCTATGACTCTTGGGGTTGTCAACTCAAGGTTTAATACCAAATGAGAGTCTGGTTGGCTTCACAAACCTTTGTGAGTGTTTATAGTCAATATTTCTGATGACTTTTAGTCCAGGTAGAGCTGATTAAAAGCACTACCTAAATCTAGCTTACTGAACAACTTGGGCTTTTTACCACCAAAACAAAGTTTGGCTGCATTTGGTAGTTTGTATTCATTATCTTCGATCAACTCTTTGACCTTCTTATAATCACCCCAAACCCGTATATTACCCCTTTTATCCTTTGGAACTAAAACCGCTGGTGAAGCCCACTGCGAAAAAGTCACAGGCTCAAATACCTTTGCCTTTACCAATTTGTTGTATGCCTTCTCTGCATGTGTGCAAACCATCTAGGAAACTGGCCTCGAATTCTGAAATAAAGGTTCTGCATTAGCTTTCAGTTTGACACTAGCAGTGAAACCCTGGGCCCTGTTTTTCAGTCACGACATAATCGGCCAACGATCTCCTAAGACATCTCTGCGATTGGAAGACTGTTTGGAAGACACAAAATGGCGGCTGTACTATAGACAGTGTCTCAGCGCTGCACGTTCGATCGCCGCTAAAAATGTCCTTGTCTAAGACAAGTATAGAACTGTCTCAGGTTCTATACTGCAAAGACTGCCCAGTACCAGCTTCAGGGTAGCTTATGCCAAGGAGTGGAAATCTTGTGGTGAAGTGGTTAGAACACCTGCTTCAGAATGTGAGGTTTGGGGGTTCGATACCTGTTTATGTCTAACTTTTTTCTTTTAATTTCAATTTAAAAGTTTCATATAACCAACAAACAGTTTCTAGATCTATAACGTTTTGGCCTTTATGGTTTGGCCTTCAGCAGGTGTAATGTAGAGTCTAAAGTCTGCTATAATGTACTAAGTGAATTGAATTTATCTGGGGACAATGTCTAGGTCGCCGCATAAATTAGCGAGGTGTGCTCTGATGCTCTCCGATAGACACTGGCCACCAGAGCTATGACGAAATTCAAACACAAATAACGGCGGAACGGTTTGGCCGATTTTCTCCATATTTACAACGATTATAGGTTATATGTACCCCTTACTGGTGTTCAAATTTCATTGCTTAATTCTCACGGGAAATGAAGCTGCGCATTCTGTACGACATGTCCATAAATGTCTTAGGTCTAAGACACTTTGGAAGACATTTGGAACCACGTGACCCTAAAGATGTCTTAACTATAGTACACCTAGCTGCAGCCTAAGTGCCCTCGAGGGATAATCGTTGGCCAATCCCCAAAGATGTCTTATCTATAGTACACTGACAGCTGTAAGATATCTTATAAAGAGGATATCGTGACTGAAAAACAGGGCCCTGGATACCAGAATTATCTGTGTCAAACAACTCTTTGTTTTTGTGCAACAACTTTTCCAATGTTCCTTGAATTTCTGTTTTTCAATAACCCGAGGCTGTGGTTTGTTTTGGTGCACATAAAATATTTCAGCCCAATTAAGTTTAACCTTGGCCGGCAAGTCCCTGCCAAAAAGACAAGGTTTATTACCTCTTACCACCAATTGATTAATTTCTATAACTTTGGACCAATGAACACTGATGGACACATGTACGACCCCGACCATTGACCCTTTGTCACCGCTGTAGCTATGAAGGTGAACCTCTGAAGGCTGAATAGGATATTTTGACAGTTTATGACAATAGACAATCTCACTAATGGTAGAAAGAGATGCTACTGAATCAATCTCCATCTTTATGGTTGAAGTGTCAATTTTAGCATCAACCACAAAGGGGTCAATCCTAACATGATTTATGTCAGCAGGTTCCTTACATTCATACTCTGGTTTTAGGTTATGCATCCCAAATGTGGCGGATGAGTCAGAGGCAGCATCATCCACTTCATCCACCTACATGTGCTGTGTCGGTTGCTCACAAAGTCCTTGCTGCTTCCTCTTTGGTGGGCCCAAAAACTGGCCCAGACGCTCTAATGTGCACACCAGGGCGATGTGGCCAAGATATTGGAATCAGTGGCACTCTGCGTCCTTGAAGTAACAGTCACTGGGTGTATGATTGGTGTTGCCACAGATGTGGCACGGGTCTCTTCTCTGAGATCCTACTTTACATTGGCTCTGAGATTTCTTGAGATTAAATAGAATCGAGAAACTACATTGAGTAAATATTTGTTTTTAATTACGCAATGCTACAACAACCAACAACGCAATATTACAAGATAGAGTTTCTTGGCGAGTAGACTATGTATAATCTAACATCACTCAGAAGTCCTTGAAGCAGTGAAGAGAAACAAGGACTTAATCAAAGTCAATTATCTGCTGTCGGGTCTACAGTAGTTGTGGCTGTATTTATCAGGGTTGAAAGAGGTGGGTTGGTCTGTACTGGTGCTGCCATCCTTTTTCTCTGACTGCTGTCGCCCACTCGATGAGCCTCAGCTGAGGCCACTGACATCTTACTACTCCCTGCCATGGCATCTTCATCTGCTGTACACTTAGCTTGAGCAGTCTTTTTGTCAAGGTTGGCTGTAGCAAGTAAATCTTTTTCATCTTAGAATTTAGACCAATTACTTACATGTCCCTGAGGCCCTCTTCCAAGAACCCCCTGAAAGTACATGTTGACCAAAGGGACCTCAAGTGACTAGTGTATTGTGTAATGGTTTGATTTTCCCCCTGGCGTGCAGTAAATTGGACCGCTCAGCAATAATGACAGGATCAGGGCCATATTTTTTAGTCAAGACAACCTTAGGCTGAGACCGTCTTAAGACCAAAGTGTGCTATGGAAAAGATATCTTAGAGGATCTTTGAAATAACTTGGGCTGAGACATCTTTGGGGTGTCATAGTTGTCTTTTAGTCAAGATTATTTTGAAATATCTTAGGCTATCTTAGCTCAAGATTGCTCCAAATGGTCTCAGCCCAAGACAAGGTTGGAGGTGATCTAGAGGTGTCTTTGAGGTATCTTAGGGCTATGTGACCACATGAGAACAAGAAAACAACATGGTGACAGCCACAGTCACAACCACAACCACAAACACAGCCACAATCACAGTCACAGTCAAAACCACAGCCACAACCACAACCATAACCAAAGCCACAACCAAAGCCACAATCACAACCACATCACATCAACAGCCACAACCACAACTGCAACCCAACCGCAACCATAACCACACACACATCTACAGCCAAAACCACATCTACAGCCAAAACCACAACCACACCCACAACCACAACCACATCTACAGCCAAAACCTCAGCCACAACCACAACCACATCTGCAGCCAAAACCACAACCACACCCACACCCACACCCAAACCCAAACCCACATGCAAACCACAACCACATCTACAGCCAAACCACAGCCACAACCACAGCCACAGCCACAACCACAGCCACGTTTCAATGAACTTTTGTACTAATATAGGATATCATATGCTATCTGAGAAATTACTACCATTCAATCATTCACATTTGTATATCACTGTTTTGGGTACTTAATCATAGATTTGTACTGATTTTTTTCCTGAAAATCTATTTTTGAAAAATCCAGGTTATAAGCTGACCCCTGACTCAGCTGATTTTTTCAAAAATCTCTAAAAAAAATTGGCTTATAAGCAAGGTTTTACCTTAAACCTCATTCATGGATAGGAAAAAGTATTTTGGACCTCCCCACAGACCATCAGCTTCATTCAATGGAATCATTTTAATCTTTTCCAAATCTCCATGAGGCAGTAAATTCCACATGAAATATATTTCCAAAAATCTTACCCAAACTGACATCCATGAATTATAACTGCATTTTGTTCTTTTCAAATGCCGGACACATTTACTACCTCAAATAATTTTTGAAGTTATTTTCTAATTTATCATATAAAACAATAATTTTGTAAATACTGGAAAATGATGCCTCAAGGCATCACCCAATCTGGACTGGTGATGCCTTAAGGCATCACCCGATCCTGTGTGGTGATGCCTTAAGGCATCACCCGCAGCTAATGGGATAACAGAGACTACGATTCGGAGAGTGACGTTTATATAATTTCGCTGAGACCCATTGTTTTAGAGTGTGTGTGTACATAAGGTTCGCTGGTCTTGGACGTTCCAGAAGAGATTTCTCTGGGTGCCTATTAAAACTAATGTAATATAATACGGGACTCGCTTGTTCCTAACCTGCAAAAGGGTTCATGGTCGGAAGCAAACGTCGAAGAAGATTGTCAACATGCACTCGTCTAAAAGTGTATAGTGATCAAATATCAAGGTATTTAACGTGAGACAACCATGTGATACAGTTTAGATAGCTTAGATATACAGTTAGATACAGTTTTAGATTAGAATTTAGATATACAAAATAAATCTACCCAGTGTCCCAAAAATGGAACTATGGTAGCCAACGTAATTTGATGTTGACAACACCGAGCGGTGAAGTAGACCTTCAGTGTTTGTTGATATCGATTGATTTTGTATATCTAAGCTATCTAAACTGTATCATGTTCATCCTCATCCTCTGATCGTTATAATATTATATTTTGCCTCGATATTCGCTAAATACACGAATGAATTCATTCCGTATAATATATATCTCACAGTCGAACTGGCGAGTCGAGGACGTTCGCCATTTCTGAATCTGGCGCACCGCACTTAGCCTCGGCCTCTCGACCAATGAGATTGTGTTATTTTTCAAAGCACTCCGTATGTCAGTCAAAGCACTTTGACGGGTGGACTGTTACACATAAATAAAAAAATATTAACATACATTGTATACATGTACTTATCCATTGGTGTATAGATGAAATATATGCATTTTTCATGCAGTGTATTGAAAATATCATGCTATGGAGAATAAACTGTTGTTAGCAATATTTGTGTGTTAGTGTCTTTGTGTGTCTTTGTGTGGTTCTTCCTGGCCTAGAACTAACCTGTCACTGCACGAAACTTGCTGCTTTACATATGTATCCGAAACGCATCTAACTGTAGGATTTTGCGTCTAGAAGTTTGACCTATTAGACGTCTCGTAGACACCTTATCTAGTGGCGTCTACAAGATTCTGATAGTTCCAGTCTCTGCCACTTGGGGACACTACTGTACCATATTTCATATGTCATTAGCCATTAAGCCCTTTGTATATCGAAAATCCAATGTTATTTTATCAATTTTGATATATTTATCATCTTTTCATTAAATATGTATAACAAACCCAGCTTTTTTGTTTTTTTAACGTTTTTCTAATAGATTTGACATTAAAACACCATGCCTATGTGTGGTCAGTCTTAATCTAGCATATAAGGACCTTCTTCAGTGTTATAGCTGACTACTGAAATCGTCTTACCCCCGGCAGCGGGCATGGGCGGGCATGGGCGGGCATGGGCGGGCATGGGCGGGCGGCAGGAGGTGGGGGAGGGTTTCCCACTGAGTCAACCTGTACAAACGCGGCGGGCGGCGGGCGGTGGGCGGTGGGTGGCGGGCAGCCGGGGGCTTCTCACTGAGGCTGACCGGCACTCTACCGACAGTGAAGCTGGGCGGCTAGCGATGTTGGGGCAGTGTATATATAACACACCGTCTGTTCAACCTGTGAATACCCCCTCCCCTCCGACTCCTACCCCTGCCTACTGGGCACAGGGCTTCACTGAGTGAATAGGGATACCCCCATACACCTGGGTAAAGGGGGGTTGGGTGGTGGGGTGTCGGGGGGCGGTGGGGGGTGGGGTTGGGAGGTCGCGGGTGGCGGGTCAGTGTTGGTGCAACCTCTACCAACACCCACAGGACGGGGCGGGCCGCGGGTTTTTTTTTGGTATCATATATACGCCTGGCGTATATATATCGCAGTTTTATCGCAGTTTTATCTTGGATACGCCAGGCGTGAAATACAGCCAAGTCGCGCGCGTCTACATATGGAAACTACCTCGTAGACGCCCGAAACGCAGACGCGTATAAGGGGTGTATACAAGTATAAACAAGCCACGATACAGCCGATACGTGCGTTATCGCAATGGCGTATATATGTGTAAAATAGTGGTTTTCGTGCAGTGTGTGATTTGGAAGATCACAGGGTAACATTATGCAATGTTGGGTTAGTTCAAGGATTAAGGTAAGGTAATTAACCTTACCCGGCGACTGCTACATTAGCAATAATAGACATCTTTACTGCTCAAAAGAAGTATTTCAAAACATTATACACAGATTCTTTTAGCCAAGCATTTACTTCTGTTACATTATACATTTGGTTTTACAGTTGATTCATTCCTCTTTTATAGGTGATGGTACAGTATTTCTTACAGTTCAAGTAAATTTATTGTGCTGCTAATTTTGATCTCTGCTATAATATATCATTAAGTAATGCATGTATTATGTAAACTGTATTAGTTCAATAGTTTGCTATTGACAGAACATATTTGTTGAGAGAATGTGTACTCAGGTAAAAACTGAGGGTAACTCTTACCGGCCTCTGGCTGAAAGTCTTCACAGTATTGATAAAGAAATAAAAAAAATGGTTGTGAGACTAATACCAGTTTAAATAGTCTTTCTTTTTTCTGGTATTTAATTAAAGTTAAACTAGAGTAGTAGATTTATACCTTATGATATACATTGTCTAAATTAAGTTTATATCATGGATAGTCTTGTGATGGTCACAATCAGTTCATTAATGACACTAGTCACAATAATGTAGACAATATTTGTATCATAATAGTTAATGATAAAGACTTCAACTGCTGGGTCTAATTAATGTTGTCAAGATTAACACAACTTGATATACCTCTCTGCTCAGAACAATGATCAAGATACAGATTTGATCTTCTGATTCCAAACAAGGTTGATACAAAGTCTCTGAAAGCTCTAAACAAATAGATTAATTAGATGATAGATATTAGACTAAGACATTAAAAATACATTAAGGCAGAGTAGAATACATTATAAGTAACATGAATTTTAGTTCAGGAGGCATCAGTATATCCTCCACATACCACTAACACAACCAAATAGAGGGGATAGGGGTTGGGGCACTGTTATATATCTCCATCTCCCCCTTAGAGTAACATGCCTTCATGGATGTCTGATCTGGAATGCGATGAATATTAAGTTTCCCACACTTACTCTGATGCAAAAACTTCTCACTTACAATAGCTCTGTAATTTCATGAAGCTCTGGTATGAAAGTGTACATATCAAGGCATCTTTAGATGACATTAACTTCATGATATCAGTCTTGTCATACATTTTCACTTGTTTATATACATCTAGTTTGCTAGATATTAACATATTAGCCAATAAAAATGAAGCCTTTAAAGCTGAGATACAGGAACCACTCCTAATGATAATTTCAGAAATGCTGCCCTCTCACACAGTGAGAAGGCAGCCTGTGTGTACAGTGGTCAGCATATGCAACAGTATTTTTGTTGTCTTTTTAAGCTTTTATTGCCTTCAACTTATTACAGATCGCTCTTGCAAGCACTAGCACATACAATTATTGTTATAGATGATATTAGAAAAAAGTATGCACAACAATGTAGTACATACAAAATACACAACAATAAACAATAGTATACAAAATACACAATGTTCACATTGTATTGTAAATGTCCACCTGGATGCTCATGCATCTTATTGTTGTTATCAATAATCACACAGCTGGATCTTCTGTTAAGAGTTGTTTTACTCCTTGTTTAAACTTCCCCTTCGATGCCGTAGTTGACACTGCACTCAGCACTGAGAGCGGGTATTTACAGGCCAGACTCATGGTAGCTAGTTCACAATGTAGGACCCTGCTAGCTTCAGGTGGGCCATGGAAGGTAAATCCTATATAACAGACCTATAGGTTTAAACCTGTAATATATTTCAGACCATGGTTTTTCCCTGTAATAAACTGTATTTTGATAACGGTTCAGACCTGTAAATACAGAGGAGCAAAGCTGTATGAAATATACTTTATGTACAGCCCTTTGTCATACATATACCAGAAATCTTGTTATTGAGCTTCTTGAGAATTGTTATATGTAGAGGGCCACCTATAGAGTATGTATACAGAATTTCTGAAATTTCAAACCTCCAACCCCTCCTCCCAAATTTTATGCAATTGATCAAAGAAAGAGCATATGTAGAATTTCCTAAATCCTTAACCTTTCAATCCCCCCCCCCTCAGTGCACATGGCATTTTATGAATGGTCCCTAGAAGATTATGAAAATAAAAGTGAATATTTTGTATTGCCTACCATCATATATTCTCTATCGGCCTATTGGCTTATCAGTATCATTAATAATTATTATCAATGATATGTGAACATTTAAGTTTTTCAACTCTAATGTTATTAGTTCAAATTATTTTACAGGAATACTCATCAGAATCTGACAGTACAAGGCTGCATTTGATATAGTAGGATGAAGTCAATCCTACATATATGTTTTAGAAATGTCCTATGAAAGTGGTGTCTAATCCCCCTTATGATATTGATGTCATGACAACTTGAGAATAAATGTGCTCTAAATGGCAGGAACTTCAAAGGGGATCGATGAATATCTATTACACATTTTGATGAAGTTAACTCTTGCATTTTATTCTCCACTTTGATTTGTTGCTGATATTGGAGTTAATCTAAGTGCATCTAATATGTCCATATTTACAGATTTATACTGTAAACTGACTGTAGATTGGGTGGATTACAGTCCTGAATATTTTTACAGTTGAATACCGTTTTTTGGTATCAAATATACGGTATGGAACTGTGGATAAGATTACAGTGATATACCGTCCATGTTTACGGTAGTATACTGTATATTTTACGGACATTTTTTACAGTGTACCACAGGTCCCCCTGCCTCAAAGTTGCCCAGGGTCAGGGCACTACGTGGTCAGTGTTAGCCTGCATGCCCCACACTGCACCCAGCTAAGATATGTACTTCTGAGCCCCACTCTCAAGGGCGTCGTGGGTGGGGCTTAATCGTTTTGGTTTGTTGACAGAGCCTAATTGATTAAGTTTCTCTTTAAGGACAGAGAATGTCTTTGAACAGACTGTTTTAAAACAGATCAGTGTGTCTATCAGTAAATAATGTTTATAAACAGGGTAATGTTCTGGCTACTAAAAATACCTAGCAGTTATCTTTTTTTTATCTTTTTTTTTTTATTCAGGAACAAATCATGTTCGATGAGTGACATCGCTCTTCCACACAATCATTTGTATATCCGCTTTTTACAATAAGCGTGTGTACAATATACATGAGAGATCTTATTGATATCATAGTATAAAAATGAATATTAAGATGGTTGTATGCTACAGTTAAGATCCTCTATTGATATAAGGTTGCATATGGAAAATATAAGTGATATCAAATTAGTGTTGTATTGTTTTAGTACAAAGATTCTATATCTGTGTCTAACATAAGTGTCTATCAATAGGCTTTAGGCACAGTATGATAAACTAGCACACTATGTAAATAAACTATGCAATATACTGTATATTCCTACATGTCATGCCTTGTTTTTGTTGTCCAGTGTGTTGTCCCTGTGTTAGTATTAGGACTTGTTAATGGAAGATCGCCTAACCAGCATGAGTTGCATCAATAAACCTTTCTTTATAAAAAGCTTAATAGCTACATTCTTCCTCAGCTCATGAATCAACACCAATTACTTGTGAAAGTTGCATCTTACAATCTTGTACTGTTCAGGTTGACCTTTTCGTTTGGTACCTATTCATCTGATGATGATTGGGAAGACGAAGGCGTATATCTTTCCCCTACCGCTATCACGACCACAATGTAGGGAGCTGGGCCAGGCGCGTTTAGATCCCGCGCTGTAGCCGACCGACCCTGTTTCGCTGGTTCCTATTGGATCATTCCCGTGTCCGTTCTGAGAGCTTGACTGTGATTGGTTTGAGTCGCCTCGGGTTTGGCGCCAGTTTCTGGTGCCTGCACTGTTGTTTTTATGGGGCTCCAAGTGTGTGGGTGTTGTACTATGGGAATTCTTTTTCCTGGGGGTTTGTTTATTTAGTTTGGGATGAACTCCTATTCATCTGATGTCCTGAAAGCCAAGTTCGTGGAGCCCTCATTTAGTGACAGTGGGGCCTGCTTACATCCAGTCTCACGGCAGTATTGTCTTGGTGAGGAGTAAGACTTCAGAGCCAGCTCAGTGAATTGGCTGAGTACATCGGCTCCTAACTGAACCACCTTCTGGTAGAACATTCCTTTACAGTTCTGTAGGAGTTTGTATGGATGGTCAAACTCAACCAGTTGACCATCATCTAGCACCTAGAAACAGGATTTGATTTAATGTTTGTCGATTTGAAGGTGAAGATGATTAGTTCAATTAGTAACAAAGGAGAAAATAATATGCTTAAAGTAGACCTGTATGAGGCATAAAAAAATGTGTTACTTGTACCAGTGTTTATTGAAGACTTGATACAAAGTTGATATTCTTAGCCTAATTTATTTTTACATCTCAAAGGTTTAGAGTACATATATTAAATGTATTACTTTTACCTGTGTATTTCGTGCAGATTATGATTAAAATAATAGATATATGGATTTCAAATATAACCAATGATTCTAAAATTCTTCATTTGTTATATCATATAAATCTTGAAATGATGTAATACAAAATGGCACTTACCATGATCTTGTCATATGTGATGATGGTGTTTATGCGATGTGCAATTGTCAGCACTGTGGAATTGGAGAACTCAGTCTGCAGTGTAGCTTGAATAATTCTGTCAGTTCTGAAATCAAGGATATGATAATCTAAAAGAAAGGAAATAATATTTAGCCAGCATATGAAAGGTTACCCCTCTTTGATATAAGCAACATAAACGATATAATAGCAGCATGTATACAATACAGTATATATATTCCTTTTAACCCATTTGCGCCAGGTGAGTTCTTAAAGCATCGAGAAGCACTAATCTTAAAATGCATTGAGGCATCAACTGACTATTAGTAAGGCATGAGATCCAACACATTCTGACAAGATTTAAAAAAAATAAAATACAGAAACTACGAAATCTGTGTTATCTTATTTCAGAATTTTAAGGAAACAAAAAAAATATATTCAGGACAGACTGTCATATCACATTGTGAAATGATATAATTATTACAATCGGCCCATAACCTGGTTCCTAGCTGTATGCATAGACTCTACTACCCAGGGTGCTGTTTAAGAACTTACGAGGGAGAAAATAAATGGTCGTTCGATTCTCCTTGGCCCAATATCGTTTAATAAGGGCTAGGAGAATTCCTGAAGGACAAACGAGGGAGAGGATCAATAGTGAGGCATGAAATATCGTTTAACAAATTTATCCCCCAGTGGATGATTGTCCTCCACATGGTCCTACGTCGTCCAAAAACGGACAATTAAACGACACGTACAGGGGGTGTCGTACAGGGAGCTTGTACCTCTGTCCCTGGTAAAACATGTTTACCGGAAGAGAAACGTAAGACTTGCGGAGACCAGCGGATATAAGCGGATATAAACGGAAAAATTACGGTAAAGGAACAGAGGTATTTCTTGTGTTACGTTTGTGTTACGGTTGTGTTACGGAAGCATTACGGAGAGCTTTCTCACTAGATATA
This sequence comes from Alentia gelatinosa, assembly GCA_950022655.1. Lineage (NCBI taxonomy): Eukaryota > Metazoa > Annelida > Polychaeta > Phyllodocida > Polynoidae > Alentia > Alentia gelatinosa. Next base: position 142,398,090 of record OX465580.1, on the reverse strand, counting down.
CAGGTAGGGATGTGCTACATCCTACATCCTACATCATTACATCCTACTTCCCTACATCCTACATCCCTACATCCTACATCCCCACATCCTACATCCTACATCCCACATCCTACATTCCTACATCCCTACATCTTACATCCCCAGATCCTACATCACTAAATCCTACATCATTACATCCCTACATCACTACATCCTACATCACTAAATCCTACATCCCTACATCCTACATCACTACATCCTACATCCCTACATCCTTACATCCCTAGATCCTATATCCCTACATTCCCACATCCTACATCCCCACATCCTACATCCCTACATCCCTACATCCCCACATCCTACATCAATACATCACTACATCACAACATCCTACATCACTACATCCACATATCCACATATCCCTACATCCCCACATCCTACATCACTACATCACTACATCCACATAGTGATGTAGGATGAAGGATGTAGTGATGTAGTGATGTAGGATGTGTGGATTTTGGATGTAGTGATGCAGTGATGTAATGATGTAGGATGTAGTGATGTAGGATGTAGTTATGTAGGGATGTAGGATGTAGTGATGTAGTGGTGTAGGATGTGTGGATTTTGGATGTAGTGATGCAGTGATGTAATGATGTAGGATGTAGTGATGTAGGATGTAAAATGTAGTGATGTAGGATGTTGGGATGTAGGATGTAGTGATGTAGGGGTGTAGGATATAGGGATATATGGATGTAGGGATCTATGAATATATGGATGTAGGGATGTAGGATGTAGGGATGTAGGATATATGCTTCCGTAAAGTTTCTGCAAGCTTTCCGTTACTCTTCCGTAAATATCCATAACTCTTCCACAATTTTACGTTAATCTTCCGTTTGGTCCGTAACTCTTCCATACGGGGTGTGTGCTTACGCGGGGTGTCCGCATACACCGGGTTAAATAAAACATCTAACAGAGGAGGAAATTTCCATTCCGAGCAAAAGTGTCCGCTTACGTGGGGTGTCCGTTAGGCCGGGTTCTACAGTATAGATATATATATGTATATGCTTCCGTAAAGGCCCGGCTCCATCAGAGAGACGGATTCATTGCAAGTCCATAAAAAGTCATAAACGCCGGCCGAGGGTCATAAAAACGGCCCCGCCTGTCGCATCGCACACGATCTCCCCAGTGTGGCCGGGGTTGCGCCTGTGTGCGATGCGACGAATCCGTCGCATCGCACATCATGAAATGTTCATGATGTGCGACGGATCCATTGCACAGGCATGGAGTGCTTCCTACAGTTAGTATGTTCAAAAGCCTGTTGTATTCGAGCAAGGGAGTCCATACCACTTGTACACATGGTGTGTCCTGTGGTGAATGATAAGCACATACTGGTATGACAGCACCAGGCCTTAGAAGGTGTGATAGCAAAACAAGCTGTGAAAACGGAAGGCTGTGGCTGTAGGTGTTAGCCTGTGCCCATTTTATTCTTTTTCCTTTCCTAAATGTAATTCTCTTTGTTGCTATCAACATTATACATTATATAAATAATATAATATATAACGTGCATGTATTTCTGATCGCTCATTGAGACGACTCCATCGCACCAGTGTGGCATACCCTGGCTTTTCCTGCAATGGATGTCGGGTTCCTATCGGGGTATATTGGGGACCTTATTGTAGTAGGTGGGTGCGGCCTCCCACTATAGTGACAGTGTGTCTGACATTGAGCTCAATGACAAGAGTGAGCGATAACCAGGGAGATGGTCGATTCGATTATTTATTTTGATTAAAACATTATATTTGAGATGTGACAACTGTCCAGGAAAGGTCTAATATCTTGTACTACCTATAAAAGATAATTCTATTATGAAAATATATCATAAATATTAATAAATCTTATCGAAAACTTGATTTTATATTCTCCTATATATCACAGAAGTATCCACGGAACTAGCCGCAGGACTGAATACACTGGTGCCCTGCCGTGTCCGACACTGATCTCCTTCCACAGACGATCTGGGTCAAAGTTAGGAGAATTTACAGCAAGGAGAGGAGAGTCCACGCAGGACCTCCCTTATTAAACGATATTCACACCGGATCCTCCCCAGTGTCCTCCCTCGCGGCTGGTCTCCTATCGTCCAGACCAATTCTCCCTCGTAACTTCTTAAACAGCACCCAGGTGTATGAGGGAAAACTCTGCCACAGGCACCCAGTAAACGGGTTATCATAACACTGTGATCTGTGCCAACCTGTTGTCTACATTTGCCGTTGCCTCATCTACTATGATAATCTTGTTCCTCCTCATCAGAGCACGAGCCATACAGAGCAGCTGCTTCTCGCCAACACTGAAGTTATCGCCAGCCTCTCCAACCTCAGCAGACAGACCTCCAGGAAGACTTGACACCTTCTCTTTAAGTGCAACCTGGAGACACAAACATTTTTTCTTGCTTCTCTCTCTCTATATGATAATTGTACTGATTGAGTATCACATACTTATACAGTCTCAATATACATAGAAAGGGTAGAACCTATACTTTTGTGTATTAGAATTGAGGCATATACACATGAATTTGTAAAATTTCTTACTTTCAGGATCACTCCAGATTTTAAAGAATCATAGAGTTCACCCTGAAGCTATCCATTATGATCATAAATTCATCCTCTAATCATTGAAATTTACTGACTTACTTATCGCAGGGGAATTGACTGTGGACAGTTCCTTGCAATTCTGTTCCCTTCCTCATCCAGTCAGGGGCATTTTACAGCAAGAATGTCATATACAAATTTTTGGACTCAACATGTTTGATATTTCCCCTTGCAATCATGGAGTGTCTCCCAGACCGATAAAACATAAAAGATTTACCTGGTTTAACGCTGACCAGAGCTTCGCATCATCAAATTCCTCAAAAGGGTCTAGATTCATTCTGAGTGACCCTGTGAAGAGCACCGGATCCTGTAAAATAATGTATACACAGTACAAAAATTAGAAATATTACATTGAATTTTTAGTCAAGCAAAATAGAAAACCTCAATTAGCATTCACTGGACACTTTCGAATATATGCTGATCAAACAAAGATATATTACCTGTGGTATGATAGATATGTTTCTTCTCAAGTCATCCAAACCCATTTTTGTCACTTCTATTCCATCAATGTAGATGTTACCAGTAGGTTCAACCATCCTTAGCAGACTGACAAATACTGAAGACTTCCCTGCTCCAGTACGTCCTACTATTCCTACCTGAAACCAATCAGGTAAAGCTATTGAATAAGATCATACAAACGTGGATAAATTCAATTTGATTAAAATCTGAGATATTTCCAATCCAACTCATTTTAGCGCAAAATAACATTTGCTGAATACGTTAATCCATATTGCTTTGAGTTGCTACTTATGGTCTAAATTATAGTTTGTTTGATTTCAATAAAAAAATCAGTTTTTTTATTCAATGTTTATTCCAAATGTTTATTCCAGAGTGAAATCGACTTAGGGTTTAGAAAAACATCCTGTCTTTGGTAGGCTCCACGGCCACTGAACGGTTGTTGGCTTTATGTGAACATAACTGCGGAACTAGTTCATTATCAAACTGCACCACAGGCAATGAATACTATTTCCATACACAGGGAGGCAGAACCTTCCCCATAGATTAGATACAAACCTCTGACAACTTGCCTACCGATCCCAAACCTTCATTGATACTGTTCGATGTTGCCCAATTTCCCTATCAAAATTTGAAAGTCATACCTTGGAACTATTAAGATCAGCTTACAAACCTTCTCAGCAGGTAGTATGTTGATGGTGATAGGACCCAGGGCAGGTTTTTTCTGACCTCTGTAAGTCACACACATGTCCGTCAGCTCTATCGCTCCTTTAGTTGGCCATCCAGCTGGGGGCTTCACATCAGTATGTGCAGGGGCCTCCTGTTCCAAGGTCGAGAACTGCAGTATTCTTTCCACGGATGTCATCTGAATGAGTATGGAAGAATTATCATATTTGAAAGGCTCTTCAAATCAAATCAAAATCATATGAATGTATATTAATATGTATAGATATCAAAGTAGTTTTTTTTATTATTTCAGTTTATTGTTTAAGCAGGAGGCTAAAAGTAGACTCAAATGTGTCTACTTCAACATTTCTTCAGATTAGAAATTAAGTACACAGTTGAGGTTGGATGGTAAACAGAGTGAAGAACAGTCAGACCCTCATTATGAGACACCATTACATGCAATTATCTTAGGGGACCATCCATATAGTATGTAGAAATAATTTCTGAAATTTTGTACTCCCCCTCCCTCTTCCCAATCTTGTAAAAAAAGAAAAAAGAAGGGGGATATGCAAAATTTACAAAATGTTTCACCCCGCAGCCACCCAAGTGAATACATACTTTATGGTTAGTAAGGGTAATATTGAGCTGCCTGTTCCTTGACATATACAAGAGTTATACGAGGTTTACACCATCACCCTGGCAGTACCAGCAATGCCAAAATGCCATCGACTTAGCTCGACTTGTACTTCTAAGTTGGTCTTAAGTCGTCCGCACTGCGAATCTCAAGTAAACTTGCTGCTGGGGGTTCGCCGGGAGGAACCATTGACTGTCAAAATATCTGCCACTGCAGTCTGGGCAACTCCCTGTGGTTTATGACTGTCGGGGTAGGACTTAACTGAGCAGGGCCATCGGGACAGGGAGTAACTCGACTCAAGTCGACGGGCTCAGTGGTTGCAAGTCAGCAGGGTCCATTCGCAGACTTCCCACAGAGACCAATGACTTGAGTCTTGTCCAGACTGAGAGTCCGACAACTTACGGCCTGCCAAGTTTGATGCAGCCCATGCGCACGCCAGGAGGTTATGGAGCCCGACAACTTTCGCTGGATGTTCAAGTTCACTTAAGCCTCAATAGGTCAACTGACAACCGGGTAAGATCCATTCCCGTCAAATTTCCTCCACCTTTTGTATGTATAAGACAGCATGGTGGAGGGGTCTTTATTCAACTTCAAGCAGCTCAGCAAGGCCCACCAGTTCATTATACTCATCTCAACAATGCCTCCATCTATACATACATGTACACATACACACCAACATGCCAAGAATGCTGTTGCTGAGATGCCTGCTGACACACCTGCTGACACATCTGCTGACAGAATACAGCACCATGTGCACCTGAATCTGCTCCACACACCCTGGAGAATGCTGTTGGTGATCAAGGAGCCCATACTATCGTAAAACTGGATGAGGTTTAATCTTGGCCACCATATGCCACGACTGGAAAGTGACTTCATGAGGCGAAGCCGAGTGAAGTCCAGAGCCAAAACTGCAGGAGTGGCATGCGGTGGATAAGATTAAAATGAATGAGGTTTTGATTTTATCCTACCCCGTCTCCTCGATTTTGGAATATTACGTGATAAGAATTCTGTATGCGACTAGTGGCATATAAAACTACGTATGCCAGTCAGTGTGGCATACGGAAACTCAATGTTGAGCCTATGGGATTTTATATTAAGGGTAGGATAATAACCCTGCACCTTCCACTCCTGCTGGCAGGGGTCGACATTGCTGGTTTCACAGGGCCATCCCCAAATTCAATGACCACCAGAAGGAGGAAATAATCATCTTACTTCAACATAATCCTGAACTATATGCTAAGAGGTCCACTGCATTCTGGGACATTGACCACAAAGATCTGCTGTGGGAACAGCAGGCAAAATGCATCAGGAGGCCCATCGGGGAAATACGCGCTTGGTACCTCAGTATGCAGATAACGCCAGGCATCTGGGGCCGTGATGCGAACAACATGAAGCCTGGGGACAAATGGATCTGGGATGGGTTTCAGTTCCTGTTGCTGCTCCTGGCCGGCCGGGCACGCACCAAGTCATGGAAGAAGACTCCATCCTGTACACCTGGTTCCTCCTCTACACCTGCTGCTACCTGTACACCAGCTACATCCCATACACCTGCTGCTACCTGTACACCAGCTACATCCCATACACCTGGTTCCTCCTGTACACCTGCTGCTACCTGTACACCAGCTACATCCCATACACCTGGTTCTTCCTTTACACCTGCTGCTACCTGTACACCAGCTACATCCCATACACCTGGTTCTTCCTGTACACCAGCTACATCCCATACACCTGCTGCCTCCCATACACCTGCTGCTTCCTGTACACCAGCTACATCCCATACACCTGGTTCTTCCTGTACACCTGCTGCTTCCTGTACACCTGCTGCCTCCCATACACCTGCTGCTACCTGTACACCAGCTACATCCCATACACCTGCTGCTACCTGTACACCAGCTACATCCCATACACCTGCTGCTACCTGTACACCAGCTACATCCCATACACCTGCTGCTACCTGTACAACAGCTACATCCCATACACCTGGTTCCTCCTGTACACCTGCTGCTACCTGTACACAAGCTACATCCCATACACCTGGTTCTTCCTGTACACCTGCTGCTTCCTGTACACCTGCTGCCTCCCATACACCTGCTGCTACCTGTACACCAGCTACATCCCATACACCTGCTGCTTCCTGTACACCAGCTACATCCCATACACCTGGTTCTTCCTGTACACCTGCTGCTTCCTGTACACCTGCTGCTTCCTGTACACCTGCTGCCTCCCATACACCTGCTGCTTCCTGTACACCTGCTGCTTCCTGTACACCTGCTGCCTCCCATACACCTGCTGCTTCCTGTACACCAGCTACATCCCATACACCTGGTTCTTCCTGTACACCTGCTGCCTCCTATACACCTGCTGCTTCCTGTACACCTACTGCTTCCTGTACACCTGCTGCCTCCCATACACCTGCTGCCTCCCATACACCTGCTGCTTCCTGTACACCTGGTTCCTCCTCTACACCAGCTACATCCCATACACATGCTGCTTCCTGTACACCTGGATCCTCCTCTACACCAGCTACATCCCATACACCTGCTGCTTCCTGTACACCTGCTGCCTCCCATACACCTGCTGCTTCCTGTACACCTACTGCTTCCTGTACACCTGCTGCCTCCCATACACCTGCTGCCTCCCATACACCTGCTGCTTCCTGTACACCTGGTTCCTCCTCTACACCAGCTACATCCCATACACCTGCTGCTTCCTGTACACCTGCTGCCTCCCATACACCTGGTTCTTCATGTACACCTGCTGCCTCCCATACACCTGGTTCTTCCTGTACACCTGCTGCCTCCCATACACCTGGTTCTTCCTGTACACCTGCTGCCTCCCATACACCTGCTGATTCCTGTACACCGGCTACATCCCATACACCTGCTGCTTCCTGTACACCTGCTGCCTCCCATACACCTGCTGCTTCCTGTACACCAGCTACATCCCATACACCTGCTGCCTCCTATACACCTGCTGCTTCCTGTACACCTACTGCTTCCTGTACACCTGCTGCCTCCCATACACCTGCTGCCTCCCATACACCTGCTGCTTCCTGTACACCTGGTTCCTCCTCTACACCAGCTACATCCCATACACATGCTGCTTCCTGTACACCTGGATCCTCCTCTACAACAGCTACATCCCATACACCTGGTTCTTCCTGTACACCTGCTGCTTCCAGTACACCAGCTACATCCCATACACCTGGTTCTTCCTGTACACCTGCTGCTTCCAGTACACCAGCTACATCCCATACACCTGGTTCTTCCTGTACACCTGCTGCTTCCTGTACACCAGCTACATCCCATACACCAGCTGCTTCCTGTACACCTGCTGCTTCCTGTACACCAGCTACATCCCATACACCTGCTGCTTCCTGTACACCTGCTGCCTCCTGTACACCTGCTGCTACCTGTACACCAGCTTCATCCCATACACCTGGTTCCTCCTGTACACCTGCTTCTTCCTGTACACCAGCTACATCCCATACACCTGGTTCCTCCTGTACACCTGCTGCTTCCTGTACACCTGCTGCCTCCTGTACACCTGCTGCAACCTGTACACCTGCTGCCTCCCATACACCTGGTTCTTCCTGTACACCTGCTGCCTCCCATACACCTGCTGCTTCCCATACACCTGCTGCCTCCCATACACCTGCTGCTTTCTGTACACCTGCTGCTTCCTGTACACCTGGTTCTTTAAGTACACCTGCTGCCTCCCATACACCTGCTGCCTCCCATACACCTGCTGCCTCCCATACACCTGCTGCTTCCTGTACACCTGGTTCTTTGTATATACCTGGTGTTTCCCATTCACCTGCTGCCTCCCATACACCTGCTGCCTCCCATACACCTGCTGCCTCACATACACCTGCTGCCTCCCATACACCTGCTGCTTCCAATACACCTGGTTCTTTGTGTATACCTGGTGTTTCCCATACACCTGCTGCCTCCCATACACCTGCTGCTTCCTGTATACCTGGTTCTTTGTGTATACCTGCGGCCTCCCATACACCTGCTGCCTCCCATACACCTGCTGCCTCCCATACACCTGCTGCCTCCCATACACCTGCTGCCTCCCATACACCTGCTGCCTCCCATACACCTGCTGCCTCCCATACACCTGCTGCCTCCCATACACCTGCTGCTTCCTGTACACCTGGTTCTTTGTGTATACCTGGTGTTTCCCATACACCTGCTGCCTCCCATACACCTGCTGCTTCCTGTACACCTGGTTCTTTGTGTATACCTGCTGTTTCCCATACACCTGCTGCCTCCCATACACCTGCTGCTTCCTGTACACCTGGTTCTTCGTGTATACCTGGTGTTTCCCATACACCTGCTGCCTCCCATACACCTGCTGCTTCCTGTACACCTGGTTCTTTGTGTATACCAGGTGTTTCCCATACACCTGCTGCCTCCCATACACCTGCTGCTTCCTGTACACCTGGTTCTTTGTGTATACCTGGTGTTTCCCATACACCTGCTGCCTCCCATACACCTGCTGCTTCCTGTACACCTGGTTCATTGTGTACACCTGCTGCCTCCCATACACCTGCTGCCTCCCATACACCTGCTGCCTCCCATACACCTGCTGCTTCCTGTACACCTGGTTCTTTGTGTATACCTGCTGCCTCCCATACACCTGCTGCCTCCCATACACCTGCTGCCTCCCATACACCTGTTGCCTCCCATACACCTGCTGCCTCCCATAAACCTGCTGCCTCCCGTACACCTGCTGCCTCCCATACACCTGCTGCTTCCTGTACACCTGGTTCTTTGTGTATACCTGGTGTTTCCCATACACCTGCTGCCTGCCATACACCTGCTGCTTCCTGTACACCTGCTGCTTCCTGTACACCTGGTTCTTTGTGTATACCTGGTGTTTCCCATACACCTGCTGCCTCCCATACACCTGCTGCCTTCCATACACCTGCTGCTTCCTGTACACCTGGTTCTTTGTGTATACCTGGTCGTCCCATACACCTGGTTTTTCCCATATACCTGCTGCTTCCAATACACCTGGTTCTTTGTGTATACCTTGTGTTTCCCATACACCTGCTGCCTCCCATACACCTGCTGCCTCCCATACACCTGCTGCCTCCCATACACCTGCTGCCTCCTATACACCTGCTGCCTCCCATACACCTGCTGCCTCCTGTACACCTGCTGCCTTCCATACACCTGCTGCTTCTTGTACACCTGGTTCTTTGTGTATACCTGGTGTTTCCCATACACCTGGTGTTTCCCATATACCTGCTGCTTCCAATACACCTGGTTCTTTGTGTATACCTGGTGTTTCCCATACACCTGCTGCCTCCCATACACCTGCTGCTTCCTGTACACCTGGTTCATTGTGTATACCTGGTGTTTCCCGTACACCTGCTGCCTCCCATACACCTGCTGCCTCCCATACACCTGCTGCTTCCTGTACACCTGGTTCTTTGTGTATACCTGGTGTTTCCCATACACCTGCTGCCTCCCATACACCTGCTGCTTCCTGTACACCTGGTTCTTTGTGTATACCTGGTGTTTCCCATACACCTGCTGCCTCCCATACACCTGCTGCCTCCCATACACCTGCTGCTTCCTGTACACCTGGTTCTTTGTGTATACCTGGTGTTTCCCATACACCTGCTGCCTCCCATACACCTGCTGCTTCCTGTACACCTGGTTCATTGTGTATACCTGGTGTTTCCCGTACACCTGCTGCCTCCCATACACCTGCTGCCTCCCATACACCTGCTGCTTCCTGTACACCTGGTTCTTTGTGTATACCTGGTGTTTCCCATACACCTGCTGCCTCCCATACACCTGCTGCTTCCTGTACACCTGGTTCTTTGTGTATACCTGGTGTTTCCCATACACCTGCTGCCTCCCATACACCTGCTGCCTCCCATACACCTGCTGCTTCCTGTACACCTGGTTCTTTGTGTATACCTGGTGTTTCCCATACACCTGCTGCCTCCCATACACCTGCTGCCTCCCATACAACTGCTGCTCTCTGTATACCTGGTTCTTTGTGTATACCTGGTGTTTCCCATACACCTGCTGCCTCCCATACACCAGTTACTTCATCCTCCACCACCTACACAACCACCTGTACCATCTGCACAACCACCTCTACAATAAGCTGCACCAGAACCTCTGAGAGTGACAGTTCTGATAATGATTCAGTAGAATTAGAGGTAGAGTGGTTGATGTCCTATCAAGTGTGACATAGTGTGTTTTCCTACATGGATATTTTCCTACATGGATGCTTTCCCAAATAAGCATTGTATATTTGTAACCTTCTTTTGAACACTACATATGCTATTGCCGACTTATACATATTGCTGATATTTCTTTGTTGCCTTGTGAGCTGCCCTCTGGAACTGACCTTGTAGTTGTGATATGTGATGAGTCTCACTATTTATTGTACATTTTATTCAAGATGTTTATTCTTAATAAATATTGTAACTTAAGTTCACTCTCATTGTAATTCTTCATAGTAATTTTCATACTACAGATAACTTTTTGCAATGAGATTGAACTAGTACTTTGAATTTAACATTTAATTCTAGAGCCTCAAATGATGCAAGTGAAGATATGAAATGTGCAAGTTACACAAAGGCAAATAAAGGAGGAGAGATATTAAATACTTTAGCAAAATCTATTTGAAAGTAGTAGTGCCTAAACAGAGCAAGTTCAAAGGAAGGACCCCAAGACAGCGGCTTCAATAAAAAACATGAACAGAAGAGCATTATACCAAAAAGTGCAGATTAGTGTAAATCAAACACACACAAAGAGGTGATAATCATAAAGTGAATTGATTGTCACATAAAACATAAAGCATAAAAGTTCATCAATATAGCAGAAGCAATGGTTTCAGAGTAGCATCTTAGGGCCCTTGACTGTTCCAGGAATCGTCAGCAACAGAGGAAGGAGTACCACTAATACTAATATGCAAAAAAAAAAGGTGGTGGAAGTATTGTCCTATAAAAGATACAAGTTGAGAGGTTTGAACGGAAAATGAATACGCTCAACATGACCTAAATCACACTGCGCCGCTCCGGTTTATTGTACCGCAAAACCTGTCTCTGCAATGATAGACTGATAACAACCTTAGGATTTTAAGATTATATGTCCGCGCCTTTTTTCGGGACTACTGCAATGTATTACTACTCAAGACAGAATATAGTTCCTAGCTGTATCGAGTGTACCATGCACTATCCCAGTGATATTTGTGAATTTCTTTCGTTATTATTTAAACTATTCTAGTACCAACTCTTTCAGTGACTTGGAAAATGATATAAATTGGTTATAAGAGTTTTAGAATTTGAAGTAAACATTCAACTGTCATCTTCTGAGAACATGATGGTAGATTCATAACATGCCTAAGTTCTTCATACTAACTGAGTATAAAACTATTCTATGCCACTCAGAAACATGTAATATAATGTATTCTTGATTATGTTTGATAGTTCTAGTGTTTGTCACTCTTTAAGATTTGTCAGACCAGTTAGTGTTTGAATTGACAGTTAGGTTTCCACCATGACCTATAAACGGTTGACCTAGATCTTCATCACTGCAGGTTCTGTCATTCTGCTGTCAAGACTTCGGACTACACCCAGAGAGGTTGTTTAGTCCTTAAGATATGTTCATGAAATACATTTCCATGTTTCCTTTCTATTGGCATAATTTGATGCACATACAAAGCATATATTGTCCGAAATCCCACCAGGCACATTCGGTAATGTTTGTAAACAACCCTTGTGTGACACAACGACCTAGATCTCCATCAAAATGTAGTTCCTACCCAGAGGCCTATAATAGCAGTGACAAGTTTCTGTAGGTTGCTCTAGCGGTGCAGTGTGGACCTAAATACATGGAGTGAATCCGGGTTGGTGTCTCTTAGGTCTCATAGATTATTTTATTACCCACCTGATACGGAGTCTCCATACTAAGACTATGGAGATTACAGATCGCGACTGAGGAGGATACGGAGCTCCGTACCCTCCTAGGAGGATACGGATTTTTGAGATGAAAGTAGTCCCAAACATAACTTCTTAATTACTTTGAAAAGTTTTCTAACGATCATATTTATTGCTTTAATCTAAAAATAAGTGAGTAATAAATACAACATTACCATAATTTCCATCTGTGTGGCCGTATTCTCCTTGTAGTTGACGCTACGCAATACTCCTCGCTATCGCTTGGAGTATTACTGCGCGTCAACTACGCAGAGAATACTGCCAGTCAGATCAAAATCATGGTAATATTGTGTATGTATCCCAACCTGTGGCACCCCTTGCTCAACCCTATGAATACAGCAGGGATCGAACTGCCATGTCCTCGGGCAATGAAAACACAGACTACCACTCTGCCCTTTACACTTACAATATTCCTAAGGAATTAAAGCTACCAGTCTTGTCAATATTTTCCCAAGGTTATTCTTGAAAAATCACATCACTTACATTTGCTTCCAAGTCAATAAGTTGAGTAGAGATGTATTGTAAGACTCCAATGAATGCGAGCAGGTAAATCATAGCCAGGCCTGAGGATGTCGCATATTGCATGCCTGCCAATAAAATGCAACAGAGACAAGTAAACCATCCAATAAATGTCAAGCTCATTGACTCCTGCAGAATATCTAACAGAAAAGCGGGAATTCAGTGTAAAGATCTCTCTAGTAGGGAGCAATATAAGGATAGAGCCAAGGGCTCCGGCAGCCATAGCCATGATAATCCATTCTAATCTATTATACGGTCTGCTGGGGTGGACAGAAATTACCAATCTGTTCACCCTCTTGGTTGCCTCGCTCCTCATGGTGCAGACCGGATATGCTTGCAGCATAACTAAAGCGACTGGGGTGGGTGGGGAGTTAGGTTAGCGGTAAAGAGCACGGGACTTTGTTGATTTGGGTCCCACTGCAGCCACTTTTCTCCTATACCCCCCAGCAGTGGTAGATTTACTGCTATATCAAAGGCCAATCCTTCTCATACCATGTCTATGTGGTGTGGGAAGTAAAAGAACTCTCACCTCTGTAAATGTGTAGGGGTGGGATTTCTTCCTAAATTCATTTCATAGATTCGATCACCACCCTTGTGGTGTAAAAGAACCTTGAGAAAGTCTGGTGAGAACTTTCAATGGTTAACTGGACGTTAAATCAAACCCACAAACCCACAAACAAATCTATTATACTTGTTTAACCCCTTCAGGGCAGGTGTTGCCATAAGACATCAACCAGCCCAGGGCCAATAATGCTTTAAGGCATCATCTTTTAAGGCTGAGGGTGGATGATGCCTCAAAGCATCATTTACTGGATATATATATATTTTTTATTTTTTTATTTCACATATAATTCACCTTAAAGTAGGTGGTCTTCCATTATAAGTATAATACAAAATCCGGGCTGTTTACAAAGTCAATATAGTCAATAACCAAATCACATGTAAATTACAAAAGGTGATAATAATTAGAGCTAATTAATTAATTAATTAATTGATTAACTGATTGACATACAAATGGTGTAAAAGAGTAAATGGTAATCAGTAAGTACAAAATAGAAGGATGATGATGGTTATGAGGAATAAGAGGAAGGCCATGCTATGCCAAACACAGGCCCAGTGTAGTTTACACAAAGTTCAGTATAGCTGTAGCTTGGGCAGGTTGGCGATGGCTCTTTTGAAGCTGGCTTTATTAAATCTATTTTAAGAAGAAAATCATTTGTGAACAAACTTGAAATTCCCAAGGGATGTAGGTCTAACAAAATATTTTCTAGTCATTTTTAATAGAAATAAATGTATTCAGGATCACAGATCATATCACATATTGAGTCTTTGAAATCTGAGTTCAGAGGAAATTGCCTCCAATCCTTTCGTTCCCTTGAGAGGTATGGGGCAGTTGGTTGCAGTGCTGTGAGCACTGCTAGGCGGTGTCTCATTCATCATATGCCACTTATCCTTTAAATGGGATTCACACGGTGGGATCCATGTACCTCACAAAGTGTTTGTCTGAGACAAATCCTGTTGAGATTTGGTACTGGAACACAATCTCCTCGTGTGAATGACAGGGTTCCATTTTGCTGAGACAACTTTTTTCCCTTTCAATTATCGGCGACAATCACCCCTAACAAGGAACAGAATCTCATGAGATTTTGACTTGAAACAGGTTTAAAATCTATAGGGACATTTTGGTGAGACAAATGGACCTGCTGCGACCATGTACCTGCCCTAGCCAATAGGAGGCCAGCAAGCATAATTACATGTTTGTAACACCCCTCACATCAAGGGTAATTGAGTCCCAAGGTGAGTGGTCACTGTGACTATGTCTGAGATTATGTACTAGGTGTGTCCTCCCGCGTGAATCAAATTCGCCATTTTTCCTTGAGACTGATAAAAGTACTTAGCCATGAGAATATTTTACCAAACGAGAATTGTCTGAGACTAGAGAAAAGGTGTGAAGTACACCAGTCTCAGGTACATGAGTCTCTTTGTGTGAATCCCACTCCAGCTGAATCCTATTCACAGAGAATTTATTGACTTTGTGATACAATTGTACTTGTCCTTTTTACTTTTCTCTCATAGTTTGTATTCAACTTGATATTATAATGCAATTTGTTGTATAAATCACATCATATTTTAACAGATAAACCTTGTTTAACCCTCCTTTCTGCTTTTGACCAGATAGACGTGATAGAGATTATTTTTTTAACCATGCAGTTGTAGGTTTCCCAAAGGTGGATCCCATGTGCTAATCTTCTGCTTTCAATATCATACCTAATTTCTGCACTGCTTGTGATTGATTGCCTGTACAAAGAGGCTATGAATATCTTTCATTACCTTTCTCACATAGCATGAACAATTTTCCCTGGATGCTCACCGATCAAGAACCAAATGTTTTGTAACAGAGTCATTCCTTTCTGCCATAAGATCTGGAGAATAAATACTTAGATTTCAAGTGAATTATTATCTTCCTACTATTATTAACCTTACCTGATGAGTTTATGATGACTGTCGCAGCTATGTAGCTCCCAACTAGTAAAAATGATAAGAAATCAACACGTATTCCTACAAAACGTGAACTTTGTAGATATAGATACCATGCTGATGCATGTTTGTCGATATGAGAGTATGCCTCTGACAGAAAGTAACTCTGTTTCCTCAGTGCACGAATCACTTGAATGCCTTGAATTGTTGTAGAGAGGTGGGAATATGTAGGACTTCGAACTGCAAGACATATTACATGATTCAAGTTCTTTTGGAGAAATAACGTTAAAGGTCCAACATATTTGTTCAATTCTCTTGTATCGTGTCCACATAATCATTTTAGAACAATAGAGAGAACATAATTTTGGGTGAGGGTATTCTCAATATACCAGGTTCCCAAGAAATGTACTCATGAGAATGGTAAAAAAAGAGAAATGGGTATTATTGCCCTAAACTGGAAATATAGGCATGTGGGTTGCTCGAATGAATTTGATTTAAAGCTACTAATGAACTATAGTTTAATCATATCTCCCTTGCTAATTTTTGTAATTCATAAAGAGGTTTGGGCATTATTATATACCCGTGGCTGTATAAACTATGTATACTGCCCACTCCTACCCATGGCGTATTTATACCCGTACGACACGCTGTGACATACAGGGTATGTGATCACACGACCAGGTAAAATTTCGCAATTTTTAGGTATATAATAATAACACGAAAACAGGCTGACTGTCTTAGTAAGTCAAAATACTTGTTAAAGTTATCTTGATTTTTACATATATACATGCCAATATTGTGCACCTGTACCTGTACATAACACATCCATCCAGCTGTTCAGCTTCCCAGTCTGCCTCTACATTCCCTGTGCACCTATAACAAAACTGAAGCCCTCGCTCCAGATTCTGACCCCGGTTCTGACCCAGTCGTGACTCTGCCTCCTACTCTGACTCAGAGGAGGTGTGAAGCGTAGCGCCCCCTATCGTTTTGGCATGGTCTCAAATGACAGCTGAATGCGGATTCCTATACTAAAATAGGCTAACTAGTAACAGCTACTACATACAAACTGTTAGAGCTCTTTCAAAAATCTTTTCAGATATTGATAGAGTGATATCTAATGTACTCCAAACCACAATAGAGCTCAATAGAGTTCCACGTTTTATGGCTGTTTGGTCTTGTGGAATACAACGTTATTTCTCATAGGCTATTGCGTGGAAGCCTCACACAGTCCTTTCTCAAGAGCTCCTTCCCCTCTGCTGGCAGGTTTGAAAGTGGCGCCTTGAACCCTGCCGCGATCGCATATATGAGTTGGGTGCCTATAGGGGGCGCTACGCTTCACACCTCCTCTGACTCTGACTCTAACACTGACCCGTGTCTCCAAATACAGTCAAGTGTAAGATTGTGCCTTGAAAGCAGAGTCAGCCTCAAAGACACTGGTTTTTGAAAGTACAAGTTATCAAAAATCAGATACAAATTTGTGATATAAGATTTTACAAATAGACTTGTATGATTAATGGCAAATCTAATAAGTACAACAGTGCTATCCCTTGGTGCAGTGATCTGACCTAGCGCAGATACTTACAGAAACTGGCATAAATATGAAGCTAAGTAGTACAACCTTATTTATGCCTAAGGAATAATTCATATGCAGCAATTAACTATATGTAAATTGAAATGCACTTTCTGTGTAAAGAATGTGAAGATATGTATATATGACTGAGAATTGGACATATATATATATATTCGTCTATAGATGAAGCATATACACAAAGGCAAATAAGGCAAAATCATTTACAATTTGCGATTCAAGCCACTTCGAAAAAATTGTCAGGGCATAATCATCACCATAGTGATGAAGTAGATCAATCACCTATATTCTAAAACTGGGCATTTACACTAAAAACATTCTTGCCATTGGTGATGCATAATTGTCAGGTGGTGCTAAATTCATGAAGTGTCATGCAAAGTCATCTAGTATAAGTGCTGGGTAATCCTGATGACTTTTAATAACCCACACTGATAGAAATCTGATATTCAGTACACTATGACCCAGTTGTTTTAGTTTAAAGTCATGATTCCATATAGCCAATTTTACTGTCAATGTCCTCCAGATGTGCTCAAGTTAAGGTCCTGACACCCACATACCTTGTTCCATTGCGCCCATGGCTTCAATGCAGACACCAGACATTGGCCAGATTTGGTGCTAGGACCTTAACTGGAGTACATCTTGATCACATCAGGAGTGAAATCGGCTATATTGAATCAAGCCTTTAAGCACAGACATGGCTCATCACTGTTGCTGTTCCAAATCTAGTGTGTCGAACAACCGAATCAAACCACAGAATGAAACAGGTCAAACAAAGCTGAGCTCGGTTTATTTCTGGTGTTACGCTCAGCTGTGGATGTCTCAATGAACACAGAGGCTTCAATGTGTGTTCAGTTCATAATTATATAGAACTGCAGCGAGAATCGTATAAATAGACAATACTCCACTCGTTTGGATGTGCCCGCATCGTCATCGAGGCGAAGCCGAGTGATGATTATGGCACATCGAAACGAGTGGAGTATTGTCTATTTTACGATTCGAGTGCAGTTCTGGATTTATCTTACCCCTGGGCCCTTTCTATGCTGTTAGATAGTATCAGAATATCAGTATAGCTCAAATATACCTAGCGAATTCACTACGCCACGACCGTGGCGTAGTATTGTCACTTTATGGGGGTGATCGTTGAGTATTATTTCCTAATGTTATTTCTATGGCGAAGCTTGTACCAGGGGTGAGATAATGCTGAGAACAAATATTTTATGGTTAGACAATGCCATATCAAACATCCAGATCATGAATAGATGTCTACATAATAAGGTCATTCTTACAGCTGCCCTCGAGTCTCCTTAGGTGACGGACACAGAATATGGAGAAGTACAAGAAACAGAAGACAGCAGCACTGACCAAAAGTGCACTCAAAATCATCCATGGAAATATGACGCAGCAGTAGATGGTGAATGCAATCAAGCCAGATATAAGCTACAATTGTAATCAGGATAAAAGGAATGATGATTTATTCAAATACACATTCATAATCATTCATTATGCAAATTATATCTTTTAGAACCATTTCACAAATACTTTCATATTTTTCCTATACTTAGATATGTGATAACAGTTGCCTTGAATTTATGTTATTTGTGGATAAGATGAAAGTGATATCTACATATGATTTGACCTTGAGTTTGAGTAACCAAGCATTCACACTATACAATTTTGGCCAGTGATTCTGGCATTTTGCACCTCCTGACCACTTTCAGCAATAAAATGAAAAAAAAATTGTCAAATGTAAACACCAAGCATGTGGTGACTGCAAATTGTCTGATATCATCAGAATATACAATTCACCACCACCTGACGACTATTGGAGACACTGTGATGCCCACAACTATTTCAAAAGGGCTTGAATTAGTCTTCTAGCTGGACGGGGATTCTGGGAAAACTTTTAGTTATCAGTGTAAATGCTTGGGAACATTAGGAGATGGATGACTTTTCTGGTGGACATTGCCACCACCTATTGGCTTGACGATCTACAGTCACCACATATTTAGTCATCTTGTGACAACACCAGGGACCTGTTTCAGTAGTTTCGTGACATGTCTAGATAGCGTCTGTGACACCATACGGACAGGTCACATGATTGCAATCGATGACACAACGAGTTTCACTCACTTCCCGTAGGAATTAAGCAATGACACTTCAACATGAGGATGGGATACATCTAATCTATTATCATTCCAAATATGAAGAAGATTGGCCACTTCGCTCTTCTGATATTTGCTAGTCTTTTTACCGCTGTTGCTTAGACTGTTGGTGCCGATGTTGATGTCTGTCTAGGCCTAATGTCACGAGACTACTGAAACAGGTCCCTGGTTACAATAGAATTGGTCTCAATATTTCCTCTTTTATGCTGCATTTTAAATGTGTTAGAGTTTGTGGAGATCATATCCCCCACACAAAACTTAATTCTGTAAACTTTATATGTGAACATTACCCCAATAGAGTGTGTCAGAGGAATGGGCAGATTAATATCCATGAAACCAGTATCTCGTGCAAATCTGTTCAGCACTTGACCTGAAATATGCAGATTTGCATCTTAGGACATACAATGAAATGATTTTTTTCTAGGTGACTAAACTCTTCTAGACATTCAACCTCTGAGAGCTTTTACCACCACATCTTGACAAACATGCAATCTTGTAATGTTTAAAAATGCCAATTCACTTTTATAGCCAATATCATTATATACCTATGAGCAAATGAGACGCCTATACTATCTGCTCATAGGCATATATCAATCATATAGTTCAGCAAGGGTGGAGCATATGAGCCCATACGTTCACAGTGTGAGCATATGAGCCCATACGTTCACAGTGTGAGCATATTACAATGCATGCACACTGTGAAGACTAATCACAGGCAAAAAAAAAGGTTTTTATATTTGTGTGTATGTGTGTACATGTGTATGCTCTATATAACAAAGTGACAATTTTTCTGGCAAGTAGACTTGTCTGTATTTTGTATCGATTCTCTCTGCACACTAACATTTTTCTTTTTATACAAAAAGAAAAAAAAGAAAAAATCATAATGAATTTATCATGATATCAAAGAAGTAGATAGAAGCTCTGATCACTTCTCTGATGATATATGCATGCCCATCGCTAAAGTAGTGGAAGCAAGCCTGCAAAACCATGTAAACAAAGCGTCTAAATGTAAACAAGCAGCAAAGGACACATTGTTTACATGCAAAACTAATATAATTCAGCTTAGTTTTTTTATTATGTATAGTGTATTGATTCTATTTTTTCGTTTTTTATTTTTATTTTAAACAAAAGAAAATGCTGGTCATGGCCGGCAGTCCATTCAAAAGGGTCTTTACTATATACCTACTGCCGTAAGTGACGTAATTACAACACGCTACTACCCATGATATACTGCACAGCTGTGCAGTATATCAGGGTTCATTTCACGATCGTAAAGGATATGATTACGACGTCGATATTTAAAAATGGCTGACGGTGTCTCTGCTTCGACATCGGTAAGGTTAACGTTAGAGTACATAGAGAAGACTTACTGAAATCAAAAATACATATATGAATTACAGAAAAACTTCGAAGTACAGTAAAAAAAACACTTGAATAAACATGGCAAGCACCTTAAAAACAAGAGTGCAATGAGAGAACAACTGCTATGTTTTCTTCCCAACGTTTTCCCGCTGGTTTGCAAGTGACAACAAGTGTTGCTATGCAGGTTGCTATGTGTGTTGCTATGCGATAATGTCACATCCGCATTCCACGATCAAAGCGAAAGCTAGGGTTCATGTTGACCGTTCTGTGGCCAAATTTGATTTAAAATGGCTCCTACAACTTAATTAAGGTAACTATATCAATGTTTTGAAGGTATATAGTAAATAAAAAACGTTGTGCCTGTAAAAGTACAAATTTTGATCCTCACTCGGGCCCTGGGATGTTTACAGCTTGGTGTAAACACCTCGCTGTAAACGGTCCGGGGCCCGAGTTCTGATCGAAATTTGTACGTTCACAGGAACATTGTTTTATTACTATATGTATAGAACATGAGGTTGAAGGGTGGAGCGTATGGTATAGTTTGGTTCATCCGTTGTGTGCCTAATTGAGCCTAGAAGGGGCTGCTACAGCTTTATTATAGATATTATTGGTTTGTGATAAATTAAATACCAATATTATTGTATTTAATTTGAGGTACATAATAATAAGAAAACCTTATACCCATGTTTGAATTTTTATTTTTACCTCACCCCCATCCCTGAACCTTTACACCTTGGTCTAAAGACCTCGGTTTAAAGGTCTGGGCAAAAGGGATCGGTAAAATAAAATCTTTGCACTAGAATACAGTTTTCTCATATTATCAGAATATAGGTTTGAACAACTACTATTCATTTTTAGTTTCTCCAATCATATCAAATAAAATATTTGGGAATGCATTCAGCATGTATCCCAAAGTTTAGTAAAAGACATTTACAAAATAGTGAACCACTGCAGAAAGCCTTTTTTCAACATTATCTTTATACTCAGAACAGGTAAATGCAGACAAAAAATAATATATTATGATTTTGGAAAGCATACCAACAGGGTTTGTTTCAAAGAAATATAATGGGGCGCCGAGGACAAATGTGAACATCCTATCATACAATCGACGTCCTGCCGTCACTACAAACACTGACATCAGCCCGGCCGCCAGTTCAACAAATAGAAGTGTGCTCAGGACAAGAGCTCCAACGGTTAATGAAAACCATCTGTCACCATACTCGGATAGCATTGTGGTGGACGCGGTGGCATTTCTATCAGTGTGATTCCTTCCTGAGTACCTGGAGTGAATCAACATTTGAGGTTACTATGTCTTTCAATGGGATGCTAGAGTGTTTGCAGTTGTTGACATTGCCAATTTCACTTTAATATGTAAGGTGTTACAGCATGTGCTGTTTTAAATTGTGAGTTGGTGGAGAATACTTGATCTTACTTTAGGTGTGTACATGTGTGTTCCCATGGATATCAATATGTATGCATGTCCTCTAGATTGGACATTGATGAATATCTGATTGCAGATTAAAGGTTATATATTAGTTATCCATATCTGATTCCAGATTAAATATTATATTTTAGTTCTCCATGGCTGGACAGATGTACTCTTGACAAAGAAATTCTTTTTTTCTTTTTTTTATTTCAGTACTGTAAGTGGGTACATATCCGGACTCTGCTTTGCAATTATTCTGGCCGGCATTCATCATTATAGAACAATTCTTGAACAGAAACATGGATTGTCTAGTAGTAGTTATTTACATAGATGAACATGAGGTAATAATGAGATTATGTAATGAAATTTACAATCACGATCAATACCTTGCGATTTGGTGAAACCACTCGCATCAATCGGTCAAGATTTCTTGTACCATTTTTGTTTTAGATACCTTTTGTAGCCATACACTTTGTCATTTTGGACTTCTATTGGAAGTTTGTTCCAGCCCATCATGCCTTCGTACATAGGACTTTTTCTGAAAAAGGATGTTTTCCGCCTGCTGAGTTTTATGTTTCTTTTACATTGTGCTCTAGTTTTAGGTTCATTAATCATCTCAACACCGCTAGCTATCTTTCTCATTAACAATAGTTTCAAATACATACGCCTTTCGGCCAATTTCTGGACTGTGCATAATTCATGGAGTCTGTCAGTAGAATGTTCCCCTATTCTGGTTCTTGTGCAGATTCTAAGTGCTCGGTTTTGAGCCTTTTGTAATTTGTTCGCATTAGCTTGTGAAGCACCACCCACCAAATATCCACAATAATCAAAAATAGGACTAATTAGCATTTTATAAATCTTAATACTCCTCGTCTTATCTATATATTTCCTTATCTTCGATAGTTTAAACAAACCGTAGTTTACCCTTTTCAGTGTTTCCGCAATACAGCGTTCCCAACTCAGACATTCATCCACAACTACTCCCAAATAAGAGTAAAAGCTACAATACGGTAGCGCAGTCCCATCAACTAGTATCGGAGGAATCAGATGTCTGTTTGCCTTTTCTAAATTCAGTTTAGACCTTGAGCCGTATAAGCAAATTTTTGTCTTGTTGACATTGATCTTCATAAAGTTTTCCTTACACCAGGAGCATAATTTATCAATATCCGTTTTTAATCTATTTATTGCTGACAACTGATCTTTATCGCTCGTAAATAGTAAAAAATCGTCCGCATAAAATAAGTGTGAACAGATAAAAGGATTCGCTATGATATCGTTTAGATAACAGTTAAAGAACAACGGACCTAATATACTACCTTGCGGTACCCCATTTTTCACACTCTGGTAAGTCGACAATGTATCGCCAACTCTAACCCTTTGCTGTCTGTGAGAAAAGTAATTCTTGGTCCAACTTAAAATATTTTGATTGATACCCATTCTCCCCAGTTTTTTTGATAAAATAGAATGACTGACCCGATCAAAAGCTTTGCTTAAGTCAACGAAAATACAAGTTGAGATGCGCCCCAAGTCTCTATCAGAGTAAAGCGTCTGAACAAGTTCAGTAACTGCGTCGGTCGTACCTCTGCCTTTTCTGAACCCGTACTGTTTCGGATTTAGTAAGCTATGTTCATCTATATGGTGGGTAATAAGTCGATGTATTAGTTTTTCCAAAAGTTTACCTGGCAGGGGTAAGAGCGCTACTGGTCTCCAGTCTCCGACATGCTCAGACATCCCATTTTTAGGAATAGGTATGACATCTGCCATTGCCCATTTAAAAGGAAAAATAAAATCTGCAGAGAAGTTTGAAACATATGCCTCATCTGGTCGGGTATAACCTCAAAAGCGTCTTTTAACACTTTAGAGTTCATCTGCGGAACTCCGCTGCTCTTATGTATATCTATGTTCTTTATTGTTTGATAAACATCACTCAACAGTAAGATCGGTTCCTCGGCAGCGGCCAGGCCATCTCCGAAATGGTCATGTTCACATTGCGAATCCTCAATAGAATCAGTTGATGATATATCACCCACTTTGATAAAATGAGAGTTTAGATAATCAGGTATTACCTTGTCCTCAACTATTTCTCCTGACTCACAGTCTCAAAGTCTAGTTATCGTAGTGTCACCTTTTGGGTCATATAGTTTTTTTACCGTATTCCAGAACTTACGAGGACAGTTTAGCAAATCTTCCAATTTGCTGGACCAATAATCCCTTTTAGCCCTTTTTATTTCCCTCTCTATTTCCCTCTTAAGATATTTAACTCTATTCAATAATACCTGCGTGCCATACTTTTTATGTAAGTAAACCGTTTCCTTCCTCTCCACAAACAGATCTAAGATACAATCAGTTATCCATTCATTTTCCTCTCGTTTAAAGCTCATTTGTTTTATTGGACAGGTTTTGTCCAGGTATTCCTCTAACGCTTTTACTATCATATCCCATTGAGTGTTCGGATCGTTACTCAAATAGAAGTCGGACTAATCTAATCCTAACAGGTGTTGTTGTAAATCATGTTTACAGTATTTCCTATAGCTGCGGTCCTTGAAAGGTGTATTCACCTTAGGCCTGGCTATCCGACATCTCTCGGCCATTACGGCTTAGTGGTCACTTATAAGATTAGTGTCGATATGTGGCTGGGTAATATAATCTGAGTTTGTTAATATGTGGTCAATGCATGTCCCACTACTGGGCCTAGTAACTCCGTCAATGTAGTTCTTTAAATTGTTTTCCCTACAAAAATCCATAAATGCAATACTGTCCCTAGAGTTTCTTGTGCGTAAATTAACATTGTCGTCCCCCATTAACCATTTTTCAAAATATTTATATCTTTCCAAATTTAAGATTTTCTTGAGTTTTTCTATGAATTCCTGTAGATTAGTGTCAGGTGGTTTATAATAAACTATAACTAAGATTTTTTTATTGTTTGGTTTTACTAGTTCAAGAACCAGTACATCACTGTTTTCAGTACTTGCTGTGTCGTCTTTATTAAGGTGACAAAACCCCCTCCATTTTTTATTTACGAAACAACAAACACCTTCACCGATTCCATGGAGCCTGTCTTGCCTATATATAAGTCTATCCGAGGGATTTACCATATTACAGCTATGGTTGTTGTTCAGCCAAGTTTCTCCAAAACCCATAATGTCTATGTCCTTATAGATAAATGACACCTCATCCATATGTCTATGTAGGTATATATGTGTAGACGAGGCGTTCGGAGTCCGGTGTACGACTGCACTGACGACCAGTTTTTTCCCACTTCGAATCCGCGCCGGAAACGTATTTCCACTCTGATTCGGATTCTCATTGGTTCTTGTGGGTGGTTGTCTTGGGAGACGTGTACACAATGTTTTCTAAGCATGTCATTGGCCCTGTGCCAGGATGTGACCCGGTCTGACCTGTGGTGACCTATGCTGACCCAAGATAGAGTCAGAGGGAGATCTGATTTTCGTTTTTATGCTTGAAAACTAGTTTTTGAGTGCAGTTTCGCCGTCTTCCGGCTCTTCAGGTACATGTGAGGACTTTCTGGTGGGTTTGTGTTGTGATCATTGTTACCTTTATGTATGATCAGTGTGCAGGTATTGCTGTCAGACTGTCATGGGTTGTTTTTTGTGTACTTTTGTGGGTGTGTCTGGAGTGACAGTGGCCCTTCTATGTTTTTGTTTTGTTTACCTGGTCATTGTGCAGCCTGGATTGAGTAAACTAGTGTAATATTATTAGCAAATTTTTAGAACCATGTGTCTTGACTTGTCTGTCTTGACCTGTTAATATGTTTTTAGAAGACCACACATTAACAGGCATATGTCTATGTAAGCTTCTTACATTCAAGTAGCCCATTGTTATGCTTCTCCTATCCATTGGAAGTTGATGTAAAACTTTTCCCTACCCACAGTCTGAGTCATCATTGGTATGTAGATCAGCAGGTCGAACAAAAGTGAGGAGATGAAGTGATGAGAAGTTGAGGTGGAATTGAAATAGATCCACCCCAACGTTGGAGCGGACCAGGCAGTGCAGTCGGGTCTGTGTATCCTGAGTCCGGTGATTTTTTTTTGATTTTTTTTTTAAATCGATTTCTTTATTGTAACCATTTATAAGTATACATTCAAGTCATTTTAGACTACATGATTAGTCGTAGGTCCAATAAAGTGGCAGAGCCTCAATTGTCATAGCAATTGTTTTTCATGGCTGAGCCAAACAGTGTCCATACAGTGTCCGATTTAAAGGTGCTACTTGAGGTATCCCTGTGCTCCGTAGACCCAAGGCAGCCATTCATGCAACATAGTGCTTACATAAGATTATACATCAAGCACAGATAGATAATATTAAGTTCAGTAAAAAAATAGCCTTATAATAAGGGAAATAATATGATATAGACATTCATTATCTCACCATAATTGAATAATTAAGTGAATAATTAAGTGATTTGGTAGTCGAGACTATGGTAAGCCTTTCGTACTGACGGTTCTAGTATAGATAGTTAAATATCCAGCACGATGCATGCGATAAATATATAGTCTAGTATTATAGTACCATTCTTTAGTCTAAAATGTACAAATATACAATGATGCGTTATATGAAACTACAACTTAAATATTAATCATGGAATTTATATATATACATAAGGACCTCTAGTCATGCAATGCACGCAGGCATATATCAGCTGGGATTGTTGTTATCAACTACCTCAGTAGACTAGGGGAAGCCACAGAGCAGTCTGACAAGATCTTGAATATTTAGTAGTAGACTAAGTAAAGCCACTCGGAGCAGAGATCAAAAGAAACATATACTAAATACACCCATACAACTACCATTAGTTGTGTATACCTGCCTGCAAATTGTTGATAAGGGCTCTGATTAGCGGGTCTACCATCTTTTTTGCATAACAGCCTGTGGCATGACAACCGTCATGCAATTTGTCTAGAGAGTGAGTGTATTTCCTTTTTGTACACCTATACCGATGGATTACATGATGTTTGCGCGGTGAGAAATAGTTGTCTAGATCATTTAATCTTCCTAGCTGAACGTTTAGGAGAAGTACCCGTATGTTCAGCTCATCTAGCTGATGACTGTAGGAATCGTTTCCTTTATTGTATCGGTGCAAGTCCAATGCATAGGTGGTAACAAAAATAGTCTTAATATTTTGGTTGATACCCCTCACATCCCGCTTGAAGAGATCACAGAATGACATTAATCTCTCCAGCATATCCTCTTTAGGTAATGTCTAATGCGTAGTGAGACCACCTCGAAATTCTGCAGGACACGTATATCCACTTTCAAAAGATGGACTCGCGAGTCTCCTATCAATAGGCGCGACATGCTAGATAGTATTTCTAACCAATATTAACGCTTAACTCTGCTTTTGCACACAAAAGTTCTCTCACCTTCTCTAGAATGCGGCCTGCCTGGTTCTGACCTAGGTAGACTGATTCGTCGTATTTGTTGTCCACAAACCAGTACCCCCCGCCCCAGTATTTGTCGGGGGTGGCCTCGATTAAATGTAGGGGGTGGGTCGCGATTAGGCGTTCTTTCAAACTTCTGTTCTGACTGAATTTGGCTTGTACTATCGGAGTCAGAATGCTCACTTTAACATCATCCCATCCTGGTGGGTTAAACTTCTTTCCCAACCTTTTCATTTCCCTTGGGTCCTTAGTGGACAATATTGCATCACCTATAATCTGATTGCCCTCAAGGTCAGCCTATATGTAAACGTAGGCCTGTTTAGAACAACTAAAAACGTTCTGTTTCTCTATTTCGTAGATCACCTTTCCATCATGGTTTAGCATTCTCCATGGTACTGTGACTTTCACCTCCGAGGGGGAAAAGTTACTTAGAAAAAATTCCTTACCGCAGAACAGAATTTCCCCTTGTCGGTTTCTCCTTGTACCCCCCCTGCACAAGTCCAAGATCGTCATTCTTAGTTTTTATTGTTTTGGGACTCACGGGTGCGGGTGTAACAGAGGTCACCACTGCTGGGGCCCGTTTCAATAGAATGGGTCACTAAATCACTTAGTGACATGTTTAGTGACGCCAATAGTGACTTGAATAACAGAAAAAGTTTGGTCGCGTTGCAATAGGCATGTCACTAAAGGGGAGGTGTGTCTTGTCACTATTGTGGATGTGTCCCTAGTTTGGGACAACACATGTTGGGTACCCCACCTCTCATACTCATGTCCTACTGGGGACAAGTGGTGTCAAGGTGAAGGTCACTGGATAAATTTGCGACTGCGCTTGAGTAGTTCTACACTGGACACCAGAGCAACATTTTCTATGACAAAATTCAAATGTGAATATTGTTGGATTGCATGGGCCGATATCCTTTATATTTGGCATGTTTATAGGTTGTATGTGTCCCTAACTGGGATTAAAGTTTCATAGCTTAATTCCTATGGAAAGTAAAGTTATGTGTTTGTGACATCTAAAACGAGAGGGTATACCCTCTCGCTATTTAAGACACTACAGTGACCATTTTAGTGACTGGACACCCACTTCTGAAATGGTACAAGCCACTATTTGGGTCTGTCTGTTACCCTATGTCCCACAAACGGTTGTCCCTTAACTACTGAAACGCGAAGTACCGCTATTGTGTCACTAAACCCAATAACGGACGTCCTACAGACTATTGAAACGGGTCCCTGGTGTAGTGTCAATGGCTTGGGTAGGTTCATCGTGTACTATTGTGTTGTTGATTACATCCCCCTTGTTTACCTCCTGAGCCTTTGAGGCGCTAGTTATAGGTATGCGTGCTGCCTCGACATCTATAGGTCCAACTTCTTGTACCCTGTACCCTTTATCCACTTGACCCGATAGTTTCCTTGTGATCTCATCAATAACCTTTTGTCTATAATTTGGCTCACTAATGGATGGTGGTTGTGTTGACTTTGTTGTTGTTGTTTTGCCATCTTCCGGTTGCCAATCCAGTGGGTAATAGTCTGCCGGTATTTGGTTGATATCTGTCAGATTATATATCGTTCCTCTGATATTCGCCCCTTCGGGTATCATCTCTGCTTTATGTCCTTTCCTAGTTTGATACCCTACGATCATTCTCAGTATTCCTCGACTTCTACGAATGGGCCATGGTTCATCCAGTCTTACCGTAATCTCGTCGTATGGGTCCTTACTGTGGATTTTGTGTGAGTGTTTCAGGATGTGCTCCTGTGCCGCTGTATTGCTGAACGATACCAAAATCGGTTTATGATTATCCCTATTTGCTGGGCGCGGCCTTCGGTTGTTTCCCCTACGTGTTATGTCCAGGACATCGTCTGTTTTGTAGAACTGACCAGTAGTGGATACGATATCATGAAATATCTGTTTAATATTTTCCTCCTCATAGTATGGTACTCCCAGTATTACCACGTTCCAATCCCTGTGCGAGAAAAAGAATCTAGTATATCTATTAGTTGGAACAGAACCTCCTGCTACCACAGTCGCAAAAGTTTTTTCCGCTGTATTTTCGCTTTTCGATTGAGTCGCAGACGGTGGACTGCCGCGCTCCCTATCTTGTTGGAGTAGCTTGTCCACTTTAACTTGGGTGGAGTGTAGTTCCCGTTCCAGTGCTGTTTGCTTGTTGGCAAGTATCTCCCCTTTCCTCGCAATATCCTCAATTTTTCCATCCACATTAGACCTTTTAACTCTCTTGAGAATTCCCCTGAAATGTCCAATCGTAACTCGGCTAACCTCATTGACACAATATTATCTAGCTTTTTTGTCATTTCAGCTTCACTATTTTTTTCGCATCCAAGATCAGTTCCTTTAGTACATTTAGACTAGTTTCCTCCGCCTTTGAGTTCCGGTTAACTTTACCCTCATTGCTACCATCCTCTACTACAATAATACTACTGTCCAGTTTTGCAACCTCTTCCGACATCGGTTTTAATCTCTTAGGTTCCGCCATAGTTGGTGAAGTTATCATATCAAATAGTTCTATTCCTCTTTTTGCCTCCTCCTCTTTCATTCTTATTGTTAGCCGGCTTCTTGTTTTGGGGTGCCATCTACGACACCTCGGACTGCCCTATAGATTGACTCCGGTTTAGAGCTCGTGTTCCGCCGCGAAACCCCTTGACCTCTACTTCCGCACAACAAAATAGTTCCCCTGTGAGTCAAAATATCACTGATATTATCAAGAATAACCAACCGATTTCTTCTCTCATAGTCTCCTCCCGTGTTCGGTGAGTTCACACTACTTGCTTTATCGTCAGTATTTATATAGAACGTCCTGACCATGCTGTACAATTCACAGAACGAGATGGTAATTTACGGTTTGTACTGACCGAGGCGTTTACGCCGAGTTCCGTACAAACGGTAAATTATCATAGAGTTCCGTGAATTGTACAAGCATGGTTGGACGTTATATATTTACTATATACCCGAATTTTTAAAAAAAATCAATTTCATTTTGCTTAACAACCAATTTTTTAATAAATGTGCATGGCAAGGTGGTCCGTATTTTAGTGTACGGACCGGCGGTCCGTACAGTATTTTTACGTCATATGCCGAAACGGTGCGTATTTACAGTATATACGGTATGGGTATATAGTAAACAAGTGTAAGTCCTAGATCATTGAGAAAACCACCAAGTTCTACGGAGCACCGCGACGCGTGTGTTCACACCATGGCCGCCATGAATTTTCATGTATCTCATGAAAGCTAGCTGGGTAGTCTATTTAGATAACAGGCCACACTTTACTAAAACATTTCTCTTCTTCTTGTCAGATCTATGTTAATCTTTCACCAAAAGATGAATAATCGACCATGTTGTAGGTTCATCTTTTTTTCTTTGAATTAATGTTGCAGTCAACCAATACAGGTCCTTACCAGACTTTGTCAAAGTTAAGCTTTTCTCACTGCGTTTACACCACAAGGATGGTGATCAAATCTTTTTGATATATATAGAAAGCTCACCCCTTCGCATTTAAGGAGGTTCAAGTTCTCTGAGTACCAACCCGACAAAGACATGGTATGAGAAGGAGTGGCATTTGATACAGTAGTAAGTCTACCACTGCTGAGGATGACAGAGAAATGTAGCTGCAGTGGGACTCAAACCCACATAGTCCAACAACCTTTGGATTACAAGTCCAGTATTCTTAACCAGTGAGCTACCTCTGAACCCCTCAAGCCATGTGTGCCTTCCTTTATTTTATTCGGCGTAGGGTGAAATCTTTTTGATGATGCTAGATTCATAGTTCACACACCATAGCAAATAACTTTCATAATATCTAATCTCGAGTAGCAATGAGCCTTTGCTGACACAGAGGTTGTCAACAAGAAGACAACATGGTTATTTTTCTATTGATTATCAGCTTTCTTTTGTAACTCTGTAACACACTGTTATGTGTGGCTTGCTTTATTCTATTTATTTTTTTCCACAGACAAGATGGAGAGAAACTTCTGCTCTTGACATCACCCAGCTGCTTTTGTCCTACTTATATCAATTTTGTTTCCTGTCCTTATTTGTATATTATTATATACCTATGCACTAAATCAGTGTAAATACGTACTGCTCCTAGGGGTACAGTTATCGTACACACAATGCACTGTACGCCGTGATTCTTTGTACCGGTGGCTTTGGGTATCGACAGACTGCACCCTTTGACTAACAGACTGCATCCTTTGACCCTCACCGGCACGCTTTGGCTGACAGACTGCACCCTTTGAAGAAATAACGCATTTTGATTGGTCGAGAGGCTGACAACAGAATTTTAGGTGCCAGATTCAAAAATGGCGGATCCCTTCACTTCGCTTCAGTTCTGTGGCGTCGTACAGTACCCACAGAGCGAGTTAGTGAAAAAATACATCAAACATCGAGGTGGAATATGATAACGAACCACATGATACACTTTAGATAGCTTGGATATGCGAGAAATATCGATTTCGATACGTTCACGGGCCGAGCGGGCGACTCGTCGATGTCAACAAGTAGCGGAGACACTGCACCGCTCGAGTGTAGCTGTCCGACGGCACGATCGAGCGTAGCAGGGTGATCGCTTGCTAATTTATGCAGCGCTATAATGTATTCGCGCCTGCGCGGTGATCTCTTCCGGTTACCAACATCCTGCATATCTGCCAGCGTACACATCGTGTTTGAGAGTTGTGCCAAGTCATTTCGAAGTCAAATTACGGTCAGTTTTAGCAAATTAAGACCGAATTAAGGTATATAATAATATGAAACCATAGTGATGGTGACAGTACTCGTTGTTTCGGAGAAATTCGTTCTGAACTCGCCGTGCCGGCTCGTTCAGAACGAATTTCTCCGAAACAACTCATAAATCTGACCCGTACTGTCACCATAACTATGGTTTCACATATTATATAACCAAATCAAATTTCTGTCCATTAGAAAGAACTTCTAAGTTCCTACAGGGACAGGTATACACCTAGCCAGGTAAGCCAGGTAAGTAAAGTATACCAGGGTAGAAGAAGAAATATTGTATCACAAAGCAGCATCGGAGTGTGAAGAATAATTTGTCTATGTAAGTAACAAGTGTTTAGGTTAACGATGTGAAGATTAATAACAATAATGTATAAGAGGAATAGTCAAACAATCATGTAACCAAAGAGATACATAGACAATAATCAATGGTTTTGTGGACAGGCGGCCGTAAACCACGAGTGGTTGACGCGTAGTAATACACGAGCGCTAGCGAGTGTATTACGACGTCAACCTCGAGTGGTTTACAGAGCCGCCTGTCCATAAAATCATCGTTTGTTGTATTTATTATCCATATTTTCGAACATATTAAACCCAGTTATTGCCATATTAAAAGGTATAACAATAGGGACTCTTTCTCTGCTCTATAGCAAATGGGACTATTTTTCCTGTATACCATGGTTTTGAGGCCGTATACCACAGGTTTGAATCCGTATACCACAGTTATGGTATCTGACAGGTTGTATACAATGGGTCATGGTTTACTGAGTCCCTATGCATTTTCAATGGGGGCTTTGTATACGATGGATAATAAAACGGCGCCTGCTGAAAACCAGCAACGGCTTATTGCCACGGCTGACAGGATGCCGACTTTGTTGACGTAAAGAAATGAGATATAAAGAAAACAACTTATGTAACCAAAACTTGAGATCAATAAAGAAAATGAATGGAAAAAAAAGCACCACAATGAACTCCTCAAGGTGAGGTTTCATTTAGACTTGACAGCAAGATCAGGTAGACTTTGAAATGGCTCATAGGTGGTCCCTACAGACATTTATTATCCATCGTATACAAAGCCCCCATTGAAAATGTATGGGGACTCAGTAAACCACGACCCATTGTTTAAAACCTGCCAGATACCACAACTGTGGTATACGGATTCTAACCTGTGGTATACGGCCTCAAAACCATGGTATACGGGAAAAATAGTCCCTTTTGCTATAAAGAAAAGAAATAGTCCCTATTGTTAATCCCTTTGAAATGACAATTACTGGGTTTAATTTATTCGAAAAGATGGATAATAAATGCAACAAACGATGATTTTGTGGACAGGCAGCTCTGTAAACCACTTGCGGTTGACCTCGTAATACACTCGCTAGCGCTCATGTATTACTATGCGTCAACCTCTCGTGGTTTACGGCCGCCTGTCCACAAAACCATCGATTATTGTCTATGTACATCCTCCAACTCAAACTTACCATTGTGACATTGTCCAGCCTGCACCTATTTCGGATATCTGTATGAAAATATATATAATTACTTATCATACAGGCTTCTTTATCATATTCATTATGATGTAGAAAGACAATTTCAAAATAAATTGATTAAGTAACTGTTGTAATATTTCAGTCTCGATTTACAGACCTTGCTCTAGTTTGGGTGTTTATACATGGTAGGTAACAATAATTTTCCAGTCTGATACTAAGTGTTGCTATAAGGTTATTCCACTGCATGAAAATTGTATTTTATTCATCTATACACCACCGCATATACACATGTATACAATGTATATCTGTATGTTTATATATGTGAACACTCCCCTATTGTGTGCCTGAGAATGGAGCATATATAACACAGTTTTGTGTGCATACGCTAACCTAATAGCTGCATTTGCCACCCAGCGTATATAAATATAAAAGTGTGTGATATGTATACAAATATAGGGGACCAGTGGCAAGTCTACTTGGTCACAGGCACGTCTACTAAGCCACTCCAAGTCTAGCTGTGACTGAGTGCACCAGGTAGCTGCCTGGTGGGTCCTTGGGGGCCTACTAATAGGTACTTTTGAGGTCACAGGCCGCTTGCTATAATTGGCACAGCGTTGGAACCAGTCTAAACAGGTATCTGGCCACCTGGCTTGTACCTAGAATATGTACTGGTTCTGCATGGATAAGGAAGGTCCCCAGCAAAACTACTAGTCAGCTGGGTACCAGATTTACATGGGACTACTGCTGAAGACCCAGCAGAAGTCTGCACATGCCCAGTGAGGCTCCACAGGTGTATATAAGGCCTGTTGAAGCCCATTTGGGCACATTGGGGTTGAGGGACTACTACCTGTAGTTCCTCACCAGAGCTCTGTCTCTGCTCCCTGCCTGTGTGGGCCTTCGGGTTCTCTACGGGCTGGGTTCAGAGAGTCCCGGATAACGGAAGGAGGGGTTAACCCTTTGGACGGATTCCGGTATTCTCGAGAGGACGGAAGAAGGGGTGATACACCCTTCGGACGAACTCCATGATTCCAGACAGATTCCAGGAGGACGGAGGGAATCCTGGAGGACGGAAGAAGGGCCCCTTCAGACGGACTCTGTGATTTCGGGTATCAGTAGGGCCTAGTCACCCCTATCTGATCCTGGGCAGAGCAATGGAGGTGCTGGGTGGCTGTGGTAAAACACAGCTGTGGGTTTTTGGGTGGGACCAGCACTGGAATGGCATTTCGGACCAAAACTGTGGTGGTGCATGGCACGGTCCCGACACCCAGCCACTTCACAAAGGTATACATATATTCTGTATCAAACAAACATGCAAGGAAGGCTTTTGGTGAATTTTGTTGTCACCCCTAATTTCTGATAAACATAATACATTACAAATTACACAGGAAAAAGAAATAAATCATAAATAATAAAAAAAAATACTAGAAAACACAATTAGACCAGAAGGAGATGTCAGAGTAACTGGACCGTATTGGGCATCTTGTCCAGGTGGGGACTGGTGGTCGCGCACCTGCGGGGGTAGAGGCCCCAACTGGTGTGTAAATGATGTATGAGAAGATAAGGGAGCATGGAGTGACACCTGTCTATTAATACCTTAACCCTTTAAGGACGGCTGCCTGGGGCCCAGCTATGCCCATAAGGACGGATACTGGTGGCAGTCTCTCTGGCTACAGGACGGCCACATAATAGTAAAAACTGATATCCAAGTTTGTTATCATGCAAATTTGATACATAATCCTAAATATTTTATTTCTTTTTAATAGAAATACTAAATATGATATTATATCTACATTTTCTGAAGATTTCATGAATGTTGCTCTATTATTTCTTTGTTAAAACATTTTTCTTAATATTGGTACAATGATCCCTCAAGGCATCATGCGTCTTTAGTGCAGTGATGCCTCCAGGCATCATGCGTCTTTAGCGTGGTGACGCCTCCAGGCATCATGCGTCCTTAAAGGGTTAAATAAGAAACTTATTTACAGACATCATGTGGGAATAACGAAGAGTTGTGCTTTCCCTACCGCTACCATGACCACAATGCAGGGAGTTAGACCAGGCGCGTTCGAGTCCCGCGCTAAAGCCTTGCGACCCCATGTCAGTGAATCCTATTGGTCCATTTTCTGTTTGTTTTGAGAGCTCGTTTTTGGTTGGTTGACCCATGGCGCCAAGGAATGGCACCTGTGGGTTATATTATGTGGCTCCAAGTGTGTCCATTATTGATGTATGGGGAGTCCTTATTCTTTTATTCTCAATTTTGATTCATTTTGTAATTCAGCTGTGTTGTTTCGGTTGATACATTTTGTGGTTGGAGGTTTCTCCTCTTTTTGTTCATTCAGGGTTTTTTTCTTTTTTTGTCTGACAAGACAGAGGCCATGTCTTGTTTTGTTTTTTTTAAATTATTGGCTATGGTGTGCGGATGGCATCCACTTCTACCGTGTTTTTGTTAAAAAAATTTCCAACGCTGTTATCGTATAGAGAGAGCGACCGAAAGATATTTCTTCAATTTATTTACAGACATCAAACAAAAATGATTAAAAAAAGCTGGGTTTAATATATGGAATTGAAAAAGAGATATCTAATGGGGTTTCAAAAGGCTCTATGATAAAAAATTGTATGATAGGATATATTTTCCATATATTAGGGACTTGAACAATATGGATGTTAACAGATGTAAGCTCAACATTTTGTCTTGTGACTGATGCACAATATAAGCATATATGAAAATATCAATACACATTATATATACATGTGCTTATGTCATGATTTATAGATGAAATAATTCCATTTGTCATGCAATGTACTATCTTTGTCAATCTTCTAGTCTTGTGATATCATTATGATATCATAGATAAATGAAGTTATTCAATTATGACTGATGAACGTAATGTCGTTTGTTCTTATGAATCTTATCAGATTTCTAGCTGAGCATTGGGTAATGGAATGATTTCATTATATCTACACTGAAACGTCAAGATTGAAGTTTTTGTACATGATCAGAACCTACCTTGTATAGAGATAGTGAAAGTATGATCAATACTGAAAATAACTTCCCATATCCGGCAGCAAAATATTTCCTGTATGTCTGAAGTAATACTTTTCTAGTTTCTTTATCATCAAGTCTGATTTTAGACTTTACAGTATCACCCTTCTGCAATTTGATACAAAAAATTATATGTAGAGGCGGTAGTATCCGGCGATGATTGTTCACTATAGGCAAACTCCACTCCATGCCGAGTGAAGCCTCGGGCACCTAGAATCAAACCCGTCCTCCACCAAGGAGCAGCTTTGCTCAGCCCTCTTCTAGATCTTGACCTTAAGACGCAGCAGCAGCAGAGATATACTCCTCTGCTGCTCACATCAGCAGGTCACTTGACCAATAACTTCCTTATACAGAGGATACATTCTGTCTCATATTCTTGTTCATAATTTTTTCGTTCCGGTTGACCTTACGTGATGATCCGCGGTTGGAAAAAATTCCAGTTGTGGGATTGGACTTACTCCGGATATGCCGCGTCTTACAAAATCAGCATAGCGGTGGGATTGGACTTATTTCGGATACGCCGCGTCTTACAAAATCAGCATAGCGGTGGGATTGGACTTACTCCGGATACGCCACGTCTTACAAAATCAGCATAGCGGTTGGATTGGACTTACTCCGGATACGCCGTGTCTTACAAAATCATGCATTCTGTCTCATACCTGCGGCTATCACCATCTTGCTTAGTACCGAGCGGTCTTAACTCACATCCGTTTTACCCTCATAACAGAAGTATAACTAAACTATCTTTATTCTAGATCCATAACATAATCTCAGACTAGCACATAGTGCAATGTATACTTATGGCATACTTACTATAGGAAAAATGTGTCAATTCCTTTATCAATGAATATAAGTTTATTTATGAATGAATGAATGAATGAATGAATATGCAAACAAGTATCTTTACCTTTGCATTTCCTGCCTTGTTTGTAAGCCCAGTATTAGTTTCTTCTGATGATATTGCCTTGGCTATTTCTTCAGTAGCAATGGGTCCTTCATGATCTTCCATATTAGATGTGCCAACATAATGAAGAAGCTGATCTGATATTTCTTCAAACTTCCCTTCTAACACTATTTCTCCCTGAAATATGATGACCTTAATTATTTGCTATTCATCTAAAGCACAGGTTACCAAAATCACCATCCCTTGACCTTGAACATAAAACTGCAATATGCTGAAATTCCAATATTGATGTTTTTTTCATGTAAGGGTTTAGATATCAAGTCTCTATATTCTATGAGGTAACTTTCTTTTGGTCTGGCATAGCCATATTAGAGGCTGAAATTATCAATCCCTTCAAAAACAAGATTTGGTAAGAGAACATAATCTGTTATTTGAATCACCTTAGATAAGCTTTTTTGTCTTTTTAAAGCATTTTTATTTGTTCTCTTGCATTAATATATCTCGATCTGTAGGTCAAGCACATCTATACTGTGAGTGTCATACATGATATGATAAAATACTGCTATCATAAGAAAACTGAAAAGGCCACTTCTTTACCGCTTTTATTATTGTTTTTATATTGTTATCAAATCTAGCCAGGTCGTTACTCTATGATTAGGCAAGTTGATAGTATATCAAGTATCTGCCAAGTACAAAATCAAAGAGGTATGGGTTAACCCTGAAGGGTTGACACCAGGACAAATGACATTGATGGACAGGTTGACAATAGGATAGGTGAAAGTCTGATGTACTAACATCTAAGATAAGTATTCACACAAAGCAGCATGGGTCATCTTTAAGACATTTCAGATTAGAACATGTGAGAGACTAAGGTAAAACAGGGTATTCAGGAATGCTGAGTGGGCATGAAGAATAGGGAATACAAGACCAAAGTTATCTCCCCTTAGTTTTATGATATCATTTTTAAGGTGTTCTCCTATTTTTGGAATTTGTAGGGTATGTTCTTTGCAAAGGACAGGAACCTCTCCGTCTTAAATTTTTCTCTAAACTCTAGACTCCAATGGTAAACCTGTAAGGAGTTGTCATGAAAAAGCTTGAAATATTTAACCAACCTTGTTCATGACCAGCACATTATCAACAAGAGGAAGATAGTGGAGGTTGTGTGTTACCAGGATTCGAAGTTTTGACTTCAGTAGTCCACAGACACATCTTGAAAATTAAAAAAATTAAATCATGTTATCAAATTTCTCTGTAATAGCTCTGTAAAGTTCTGGTCTCTACATCCTCAATTATATGCAAAGAGATAAATTGTCTTTATTGTCTGTATTTATTAGTATCGAATATGACTGTCTATCTGTAGCAGCTCCTCCCTGTCTTGATGTTTACAGTATAGCAGCCATGTAGTGAATAGCATGTTTACCCTCATTATCATCCACATAGGGAGAGAGCACTCTGACAACAACACTCTGAATTGTCATAAGCAGCCCTGTAGGCATTTGCAACAGACTAGTAATCCCTCATTGGTTGTTGGTTAAAGAGCCAAGCTCAACCTGCAGAAATATGCCTGCTATTGTGTGTTTAAAAGAAGTGCTAGTTGGAAGTATTTTCAATGAAGGATAGTAGAAAATACTTCAGTCAGTTTGACTTGACCAAATAAATGGGGCCAGGAACAGTATTGGTGAGGGTAAAATCTTCTCAAATATAATTGTGAATAACATGCTAATCTGTGCTGAAACCAAAAACAGCACAATATTAAGGTTATTAATGTGCAAAGGTATTTTAAAAAGGTTATTTTATTTTATTAAATAATTATTGATTATGTGTGCAATTAGTTACCAATTTGTTAATTATAATAAGGTGACATGATTATTAGGTATTGGTTATTACTGTTAATACATATAGTGCTAACCTAAGGTTAAGTAAGCCGTATGTAGGCTGAAATGAGTTTGCAAAATATGTAGCCGTGTGAAATGTGATGTTCCCTATACTACTCACTATACTTGGGGAACACACCGTGCTTCTAGGAATAGACTCTCTGACATGGCTATGACGCGTTAGGGAGTTGTATCCGGAGTCTCCCAAGGAGTCCCCCTTGGGGTATTCCCGAGTTCCTGGAGCTATTTAACATAACCATGTGCTCTCCAACCTATGTGAACTCAAACATGATTCGATATTAATTCTCCCATGATCCTCTAGTAAAAGCTCATTAGAGATTCGTTTTGAAGCTGAACATATCATCAGTCTCCACTACCATCTCCTGCTGTAAAGGCGTTCTTGCTTGGCTCCGGATCCAGCAAGGTGCGCGGATTCAGCAGTGAATTCAATCGAGTAGGATCAGCTAAGGAAAATTTCCTTACATATCTGGGAGTGCAGAAAGTGACTTGGATCGGGACTCTCCAAGGACAAATACTCTGTTTTCGGACTATAGGAATCACTGGGACTCACATCGGTTCCTTCTCCAACTTTCTCACCTTATTTATAAGTGAACGAACATCATTAATATTTCGACATCTGTCAAATATGGATCTGTGAATCTTCAGGGAATCACATGAGTTCACAACGGTTATCCCTAATTGGGTGAATTAAGTTGTATGGTTGAAACAAATCATTACTTTGCTATTATCTGACTATGAGTTCTATGATTGACTATTCTCAGCTAAACTACGCTGTTATGAACTCTGTTGAATGATCACTGAACATTGGCAACTTGCCAGCTTTATCATTACTGTAATGATTTATCGGACACTTTGATGAAAAGTCGTTCATAGCCTGACTTTGGTGTCTGACACTTATTAGAATCTAACTGTCCTTGCATTTTGGCACTTAGCCAAACATGCGTGTATGCTGAAATATCAATGATTTGAAAGCCATGCTGTGAACTATAACATTGTATATCCTTGTGTGAATTTATTAAAAGATCTTGAACTTTACTTCAATCTTTGATCTCTTCCATGAATACTTAAGACACAATCTATTATCTAATTATAATTATTAAGTTAATGAACCTTACGCTTTAACAAAGAAACAACATAATTAAAGATCTCAAAAGAGTACCTCACTGTTGGTTTGGAAATAATAGATTCTGGTAGCCTGCCGACACACAGCCTAGAGTTGCCTCTATCTCCCCTCATTAGTTCATTAATTAATATCGAATTGATTACATAAAGTTACGCTCACGCTTATCACATATAAGAGATCGGCGTAATCTCCGTCTCTAGACGTCTAGACGCATAAGGTTAATCATGAAATATTAAAATGTATGTAAGTTAATTAATAACTGAATTATGTTCGATAATTAACCATTCTTCCTTGAACGTGTGAGGCCAATCCACGTCCATTTGTGTAGTGTTTCCCGCTAGAGGTCAACACTAGACTGGTGACTTAATTAAACATATCATTGTGTTTCTCTCTCGGGCCACTACGTGCCGTAATTAGTTAAAAGGGTGTTAAACAGTAATTCCTAGTTTTATCGTTAGATGGCGAGAGTGTTAAGCTAGGTTTAGTAAGATCTCCCTCTCTCACCAGATGTCCTAACATACCTATAGAGACTTTGGGATAAGTCTTTAGTAACAGCTATAACAGCTTCTATAGGTAATTAAGACTAAGTAATTAGTCAACCATTAAAACAACCATCTCTACCAGATCAAATCAATTGTTCATATAAATATTTAAAAAACACTTACTCATTAAATATATGATGCCCAACCTTGTCATCAACAGCAGCAAGAGGGTCGTCAAAGAGGTAGATGTCAGCATTGTGATACACAGCTCTGGCAAATAAAAAAAGGAAAGAGAAAGTGCTAAGAATTTTAAATTGTTTGAAAAAATCTAATAATGTTTATAAGGATCATATGTACATTGAGATTAATTACAGTTATTATGATTTAAGTACTTTTAACCTGATTCGTAAGAACTTTTAACATAATATTACATTAGAGTACAGCCTGAATTTCCTTAGAGCCCAAAGATCAATGATTTCTGTTCTCAAAACCAGGTCCTTTATCATTTATTATACCTTGCCAAATTCAATCGAGATTTCTGTCCTCCACTTAAAGATAATCCCCTCTCTCCTACAAGGGTCAAGTCACCAAGGTTGAAGCCTTTGATATCCTAAAGAGAAATCAAAAAGGATTTATCAATGTAACATTTTAAAAACTGAGAAAATATCTAAATATGTCATGGGTATGAGATGTACTACAGATGAAATGATAATAAAAAATACAAAAAAAACACAAAATAATATTCATTTCCATTTCATAGTACATTACTTTTAGTTAAAGAAAGTGTTTGAGCTAGCCCTGTTAAATAAAGTAGAGCTGAACAAGTACTGCGAGTTTGAGCAGTTGTTGCCTTGTGGTCATTTCTCCATTGTATTGGCAGGCGACCACTTTCTGTCCTGTGTGCGGGCACATACCCATGATCCAGGCACTGTTTGTCTTTGTCTTTAATAAAGTGTAGGGTCAGGGTAGTTGAGCAACATCAATTAATGCTAGGTGGCGCGAGTACCAATCCCTGCTGTGCAGTAAGGTCGGCGGTCTTCTCACGGTGCCTCTCACTTGAGTGAATGCCTGGAGCCTCAAAGTTGGTAAGGTTTTTTTGGGACCTTTCAAGGTGGAAGAGACCCGAATCTCTTCCCACACTATTTGGTGCCCTGCGGCTCGTGAACATATCGAAATTGATTGATTTCGCATATCTAAGCTATATAACGTGTTTCACGTGATTCGTACTCATATTCCACCCCGATGTTTGATAAATATACACACTAACTCGTTCCTAGGTTTCTGTATGAAGCCACAGAACTCGCGAAGTGAAGAGATCCACCATTTTTTAATCTTGCACATGAATTCTGTTGTCAGCCTCTCGACCAATCAGATTGCGTTATTTCTTCAAAGCATGCAATCTGTAGCTCAAAGCATGCAGGTTAGGCTCAAAGTGTGCAATTTGTCACTCAAAGCGTGCAATCTGTTGGTATCCAAAGTAACCAGTACAACGTTTCACAGCGTACAGTGCATTCTGTTCATACTTACTATACCCATAGCACCAGTGTGTATTTACACTGACTTAGTGCATAGGTATATAATAATATGCAAGACC
This sequence comes from Alentia gelatinosa, assembly GCA_950022655.1. Lineage (NCBI taxonomy): Eukaryota > Metazoa > Annelida > Polychaeta > Phyllodocida > Polynoidae > Alentia > Alentia gelatinosa. Next base: position 142,355,531 of record OX465580.1, on the reverse strand, counting down.
AGTGCAAATCAGTTAATTGTATAAACATGGTGCTTATACAGAGAAAGTGTAGTTGTTTTGGAGGCAGAAGGTATATATTGTTTTATAGGAAGGATGCGTGTGAACATAACCTAAAAGAAATCAATAGAAAAGCCAATGGCAGGCTCTAAGCAAAATTCAGAACTCAATTACTCAACATACAGCTTAATTGATTTACACAACTCTCACAAGGCCGACCTTAACATATCTTTTGTTTACAAAGCATCCCCTAAATCGTAGGATTATTCAGAAGTTGGAATCATTATCAAAATGCAGAAAGGCATCACAGAGATTTGCATATGGATCTTCTTGATACTTGGAGGTGTGTGCAATTGTTAAATGTCATGTATAAACAACCTAGTATTGGTGATAATCTGGATCTAATGATCAGACATACCATGAGTGATTCCAAGGTTAAGTTTAAACTGGCCGTAATTCACGTAGTAATTACTTCCGTAGTCTCCACTATAAAGGGCAGGTTTTGTGGGATCAACTTGATTCAAATATTAAGAAAAGTAAAGAACACAAGCTTTTTAAAAAAGAGTCAATGTAGGACGAGGCGACGTCCTTCTCTCCCAGCGATGCTACCTTGTGTGACAGTTAGTAGAACTGTACCTAACCACCGTAACCATAGCGCACTGTCAGTCGTGACATCATAGTGTCAACAACGGTCGCCCTGGAGTCTCTACAGAGATGAGGGGGGGATTTTGGACAGTGTTAGTCTGTCTGTGTGTGTGCTGTTATTTACATAAGGGGTGATATGTCAAGGTTTCGCCTTTTTTTAAAAAGAGGTTAAGTCGACATACTCAACCTATGATTGGGTCTCAAGCAAATCATGCAGTCATGACACCCTCAACCCTGTATTACTAAATTTGAGGAATAACTTTTGCTAGAACGGTTTGTTGGAAATTGAAAAAATTAAATGGTATGATTTAGGAAGCATCCATTGGATCGAGAAAACTTACCACAACAAGGGAACATGCTTCCAAAACAGAATCATACCTGGCCTGGTTGAATTCTAAATCTAGAATGATGTTCTTCCTTACTGTATCTGACAGAATCCAAGGCTCTTGCGAAACATAGGCAAATGATCCACAAACATTTCGTTTCCCATGTAATACCTCCAGCTCACCAAGTATAGCCATCAGTAAAGACGTCTGCAATCATAGTGAAAATCATGATTTATAGAATTTTGAGTTGCAAATGGTTCAAAAGTGCTGGATGCTGTAAGGAGTTTTTGGATAATGACATATTTATAGTGTTATTTATATGCAATTGTTGTCGTAAGATTAAAATAGGTTACATTTTTGCTGTGTAAGCATGATATTTTTCAGTTGTTTCTGGTTCCACCTTAAATCACAAGTCATAACTTTTACTAGCTGTAATTGTTATTGGTGCTTACCTTCCCACTTCCGACCATTCCAGTGATTCCTATTAGTGCTTCCTTTTTTAATAGATATAAAGGTTTATCATTGTTCACAGAATATTAAATGTTAAACTACCCTAAAAACCAATACACTTTTAGTAAGTCATAGAGAGATTGTTGGCTTTGTATGATGAGAACAAAAGCACTACAAACAAAGTGCATAGTAACAGACAATTTTATTGCTTTATTGTTTACCATACTTTTAGGGAAAGCTCTTACTCCCTGTTCATTGTCCTCTTCATAATATATATGACTAAAAACCTTTCCTCTCATTGAAATAATGGGAATATAAAGAAAAGCAGGAGGTACTACACACCAGCTAACTCCACTCACTTACTGAATGTATTGAGAGATTGATGTCTTTTAGTGTCAGGCTTCCCTCTTCCTATTAAGAATACAGAAATATTTACATCTTCAAAGATAAGCCAAGTATTTATCAGGAGTATGTGGTGTACGAGGCACAACGCGACTAACGAAAAAAAATTCTCGTCGGAATGGCGCCGAACCAACACGCTGTCAGACATCTGAGGCTCGGAAACCCATCCGACGGCAAAGATTTTACACAATATTTATCAGGAGTAATCTAGATATATTATTTTTCAAAGCCTTGATCATGTTATTATCAGAGTTTGTGTAATCTACTGATATCTTCCGAACTATGAAATAAGTTGGAATCCAGTGTCTTTACCGTCTTTAACCTATTAAGGAAATACAACTTAGGCACTTCTCGTCTTTTCCTTGCCAAGGCTAATTTCACAAAGAGAGAGAGGACAAATGAAGTATGATGTTACTTGTTCATTTTTGTGATTAGGTTCCCATTTGGCATCAGCACCAGTCAATTTCACCAAAGCTTCAGAAGATGAATTTATTGCAACCGGAGAATCCTGAATGAAGTCTTCAGAATTAAGGAATCGCTGTAAAGAATGATCATAATTATGACTTATGATGCAACACATTTCCTATGAAATCTAAACTGAATCAACATTGAGCACCACATTTCTCTCTCTGACCTCTTCCATGATACTAGAGATATGTATATCAAAAGTAATTTAATTATTACTTAACCCATTCACGCCGGACGATGTATTTAGGCATTAACCAGGGCTGGCATCATCCTTGGATGGCAGGGTGATGCCTTGAGGCATCATTTACAAAATATTCGTTTTTGTAAATAAAATTGGAAATATTTGCTCACTAAGCATGAAACTTTGACAGTATGTAGGTATAACATCATATTTAATATTTTTGGGCAAATAATATTAGCGATCTTGTGTCCGGTCACATGATGCAAAGATCAAAATGTTCACAATAGGCCTATTATATATATACTCGGCCTCTTGCGGTATTCACTGGCAGTAGTACCCGGCTCCATGCCTGTGCTATTGCCGTGGGTACCCGGCGTGATAGGGTTAACTTTGACTATTATTTTATATTCATATATAAATATAAGCATCCCTAAGTTGAACCTCGTTGTTGGTAAGGATTTAATAGATTCTGGTAGCCTGCCAACACACAGCCTAGAGTAGCCTCTACCTCCCAATTATCATTATTTTAATTAATAATTAAGCTCATTAGCATGATTTATGCATTTCTATTAAGTTACTATATTCCTAACTTAAGGCTCTATGTAATAAGATCGGAAACATACACAATATTACCATGATTTCGATCTGAGTGGCCGTATTCTCCGCGTAGTTGACGCGTAGTAATTGCGTAACGTCAACTACAAGGAGAATACGGCCACACAGATCGAAATTATGGTAATTTTGTATTTATTACTCACTTATTTTTAGATTTAAGCAATAAATATGATCGTTAGAAAACTTTTCGACATAATTAAGAAGTTATGTTTGGGACTACTTTTATCTCAAAAATCTGTATCCTCCTAGGAGGGTCCGGAGCTCCGTATCCTCCTCAGTAGCGATCTGTAATCTCCATAGGCTTAGTATGGAGACTCCGTATTAGATGGGTAATAAATTGAATTAGTCGACTTTACTTAGAATATGTAATCATCTATGTACTTGGACCTTACGCCTCGTTCATACACACATCTATGTAGATTAGATTGATTAATCTAATTAATTAATGATATCCCAAGTGCGCCTAAGCATTCCCTACATCCGTTTATCTCATAATCCCCTCTATGTGTTGACACTGCCGCTTTAGTTAAGTTTAGTTAATTATTTCTATATTCTAAACTGTGTCCGCTATGTTCCATGGTTCGGGCAGGTTAGTTCTGTAGTTCTTAAGTTGGGCTCTAGACGTCTCTGGCGTTTTACATTGAGTTTTAGGCCCGGCTTCCACCTATTATGATATGGCACCGATATGGTCTACGATGCACCTCCCGATAAAAAATCAAAATTGCGTCGGAAGGTTACCTATTATCGGGGCAGTTGACCATGTTTCTGCGATAAGACACCGATAAAACCCCATTACAATTCGTGGTGGATTGGCTTGTCTAGACATATGTCTACGATTTTGCACCTTCCCGATATGGCACCGATTTTGACATTTTGTGTCGGTGCCATATTGGGAGGTCTACGATTCTATCATAGTAGGTGGACGCCGGGCCTAATAGTGAATCTACTCCTCACCATTAGATGTCATAACGTTCTCCAACGTGATTTCTATGGGAATCTGAATGCAGTTGGACCTGCTTCTATCTCCCTCTAGTATTTATTAATTAATTAACAATTACAACAAAACCACTACCAGAACAACCCCTTAGCAATTATAAGCCAAACTTTTCTTTTCAAACTAATAATGAAATCAACTCATATGATATTATTCCTGAGTTGTTTGATACCTGTATGCGTTGTGTAGCTCCTAATGTCTCAAAGAAATTTCCAATTGCTAGGGGGGTAGAAATAAATACCATTGTTTTCATGCGCTCAATCCAACCAATAAGCAAGATAGTGGTCTGAAAAAAGGAAAATGGAGCAACAATGAAAAAAATTAAAAGACCTTGATAAAGAATTACATTCTACGATAAATTATGTAAAGGAGGGACTTTCTCTAATATTGCACTTGGCGTATCAGGATGATGTGAATGTGGCTGCCAAGGGGCTGCCACAATCTACTGTTTGGTGACAGTAAGAAGGAAAAGCACAGCGAGAGGAGAGTTTGTAGGCGGACAAGGACAGGATATTGATTCTGTTATACAATTTGTGTTGTCCTGATTTGCCCCAGGTTTTATCTCCGGATAAGCCTAATTTTGATTCCTTTTCCATAAGAAATACTATTCTTATTATATAAGATAAAATAGATTCTTCATTCATATATTTTCATACTTTTCATCTTAATGACATTACCTGGTCTGTTTTTCATGGAAAGGCTGACCTCTATACCGAGGAATTTTTTCGTACAATATATTATGCACAATGATTATATATTGATTGGTTAGGCTGTCAGCTTAAAAAAGGACACATATTGAGATGTCCTTCCAAAAGATTAGTTTTCAAAATCAAGGTTTAAAACATTGGCAGTTTTATCAAGTGTCCAAATTTTTCTGTCCTTTAAAAGGGCAATTCCTATGACAGTCCTTAGATGTCAGACCCAGTTGATGGAAAACAGAAGGGCTAGCTCTATGGTACATATATCTGGCATGTTAATCTCATGGAGCAAAATAAGATATAATTCAGATTGAATACTCTTCCTTATTATATGTTCAGGTAAGCCTCAAGGCCTCACCTGGGCCCCGTTGCTCCAGGATTACGACAGAGTTGCGGATCGCAGAATAGCGATCCGAGGGCCAAAACATTGCTCCAGAAATTTTACGGATCGTTTCGCAATGGCATGGGCGCATCGCCGCGTAAAATACGGCTTTTAGCGATACTTTTTACGCGGACCTTCACAGCACTGCAGATCGTATCGCTGTAGATTAAATACAGCCTTGTCTGATATTTCAAATAACGATCCATGGTGGCACCACCAACCCCTGCCCCTTGTTTTTTTACCTATAGGTAATAGTGATCCACACCACCAGGTGTCAGATCAGTTTTAACTATTGTGCCATCTGTATTTAATTGAAGAACTAACTAATCTTCCCCTGTCTCATTCAATATGTGCCCCTGAATTGTTGTATCGTAATCACATCGTAAAAATTAGTGATACCACTGATATATAGCGATAGGATCCGATATTACTTGAGCAACACTTTTTTAGTCGGATCGCTAAAGTAATCGTAAAAATAAAATTGTGATCCAATTATAGCTAGCGATACCACAAAAACATGTGCAACGGGGCCCAGGCCAGTAGAGGCAAATTCTTGAGATGTCATTTTCCAAGAGATACAAAATCACTGTGGTTGTGATAAGATAAGAAACAATTTATCAAAAGCAGAATATCTTTCAATTGCACAAGATATACCTGATGAAGCGCTCTGAATTTGCGCGAAACGTCGTGATCTATGATTGATATTTATGACACCGCCTGTTAATTGTCATCTTGGTCAAATACAACAACCACTGTTAATAACAACTACTGTGTCTGTTTTTTTTGTGATTTTACCTCCACCATATATATATATAAATATATGATATAATATTTAAGGTTTTCAGGAACAACAAATAAGGCCCGGCGTCCACCTACTACGATATGGCTCCGATATGGTCTACGATGCACCTCCCGATAAAAAATTAAATCGCGTCGGAAGGTCCCCTAATATCGGGGCAGTTGACCATGTTTCTGCGATTAAAACCCGATAAATACCCCATACAATGCGTGGTGGATTAGCATGCCTAGACATATGTCTATGATTTTACACCTTCCTGATATGTCTCCGATATTTGCTTTTTGTATCGATGCCATATCGGTAGGTCTAAATTTCTATCGTAGTAGGTGGACGCCAGGCCTTAAGGATGCATAAAAACACATTACACCAGGATCAAATATTAGTTCTGCCTGTCCTTATAGCATTGTACTCGTCCTAAGTGCCCATCTTCACCAATGCCAAAGACCCTCACATGTCAATGGGTATTATTAGGCCACTCAAAAAAACAAACTTGTTTCTCACCACCACGCGCATATGCAAAAACGATTTTAGAAGTTTTTTTGTGTTTTTTTTGTTAAAATAAGATGAACCTCGATAGAAATTATGAAAAGTATGTGTATTTGGTATCAAATTAAAGTTCCTCATGCCAGGGATGCTTTAAATGTATAAGTAGTATAAATCTGAAAACCCTGTGTATGCAGACACCCTGCATAAGCGGACATTTTGGCCCAGAATGGAGGGTGACCGCTTACGCAGGGTTTTACTGTATGTCTAAAGCCCATTTTATGACACTTTTAAGCCATCTTTGATCCAGCTTGGTGATGAGAAACAAGTTTGTTTTTTTGAGTGGCCTTACATTGATATTTTTTTAAGGATTTCATTCTACCTTCAATAAAACATCGTTGTTCTTCCAAACAGAATATTTCGCAAAACATATCAACGGGAGTATTGATATCGAATTGGGAAGTATTGATTATTTCACCCTTGGAATTTTTTCCGAACAGCGATACCTACAGCAATAACAATGTGCAGAAAAACTGTTAGCTCTTAGTAATTGTGGGATACTAGTGGCTTGCCAAACTAAGAAGAATGTCAACTGCTCTATCAAGATTTTGGTTGGTTCCTGCATTTTCCAGATAGACAAACAGGTAACTGGACTAAAATGTTTTAATTAAAGAACTGGAAAAAGATTTTTGGAGGTAACAATACTCACCATCGGATCAATTTTGTCGCCCGTTAGGTATAATGTGAGCAATATAATGTAGACAACAATGATTCCCATTGATAAACTACCAAAGAGAGCTGTCATCACCAGCAGTAAACGTTTCAGATTTTGGTCTGTTTCTGATCTGAAAAGACAAGACACAATAAGCAGATGATAATCAATCGTTGGGCATGTCAGATTGTTAGGTAACAAGCTGAAAGGTAGTCAAAGGTATTTGACTACTTCCATGGTAATGTAGCGGTTTCCCTCTAGTCGCTGAAAGTGTATTACCACTCTCCGTGATCGTCAGTCGACCAGAGGTTCCGAGACTAGTCGCTACCCTGTACTTACCGTGCCAATACAGGTGGGTTCGGCTTTACCCACTAGAGAAGGGAGGGAGATACGAGATCTACCAACTACCGCTTAACCGCGAATAGAAAACCAGACTCCGGACAGTTTCAGTTCACCGTTCTTTTATTACTGGATGTAATACACAATCCGTTGGTGCTGCGGGGCACCAACTAGCGCGGGAAGAGATACTGGTCTCTTCAACGTTGAAAGGTGTTTCAACACAACCTAACCAACTCGTGAGGCTCCAGACGTTCACTCCGTAAAGAGGCACCGTGAGAAGTCCTGTCAACCTGCTGTGGACTCGACCTTATATAGTGGCCGAGTTACGTAATGCGGGTGAACCCGTAGCATTTGCATACTGCGGGTCCGCCGGCCATACCGCACAGCAGGGATCAGCACTCGCGCCACCTAGTTCTAAAGTGAAACAACGCTGCTCGACTGCCCTGACCCCTACAGTAACAAGGCAGTCACTACTGCTCATTACCAAAATATGAAAAGTGGCAGAGCAGAGCTCATCTGAAACTATGGCAAACACTTCCCTAATCTTGTAATCAGCCACCTAAGTGGTCAGCTAGCCTAGCTTATTTGAAAGTATATCACTTTTTTTTTTCTTTTTCTTTTTTTTTGTACAATTTCCTTTATTGAATCTTCAGGTTTACAGTTCAAAGTTACAATTTGTACCATGTCCAATACTTGATTCAACATAGGTGGCATATAGCCTCAGTTGTTGTACAACTGGTTTTCATGGCTATGCCGTTGGTGTTATAGATCCCGTATCTAAGTCACAGTTTTAGTACTAACATATATACACTGATTTATTGTTCGACCATCCATGTTGTTGAGTACTGTTAAGTTCTCTGAAGCCAGCATTTTTTTTTAATACTTTTATTTATCCTGTGTAGCACTCAGCCTATTTGTAGGCTGGTTACATTATATGACTAAATAAGTGGCGACTCAGGATCATAAAGCAAGTGGTCATCAGTTGGTGGCAATGTCCACCACAAAAATCGTCAATCTAACCCGGTGTTTACACTAGACGACTAAATATGTGACAACTGTAGATCGTCAGCCAATAGTCGTCAGGCGGTGGCAATGTCCACCGCAAAAGTCGTCGACGTCAAAATTCACCTGAGCATTTATAAAGTAAAGTCGGAATGCGTAAAGAAACATAGAAAAAAACGTAGAAAAAACGTGGTACCAGAGTGAGTTTTCATTTTTTTTAACTTATCTCTACGCATTTTAAATGCGTAAATGAACGCGGTAAAAAGGCTACAATGCGTACAGGCGCGTAGACAAGCGTTGAGAAACGTACTAAAACCTTGAAGCAAAGCAAACAGATACGTTCCCAATCCGTAGCAAATATGTGGTACCCAAAGTCTAAAATAGGTAGTAGATACGCCAGAATTTACGCCAGTGTGACTGGATTGCGTAGTATAATATAAATGCGTTGTATTTGCGTACCAAATACGCGGAACTCGCATCCTTTCAAATACGTAGAAGAAACACCGTTTTTTACGCCAGTGTGACTGGGGCATTATTCATGCATAACACACTTTTTACAGTGTAGCCCATAGTTTAGGCCGAGCCATCTCAGATCACTTCCCCTTGTACCTTTCCTTGTTTTTGTTGTGCGTTTGTTCCACTCTAGGAATTTAAAACTGTTCTCTTCTTTTAGATCTTTGTCTCCCCAGCAAATGGCCTTAGCCTTGTGGCATCTTCTCCACCCGAAGGATTTTGTGACATAAACAATTAATTACTTCATTTTCGTGATATAAAAGCTTGTTCTGTAGTACACTGGGCGAAGTGGAGCCTAATAAGCCTTTGACCCAGAATTTCTCTTCAACTTCTTCTGTTATCGCTTGGGCAGCATTGGGCCTGTTACCTAAACCTTGCTCTTTTAACTTGATGCGCCTCAAGCCTAAGACGTCACATCTTGCAGTGAAACCGTCCGACCTTAAGATGCTTTCCCTGTAACCTCTGTCATGTAGATGTCTGAAAAAATGATAACATTTTATTGGATATAATCAACAACTGTAGCGATTATATTATTATTTTTTCAAATGTATTAATGTTTGATTACCTGTCGATGCATTCTTGGTAAGAGCTGAGGATGTCAGGTCTGTATTTGTGACTCGTGGCCTTTGGTCAGGGGTGGTCATTGGCCCCCCCTGGTGTTCCACCTCTGCACCGCGCCGCACTACGCTGGTTCCCGGGGTATCCGCTAGGGGTCTCGGCGGAGATATACCTATGCATTTATGCCATGGGGTATGTCTGAAATATCTGCTTTTGTCGCACAGTGTTGGTATTGTTTTGTGTATGAAGACAATAAAAAATAACATCAAAACTGTGTTGAGCTTCATGTCACCAACTTCAGTCTATCAATAAGCTTGATAAATTACCTTCTCAATTCTTTAGCTTTTTGAGCAAATGGTTTCTCCCAGCAGTACATCTTGATAACTTTCATTGCTGTGATGATTTCACTCATTAAATGGACTCGTTGCCTGGTCCAGGTTTCTTGTGAGTACCTAGAATATGAAGAACTCTCATTTTGTCATTTCAAATTGCAGAATGTTTTATGTACATATCAAAGTTGATGTGTAATAAAAGGTGGTTGGGTATTTGTCTGAGATTTGATACCATAAGAGGTTTTGGATACTAGGTTCATAACAATCTGTAAAGGCCCGGCCCCACTGGTGCGATGCGATTGTCGCAAGTCAATAAAAAGGTAATAAACGCCGGGTGAGTGCCATAAAAACGGCGCCGCCCGTCGCATCGCACACAATCACTCCTGTGGGGCCGGACTTGCGCGTGTGTGCGATCGTGAGAGATGCGATGGATTCATCGCATCGCACATCTTGAAATGTTCATGATGTGCGATGGATTCATCACGCAAGCAGGGAGAGCATCCTATTGTGTTCATATTTAGTCCCCCTATCCTCACAAGTACACCCAGGTACAGCTACCACTGGTACATGGAATATAGAATTACTATGTTGTCGCTCGTGTATGGTGGACGGCGAGGCGAGTGTGAGGCGAGGTGAGTACAACCGTGAGACAAACCGAGGTGTACAGACACCATACACGAGCGACAACGTCGTAATTCTATTATTATATACCTTCAAATGTATTAAAAATTGCTAAATTACAATTTTTTCACCGTAAATCGCCATAACGTCACACTCAACTGTTCGACAAAGACGTCAAATACACTGTCATACTCATCCGGAAGTTGATTGCGCCTTCACGAGTTACATTTGATCTCGAAACAGATCTTTGGTTCAAATCGATAGCGTTAACGAACCTGAACTACGCTTGGAGAATGTGAAGTTACCCGGATTCACTTTTTACATCACCAATCGTATCACTACTGTCTTGTATATGAATAAACGGAACGGGATATCGGCTTTGGAGAGTGAAGTTAGCGTTTTTCAGTTACCATGGCACCCAGGTTTGTAGTGCTTGAATTCGCGTGTTTCAATGCGTCTGACACGCGTAACGGAACGATTTATCGTGCGTTTCTACAAAATATTGAGGCAACTAAAGTGAAGCATTCAACTAATACCGTTTAAATGGCTTAAATATGTGATATTGAACGATAACATCACTCGCCTCGCCGACTTGACAGTGCGGCCGCCGATGACGTCATCAACGGGATTTCCCAGAGCATAGGGAAACCCCGCTAATGACGTCATACGATTGGATCTTTCTTGTTGACATCTGGAAGTTACCCGCTCGGCAAGGGTCGGTGTTGATATCGATCAAATACGACGATTTAAGCAATTTAAACGGTATCAGGTAAATTCTACACATTAGTTGCCTCGATGTTTGGTCAATACATGTGATAGCTCGTTGCGTTGCGCGTGTAAGACGCATCGGAACACGCGAAGTGAAGAGAACCGCCATTTGCAATTTTTCTGCCAGGATTCATGTTGTCGACTTCTCGGCCAATCAGATTGCGTTCTTTTTCAAAGCACTCCGTATGTCAGTCAAAGCACTCCGTATGTCGTGCAAAGCACTCCGTATGTCAATTCCAAAGACGATGCATACCAAGCTAGACAGAGTATCATGGTTATATGATATTATTACTCTATCCCTAGGAGCAGTCAGTATTGATAGATAGTTTGTGCATAGGTATATAATAATATAGAATTACTATGTTGGTGCTCGTATATGGTGGCCGTACGCCGAGGTTTGTCTCACGGTCGTACTCACCAAGGCCGTAGGCCGAGGTGAGTACGACCGTGAGACAAACCGAGGTGTACAGACCCCATACACGAGCGCCAACGTCGTAATTCTATTATTATATACCTTCAAATGTCTTAAACATTAACAAATTACCTTTATTATTACCGTAAATCGCCATAACGCCGCCCTCAACTGTTCGACAAAGACGTCAAATACACTGTCATACTTGTTGTTCAATCCCATAGTCCTTAGCGGCACCATTCTACACTCTCCTATCTGAGTTTTGCAATCCGTAACATTGGCCTCATATACAGTATCTATGGTTCGGAGATTGATCGACTTGTTACTATGGCAATTGCCTTGCTCACTCTCCAAACAGATCCTCTGTTATACACACCCTTACTGATTAGCAGAGACTACGATTCGGAGATTCGCTGGTTCCTAAACGAACGTCGGGGAAGATTGTCAACATGTACTCATCTAAAAGTGTATAATGACCAAATATCAAGGTATTCAACGTGAGACAACCATGTGATACAGTTTAGATATACAGTTAGATACAGTTTTAGATAGCTTAGATATACAAAATAAATCTACGCAGTGTCCCGACACTGGAACTAGGGTAGCCAACGTAATTTGACGTTGACAATGCAGAGCGGCGCAGTAGACCTGGAGGTCCCAGTTGTTACATGCTGGATGTGTTGCTATGGCAATTGCATTGCTCGCTCTCCAAGACGTCGGCGAGTGGACTTGTTATCGATTGTTTTAGCATATTTGAGCTAAAACCAAATATCTAAATGACCAAATATCGAGGCATCTAACGTGAGACATTCACGTGATACAGTTTAGATTACGAAATAAATCGATATCACCAAGCACTGACAGTCCAATGCGTCGCTCCGCGTTGTCAACGTAAATTTATGTTGGCTACAGAGTTCCAGTATCAGGACACTGCATTAACTTTGTTGTTATCAATCAGACTCGCTTATTTGAACTATATGAACTGTATCATGCTACATATTGATATCTAAGTAACTACCATAATCAATATACACGTCTATTCGTTCCGGGCTGCTTATAACACATTGTCAATCTCACGATTCAAGGACGTCCGCCATTTTTTAATTTTCCACCCAGCCGAGTGCTTCGGCCTCTCGACCAATCAGATTGCGTTATTTTTCAAAGCACTCCATATGTCGTTCAAAGCACTCCGTATGTCAATTCCTAAGACGATGCATACCAAGCTAGACAGAGTACCATGGTTATATGATATTATTACTATATCCCTAGGAGCCGTCAGTATTGATAGATAGTTTGTGCATAGGTATATAATAATATACTGTAGTCAATCTCAAATACACATGCCAGCCTTCATTTAGGTCTTAGCTCTCAGGAGGTGTGAAAGCTGTGAAAACTGCCCGTTGTGACTATAGCCTAAGTGTTATTCTGATACCTTGTAAAGGGTGACTGTTGAGAAGTGATGTTATTATAATTAGAGGTGAGTATCTCATAAATATTAGAAATTAAGTTATATACCAAGCCTATATAGAAAGGTGATGCCAAAAGTGATGCGATGATTCCATTGCATCAGTGGGGCATACCCTGGACTTTTCTTGCGATTGAGTGCGATGAATCCATCGCAATAGGGGTCATAAACCCCGCCGAGGGGGTGTTTATGGGGTCATAAAGCATGAGCGACAATCGCATCGCACCAGTGGGGCCTGGCCTTTAGTGGAAAGTTTTCATACAATTAATCAAAATGATTAATGGTTTCCATTTAGCAGTCGATGAGGAATGCACATTGATTACTACCATTGGAATATATTTGACCGATTGATTTCAAATTGTCCGAAGACATTAAACAAGATCACAACTTATATATTTCATATCACAATCCTTACAATCCAGGGACCTGTTTCACTAGTTTAGTGACATGTCTGTGACACCATACAGACATTGGGGTTGTCTAGTTTTGTGACAACACAAGCAGCTGCCCTTAGGAAAAGACAAACCCCAAACATAAGAATTAGACAAATCTACACATCATGGACCTGTTTCACTAGTTTCCTGACAAAAGTGTTAGACAGACATGAAAAGCGGCACCAACAGTGCAAGCAAGAACGGACAAAACAAAGTCTAATGTCTAGTTCTTATGAAACCGGACACACCATCTAGACGCCATCTACTGATCTAGACATGTCACGAAACTAGTGAAACAGGTCCCTGTTCATGTTTATCTTTGGTGCTAGCTCAGCTTACTACCATTTAGCAAAAGCTATTTGTAACTTTGTTAAACTGTACATATGAATATAGAAATGCACCGACTGAAGATGATTACATGTTATGAACAGACTTACCTGAATTGTCCTATCAACTTTCCTATAAATAATTGCCAAAACAGAAACGTGAAAATAGCAGCAAAACCAGTGATGACTGAATATCCAGTTGTATGTGCTCCAAATATGAGAAATGCCACCAGGATCATGGGAGTAAACAGGAATGAAGGAAGGCTTTGCATGCACTGGAAAAAGATAGAATGCCTTGATAATTTTTGTAAAAGACATATATTATAACATCATATGTAAAGAGAAATTTTACAACAGAAAATGAGGACTAACACCACTACACATAATCTACGAGGGAACATGAAGGACATTAAAAAACCTTACAAACATATATACAACTGGAAAGCTACTGTTCATAATATATAATTTATATCAAATTGACCTTAACTATACCTTGAGATTCTTAGGCCTGGCGTCCACCTACCACGATATGGTTCCGATATGGTCTACGATAAACCTCCCGATAAAAAATCAAAATTGCGTCGGAAGGTCAATTTATATCGGGGTAGTTGACCACGTTTCTGCGATTAGACACCGTTAAAACAACCATACAATACTGTACTGAAAATCAACTCACTTTTCATTGTCAGCCTAAGGCACGGCGTCCACCTACTAGGATATGGCTCCGATATGGTCTACGATGCACCGCCCGATAGAAAATCAAAATCGCATTGGAAGGTCACCTAATATCGGGGCAGTTGACCACGTTTCTGCGATTAGACACCAATAAAACCCCTATACAATGCGTGGTGGATTGGCATGTCTAGACATATGTCTACGATTTTGCACCTTCCCGATATGTGTCCGATATTTGCTTTTTGTATCGGTGCCACATCGGTAGGTCTAAATTTCTATCGTAGTAGGTGGACGCCAGGCCTTAAGTATAACTTGTCATTATCATACAAGCTTTTAAAACATGGTACAGGGCATCAATACTTTGATACCAGCATTCCAAAATCCCAAAAGCTTTTGTTGAAACGGGTATAAAGATGACAAGTCTAGTTCTAGACACCTATCAGCTATTTTTCTTTGAAATTCTTTTATTGATATTTGACATATACAGCTGAGACCTAGGATTCAGGAGGCAGTTGAATGATAAACCTATGATAATCAAAAGAAGCATACAAGTGTCTATGATGCCATAACATACCAGAAAATAATAGGTGTGCAAGCTTTTGAAATCCAACAATCTTAAAGGTTGTAGCTAGTGTAGCATACAAATCTTCATTATGTAAATGTTGTCCATTTGTCATCTGGGAAGATACCTCTAGAGGTGTCTTAGCTCTAAATCTCATCTAAATCAAGATACATCTCCAAAGAGAATTCTATAAGTGAAACAATTGTACCAAAGTTCATCCTTTGTTAATGATAAAATAGTTTTTAATAAACATTTGACCATTCAAACCAATAAACAGGAACTGCACCACTCAGTCTGCTTGTCTGAGGCTAGTCCGTTTACAGACCGCACCACCTAAGGCTTACGGTCCGTAAGGGTCTAACAGAGCAAGGCATCCATTTGCCAGCACCCTCTGCCTGATGGGTGAAAGGAATTTCATGATTGGCTGTTCTAATTTTAGGACCTATGCATGAAGAATAATACACTGGTTGCTGGCAAATAACTCAGGCCAGCTTAGTACCAGCAGAGGCAGAAATTCCTGCCTCAAAATGGCAGCGCATAATAGTCTTAGTTTGAGCCTGTTTGCCCTAGCCCTAGCAACAACAGTATTTACTAGAGTCTAGTCTTAGACATAGACAATAATCGATGGTTTCGTGGACAGGCGGCCGTAAACCACGAGAGGTTGACGCGTAGTAATACACGAGCGCTAGCGAGTGTATTACGAGGTCAACCGCGAGTGGTTAACAGAGCCGCCTGTCCACAAAACCATCGTTTGTTGCATTTATTATCCATCTTTTCGAATAAATTAAACCCATTAATTGCCATATTGACGGGTATAACAACAGGAACTATTTCTTTGCTCTATAGGAAAAGGGACTACTTTTTCCCGTATACCATGGTTTTGAGGCCGTATACCACAGGTTTGAATCCGTATACCACAGTTATGGTATCTGACAGTTTTTATACTAATGGGTGGTGGTTTACAAAACCCCCATTCATTCTCAATGGGGGCTTTGTATACGAGGGATAATAAATTCCACTTCATTGTGCCTGATGTGCAAATAAATGTTATTCAACAACCCCCTGGTCAATCAGAAACGAGCATGATAGACTCTTATTCAATGACATATGAACATGGTAATAAACTAACTCTTTTCTAGTTTCATCGAAACATCTGGTCTCATGGTTGAAAACAAACTCTCATTTAGTTTTGCAAAAACAGACAAACTATTATCTATTTTTAATGGAAACAAACAAACTCTTATCTGGTTTCATTGAAACAAGCAATTATCAAGTTTCACAGAAAGGAACAGACGTGTTAAAGCGGGCTGCCACTATCACGATTTGCGCCTCCGACACACTACGATAGCCTTACGATAAGCGTTCTGATGAAAAAATGAAATTTCTGTCGGAAGGAACGGCTCTATCGTGGAAGTGGGTAGCCGTTCCTTCCGACAGATCATATATATAAATATAATATAAAAATAATAAAACAGGACACATTATACAAATGATGACATGTGGTTGGTAAAGGATGATAAATTGGTGAACATAGTATGATAAAGATAAATGTACATAATAATTTGGATGAATTGGTAACCTCAAAGCTCACATCTAGTCATAGAGTATGTGTTGGATATATGCAACATACAAGTGCTGTTGTCCCTATTGGTTTGCTTAACCTTGCTATTACCTTGGTATTACAAGTAAGTCTCGTAATTTACGCTTAAAATAGTTTTTGTTTCTGAGCATTTTAAATCTTCAGATTGGGCATTCCACAATTTCCGCCCCCTATATAGGGGGAGCGTTTTGCATGTTCCGTTCTCACCTTTGGCATATTAAATAGAGATTGATTTTGTATTCTGAGAGTACGGTGAAAGTGAACTCAATAGATGGCTTGCCAAAGTTCACAGTTGACAACTAGAAGATAGTCACCTTCACATTGACCTTTATACAGATAAATACAATCTGAAAAACTCATGTACCTGAGATAATACTTTTCCTAATGATACAGATGCTACCTAGTACCTGAGGTATGATTCAATGCATCCACCCGCTCTGAAATAGAGAATCCCCTGTTCACAACTACTCTATATTAAGTGGATCTGTACCAAGATTAGAGACGACCATGAGAACCATGCTGGTGTAAAGATTTTTTTTGATTTTTTTTATTTGTTTATTTGTCACTCTCATAATTACATGAGTTTTTCAGTAACATCATGGTCAGTTTTACAGCTAGCCTGGTACACATTTTCAGATATGAAGAAAGATGAAGGAATTCCTCGACACAGGATATCCAAAGGGCACCGTTAGCCCTTTCCCTGCAGCACCCAGTTTCCCTGCTCAGCTTTAGACGGCAGGCATCATATTTTGTAATCAGATCTCTAAAAGGAGAAACCTGGGACCTGTTTCAATATAAGTGTTAGTAATAGTGAGAGGAAGGCCTCAACAGTGACAGTAATAGTGGCACCGACAGCGAAGTACAGAGATTCCCGTTTCAATAGCTGTGTCGCTGTTGAGGGGCCCCTGCTGTTCACTGTTCCCCACTGACGGTCGTTGTTAATGGCATAGTTCACTAATTGAGCACAGAGTATTGCTATGCGTGTTCCCAGTCCGGGCGAGACCACCGCAAATATAGCGCCACCAACAGTGGCAGCAAGAGTGAACGCCACTTGACTGGTGAAACAGTTACTCCCACTGTTGGTGACGCTCATTTCCAAAGTGATGCTCGCTGTACAATTCACCTACTATACTACCACTGTGGGATCAATGACACCAACAGCGATTGGATTTTCAACTATTGAAACAGGTCCCAGATCTCAAAAACGATGCATTGAATGTTACTTGTAACAGTTCTAACCTATCTACTGCAGCAAGTGTATAAGATACCACATGCAATATGTGGGACAGACAAAACAAAAGATCATGGAAACATTGAGAAAGAAGAATCTCAAATTGCGTATTGTCACTTACCATATGAAATACCTCTATGTCTGTAGACATGTGGGTCACTATATTGCCAGCTGAAGTTTGACGGCGAGCCTTGTTACTGATGGTAAGAACCTACAAAAGCAAAACATGTATTATTTTCTATATTTACTGCAATTGATACCGAACACCCGGTCACTTGCTCAGTAGTCGCGACTGCCAATGCCACTTATTTCACCTACGAAGACCAGTAAAATGTCCGCGTTTGAGCATCATGTTTCTCTTCCTCCTCCACTCAACTCCAACATGCCTGCCCCACATTGCCTGACCTGCCCCGTCTTCCTACTCACCTCATAGGATTTTCACCATCACCTATTGTCAGACCTCTTCCTCATCTCCAGGGGCAACACCTCTAGGGGTATCATGGGTGATTCAAAATAACAAATAAAAGCTATTAAATTCATTTGAACTATCAGAAAGATATTCATTATGATTTTGATAAAAACTGGAGGTCTCAGATGGAGAATTACTGTGTTATTTACTTAGATTTACATACATTCATAAATGATGAAATTAGTTCCCAAAAATACCACTATGTGCCACCACCTGCAGTATACCCAGCCTCTCTTTCAAGTCTCCTCAAAAGAGTCCTACAGGTTTATTTTGTCCTGGGGCTCTCTCAAAAGAGACTACGGCAGAGGATTTCTCTCCCTCCCGAGGACAGGATAAATCAAACAAGATTGAGGAGATCTCCTCAAAAATATCCTCAGTGGAGCTATCCCTCGTGGGGACTCTCCTCCCCCAGGAGAGTTGAAAATAAAACATGGCCCAGGGACCTGTTTCAGTAGTCTCGTGACATTAGGCCTAGACAGACATCAACAGCGGCACCAACAGTGCAAGCAACAGCGGAAAAAGACTAGCAAATATCAGAAAATCGGAGTGGCCAATCTTCTTCATATTTGGAACGATTATAGGTTATATGTATCCCCTACTCATGTTAAAGTGTCATTGCTTAATTCCTATAAGAAGTGAGTGAAACTCTGTGTGTCATCGATTGCAATATTGTGATCTGTCCATATGGTGTCACAGACGCCATCTAGACATGTCACAAAACTACTGAAACAGGTCCCTGGCCATAGTTTCTAACTGTAGGCTCGGCCCCTCACCTCTCTCATGATAGGCCTGGGTGATGCACTGGCATGAGACAGGGAACAGTGCATCAGACACTTGCATTGGGGCCCCTCGGGGGAGGCTAACCTCTATGTCTTCCACAGCAATATGGTGTAATCGCCTGGACAAATTCCCCTAGAATGGAACTAAGGAGTAATGACTAAGTCAAGAATGTTAGAATATGGTGCAAACATGAAAGTGATAAGGGAAACCTGCATCTGGGTATGAACTTTGTAACACACCTATGAGTAATGTATAAGGTAACCGACGATAAACCCACTCATTTCATCACATCTCATCATTCAACCTGATCAGGTCCATGTTTGTAGTTGTATGTACAGGAAATGTGAAAGATGCATAACTCTGAAGACCGTAATGGAGTTGGAAGTGTGTCGTCATATATGCATTCATAAGAAATTGCCAGCCATGTGAGAGAAGTTGTATTTGCTATACTGAGGGACCGTGCGGAAGAACGGTAATCCGAGCTCGGACTGTTTACGAAATGTAAATTGAATAACCCTAATAAACATGTTCAAAAAAAAAAAAAAAAAAAAAAAAATTTGCTGTGTCTCCAAACCGGGTTGGGAGATGTCAACCTCACATCCCTGGATGAGAGAAGGATGCCGTAGTTGGGAAAAACACAATTGTATTTAATTTTTAAAGAAAAATGAGGATTTTAGTTGTCCTTATGAATATTGATTATTAATCATAATACAATGTGACCAAGATTCTTTTTGAGAAGTAGGTTAATATTTTGTAAAGAAAGGAGACTATTTTACCTTCTTGTAGATTAGTCCTGCACATAATGTCCGCATTTCCATAGCAGTTTTATAGTAGCAAAGCAATACATGACTTTGGACAAGACCCAAGAGCATAATCATCACCAACAAGATGACTGTATAGACGTAGGCTGTTGTCTCTGATATTTGTCCACTGCCGTTGAGGTGCTGAACCAGTCCAATTATCAGGAAAGGAGTTGCATATTTCATTATCTGCTGTTGTAAAAAGAAATGTAGCCCATAGTGTCAACTGGATTTACTCAAAATTATCTATATTTATCATATGAGAGTTTGATATGGCTGGATTTTGTACTGTGGTCAGAACCAACAGATCGTTTGTTCGTGAAAAGTTGTGTGACCTGCCTCAAATCAATTATGGCAAAAACAAAAGTATAAGAATGATTGCATACCAAAGCTAGGTAACACAGAATCAACTTATTCAGTTGAATAACCCTGACCCTACTACAAAAAACGTAAAGAAAGTCTGCACTCTCTGTGAGAACCCAGAGGAGGTGTGAAGCGTAGCGCCCTCTATCGTTTTGGCATGGTCTCAAATGACAGCTGAATGCGGATTCCTATACTTAAATAGGCTAACTAGTAACAGCTACTACATACAATCTGTTAGAGCTCTATCAAAAATCTTTTCAGATATTGATAGAGTGATATCTAATGTACTCCAAACCACAATAGAGCTCAATAGAGCTCCACGTTTTATGGCTGTTTGGTCTTGTGGAATACAACGTTATTTCTCATAGGCTATGGCTTGGAAGCCTCACACAGTCCTTTCTCAAGAGCTCCTTCCCCTCTGCTGGCAGGTTTGAAAGTGGCGCCTTGAACCCTGCTGCGATCGCATATATGAGTTGGGTGCCTATAGGGGGCGCTACGCTTCACACCTCCTCTGGTGAGAACCCAAGGATCCTTCTCTCTCAAGAAGCATGTCACGTTATCTGCTGATCTAACTTAAACCCTTTCTTTATATAGGGGACAGAGCCATTGTTAGTTCATGAAGCAGTCACTAGGTGGTCGGGGGACAAAACCTGTATTCTGGCTCTTTGTTCTTACGAAATTCAGCTGCCTTTCAATGTTTTACCAAGGTTCCTTTGACTCCCTACACTGATCCTAGAGCAGGAAGATATAATGCTAAAACCCAGGACATGATGATTTTTACATGGAACAATTTATTTAAATATGTGAGCAAGGCAAGAAAAGTGACATTTCCCAATTATCACTCACTTCTTTTGCACCTCCATTAGTGAAGAACAGCTACTTTTTCACCTCCTTTAGTGAAGAACACCTACTCGGGGGGCGTCATGGCGGCGCCCATGGATCATAGGCTACATGCCGTATACAGTAATCATAACAAAGGGCAAACCAGTGGCACTTCCATGCACGGGCTCGGCTCCACTACTTACCGCCAGGGGCAGACACCACATGCCCTCTGTCAAGAAAGAAGCAAACCACCGTTCCATCCCCACAGTTAACTTGGACCCTACACTTGGTACACCTCTCAACAATAAGCCCGGATTTGACAAGGATCAGTGATATCGGAGAAAACATGATCAGCCCATGTCTGACCAGTGGCCAGGGAGGGGATATGAACCACAGATTGCTTTAGGCCCATTTTCACTTTCCCACATGTTGTTTTTTCATTGGTCAGGTCTGTGGGTATCTGCTGTCCCATTACCCCATATTAGTCCAGTCAAAAAACCAGCCACAAAAAGCAATAGATTTAATTCCAGTGCCCTTCATCTCAGAATACCTTACATATTACCAGAATGAAAATCGAAATTAATCCAAGTGGTGGAAGTAGGCCAAATTAGCATAAATACAATATGGGCACCCCAAATATATGATATGCCATAATTCTGGTTTGAATTGAGGTAGAAACATGATTTAAAATGCTAGACATATGTTTTCTGAGGTGGGGAATCCATACAAATCACAAGTGAAATCATATCTTTTGAGTAAATTAGCGTAAATTCAATATGGCTGCCTGAATTCTATGAAATACCCTAATTTTGGTTTGAATGAAGATATAAACATGATTTAAAATGCTAAACATATGTTTTCTAAGGTTGGGAATTCATATTAATCATCAAAGAAGACCTATCTACAGAGAACATTAGTATAAATCCAATATGGCTGCTTGGATGGCACTGGAATTGAATCTATTGCTTTTTGTGGCCGGTCAAACCCTATTTTAACTGGACTATATCCCTGGATGAACTGAGAAGGAAGCCAAAGTAGGCTAAATAAAATTTTATTGAATTTG
Source organism: Alentia gelatinosa (assembly GCA_950022655.1). Lineage (NCBI taxonomy): Eukaryota > Metazoa > Annelida > Polychaeta > Phyllodocida > Polynoidae > Alentia > Alentia gelatinosa. The sequence continues at coordinate 142,333,244 of OX465580.1, read as the reverse complement.
TATGCGCACTTATTAATGTGAATAAGTGATAAGGTATTACTATGAATATTAATAATAAGAATATACGAGGTAATTGACAGAAGTATGAATGATGTCAATTATAAGTAATATGATATAATAAGTATATTTATGAGTTATTACGGGTTAGGTTACTTAAACATTACTTTTAGTGTCAAAGACAAACAGTTAGACAGGTGAAATTAACCTAGATTTACTATCATCTTATACCTTATATATTGAAATCTTGAAATTTATGAAGATAATTGCCTTTGAATGACAGTACTGATAATAAAAGTCAATTTATAAGAGTAGATGGGAATCAGGGCCCTGCTGAATAATACAGAATGCATCCTGGAGCAGGACAATTAATGAAGACAATCAACAGCAAATTTTGCTGATGAATTATATCTTTCATGGACAGCATAATCCCCTTTAAAAATTGTCCCTGATGTTTCATAAGGATAAATTTTGGACCATGGGCCTGAAGTTCCATATACTTGGGATATGGTTCTACATTATCGGACCATGTCCAATTTGTTTTTTCAATCACTTTATTTTTCCTGGAATGTATAATGCACACTTGCCTATTTTCTATCTATACTAGCTGTATTAATTGACCAGAAATGCAAATTCACATTGACTACACTCTATCATTATCAATGCCGTTCAGACTCCTTAACTGTTGAATAATATCAAGAGACGTCACGAGTTTAAGTCTGAGTTTATTTATGCCATGCATTTTGTTGGCTCCATAATTTCACGAGTCGAAGACGAATGACATTCTGGAGCCAACAAAATGAGTGGCATAAATAAGCTCAAACTCAAACGAGTGGCGTCTAGATTTTATCCTGCCCCGTTTCCATATTTTTCAGTATCAGAAAGTAGTGGCATAAACAACACTTTATGTCACACCTGTGACATAAACAAATCCCATGTTAAGCCTATGGCGTTTTTTATTAGGGGTAGGATAAACCAATGATCATCCAGCTCCTCCAGAGGCTCTTTTCTGTCTCTTTCTCTTTCACTGTGAGCAGTTATTTAGTAACAAAATTACTAATTACACCTATAATAGCTGCTTATCATGTTATTTTAAGAATTGGCTAAATGTATGACATCTCTTGAGCTGTCTTTCTGTTCATATTTTGGATTAGTTAGACTCATTTGGAGGATATCAGGTTTTATCATGAAATAACTTTAGTATTAGCTTAGATCCTTTCCTTCTCTCATTTTAGCTCAAGGACAATACAATCTATTTCTACAATATTTCCTGGATAATTAAACTGCAAGCAGGAATGGTAAGAAGCTGAAATCTTTTGAGAAGTCCTCATATCATTTTGGTCTTTAATTGTGGAACAAGCTACTGCTCTTTCGATTTCAACATTCTGATGAATTGACTTGAATAGCAAATATATTTGTTATTTAGTTAGCCTTTTCCTATGCGGATATCTAGATTATAGATCTTTTATTGAAGTATTCATTCAGCTATGCCATATGCATGAAAGGAAACTTACGCAAAATAGGTCCATAAGAAGTCCCTTGATAAGTTTTATCTTTATATGAATCAGAAGATTTGTGAACAGTGCACCACGTTTCTGTCTTTCCTTTTTTGATAATTTGTACCATCGCCTGTAAAATAAGAAGTCCCATAGCTGTCTGTATTTCATTGAGTAGTAAATTATGCAAATGATTAAATCAATAATATGAGGTTTTGCAGCAATGTGGATGTCACAAAAGGTATAAATTTGAACAAGCACAAACAGTCTGTCATAAGAGGCAAGATATAGAATCTAATGTGTGAAGTAACGAGGCGTATCAATTTCCAAAACCGTCTCCCACCACTTGCGAAAAAAAAAAATTCACAACCGCAGAACTAACCATCCATCGGAACAGAAAAAATTAGATATAGAATTTAATATTTATTTGATCTTTTTTTGCGGTTCACACTTCATTATATTTCAAAGAATTATCAGTTAGTGTTGCAAGGTATATTGATTATAAAAATTCATATAAGCCAATGATATGCATTATCCCCTCACAGACAGGCTGCAGAATTATGTGACCTAGATGTATGGATCAGCAGCTGGGTGGGAGAAATTCATTGAGCAGGCACAACAACCACCGCATGAAAACCACCAGTTTATTCATATTTATTATCCATGGTATACAAAGACTCCATTGAAAATGTATGGGGATTCAGTAAACCATGACCCATTGTATAACACCTGTCAGATACCATAACTGTGGTATACAGATTCAAACCTGTGGTATACGGCCTCAAAACCATGGTATATGGGGAAAATAGCCCCTCTGTGCTGTAGAGCAAAGAAATAGTCCCTGTTGTTATACCCGTTTATATGGTAATTAATGGGTTTAATTCATACGAAAAGATGGATAATAAATACAACAATCGATGGTTATGTGGACAGGCGGCTCTGTAAACCACTCGAGGCTGACGTCGTAATACACTCGCTAGTGCTTGTGTATTACTACGCGTCAACCTCTCGTGTTTTGCGGCCGCCTTACCACAAAACCATCGATTATTGTCTATATACGCCATCGCTCAAGTGCATGTATCAGTTGTATATTGACACATCTTCTATGCATCAGCATTATTGCTGTATATGCCACAAAACATATAGAGAGAGAAAAATTGTGTGCAGGACATGTATATGTGGGTCATATACATTTTACACATCTATAGATGAGGCGTATACATAACGGAAAATAGGACTACCTTATATATGCAAAATTATACCTATATACACTGGGTGTATACATATATAAACTGATGGTCTTCGCGCAGTGAACCATTGCATTACGACTTCCTCCCAAACAAAGACACCACTACAGGCTACACTGCCAAAATACCTTTCCTCATGATGGTATGACCAATAGGTCTTCCTCAAGCTCTGGCTGCATGGAGTTGGCACATTACACGCACTGCCATATAAGGAATAGAGTAGACCCAGTAGCCAATGACTGCATTCGCAGCAAACCCCGACCTTCACCCTGACCTCCTTATATGATATTTATAGCACTTTGGGACCGTTCTAAAGTCGAGAGTTGACCAAGAATCTAGTGGGCCACAACCACCCTCCTTGGCAGACATCGAAAAGGCACTAAAGGTGGTTGTTTCATCCCATGAGGAGTTATATAAAGGATTCGGTAGAATCTGGGCTTCTGGCCTTTTGGACAAGAAGCATTAGTTTACTTTATTTGTAGTTAACTCTTATCCACAAAGCAGTGTTGAGTTTAAGTTGACATTGCCTACAATTGTTTGTGTCTACATATATGTTTCTAGCTACTTTGAACTGCCACTGTGCCTGTGTCTTGTCTATATCACAATTTTGACTGAGGAACTGGTCTTGAGGCTTTAGCAGGTAGACGAGGCGTAGCAAGGTTTGACTCTTCTTCACCCAACGCTTTGCGACCACGGAATAGAGAGAAGCGGGAAATTGACAAGCGGACGATGCCGCTGTCAGTCAGCATACCCCGAAATGCGGCGTTTTGATTGGTCGAGAGCTGTTTATGTTGATTTTCAGGTCTCACGTCGGTAAATAGAACCGTGCGGCATGCGAGTGCTTCGACCCGACCGTCGCTGGTTGGTTCTATGGGGAGCCAGATGTTTCACAACTGGAAAAAGATCACTATCATCAAGAGATCTTATACCGGGAGAGATTCCAGTCCCAGTGGCAGGTTTTTTCGTGCTACCATCCCCATTCCAATCTGTCGCCATCCTGTCTTTTGGCACTACATGGTATTTCATACCATATAGAGTATATCTCCGCATGTAGCGAGGATATTTATTCTCGTGGTTTCGACTACTAACCAGTCTCATCAGGCAAGGTGCGGTAGGTGTTCTTCTGTGGTCTTTCTGCTAGAATTTCATTCTAGCAGCGGAGTATGTAGTTCCATTATTTTTCCTAAATTCAAGAAAAAATAGTCGATTCGTTCTCTCTATCATTTATGTCGTTCTAATCTTCACTTTCTTCAGGGTTGTGGGGGGGAAAAAAAATTTTCCAACCAAAGCCCCATTTAGGGACTAACGGAATGAAAAAAAGTTACACCAAAATGGTCTTGAGGCTTTACTTACTTTTCAAAACAAGTGACATTTTTCTCACAGCTCAATGAAGGCAAAGGGTCATAGCAATCTGTATCATTTAATGGCCTTTTGTAGGCTGTGTAGAAGAGGCTGCCCATCCACCTGAATAAAGGATGACAATGAATAAAAAGGATTCAGTATTTACAAGCATGAAGTGCAAAGTAAGCATTTTCATTTAAATATTCATGTAAACCCATTCACTGCAGGTGCCTTCAGCAGTCATATAAATATGAACCTTGGACCTATTTCACAAGTTTCAGGACGAAAGTGTTAGACAGACATGAAAAGCAACACAAACAGTGCAAGCAAGGACAAAATGAAGTCACAGTTTTTAACACATATCACATCTATTGTTGCATGTTGTGTCACAATGTTGGTGTTGCAAACAGTGACACTACAGCACCACTTGTGACAGCGCTAATTGTGTTGCCATCTAGACATGTCACAAAACTAGTGAAACAGGTCCCAACACTTAAGTGCAGTGTGTTAACTTATTAGGATGGCATCTCCACTAGCTCATGAAATATTTTCATTGAAAGATGAGATGACATTAAGGTTAACTCATTTCTCATGTATCATACACCTATATTCATCAATAATCAATCAAATATTTACTAAAGGATGACAATGTCAGACCGCTAGTCAAAGGGTGCTGGCAGCTGGAAGCAACAGCCTTCTACTCACTATGCATGTGCTTGAACATCTCCTGGCCAGAAGATCTTTTGCTTTGGCCAATTGCAAAACATCAGGTTGATGATTGAACAAAACTGAGCTAGACTGTAGTACCGTCTCGAGTCCCTATACTCAAACTGGTACATGGCAGCTGGCCCACTATGCAGTGCCTGTCACTACAGAAATTTGCTGTAGTGTTATGTGGCTGGGCCCTAGGGCTTCATTGGTGGCCTCGGGTCAGTGTATCTAGTTTGACAGAACAATTTCTAATAGGCCTTTATGAATTCAATGTGAACTCCCTTCCGGAAGATATCCAAAAGTTGCCTTGTTAAGCCAGCTTCAAAAAAGGTATTGCTAGCCTACCCGAGCTAAGCTAAACTGAAACTGAACTATGCTGAAAATTTATTGGCCTATGCTCTTACGCAATATAGTTTAGTCTACTCATCATTCCTCATAAGAATTACCATTCCCTTTTATATACATTGTACTATTCCCATTAATTCTCTATATCCCACTTGGTGTGTTAGCTAATTAGCTCTTCTACTTATTATCATCTCATGTAACCTATATGTGATGTGGTTGTTGATTACATTGACTTTTGTAAACAGCCCAGACTCTGTATTCTTATAATGGAGGACCACCTACCTTTAGGTAAATTATATGTGAAATAAAAAAAAATTAAAAAAATAAAAATGTTAAAAAAATGTAAGGCATGCAAGGAAAGGGGGCCAAAGTGAGTCTTCAACTCTGAGATGGCAAGAGCAAACTGATAGTGGTTTATGCAGTTTTGACATCATGATTTTGCCATGATGTATCGACATGAACAATGAAATAATATTCCAATCTGAGGATCAGTCTTTTGCTGATATTGGCTTACTGTCACAGGGTGATATAGCCAAGGTGACATCAGAATACTGACCTATTTACTTGTCTCCTTAGCAACATCAGGTGTTGATGAATAAAGAGATGTTGAATTAGAGGTTTGACATCAGAATTGATTATTATTTTCATGTTAAAAATGTCATCGACAGACTTATTACACTTATAGCAGACTTTTAAACAATGATAAATGTGAAATCACTGGGCCAAATACTTGTTTCACATGTTGGCTCTGATGGAGTGTGATCTGCTGTATCACATCATAAATAGGCCAGTTATTTCTTTTAACCAATCAGAATTTGTATTCAAAGTATGGTGGTATGCTCCCATACCAGCACAGTATGGTGATAGATGCTAAGTACCAATGCCACATCAGAGGTTGGTAATCACAGTCATTTTAGGCATGGGTATATGATACCAGTGTCTTTTGGTACTGCTAGGACCAGGTTGGCACATGATGATTATGATAATTCGATGACTTCCTCATAGGTGGCCAAGTGGTCAGGGTGTTCGCCTTGAGCATGGGAGGTCGTGGGTTCAAACCCCGGCCGGGTCATACCGAAGACTTACGCAAAAATGGTACCCACTGCCCATTCGGCTTAACACCCGCCATAAGAATGAGGAGTAGGGGTCTAGGGCCAGAGTGGAAGAACGGCCATATAGCCAAATTCGGTGATTGTCTGACACAATATTCCCTTAAAAATTGCCAAAAAAAAAAAAAAGAACAAAAAAAAGGATATGACACATGATTGGGAGGTTCCATGCTTGTTGATCAATTATATCCTTCTTTTTAAAAATTCCATTCACAGCAATTTGCCTATGTTAATTACAGCAATTTTGTGATATAAGTAATAAGATAAAAATAGTGATTACAAGATGTAAGTTTGTTGGCAGTTAAATGATTTCGTTTGCATTACATGTTTCCCTCTAAGAATTTTTTTTGTTGTAATTCTTGTAATATGATGCTTCAAGGTATCACCTGATCTGGCCTGCTGATACCTTTAGGCACCACCCACCATGAATGGATGAAGCATTTACAATACCAGAATGTGATCCTTGAGAGGACATTTGCTGACAGAAGTGGATGTTGCTTCTTTTTTGAAGTAGGACCATCCTTTGCTTTCTCAGTTCTATTCTTGTTATTTCCAGTAATTGAGTTGTAACCCTGGAATAATTATTAGCATTTAACCAACATATATATGTCAATTGCAAAAGGCATTTCCTTTTTATTTTGTTTCCTATTCGTCCACCTTGGAAAACATATCACATAAATAGGTTTAAATGGTAGAGAGTTAATGAATAAATACATGGATTATTGAAAGTAATCAGAGTTTTTGAATCATTCAGAACAATTAGGTAATGCTTAAATTGAGAATGGTAGAGATCATCTTTCGACTGCTGAAAATAGATAAAGATATTATGAATATTATGAGATAATAGTGTCAGAAATGTTAGTTAATTAGACAATGTGAGGGATGAGATTAATTCAGAAACCTTTTCAAGTTTATTGTCAGAGCATATCTAGCATACCGCTATGTAATATAATTGGCTTCACCTTGTTAGTAACTGCACTATGTGTGTGTATGAAAATTACTTATGTATATGTAGATAATTTTTTTATATTTTTTATTCAGTAAGACAATTAACGACTACAAGCATTCGCCGCACTGGCGTTCTTCCCTGCAAGAGTCACATTGAAACAGGACATACATGGACTAGTACAATAACAATGGGCAAAGCAACAGTATACTTGTTATCAAAGATCGTAGAACCTAATAATTATAAATTTCACCCTTTTTCTTATGAAAAAGAATACCTCGCTACCTTATGATCACAGGTCTAGTATTCCTTATATGGCAGTGCGTGTAATGTGCCAACTCCATGCAGCCAGAGCTTGAGGAAGACCTATTGGTCATACCATCATGATGAAAGGTATTTTGGCAGTGTAGCCTGTAGTGGTGTCTTCGTTTGGGAGGAAGTCGTAATGCAATGGTTCACTGTGCGAAGACCACCAGTTTATAAATGTATACACCCAGTGTATATAGGTATAATTTTGCATATACAAGGTAGTCCTATTTTCCGTTGTGTATACGCCTCATCTATAGATGTGTAAAATGGATATGACCCACATATACATGTCCTGCACACAATTTTTCTCTCTCTATATGCTTTGTGGCATATACAGCAATGATGCTGATGTATAGAAGATGTGTCAATATACAGCTGATACATGCACAACTCTTCCTTTACTTTGATCTTGAATAGATCCCCTCTTGGTAGGTTTTGTGTTTCCATACTTGGTCGAAAATCACGAAGTTACAGCAAAAAGACTATAATTTGAATGTTTTGAAAAGCCCTTTTTGGGGAATAATTTAAATGGTTTTCATGCATCTAGGGCAATGTGGGGCAGAGTGTAGAACCATAAATACCAGATAATTCCAATATTTAGACAAATAATGGCTGAAAACGTGAGGGCGTCATGTTACGCCTCCGGCATAAAATCGTGCATAAAATAAAATAAAAAAGTGCCAAATACAATGAGTTTCACCGTTTTTAACGACTCACATGTATGCATCTACCCACCATAAAAAGATAGGCCTATATGCATTCCTTCATAATGAACTCAATTTGTGCTACTTTGGTGTGGTTTAAGCAGTCACGTTACGACACCCACTAAACTATTAAGAGAAAACGTGGTTACTGAGCCTGAAGGGATGGCCATTCGATGTCTTTTGATGCCATAAATACGTCCCAACGCTGAGGCGGAGGGACGTATTTATGGCATCAAAAGACCGAGAATGGCATCTCTTCGGGCTCAGTCACTTCGTTTTCTTATTGTTACATACCTAAATATCAAGAAAAACGTAATTTTAAATGCTTATTTTAAGTACCTATTGACCTGATAAATTCACTATAACCACAGTGCGCCCGAATATTCACTATGGGCGCCCGAACATTATTTATACTGCACCCATAGCAGCGGTTAGTATTTCATAGATGTTCGGCTATAGGTATGTAATAATAATAGTTCCTGTTCCCTATGATATTAGTAATATTAGGAAACGTCCTTACTGTGGACGAAATAGTTCATGTTCGAGGTCAGTCTTTGATTTCATACTGCCTGACGCCATAAGCGGAAGGCAGTATGAAATCGAAGATTGACCGAGAACGAGAAGCGTTTCGTCCAGAGTGAGGACGTTTGCTTATTACTATATACCTTAAATTGATGAAAAAAACGACATTTTGATGACTAATTAAGTCACTCTCACAGCGGGCACAAACATAATTATTACTGCACCCCTAGCAGCGGGCAGTATTTCATAGAAATTTGCACACAGGTATATAATGATAGTTCTTTTGGGATATCAAAGGGTAGATATATAGCTACACAATGGCGAAAAAATAAAGTCTCTATCTTTATTAGAAAAAAATGTATCAGTCCAGGTCGTAACGTGACGTTTTTATATTCATATTAGCCCTGTGCTAAAGCTATTTATGGTACTTAGCGTTCCCGATATCGCACATGAGTCTTTTGATATATAGAGATGATATTTGCCAAAGGAATTTATGATCCCCTCATATTTGATTCTTTTCGGCAGTTCCTGCAATTTCGTGATTTTTGACCACTTAATGAATTCCATAATATATTTCCCTCATAAAGTGGTGATTTCCTATACCTCGAGCTATTCGGTGTCTTATTTTTTAGCACTATTTTGTCGTTTTGCCATGTACCTCTATTCTTATTCTTTACTACATTCTCAACGGTTTCGCTTTTCCATTTTATTTAATGATACCACATGACTCCATGGCTCTTCTAAACCTCAAAGGTCTAATCATACATTCATTATAGAGGTCATTTAGATGTATATCTTGTGCATTGCGTATACCCAGAGCAGTTCTTAATCCTTTGGTCACTAAACATTGTATTTTATTTCTCTGTTGTATATTCCAGGCATATTGTATAAAATCACAAAACCGGGACCAACATAAGCTTTACTATGCTCAGGGCAGCCTTTTCACTAATATAGTATCTAGTTTTACGGGGAAAAAAACAGTTTATTATTAAATTCAGAGATAATCTTATTATATTGCTTATTAAATTTCATTTCATTATCCATTATAATTCCTAGATATTTGTAGTGATTTACTGTATCTAATAAATATCTTCCCATATATACCGTTTTACTCTTATCTGTTCCTCTTTTAGAGCTTCACCACATAACTTTAGACTTCTTGTAGTTTACCATCATATTGTTGTTTCTGATCCAGTGGTCTATATTGAGTAAATCCTCTTCCATCTTTTCTGCTGCTATATTCTGATATTTGTGATGAACCAGTAACACTAAGTCATCAGGGTACATGGCAGCTTTGGAATTATTGATTTTTTCGATTAGGTCATTTATGAAAATTATAAAAAAGAGAGGGCCTAAAACGGATACTTGGGGTACTCCCAACTTTACTATGGTGTATATTTGCTGGTTAATGCATGTGTGTTATTATCGTAAAACTGGATGAGTTTTAATCTTAGCCACTGTATGCCACGACTGGAGTTTGGCAAAGTGACTTCATGAGGTGAAGCCGAGTGAAGTTCGGAGCCATACTCCAGGAGTGGCAAGTGGTGGCCAAGATTAAAACGAATCAGGTTTTGATTTTATCCTACCCTGTCTCCTCGATTTTGGAATATTACGTGATAATAATTCTGTAAGCCACTAGTGGCATATAAAACTCCATATGCCAGTCAGGGTGGCATCAGAATCTCAATGTTAAGCCTATGGGATTTTATATTAGGGGTGGGATAAAACATAGAAAAGTATGAACAATGTAAAGAGATGATAATAAGAAATTACGGTAGTAGATAGGTATAAGAACCACAGGTACTCCCTATACGGTTGATCATATGGTGTTCTGACGTATGTAATGGAGGGATATACCTCTTTGATGCCTGCGCTGAGCAGCAGAGTAGGAAGATAACATCTAGACGAGGTACTGGGACCTGTTTCACTAGTTTCGTGACATGTCTGTGACACCATACAGACAGATTGGGTTGTCTGGTTTTGTGACAACACAAGTAGCTGCCCTTGGGAAAAGACAGACCCCAAACATAAGAATTAGACAAATCTACACACCATGGACCTGTTTCACTAGTTTTGTGACAAAAGTGGAGACAGACATGAAAAGCAGCACCAACAGTGCAAGCAAGAACGCACAAAATGAAGTCTAATGTCTAGTTCTTATGAAACCGGACACACCATCTAGACGCCATATAGACATGTCACACCATCTAGACATGTCACGAAACTAGTGAAACAGGGACCCGTTTCAATAGACTGTAGGACGTCCGTTATCGGGTTTTGTGACACAATAGCGGTAGTTCGCGTTGCAGTAGTTAAGGGACAACCGTTTGTGGGACATTGGGTAGCAGACAGGCGCAAATAGTGGTTTGTACCATTTCAGAAGTGGGTGTCCGGTCACTAAAAGGGTCACCGTAGTGTCTTAAATAGCGAGAGGGTATACCCTCTCGTTTTTGATGTCACAAACACATAACTTTACTTACCATAAGAATAAAGCTATGAAACTTTAACCCCAGTTAGGGACACATACAACTTATGAACATGCCAAATATGAAGGATATCGGTCCATGCAATCTAATGATATTAACATTTGAATTTCGCCTTAGAAAATGCTGCTCTGATAGCCAGTGTTGGATTTCTCAAGCCTGTCACTAATTTCTGCAGCGACTTTTACCTTGACACCACTTGTTCCCGAGAGCACTAACACTATCCATTGTAAAGCCCAGGCAGCAATGTCACTATCTCACCAACTGACATACCACCCCAATATTGGCATGCCTTTTGAAACGAGAATCAAATTTTGTCACTATTCCTGTCAGTATTTGAGTCACTAAACATGTCACTAAGTGGTTTAGTGACCCATTCTATTGAAACGGGCCCCTGGTCCCAGGTGAGCACAACTTGCTGCTTTGCTGCGAATAGACCACTCAGTGGGCGGCGGAGGGCTTAGTCTATCTGGAGTGAGGTCACCTCTAGCGACAGTGATTGTATGAATTTGGTTCTACTTAGTGAGTATCTAGAATACCGGAATTTGTAAATCAAACTCTCATTGAGAGAGCACACAGAGTAAACAAACTCAGAACACTGCATTATCTATCAGACTTGATTGTTAGTAAGGAGAAAATAGAATAGAAATCTGGACATAGACTCACTTATTGGATTAGTTAAAATATTGGAATGACGACAGTGTGATGGAAGTATTATTGTATACCTGTGGTAGTATAACCTACACATACGGCCCACTCCTACCCATGTCATATTTATATCCGTACAACACCTAGATGTCATATGGGGTTTGTGATCATGTGACATTAGCGATAGCCTAGCTGAGGTGAATTGTGCCTTCTATTCATGTGTTTGCAGATGTCCTACAAATGCCTCATAATGAGTAGGAAAACGTAATGACCAAATATCAAGGTTTATCCTACCCCTAATATAAAATCCCATAGGCTTAACATTGGGTTTCCGTATGCCACGCTGACTGGCATACCGAGTTTTATATGCCACTAGTGGCATACAGCATTGTTATCACGTAATATTCCAAAATCGAGGAGATAGGGTAGGATAAAATCAAAACCTGATTCGTTTTAATCTTGGCCACCGCATTCCACTCCTGAAACGAGTTTCTGTAGGTTGCTCTAGCGGTGCAGTGTGGATGTGCTACGCTTCGAATGAGTTGGTCGCTCAGTTTTGCCTTATTTTAGTAATAAAATATACAGCAACATGTAGTTATGGCAGTAGGTATATAGTATAGTTTGTTCACTCACCGAGTCACTAGGCCTTCCTGGTCGTGTGGGTGATGATGAGTCTTCAAACAAAAGCCTTTCAGCTTCTTCTGGTGGCGAACCACTGATTTTCTTCATCTTCTCGTTTGTTCCATGCATATTGCCTCTGTTTTATTGCATTTTAACAGACTTACTCCACACCTTTCTGCATGATGACGGTAGGTGTTCTGTGTTTTCCCGTCAGAGGATTATTATGTCCTATGTAGTCTGCTGTGTGCCAAGTTAAGGCAAATAGGACCTAATTATTTACGCGAAATGATATATGTATATCCATGACGTAAACATATGTAAAGAGATGTTTCATGCTATGATACTTTATACACAGGTGGTCTACTTTTGGCCGACTGACTATAAGTTATATATGGGCAATTTAAAGGAAATGAAATGGTAGACAAATGGTCTTGTCATTTGTTCTAATTGGGGCTCTTTTTCTCCACCGCCTCTTTTTCTCCATAAGACTTTACATCCATTTCAGCTGTTCCTCTCAACCATGTAAATGAGACTGATCTCATTTACCCCATAATATATTCAGTATTAGATTTGAGTCTGCCTAATCCAATGCACCTGGGACGGATCCCCTAACTAGGTCAGTGTTTATTTTAGGTTTGCTATGGACCTGCTTCATTGTGATGTACAGACAGACTTAAATGCAACATAAAGAAAGAAACTGAGGAGTGTTTGGTATGTGTGGCCAATCGCCATCAAGTTTGAGCGTGCCAGACTTTTCACGAGACTTTATCTCGTGAAAAGTCTTACATGCTCAGACTGTTTTTGGTAATAAAATAGGGAATGGTTTAGCAATATGCATTAGACTTTCTTATACTGTAAGGACAACATTATATTTATCGTTGTGATGGCCGCCGACTAGACAGGACGTGTGAGGGGAAGCGGAGGCATGTTGTGACTTGGGAATACCGAAAAATCAGTGTAGTTCGGACATATAACGGAGCTAAGAGACATTACTAAGAACTCTGACCATAACTGGATATGAGTTTTACCTCTCAACGATCTACACGATCCAGTAGGAGCGAACTACCAAAAGACAAAGCAACCGAAGAAGTACAGGTGAGCGATACTAAAGGTAGTCGTCAAGGTAAACAAGCCAACAGTGACGCCGCGAAGGCAGCCAACGCTAAAGCACCGACCATGACTAAGCACACACTAGACACACTCGCAAATCTCATTATATCCTTTAGAGAAGAAACTGAATCACAAAATAAGGACTTGACTCAGAAAATGGATGACAATGCCTCAACTGCAAATCAGTTAAACAAACAAGTTAATGACAAACTTGATAAATTGAATGAAAGCAACCGGATTGTTAGTGATAAAGTGGAAGCCATAGGGGATAAAATGAAAACTATGGAAAGTGAGATACTTCAACTGAAGAAAGACAAATTAAACAAAGAAAGAGAAGCCAGATCGTTGAATCTGATAATCAAAGGAGTCCCAGAACCTGCCAATGAAAAAATGCACGAGACAATGCGATCAGTACTAGATCACCTTGATCTATCATTTCCATTCTCCAGCACTCATGGCGCGCATCGAATTGGTAAAGAACAAAACCAAGCAAATGGTAACAAACCTAATGTACCCAGGCCCATTAGACTCAAACTTCTAACAAAACAACAGAAGGGAGAAATCTACGGGAAAAAACGAAACCTAGTAGGTACTATGTTTGAAAAAATAATCTTCTCTAACGTGTTAGATAATGAGGAAATGATGCAGTTCAGACAAATGCAGCAAATACACGCAGCAGCTCTCAGCATTCAAGGGGTAACAAGTAAACTAAGAGGGACGAGCATCAACATAGACGGGAAGGTATACACAAGCAAGAACATACAAGATCTCCCCCATGGCTTAACACCTGAACGAGCCTCTACGATATGCACTGACTCGGGTGTATATTTCCAAGGGCAATCAAGCCCGTTAAGTAACTTCTACCTGGGACCTGTTTCAATAGTCTCGTGACATGTCTGTGACACCATACAGACATTGGGGTTGTCTAGTTTTGTGACAACACAAGTAGCTGCCCTCAGGTAAAGAAAGACCCCAAACATAAGAATCAGACAAATCTACACGTCATGGACCTGTTTCACTAGTTTTGTGACAAAAGTGTTGGACAGACTTAAAAAGTGGCACCAACAATGCAAGCAAGAACGAACAAAACAAAGTCTAATGTCTAGTTCTTATGAAACCAGACACACCATCTAGACGCCACTTTTGATCTAGACATGTCACAAAACTAGTGAAACAGGTCCCAGATCAAAATAACCGACCCCACAGACAAAACCGAGGCAACCAGTGCGGAACAGCTTAGGCAATAAGAATGGCTGAAGAAAACAAAGACTTCCAGACAGCAGCACTAATCAGGAAGGAGTCTAACCCCTATACCATAAAAGCTCTCACTAAGAAAATCAATAGGACTCCAGACTGGACAAGAAAATCAAGAAATACCCTAAAAGACATAGTTCGTATGAAATTTACTCAACACCAATCACTGGCGGCCAAACTACTGAGCTACAGTCCTGACAAGCACTTCTTTGAGGCCACTCGTGACCCAGTCTATGGGTCAGGGCTCACACTGAGAGAGGCGAGGAACGACGCACCACTGCAAGCAGGCTATCAGAACGTGCAGGGACAGATCCTGGACGAAATCCGTGAAGAGTTAACCCCAAGCAAGTGAACTCACAGAAAGTAAGGCATATTATCTACTTATCTAAATGTCTGAGCTAAAACTGAACTGTTTAATTGTGGCAGACAGCAGGGGAAGAGGTCTACAAGACCGGATAAACATGTACTGTGAGGCAGCAGGCCACCCAAGCGTGACATGTACGGTGACGGTACACCCCGGTGCTACAATTGCTGGTGTGTTCAACAAGTCTATATCATATCTTGCCCACAATAAACCGGACATGGTGATTCTTATTGCGGGAGCAAATAACCTCACTTACAAGCACACGAACGGGAGAATCTCGCCTGTCTTCAATGAGGTGGGCAACCTAACTGAAGTATTGACTGACCACTATATTGACTTCAAAAGACATATAACCAGCATGGGCCATCGGCTAGCCATTGCCCAACTAACAGGTGTGCATTTAAATACCTACAACATGCAACCAAACAGGTACACCTGGCAGCAATCAGTTATAGACCAAGGAGTCATACTCGTCAACCAACAAGTGTTCCTGTGTTGGGTAGATATATACCTAAAACATGGCGAAAGAATTAAATCTCTATCTTTAATAGGAAAAAAGCTATCAGCCTCTACATATTTTTGCATCACATTATGACCCACGTCACGTTACGACCCCCGTCACGCTACGACCCCTTGTGAGTAAAAGGTCAAGGAAAGCAAAAAAAATGATAGAAATGCATTTTCTTTTGATACATCAATTTTTCCTGTGTCAGCCCAGTGTCTGGTGGGGGTGTAGACATAGCCAATGAATATTACATGATCTAGGGGGGGGTCGGGGGGGGGGGTCGTAACGTGACGTTTTTATATTCATATTAGCCCTGTGCTAAAGCTATTTATGGGCGTTAGCGTTCCCAATTTCGCACACAAGTCTTTTAATATATAGAGATAATATTTGCAAAAGGAATTAATGATCCTCTCAGATTTCATTTTTTGGGCAGTTGCTGCAATTTCGTGATTTTCGACCATATATGCCCAGTGTATACATGTTGTGCAGCGGATATTTCCTCTCATAGAAGCCTGGTGTGAAATACAGCCAAGACGCATCCACATTTAAAAGGTAACAGTCTTGTATATGCCTCATACGCTGGTGTGAAATCTGGGCATATACATATGAAAACAACTCAATATTCAGCCGATACATGCACTTCTGCAATGGCATATTTAGGAATAAACTGGTGGTCTTCACACAGTGCACCAGTAAATGGGTTATGATAACACTGTGTTCTGTGCCAACCTGTTGTCTACATTTGCTGTTGCCTGATCTACGATGATAATCTTGTTCTTCCTCATCAGAGCACGAGCCATACAGAGAAGCTGTTTCTCGCCAACACTGAAGTTATCACCAGCCTCTCCAACCTCAGCAGACAGACCTCCAGCAAGACTTGAGACCTTCTCTCGAAGCGCTACCTGAAGACACAAACATTTCTTCATTCTCCATCTCGATATGATAATTATACTGATAGAGTATTACATCCTATCACAGTCTCAATATACATAGAATGAGGTGAACATATAGGAGAACCCATACTTATGTGTATGGGAATTCAGGTATTAGTGTTTATATGATATATGCATGTTGTTGTAAAATTTGTTGTTTTCATAAGAAATCCAATTTTAACGAATCATGAGTTCACCAAGGGACTATCTTTTTAAGATCATAAATACATCTTTTAATCTTTGAAATTTAGTGAATCATGTAGCACAGGGGAATTTACCAGGAGCAGTTCTGTGGAATTCTATCCCTCATCCAGTCTGGGGCAATCGAATTGCTTGAAATTTGGACTCAAATATGTTTGAGATTTTCCTTGCAATTGTGTAGTGTCTAAATAGATCAATAAAAGATTGGAGATTCACCTGGTTTAAAGCTGACCAGAGCTTCTCATCATCAAATTCTTCAAAAGGGTCGAGATTCATTCTGAGTGACCCTGTGAAGAGTACCGGATCCTGTAAAATAATATAAACACCATATAGACAAAAAGAAACAAATAATGCATTGAGCATATATTCAAGGAAATAAGACCACTTTTGATGGGCAAAAATCAGGTGCCTGATTTTGCATATAGGAAGAAGTGTTCTTCCACACCATTGAAGAGGAAGTCTTAAGAACCTATCAAATGTGCAGACTAAGCATATTGTACAAAGATTGCTTACCTGGGGTATGATAGAAATGTTTCTTCTCAAGTCATTCAGGCCAATTTTTGTCACGTCTATTCCATCAATAGTGATGTTACCTGAAGGTTCAACCATCCTTAGCAGACTGACAAATACTGAAGACTTCCCTGCGCCAGTACGCCCCACTATCCCTACCTGAAATCAACCATTTAAACTGAATCAATATAATGATACAAACATGAATAGATTCAATGTGGCTTGAATCCCATATAAAATATAACCAATTACTGTTAAATTTTCTGTATGTGCTTACCAACATTGCCTTGAGTTGTTACTTCTGGTCTAAACTATAGTTTATTTGCATTCAATCAATAATCATATAATAGGATTAGTTCATCATCAAAATGTGTCACAGGCTATGAATATTATTTCTATCAATGGGAAAGCAAACCCCTCCTAATAGAGTAGATCCTAGCCTTTGCAATCTAGGCAACTATTTCTATACCCTTAAAATCAAGGTACTACGCAACGTTGCTTCATTCATTTAGAAAAAGATAACCTTTTGAGTGATAGTCATACTTTCAGACTATCCAGAGCAGCTCACAAACCTTCTCAGCAGGTAGGATGTTGATGGTGATAGGACCCAGGGCAGGTTTGTTCTGACCTCTGTAAGTCAGACACATGTCTGTCAGCTCAATTGCTCCTCTAGTTGGCCATCCAGGTGGGGGCTTCACGTCGGTATATGCAGGGGCCTCCTGTTCCAGGTGAGAGAGTTGGAGTATCCTTTCTACAGATGTCATCTGGAGGAGAATGGAGGAATTCTTATATTTGAAAGGTTCTTCAAATTAATCCAATAATGTGGCTAAATGGAATCTGTTCCAATTTGTTTTGTGTCAGGAAAATGAATAAGTGGGACATATCATCTCATGTACAAGTATACTCTGATATATAGATCTGAATAATAAATGCCCAGCAAATGCAGCAAATGTATATCAAAATGTTACAGCTTAAAAGATACCTCACAGATTGTATATCCTCATATCTAAATGAAAATTTTAGAAAAAATGAAATGACACTTGATGATAATATCAAATAGCCAATACTGCATGCATTATATTTTGTTAAATCATTCAAGAGATGAAAGTTACTATTGTAAATATTTCCCCATAAC
Source organism: Alentia gelatinosa (assembly GCA_950022655.1). NCBI lineage: Eukaryota > Metazoa > Annelida > Polychaeta > Phyllodocida > Polynoidae > Alentia > Alentia gelatinosa. Next base: position 142,314,754 of record OX465580.1, on the reverse strand, counting down.
TATCCATGAGTAATCACTTACATTTGCTTCTACATCAATGAGTTCAAAGGTGGCAAATTGTATATATCCCATGAAACTGAACAAGTAGATCATAGCTAGGCCAGAGGATGTCGCCTCTTGCATGCCTGCTATTGAAAAACACAGGCTCATAGATAATCCAATAACAGTGAGGCTCAGCAACTCATTAAAGCTGGAGACATACCAAGCAAGAAAAGCAGCGATTTCTGCAATCGCCAACACAAAAATGGCGTGACTTTGAGCTATTATTTCATATTTTGCTTGGTGATTGCTTCTGATACGCTAAATTATCGGTAGGGGATATTACTATGAAAAAAATATTTCAGATATATGCTATTTTGTATTGGCGATTCCAGAAATCGCCACCTTGACTCGCTTGGTGTGTCTCCGGCTTTAGCATTCAACAAAGTGAAGTCAGTGTTAGGATCTTTCTAGGATATAAGCAAAGTCAAGGCTACATCTTGGAGAACCCAGTGTAAAGCATTGGGCATTATTCGTGTAAGGCGTGGACTTTAAGTAGAGGAAACGAGGAAGATGGATGTAAAGCAGAAGCGCCCATGAAATGTACAGTATGAGATTGAGATACAAGGTGGTGTGCAGTTAGAGGGGTAGACAATAGGGGAGGGGGGCAATGATCACCCCTGACCATAGGCCATGAGTAGCCAATTCTAATTGTAACTCAACCCTTTTTGTCTGAACCTTCCAATAACCATGTTCAACATATATAAATTGTTCTTCACTCCTTTTTCCCTTCCCCCAAATGGAGGTAATAAGGTCATGAGAATAAAAATTTAGATTTCAAGTAATGTATCTTATTATTAGTATTATGATCCTTACCTGATGAGTTCCCGATGACTGTAACAGCCATGTAGCTGCCAATCAGTAAAAATGTCAAGAAATCAATACGTATTCGTACAAAGTTTGCACTGTATAAACATGAATACCACGCTGATGCATGTTTGTCGATATGAGAGTATGCTTGTGACAGAAAGTAACTCTGTTTCCTCAGTGCACGAATCACTTGAATGCCTTGAAGTGTAGTGGAGAGGTGGGAATATGTAGGACTTCGAACTGCAATGCACATTACATATTTTAGACACTCTAAATCCCATCTTTATATAAGTTGAACTCCTTCATGGAAATAAAGACAATGGCTCAACATATCTAATCATTTTTCTCATATCCTCATCCTCTCATGCTAAAGAATGTGTGAAGGTTTGGCAGACTGGGCAGTGTATCTATGAAGGCCTACTGAAAAAGAGCCGATTATCCCAACTCAGAGTGATCAGATATTTAGACACTACCACCCAATTTAACTAGATTTGCAGACAAACATGGTTAATTGTTGTAGCTTATCAGAAAAAATGGCCGTCTATATGTGAATAATCAGATTATTGGTACTAGATGTCTTGCAATGCCAACATTACAATGGTCAAAAGTATAGTAGGAATATTGTATACATATTGGACACCAAGGAAGTAATGGTTAGATATCAAACACCCAGACTATGAATAGATAGGCAGTGAAGAAATATACATGATAAGGATAAAGAGTACACTTACAGCTGCCCTCAAGTCTCCTTAGATCACGGACACAATTGATGGAGAAGTATGCTAGACAGAAGACAGCAGCAGCAGCCAGAGGCACACCCAAAATCATCCATGGGAATATGACGCAAGAGTAGATGGTGAATGCAATCAAGGCAGACATGACCTACATATGTATAATCAGTATAGATAGATTGATTACTCATTGAAATAAACATTTATGACAAATGCAATAACAGTTGTCTTGAGTCTATGTCATTCATAGATAAGATGTCTACAATCAAATTGGAAATAACTTGATAGTCCAGCAGCCCAAGGGCAAATTTAGGCTTAACACGACTTCTTCCATATAGTTTTTCTTTCTTCTCTTTATTTATCTTTGGTATCATATAATGAGATAGAGGATGGTGTGGTCTCAGGTCTCACCTTTAAACAATATCAAATATTCAAGATAGTATCACTTCCATTTTTCCATTTTCCTGTACATTTAATATCTAATGGCACAGAAATTCTTTTGGCAAAGATATATCCTTTAGGGGTAGGTTATTTAAAGTATAGGAAGTAAAGAAAAATCCCACTTCAGGGGCATTTCCTTGCCGTATCTCGTTGGTCTTCAGTCGCCAGCATTGCGTATCATAACTTGACTGCCTGGGCATTGCTGGAAGAAATTTCTGACTATCAAAAAATCTGCCATGGCAATCCCTGCAACCTCCCGTGGTTTATGATCATTGGGTTTGACTTAAGTGGATGGGGCTTCCAGCACAGGGCGTAACTCAGCTGAAGCCGATGGGCTCAGTGGTCATAAGTTGCCAGGGTCCGGTTGGGGACTTCGCACAGAGGCCGTCGACTTGAGTCCAGTCCTGACGGGAAGCACGGCAACTTTGGTCTGATGTTCACATCCACCTAGGATCCAGAAGGTTGACTTATTACTGGGTAAAATTCATTCCCATCAAATTGCTTCTGCATTTGGTATATATAAGAGGTCTTCATTCAACTTCGAGCAGCCCTGAATGATGCATATTACCAACCTATACCTGCTCCAAGAAAATACTTCAAAAGAAGTAGAAAGGCAAAAAGGCTACTACTACTTCTACTACAACCACTACTACTGCTGAGATACATGATTCACCTTCTGTTCCACCAGGTCCACCAGATACATCTGAGACTGACCTACATGAGTCTGAGAAGACCAGGGACCAGTACCAACAACAGAGCAAGAGTCATCAGATGCAGACGACTGTCGACCACATCCACCTCCACATGCTTGCCATGAACCATGACTTCTTACAAACTTCTCCAAAGAAGAAAAGGACAAAGTTATCCTGTATCTGCATCAGCATCCCAAGCTATATTCAAAATGTCTTGCCGGCTTCAAAGACCCCCTGCTGAGAGACCGGCTGTGGACAAAGAAGGCACAACCCATCGGCCACACACCACTGGAACTGAAGACTTGTAATGAGTGCATGCAGACCAAGCTTAGCAAAATCTGCAAGCTAGTCATCCAGTTGCTGACATGCATTGAAATGCTGAGTCCCACATATCATCAGTCTCAGAACCTCGGAAAGTTCCTGAACCATCATCCACTGCCAGTGTTGCAGCCCCGACAACTTTTTGCATATCAGAAGAGAACCAACCAACAGCCACATCGCCAACAGTGATGCCGGCTCCTGGTACAGGGGTTGTTTCTTGAACACTGATGACAATGCTGCAGACAGAGTTGAAGGAAGTCGTCAGGCCCCCCAAAGTGGCTGCTGCCCCTGGTGCTTTGTCTACCTTTGCTGGGTACATCAATGAAAGTCTGAGCCACCTACAAGAACACCATCGGTTTGATGCCGAGCGGCAAATCATGGCAGTTCCTCAGGAATGCCAGCTCAACAACAGTCTGGAGTTAGCAGCAGCGAGGCTGTCTGGTACAGGGAAACAGCAGGTGGCGGGTCAGCACCAGCCCCAGCAACACCAGCAGCAGCATCAAAAGCAGCAGTCTCAGCAGCAACAATGTCAGCAATCAACACAGCAGTGGCAGCCTCCTCAATCACAGTTCCCTGCAAACGTCACATCCCAGCCAGGTGTGTGGCAGTCCCAGGACAGGAGTTAGATCTAGTAGCAGTTCCTGTCCATGGACATTGCCTGTCCACCACCACCAACAACACCGGCTCCCACATCCTGCCTCCCGTCCACATCCACATCCACACAACAGCAGTCTGCCTCAATGGATCCCAAACCTACCACATCCACCCAGCCACGATTGTCAACAGACAATCTCTCGTTCACCCAGCTTGAAGGATCCCCACTCTTCTTCTCATGAATCTTCGGATACAGTGGTGTGCAAAGCCAACTCACCAGCCCCACATCACTTGTGGCCACACTAACAACACCTTCACAGATAAGGGAGGCTGAGCAAGCAATGAACTGGACTGTACATAATTAACTGTGAATTTTTTTTATTATTTATTACATTCTGGTCGTGCCTTGTTTAGCTTGTGATTCTGGATGTGCCTTGTTTACCTTGTGGTCAAAATGATTCATGTGTTTTATTTGATTTACTTATTGCCACTGATGCTGACAGTAATCACTGATGGTGATGTGTGCTACTATGTTTTAGTTAATAAACTTCCAAACTGAAGTTCACTATGGTTGTTTTCCCTTATAGAAAGCATAGAAGTAACTGTAGAAATTAATGACTACTTGAATATTATCTATAACTTTGAAATGAAATAATAACTACTGAATACTTATCTCCAACTTTAGAATGAATTAACTCAAATCAAATAAGAATTTACTCAAATGAATAGAATTGAAAAGAATCAAATGATAACTTGGAAATGAAAAACACTAGACATAGTATTATGAAGTATATATGAACAAAGTTTATTACAAAAATAATTAACAGCAGTGTATGTACATAACAAGTGTGAAATACCCACCACAAGAGATACAGTTCACGGACATTAAAGAACAATCCCTAAATTACCAAAGAGACAGGAAAAATATAAATACAGATAATAGTTTACATAGGTAGTGACAATCATAACAATAAGTTATATCATCCTCTCCTCGCCAATAGTTAGTGTCAGGTCTTGGATGGACAGGGGATTTTGGAGAACTATAGCCGCCTCTATCATATCCCGCACTGTTTCTGGTTTCTGCTCCAATGTACCAAGGAAGCAGAGGAAGCATTTGGCAAGGATGTGTTGTTCCTTTGTCAAGCCCCTTCTCCCATAGGGCTTCATTATCCAGCTGCTCAGGGCAAAGGTGTCGTCACCTAGGTTGAAGAAAGGCACCTTCCTCTCCCCGTCAGTGTGGGGGAGAGAACAGGGAGGCGGCATGCCTAGTGTCCCATCCTACTGCATTTCAGCCAGTTCTGAGTCATTGAAGATCTGGGCATCAGACATGTGCCCTATACCACCAACTTCAATCCACGTGAACCCTGAACCGATACTGTGCATCAACTAGGGCCAGAAAGGGGATGCTTAAGAATCCCTTATAGTTGTAGAAAAAGGGAACCAGTGTGCCGGCGTTTCATGATGGTGACATGCTTTCCATCCAGCACACCAATGGTATGTGGCACATTCCAACATTTCTCGATGTCCTTGGAAAGGGCTATCCAGTCTTCAGGTTTTCATGCTTCTTCCTTAAAGTACTCTACAACTGCTCTGCATATTTGAAGGACAATGTTGCTGATAGCCAAAAGTACCAAAAGTTGTCTGATACATAACTGTCATCAGAGGGAAGGTGCCTAAGAAGTGACAGACAATCAAACACCAGCTGGCAAAGCCAAACAATATTTTGTATCCATTCTTTTTCGATGGCAGGCTCAATGTGGGCCAGTATATCATCAAAAAGGTCAGGCTTCATTCAAAGGTATTTGTGGAACCTGGCCTTATCTGCAACATGCAGCTCCTTACTCAGCAAAGTGGCAAATTGTCCCTACAACCAGATAGTGGATTCAGATTACCAATCGCGAATGCAGGTACTAGTCTCCTGCGGTGCTTCTTGGAATGGGTTTTCATGACACTCAATTCCATGAGGCAGTGGGAGTCCTCAGCGCTGTGCTTCTGCTGCCTGATGAGAGAAGCTATGAGTGCTATGATGTTACACACAAACACCACTTCAATATCAGTGATCACCATTGCAAGGTGTAGAGGCGAGTTGAGGTAAAAGTCAGGAGGGGTGATCCCCTACAAACACACTTGAACACACTGAGCAAGCCTCACGGAGCACATTTTTATGCATTGAGGAAGCTGTTGGGAAGATGCTCTGGAGGAACGGGGAGAAAAGGACCACATTCCTCCATAACTGGGCTTAAGTCGCCTTGATTTGACCTGTGTATTAAAAGTGAGTGTAAGTAGTCTTGAATGAAAGGGACCTGAATTGTGAATGTTGTGATTGGCCTTAGTTTGACTTCAGGTTTTGAATGTAAGTTGAGCGGTGAGGGAGAGAACTCTCAAAGCTACGCCTCGTCTCCAAACACACTTTGAATGTAAGTGGATGCACGGCAGAGCGATGATTGTGTGACCCAGACCAGACCCTGATGTGACCACGTTGATATATGACTGTCTCAACTCAATGCTGCGCAGCTTCAGTAAACGGCATATTTGGGGCAGAGCGGGCAAAATCCATAAAAATGCCACGAAAGTAAGAAGTCAAGATTCAGATTTTACCTTAGTTAAGTACTCCCAACTTTTTGTTCATAGATGAATTGTTTTGCCACGATGAAAACTTCTCCACGAGTTTGATGCGGAGTGTTATGAGCGAGGCAACAGCCGAGTAAATATAAAGTATCACTCAATCTATTTGGAAAACGACTTCTTTGACCAAAACGAGTTGCTTTCTGTATTTATCTCACACCTGTACACACTAAAAGAATGATCATCACACAGCATGTAAACCATGGAAAATGGACTGCAATACTTGTAGGGGCGTGTAGAACGAGTTTCCAATGTTAAGCCTATGGATATAAATTGTTAATATGTCACCCCCAGTAGTGGGTAGTATTTGTTAAATGCTCAAACATGGGTATATGATAGTAAGGATGTTGTCTCAGACAGCGAAACCTAATCCATGTACTATATATTTGTTCAATGATTAATTTTACCGTGATGAAGTTTTTCAGGGGATGGTACAGATTAATATCCATGAAACCAGTATCACGTGCAAATCTGTTCAACACTTGGCCTGAAATATACAAATTTGTATTCCCAAAATCATAGTCATCAATAAATTTTATTTCCCCATTCAATCAACCAGGACATAATATTTTTCAGGTGATTTGATTCTCGAGCACAGTTTGATAATCACATGCCCACCAAAAAATGATAAAGAGTCCGACTGAAATACAAATAATCTCTGCAAAAACATATGGCTCTGACAAAGCAGTGTAAAACATTGCTATTTTTATATATTTCATTTCTTTAGGAATTAGAAAGCAGGGAATTAGCCTTCAACAAACCAAAATTTACTTTAATTATATCAGACAGAAGTGGTTTAGGGATACATTTTTTATGTATTCCAAAGTTTAAAGATGATGAAATAATGATTAGTAGCAATGTTTGTTCATACCAAATAACAGGTAAATGTAGACAAGTGATGGTAGCTATTATGATTTTGAAAACATACCAACAGGATTCGTTTCGAAGAAGTAAGAGGGAGCTCCAAGAACAACTTTGAACATCCGATCATACAATTCACTGCAACCACTATAAACAATGATATCAGCCCAGCAGCCGATTCGGCAAATAGAAGTGTGCCCAGGATGAGGGCTGCCACGGTTAATGAAAACCATCTGTCACCATACTCTGATAGCGGTGAGGCGGGTGCAGTGTTATTTCCATCAGTGATATTCCTTTCTGAGTACCTGGAAGGAATAAATGTTCGGTGATGTTACCACAAACCATAAGTGAGTCATAATCTGTTTGACAGTTTTTAATAAAACCCTTTGTGGTACATTCAGTTCATCAATTGTTTGGTTCTTGTTTACTGAGTAGCACCTTCTGCCTACTAGTTTCGGCCTTCTGGCCTTCTTCAGGGCTAATGGCTAACTGACTGAGAATCTGTAGAGCCGTCCCTTATATACCCTCTTACATATACTATTATGGGATAGAAAAATAAAAAAATATTAGGGTGCATCTTGGGAGATGCATTCAGTGGCGACATTCGTGGACCGGTGTTGCGCCACCTCAACCCCCCTTGACCTTCCTGGAAGGAATAAAAATGATAGTTTACTAATGTTGGATAAAGAGAAGCAAATTAGCTTGTCTCCAGCACAAGTTGAAATGTTCTCATGATGCTCAATTAATAGTAGAAAACTGTCTCCACAGGGGAAGGCAATTATGATGGCAGGCATCACCATGGGAGTGCAACACTAGTGATACCAACACCTAAGGCAGTAATTGCTCACTTGCTCAATCAACCAACATGTACAAACTGACTGGTATAACTGAAATTTGTTCTTCTTTATGAAGATGACTTTTCCATTACTGGTGGCATCTCCCTGCTTCACTATGGGCAGAGTGGGGGTCTGCAACAGCTGCAAGGAGAAACATGTTCCTCTGACCAGGAAGAAGTTTTGGGTGTCGAAATGGGGTAAACCCGGCCTGTCTACCTCTACTCCTCGAGACCACATAGTGCATGTGAAGACACCAGTACAATCAGCCATGACGGTATCGACCATAGCCATGGTCATTGTGATTCTTTGTTTGATGGAGATGATTCATTTTCTTGTGGCCATAATGACAACTCATTGGTCACCAGAAGAAACTTGAGGAGATTTGCGGACGGACAACAAGGACAGTTCCAGGTCAGAGATGGCAGTCCTAAAATCCAACATGGCCGGACTGGATTGGGCAGTCCAGTCACTTAAAGAGAAGGCAAGTGAGACAGATAATTAACTTGGCAGCATTGAAGTGCTGCTACTAGAGGTCATCAAGCAGAAATATAAATTGCATGGTACTCTGGTAGCGGAAAGCGGAGAGCAGCAAGCCGGTTGAGGGACTTGGACCGGCTTGGCAAATCTTCACAAACTTGGGCTAAAATCAATATTTACAGACCAGCATGACAGTGATCAAGGGTCAAGGTTGATAGCACAGGTACGATCACAGCCACAGGCCTAGAACTAGTGTGTACAGGTAACTACACACAACCATGGCACAAACCAATCATTAGGGGTGCAAATCTGGAAATCCGCGAAAAAATGCAATTAAAGAAGAGATATTACGACCAAAGGTAAGTGTGCTTTTCAGACCTATGCATAGCTTTTTATACCGTAAACTATTCAATTTCAATTCACATCAGTTCAGATCAGACACAGTTTGATCAAAGAGAAGAGAAAATAAAAATAATTTGTATGTAAGGAAGGCACAACTCAAGAGAGTGAATTGAAGTATAGATACAGGATGGTATTTATTTGCTTATTTTAGATAACATAAAATAAAAATAAGGAAACTTAGATCTACTTGGGAGGGAACTTTGAAACAGTTTATTAGTGGTTATGACAGAAATGTGCCTCATCAACTCAAACTTACCATTGTGACATTGTCCAGCCTGCACCAACTTCTGATGTCTGTATAAAAATGTATTTGGATTTAGTTACTTATCAAACAGGCTTCTTAAAAAGAAGAAAAACTATCCTGTTCCGATCAAAAGTATCCCAATAAACTGGGTGCCCCTTACACAAGATTCTACTTATCTCTACTCTTTTGTTTTATCAATCACAAATTCTTTTTTTCATTAGCCAAAGTTATGAAAAAATAGAATAGTTATTTATTCCCAAAGCTGCCCTATTGGGAGGATTAGCACTGATGAAGCAATTGTTGTCTTTTGTTCTTAAGAATCAAGTTAAGCATTCCAAGACTGAAATCATCATGTCTGCATTGCACTGCCTTGAATATGAGGTTTTTGTACTGATTTACAACCTACCCTGTAAAGGCATAGGGACAGTACAATCAAAATGAAATATATCTTCCCATTTCCAGCATTAAAATATTTCCGGTATGTCTGAAATGATACTTTTCCACGTTCATTCTCCTCAAGTCTGGTTCCAGACTTTTTAGCATCACCTTCCTGCAACATGACAAAAGAACTAATATGTATCCATAGAAGAAGAAGTGTAATAACAAAATTCCCTAATCAAACATATCAAGCATGAATCTTAGTGAAACAGTGATAGAACTACTTCAGAGATATGATTGTGTTTTATGGTTCAAGTCACTTCCGTAATCAATGAATATATGTAATGCTGATAATTAACAAACACATTTCTTTACCTTTATATTTCCTGTCTGTGTTGTAAGTCCAGTATGAGTTTTTGCAATTGACATGGATATTTCCGCAGTTGCAATGGCATCTTCATGATTTTCAGTGATAGATGTGTCAACATAATGCAGAAGCTGATCTGATATTTCTTCAAACTTCACTTTTAATACTATTGCTCCCTGAAATATGAAGGCCAAAATCAATAGGCCTTAATTATTTGCTATCCATCTAAGGCACAAGTTACAGCTGACAAAATCCCAAACCCTTAATTGATTCTTGAAGCTCCCACTTTAACCGATCACGCTTTTGATCAAAATCCATGAATTCTAGTAACCTGAGGCCCAGCAGCATAGAATGTCTATGGAAAATCCAACCTTCCTGAATATGTTCAGCATACAATCATGACTAACACTGTAGACCTGCTCAGGAGGAATCCACTATGATCATTGTTCAATTATGTCCTAACAAAAGACAATTATAGAATATAAATAAACACTAAATCAGCATTTTGACAAATTGGCTTCTACATGGAATGTAATATTTTTCCTAGATCTGCCCACACTCAAACTCAGCAGATTGATAGAAGTCCTGACACCCTATATAAAATCAGATTTTATTATATACCTATGCACTAACTCAGTGTAAATACGTACTGCTCTTAGGGGTACAGTTATTGCACTGTACACCATGAAACTTTGTACTGGTTACCTTGGATAGTGACAGACTACACGCTTTGGGTGACAGACTGCATCCTTTGAGCCTTACCTGCACGCTTTGGGTGACAGAATGCATGCTTTGACGAAATAACGCAATCTGATTGGCCGACAGACATTCTAGGTGCCAGATTCAAAAATGGCGGATCCCTTCACTTTGTAAGTTCTGTGCCGTTGTACAGTAGCTACAGAGCGAGTTAGTGTGGAAAAATGTCAAACTTCGAGGTAGAATACGAGTATGATTCACATGATACACTTTAGATAGCTTAGATATGCAAGAAATATTGATTTCAATACGTTCACAGGCCGAGCGGGCGACTCGTCGATGTCAACAAATAGCGGAGACACTGCACCGCTTGAGTAGAGCTGTCCAACAGGACGATTGAGCGTAGCAGGGTGAGCCTGCGTTAATTTATGCGGCGGTGTAATGTATTCGCGCCTGCGCTGTGATCACTTCAGGTTATCAACATCCGGCATATCTGCTAGCGTACACATCGTGTTTGAGAGTTGTGCCAAGTCACTTTGACGTCAAATTACGGTCAGTTTTAGCAGATTAAGACCCAATTAAGGTATATAATAATATGAAACCTTAGTGATGGTGCCAATTTGGGGTAGATTTACTCGTTGTTTCGGAGAAATTCGTTCTGAACTTGCCGTGCCGGCTCATTCAGAACAAATTTCTCCGAAACAACTCATAAATCTACCCCGTATTGTCACCATAACTATGGTGTCACATAATATTCAGAAGTATTTGACCAACCTTGTTCATCACCATTATGTTATCAACAAGAGGAATATAGTGGAGGTTGTGTGTGACAAGGATGCGAAGTTTTGACTTAAGTAGCCTGCAGATACATCTGGAATGAAGATAAGAAGATGTATTCTTATCTAACCATTAACACCGGATCATTGATTGATAGATTAAAACTAAATGGGATGGATCACCTAAGAATACAGCATTTCATAAGATACTTCTCAAATCAGTTCATGTGAAAGGAGGAGAGAAGAAAATATTATGATTGGGTATTTCAATGATCAAGACTAAAGGGGCCACTGACAGTAGTGGATAGGGGCAAGTCTATCGTAAGATAAGATTATAAATGTGAATAACATGTTAGATAATTATCCAAATGAATACTTGACAAAACACTGACTCTTTGAATATGTGATGTCCAACTTTGTCATCAACAGCAGAAAGAGGGTCATCAAAAAGGAAGATGTCAGCATCTTGATAGACAGCTCTGTCAAATACAAAAAGAAATAAAGCTTAGAAATAGTTCTATTGATCAAGTTATTAATGTGATAACAAGGAAAATAAGATATCCAAAATGAGATTCATTACAATTATCATTCTCACAATTTGAGTACATTTTACTTGATTCAGTTACTGCATTGATGTATTCTGCCTTCTGAATCCATGAAGCTTTATTGCTGATGGCACCACAATGGTGGATATCTGCCGTCTGATCAATGTAAACAATGTAGACTTTGCAAAGACGTACTTGTCTGATCAATGTAAACAATCATATACCTTGCCAAATTCAATCTAGATTTCTGTCCTCCACTTAAAGATAGTCCCCTTTCTCCTACAAGGGTCAAGTCACCAAGGTTGAATCTTTCAATATCCTAAAAAGGGAAACCAAGAAAGAATTTTTGATCTAGCATTTTCAAAAATGAAGAAAACATCTTAATGTCTCATGCCTTTGAGGCACGCTGTACCTACAATGACAATGAACATCGCAACAAAATAAATTAATTTTCCTAAGTTTCCATCTCATATAATTTCATGACAAGCTTTAACCTCTCAGTATGGACAATATGCAAGCTAGCTCTGATGAATATCCCTGGAATATGGCAGAGCTAGACAAGTCCGTAGGTAGTTTAATATCCGATTCATTCAATTACCTACATGTTTATCTTATTAAAACATAAGGCTGCGCTGCCTGGTTAATCAGAGCAGCATAATCTTCTCAATTATATCCCATAAAACATCTTACTCCCATATGAAGTCAAGAATTTCTTTCTTGCCAGTATCATGGAAAGACACTGTACATTGCCAATTCATTCTTCAGTATGTGTCTCTGCTCTTTCTAGTAGCATGAGATGTTATACACCAAATGGAATGTTGCATGTCTGACACACAAGATCTAATTCACCTCTTAGGGAGTGCTAATAAGTCAGTTTGGTGTGACTGTTCCACATATAGATCTATTTTACCGTAGATAATACAATTTCTCATAGTCTACTGTCTCTGCTGTGGTTCTTTAGTTCCTGCAAAGACTTTTGAATGTGATCCTTGGATATTTGTTTCAGGACTATATGTGGAACGGTGTGTTCGCCAACTGTTTTTTTAGCTGCATGATCTAAAGCTTCACTTTCCTCGATTCCTATATGTCTTGGTAGCAAACACATGGCTACCCCTTGCCATGTTCCTTCTTGAGTCCTGTGTAAAACTGTTTGATCTATCTGATGAAAGCAGTCTTTGGACAGTGCAGCCTAATGGCTTGTTGAAATTTTGTATCTTGTGACACCTTCATCCAGGTAAAAACCTACAGTATTGCATTGGCTCCAGCAATGAAGATGAATATTGAGGGTTTCTTTCAGGTTACATATATGCAGTGTGGACTCCAAAATCAACATGGTTAGGTTCTTTTGACCAATCTGCATACACTAGTAAATGATCTTTAAAATGATTCCTGACATTCCTTGAGGAAGATGGTTTCAGGGGTGTCACCCTTCTTTATCCATGCAGCCTCATCTATAAATTGACATCCTCTTCGACTGTCCGTTCCTTGTTCTGGAGACTAAGGGAAGGTTTGTACACACATCCCCGTCTCCAGCTGGTATCAAAGGCCTTTTCCTCATCATAGAGGACTGCAACATGTTCATCATTGGTAAAACATGAACAGATCCAGTTATAGGTAAGATGCATCTGAACATGGTGTATTTAGACAGGATACATTTAGATCTAGAAATATAACTTACCTCATTGAGTGTACATGCTTCCAAGACAGAATCATACCTGACCTGGTCAAATTCTAGATCTAGGATGATGTTCTTCCTTACTGTATCTGACAGAATCCAAGCCTCTTGTGAAACATAGGCCAATGATCCATGTACATGCCGTTCCCCATGCAATAGTTCTAATTCACCAAGTATAGCCATCAGTAACAAAGTCTGTCAACATGATAAAAAATTGTCATGAGAGTATTACAAAGAGAAAGTTATTTGAGGAAAGCCTGTCCCAGCTGTCATTAATGTGTCTATAAATAAAATGAACAGGTTGACACTAGCGTAAAATGGTGCCCCCACAATCTTATTTGATAAGGGGACATTCTAAGAAGTTATTGTAAATTAACCTATTCTTAAATATCTATATCCACTAATGTTTCTTTGTTTTGCAAATTGAAATAGGTTACATTTTTGCCGTGTAAGTATGGTATTTTCTAGGCACTTCTGGCTCAACCTCGAATTTCAAGTCATAGTTTTATCTTTACTAAATGTATACTTCAGTGCTTACCTTCCCACTTCCAACTTTTCCAGTGATGCCTGCTAGTGCCCCCTTTATTAGATAAATACAAAATTCACAGAATATCAAATTTTGAATTAACCCTTTAAGGACGGCCGCCTATGGCAGAACTACACACATGGGGGCGGCCACTAGAGACTATGTACAGTTCTAGGGGACGGGGGCATTGTCCTCTGAACTAAAAAATTTGAAAGTTTATCACATGATAAGATTTGTTATCCTTAATATTTCTATTTCCATTATTTAGAATTCTAAAATATGAAGTTATACCTACATTCGGTGCAAATTTCAAGTTTATTGATAAATATTTCCTTATCAAAAGCAAAAATACATAATTTCATAAATACCCAGCAAATGATGCCTTAAGGCATCATCCGCCCCCGGCCAGGTGATGCCTTAAGGTATCATCCACCCCCAGCCGGGTGATGCTTTAAGGCATCATCCGCCCTTAAAGGGTTAACTGAACATTGAATACACCTTAATGAATGGTCTACTTTGTACAAGAGGGGAAATTTTTAATCAAGAAGATACAAACATAGTGAAAGACAATTCTACTCTGTTGTTTAGCATATGATGTTCTGTTTCTATGTTCACTCTCCTCTTTATGTTTTTGACTACCCTGAAGTTCTAGATTGTGAAATATCTATTGAAATACTAAAATATTAGGACCTTACCAAATCTATAGAGAAATTGATATCTTCCAGTGTAAGGGTTCTCTCGTCCTATTAGGAAAATTAAGAAAATGTTACTGTATCCAAAGATATCATTTTTGAGCATCTGCTATCATTTAAACAGTGGTTATATAAATGTATATGAACATATTCTGAATGCATATCATTTGTTTATGAATATCTACTTATATTTTCATAATTACTAGATACTTTGAAATTCAGTTTCTGTCTAATCCTGTTTTTGACTTAATAGTGAAATGCATAATGAAAGAGCTTAAGCATTATTTGTCTATTCTTTGGAAAGGCTAATTTCACAAAGATAACAAGAAATTAATGAAACATAATGTTACTCGTTCATCTTCATTATTAGGTTGCCATTTGGCATCAGCATCAGTAAATTTCACCACAGCCATAGAGGAGGAATTTATTGCAACCAGAGGATCCTGAATAAAGTCTTCGGAATTCAGAAATTGCTGTAAAAAATTAACCAGATTTTGTAAATTCATGTTAACATATGATGACATAATGTTGCACATACTATGATAAGATTACTAAAGCTAATGGATACCTGCTCAAGTTTCTTTTATAAAAGTGGCTTTCATCCCTAAGCTATTATATAATGAAGTGAGAATTCTAGAAAGCTAAACCTTTCCTCACCAAATTGATATTGAAATCGACTAATATACCATACAATACCTGTATGCGTTGTGTAGCTCCTAATGTCTCATAAACAGTTCCAAGTGCTTGGGGTCCAAGTACAAATGCATTTTGATTCATGGATTGAATCCAACCAAAGAGCAATATGGTTGTCTGAAAAGAATGATATATGACAACAATCAAAAATCCATATGAAAAAGACATTATAAAGAATTGCATATTAACCAGGAGTGATGCATTTATCCTACCCCTCATATAAAAAGTCATAGACTGAACATGCCATGGAACTATGCCAAGGTTATGCCATAAGATATCTTTATGCCACTTGTGATATACCAAGTTAGAGACATGTGATGCCTGTATAAACCAATAAAGATGGTCAGACGTGCCTGCTACGGCAACTACTGAGGAAGTGACTGGTTTAGCGCTCCTAGAGCATGTTTTTGGGTTATTTAAATATTAATAGATTGTGAATAGTAATACAGGGGAAGACCTTCATTGGTTCAGTCGATCATGTGATCAATTTGGCAGTTTCTCATTAGCTGTTATTCCAGACAAAGAGCAGTGAGAAAGACACTGAACCAATGGTTACCAGTCTACTGTAGAGAGATAGGCTTGGTTGGCTGCAACGACTCCCACTACGGTCCCTTCTCAGTATATAATCTAACTCATGTTGCAATGACCTTGGGACACCAGGTGGGACCAGGGTATCATGTATTCAGGATTATGAAACCCCCTAAGCTGGAAAGTCAGCCAGTCCCTTATTTTGAAATGTTGCAGGTTTCATTGTCTCTCTCCCAGGCAAGTCTGCACTTTAACTGTGATGAGGTCAATGGCTGCCTCTAGCCTGGCAAACCATGCATCTGCATCCACTGGATGGAGGAGCAGGAGATGTCACGATCCAAAATATTGGTATGTTAAACATACAGATTATATCCCTCGGCCTTATGGATCAAGCCGGCTGCGTGTCACGCCGCGTGAGGTAATCCCCCTTGGTTACGATCAATACGGGTTGCCCCCACACGGCTGAGGCGCAGCATATAATCCTGATCTCAACATACTCGAGTCAGTCCGGTCAGAGAGCGCATTGTAACACCATCTGCAATAAAGCTTGTAACGGGACGAAGCCTTGGAGTCACTCATTTAGTTTACTAGTCACACAGATAGTAACAGAGAGTGTCAGGCCAAGGTGAGGTGTGGTGAGGTATGCACATGACCGGTGGGAGGAGGATGCCAGGTAAGGCACAATGTCGTCATAGTTAGTTTGCTTCTTTACTCTACATTTGCAAAAGATGTTATTTTCCTTAGTTCCTCCACATTCAAGATTAAAAAAACATAATTATAAATGAAAATATAGATAAACAATACTTACCGTAGGATCAATTCTGTCACCACTGAGGAATGATGTGAGCAATATGATGTAAACTACAAATATTCCTATTGATAAGCTACTGAAGTATCCTGTGTTCAGAAGCAGTAAACGTTTAAGATTTTGGTCTGTTTCAGATCTGAAAGCACAAGGTATGATATGCAGATGAATAATCAATGGTTGAATATATATGTTAGATTGATATGTAGCAAACAAGAAGAAGAGGTTTGTGGTTGGTAACAAGGCAGCCACAACTGCTCGTTACTACAAAGTGGTGCCGATACATTCACAGGCCTGACCCACCATGTCACAGCCTGTGATGTGTATGTTCCAGCTCTCTCCATCCAGCCACTGGAGAGGGAGACTCAAATGGCAGCCCAAAGAATCTATAAAGTCAGCATATAGGTTAACATTTCAGACCCTTCATTTAAGGCCAAAATACATTTTTTTTAGGCTATTCCTATTTCTTATTGTCCAATAAAGGTTTTTCCAATAAAGTATTTTCTGCTGCAAAATGTGAGTTCAACATTCAATTTTTAATATTACTCAATCCTGATTTCTGCATATCTTTACTTTTCCACTTTTAAAGCCCTGCTTTAGTGTCATTGGACTATTTGAAAAGAAATAATTGAAAGATCCACTTATATGGTTTATGGGCATTGTCAAGTCCATATATAAGCTTTCTTGTTTAAAATTTGAGTGAACTTTATTGTAACAACTTTACCCTATTAATATGGCCTATGAATAGTTTCAATTTACCTTCTCAATTGTTCAGCCTTTTTGGCAAACGGTTTCTCCCAACAGTACATCTTGATAACTTTCATTGCTGTGATGATTTCACTCATCAAATGAATCCGCTGCCTCGTCAAGGTTTCTTGTGAATACCTAGCATGTGAAGAATTCCAATTTTGTTATTTTGAAATACACAATAGAAATACAGAGTTGATGTGCATTGTATGGGTGATGTGTACTGAATTTATATTTCGTACTATTAGAGGTTTGGATACTAGGAACAATTTAATCAGTAAGATATTTACACAAATTACTCAACTACTTAATGGATTCAATTAAGCATATAACTTGAAATGTACATTAATCACCACCATATGCACATATCTGATTTATATTTCCAATAAATTACAGATATCAACTATTTCATAACCTATGTGCTGAGTCTTTTGATATTACAATCCTTGATATCCTAATCATAGTTATATTGGCGCAAGCAAAGCTTACTAACAATTAGCATGAGCAATTGTCATTTAATGGTAACAATGTACACACAAATATATAAATAGATCTGATCGAACTCCTTGCAAATCGCAAATATATAAATGTTTCAATCAAAAATGTACTATATGTTATATACAGACATACCTGAATCTCCCAATCAACTTTCCTATGTATAAACGACCAAGCAGATACAGGATTATAGCTGCAAAACCTGTGATGACTGCATATCCAGTCGTAAATGCTCCAAATACCAGAAATGCCACCAGGATCACGGGAGTTAATAGACATGCATGAAGGAATTGCATGCACTGGAAAGAGATGAGGAACAACTGCATACAACTGGAGTGGCAGCTTTCAGAATATGTGATTTATATCAGATTTACTTTATTCTATGATAAGTGTATTAAGGTATAACCTTTCATTATGACTGCTTTACGGAAGAGCGCCCATTATGTGGCAAGTATTGTAAGTCCTTTAGAAGCGGACATCTAAGTTTATCCGATACTTTTACTGAGATGAAGGTTAAGAAGTCTCTCCAAAGCAAATAAAATGAACCTTGGTGCCTGTAACATGTTTGTCTGCCCATCAACATGAGAGACTCACTCGATCTTTATTATATAGTATTGATATTGAGAGTCCTTTCCTATGCCATTGAATGTTCACTTACCAGATGAAATACCTCTATGTCTGTAGACATGTGGGTCACTATATTGCCAGCTGAAGTCTGACGGCGAGCCCTGTTACTGATTGAAAGGACCTACGGAAGACCAAAGTCATGAGGTATGGGTAACAGCAAAATAAGAAATTATGGTCTCATGTGATTATTTTCTATTTCAATTGCAATTCATGCCTTTCTTAATGATAGTCATAATAAAATTGGGGAAATAAAAACTTGAATCGAAACACATCAAGGTAACATGAAATATCAGTATAGAAAAGATATGAAACAGACAAGTACATACAGAAGAATGAAGTTTGATAATATATTAAAGCTTATTGCACCAGGTGCCTGCAGCAGAGATATGCAGAGTAGCAGTGCCAGTGTAATCCTAGGTGCTGGGTCTTGATAAATATATCAACTGAAGCCAGCATTTTGTCCTCAATAAAGTTGAACTGGAATTGCTTACTAATAACAGTGGCATTCAATACACCTGTCATTGCTAGCCAAATGGTGTTAATTCCAAGGCAAGGTAGAGTCATTAAACATGGTGTTGTTATAATGCCTGTCTAAGAACCTCCTAGCATAGCGTTGCATACAGCAATGCATACTCTGGTTCAACAATCATGTCAAGCTTCCTATAACACCCAGTCGAATGCATTTGTAGCTGCTCAACCCTGCTTGTGGTGTACTTCTTAAGAGGGATGATGTTTCAGATGCCTGGCATAGTCATGGTGGTTTAATGACATATTCTTGGGACCCTGTGTCATTATGCACCAATTGTGAAATCTTCATACTAAATCTGTAAGGACTGTCTATTTTAAGATTATAGGTGCTTAAGACTCCAGGAAATTACAGAAAGTCCAAAGAAGTGCCTGAAAAATTTGGCTGGTATTTTGGTCTTTTCTTTGATAATTCAAATTTCCAATGCTTAATAATTCATGTTTTTGGATATGAGCTGTTGTAATCTCCTCAGACTAAACTCTCTGTAATATCCTATTATTTGCCCGGATATTACTACATATCTGGTCTTTGGAGATTACAGCCGCTTGTATCTGAAACCAGTAAATATTGTGTATTTATTGATAGTCTAATAGAAACCTTCATTCAGTATTTAATCTTTTAAAGAGAGGAGAACAAGATAACTTTACCTTTTTGTAGATTAGTCCTGCACACAATGTCCGCATTTCCATGGCAGACGTGAAGTAACAAAAGAACATATGACTATGGAAAAGACTGATGAGGATGATAGTCACCAACAAGGTGGCCGTATAGATGTAGGCTGTTGTCTCCGATATTTGTCCGCTGCCATTGAGGTACTGAACCAGTCCAGTTATCAGGAAAGGACCTGTGTATTTCATCATCTCCTGTTGAAAAAGAAATGTAACGCATAGTGTAAACTTGATTCATTGGTATATATGCAGATGTACATAGTGGCTTTCTATTGTCAGTATTGCACTATGTAGGTGCCCAAAAATTATTTAATATACCAGAGTTGGCTGTTAAGAAATAATAGCCTGTGTTTGAAGAGTGACTCAACGGGTAGGATTGAGCATGGTGGAGAATGAGATGTCAAGTGACTGGACTCTATTGGATAGGGAGCCAAAGTGAACCCGCTGAAACCACAGATACCCACCTACAAAACACCATTTCCGGTGGCCAGTAAGAACGAGGCCTAGTGCTAAACCTATGGGGCTTTGAGGCTAGACTTTCGTTTTTGGTCCCTTTTGTTACTTCTGAAGTGTAGTTTACTACTATCGTCTCTGAATAACTCTGTTTGGAAACTACGATGACAGTTGTTAAGTTTATTAAAAACTTGGATCTAAAAGATTGGTAAATGAGACGTATAATCTTGAACCTACATAGTCAAAGTACTGAGCGCCTATACCCGGAAATACTATTTTGTGACCGGCTATCGGTGGTTGCAACGGGTTCACTTTGGCTCCCTATAGGCGCTGAGCGTATCAGAGTCAGGGATGGAGTAGGAGCTGGTGCTGCAATCGACAAGATGCAGTCTGCACCCAGGCACCAGTGAGACTTGGAAAGAGAGTTTAACAGAAAACCAGCTTTCTGCTCTCTACCAAGTTACAGTAACCACTGGACTTAGAATCATCTTAGAAAACTGTAGATTGGAGAACTCCAATTACGAACTTATTAAATAGATGCAACATTGTTAGTCTAACGTCCAGGCGAGAGAATCATCTACTTTCCCAAAATGTCGCAGGATCACGAA
This sequence comes from Alentia gelatinosa, assembly GCA_950022655.1. Taxonomy (NCBI): domain Eukaryota; kingdom Metazoa; phylum Annelida; class Polychaeta; order Phyllodocida; family Polynoidae; genus Alentia; species Alentia gelatinosa. The sequence continues at coordinate 142,293,876 of OX465580.1, read as the reverse complement.
CAATTAGATCATAGACTACGTGGCACAAGAGGTGACATTAAGGTCCGATTTGTAGAGCACAGATTCAAAAACGAGTCATACAAGAAATCACCAAAATACAGGGGTATCGCATTGTGGAACCAGTTAACGCCCGAGCAACAAAAATCGGTCTAACTTGACATGAATTGTTTGTAAATCAACTGCATCAACTGCTAGTGGAACTGCACATCATCTCATAACTTTCACTCATCTATACCTTCCATATGTGTTGTATTTTGGGATACTGTCACTAGTGCTCCACATGGAAGAACTGTTGATGTAACAGAATGTGGAATAAAGCATTAAAAAAAAATCTTGGATTGAGGAACATTGTCTGACTGCATGGAACACAATCTGTGAACATCAAGACTGTCACAAGTTAATGGACTAATAGGTAAGGTAACATGTATTATTATATACCTGTGCACGAAACTAACGCCTATACCGTATAGAAGTAATTTTTAGATACCTTATGTACCTGCCGAAATTCAGTGTACGGGCACTGGGTACCCGAAACAGGAAGGCGATACATAAGTATCGACTGTAAATATACATAATAAAGCTAGTGAAAGTGGTACATAAATACATTAATAAATATAAAACATCGAGAAACAAGGTTAAAAATATAGATGAAATTGGCACACCATAGCGCCAGACACGTAGTCAACAGTGAGCCATTGAAAATCAAAACAAACCATTGACTTCACAACGTCATCAAGGAGAGTGATAGCGGAGGCTGATGATAACATTGAGCTATACTGAGACCAAACGGTAACCAGCTAAATATGGCTCACTCGCCCAGCATATGCTTTGCTCCTAGCCAAGGACCACGAATAATCCAACGTCCACGAAGCCTTAGCCAGTATTCTCTAATTAGTATTTTTTACCTAACAAATGTTCAAGCCATCATGGAAAATCATAGCCAAGGTATAGGTATATGATTTGTATACCAACAAATAGACCAGATGTCTAGCTTTCTCACAATGCTTTATTTATAAAGATCCCGTTGTGGTGATTTATAAAGATAAAGGCATTTTCCAAGTTGGAAACTTTTTTTTTTTTTCAATATCATATGCTCCGGAATGGGGTCGCACGCCTTCATTTTGATGTGGCCTACTTTGGCAGCCAACACAAGATGGTGCTAGTGTGCAAGTCCTGCATTGAGATACATTGAGATAAGTTCCCAGGTCTTGGTATTACCTTAGAGACCACATCAATGGTGCAATATACAGTATCTAAACAGTAAACAAAGCTTAGAAGGAACAAGATATTAGGATAAAATATAATATAGAAAGACATGGTTAGTGTGTCTGAATGGAATCTGTTCAGAGATATTTTGGTAAGAAATACTCACCGAATTCGAAGAATGAGGTGAGTATTTCTGACCAAAATATCGAGGAACAGATGGAATTCAGACACACTCACTATGTTCTTTTATTATTATATACCTAGAAATCATTAAGAATACCATTCTACAACTCACTAAATGAGAATGAGTGGTCACGTGGTACAGCGGGTAGTATTATATATATTACGCCACAGTGTGGACAAATGAAATCATTACTGCTGGGGCATAAACCTGAGACATTTGTGCACCGGTATATAATAATATGTTACTTAAACATCACCTTTATAGAGCAGATCTGTTCAGTGTTCACACTGAGACCATCGCGTCAAAACAAGTAGATGTCATTTAAAAATGCCAAGTCCTCATTTAAAAATTAAGTCCTCATATCATCATTTGGGTCCTCATATCATCATTTGGGCCTTCAGTTATAAATTGACTTGAATACCATTTCAATTTTTAAAAGTTAGGCAATTATTCATCTTCCCATGTGTGTATTTATATATATTTCCAAAAAATTTTGTCGCATGATTGTCCTTTTACATGCAAAAATGTAGATTGTACATAATTTATTGGAGTATTCATTCAGCAATGCCATATGTATCAAAATAAACTTACACTAAACAGTTCCATGATAAACCCCTTTATCAATGTAGTTTTGTTGTGGAGGAGAAGATTTTTGAACAAGGCACCATGTTTCTGTCTTTCCTTCTTTGATAGTTTGTACCAGCGTCTGAAAAATAATATCATGAAACATCACAAAATTTCACATGAGTTGTCTCCGTGGAATGATATCAAAAAGCGGAGCTGAGTGATATCTGTAGGGGATGACAACAAATGGCATGTAAACAATTAAATGTCACGTTTTTAACTTCATATGTCACCAGTGGCATATAAATATTTTATGGCATAACCGTGGCATACAGGCCCACCATGTTAAGTCTATGAAGATTTATATGAGGGGTAGGATAAAGACTCCTACTGGTCTAATATTTTACTGGGTATTAAGTTCTTCATTGAATGCCCTAGTGAATATGATCTAAAAAAGATATTGTAATTGCATGTGGATGCTATGTGAACTTCAAATTTGAACAAGTGTGAATAATGTATCACAGCAGACAAGATGTAGAGTTTGAGAAATGCATCATCTATTAGCTAACTTAATTATGAAAGATCTATATGAAACTTTTGTAAAAGATGAAATATGACTGTATGATTATCAAGTGGGCTCCGTTCATATCTTATTATCTGGAGCGGATACATAGGCATTCATGGCCAGACATACTAGACAGTCCACTAATGTCTCAAACATTTTGAAAAGCATCTGCTCTTCCTGACACGATTCTGCATGGAAGGCTCTTAGATAATTACCATCCTAATGCTCTGACAAAGATAATACATTCATGTTGATTGGTTGTATGAAAATAATGAACAAAGACAGGACTGCCCAAATGAGATATATATTCCATGAAAGCAGTATCATTTAAAGTAGCAAGACAATAACATGATAAAAGCTGTGTTTATATTGTGATAAAATTGTAGGGTCGAGTCAGTCTAACGGTTGTCTGTTCACTCCTCACCATCAAGGTCTGACAAAAATAATGCATTCATGTTGATTGGGTGTATCGTAATAACAAAGACAGAACTGCCCAGATGCCATATTTATTTCAGAAATACCTTATCCATTAAAGTAGGAAGTAGCAAGACAAGAGCATGATAAAAGCTTTTTTTATGTTGTGATAAAATGTTGGGGTCGCGTCAGTGTAGCAGTGGTCAGTTTGCTCCTGACAAGAGGATGTGGGAAGTCAGTCCCTGCTGTGTGGTGATTTGGGATGAGCCTGTGCACACAAGTGCTGTGGGTGACACTTGGATTACATAACTCAGCCTGTATATAAGGTTAAGTCTGCAGCAGGTCAGCAGGTCTTCTCTGTCTATCTCTCTGTAAGGAGTAAATCTCTTGGAGTCTCATAAAGGTAGTAGGTTTTTCCGAACCTGTTTCATCCTTTCTCATCTATTATCTCATGCTATTGTTGGAATGATTACAAAGCGTTAATTGTAAGACAGTTATACTTTCAACTGAACAACAATGTCATATGGGACCAGACGGAAGACCGGCCCAGCCGAGTCTGGAAACTCTAGTATTGTAATACTTCATGACCCAATAAACGTGATAAAAAAAATTTTTTTTTAAACCCTCTCTGTGGTTAAACAAGTATATGTGCTGTGGCAAAAAAAACAGATAAGTTCTCTTGGGTTTACTTGGCACTCTAGTGTCAAGGAACTGTAAAGTGATTGTGATCCATTCCAGATTACAAAGAACTTGCATAATAAACATCCTTATCAGGAGACGTGTCTGGTTTTGTGTGATTAGGCCATATATCCATCTATATACAGAAAACATTCAGAACCAACCTATGTGATCCTCATAGGGTGGCATTACACATCGCCAGAATAGATACAGTTTCTCCCAAGGTGGGCTAACCTTAGGAGGCCAGAGCCGGCAACAGCTCAATACAAATTGAGTGATGGTAAGTGACAGATGATAAGGGCATCATGATAGATAGTAGTAATAGAATATGAACAAGTATTCAATTGAACTATTTGATTTTCAAGTATGGGTTATAGACCTTGATGAAAGACATACACATTAGAAATAGGGTGGGTAGGTGTGGTGTAATTTGACCATCTGAACAATGCAAAGAGCAGCGAGGAATGTATATTTATGTGGTACACATGAGGCTCAAGGTAAGAACAGTAAAGGGTTCCTGTTATCAGAATTACAATCAATTAATCCACAATCTGACAAAGTATGATATATCATTGCTTTCACCGAATTGCTCGCAAGGTTTTACTTACTTTTCAAAACTAGTTACATTTTTCTCACATGTCATTGAAGGCAAAGGTTCATAGCAATCTGTATCATTTAATGGCCTTTTGTATGCTGTGTAGAAGAGGCTGCCCATCCACCTGAAAAATAATGACAATGAACATTCAGAGTGAATGTACTAATCAGTTAAACCACTGAAATGTGAAGGTAGCTTATCTTGAAATAAGCCTTAGACTCCAAGGACAGAATATTCTATATTTAAAAACAAGCAATAATACCATTTTTATCTTATTTGACTAAAAAAAGAGAGCTTGTCTCATTATCCTGATCCCTGAACACAATAGAGAGAGTCGAGAAATGGGCAAATACAATTTATTTAATTTTATAATGACCTTATCGACATGAATATTAATAAGGTAAATGTTAATATGAAGTAAGATAAAGAAATGATAATTGACAGATGTATTGATGTCAATTATGTTATGTAAGTACATATTGGATAATTGACCAATTGAGCGAGTTGTCAATTATTATAAGTATGTATAGTTATATACACAATAATGACTGGTTTTGTGTACAAGTGGCCGTAATCTCCGAGTAGTTGACGCGTAGTAATATCCGAGCGATTAGCGTGGATATTACGTCGTCAGATACGAGGAGATTACGGTCATTCGTATACAAAACCAGTTGTTATTGTATTTATTACCTATCTACAAGATTGATAACAAATCTATTCCCATTTCATTCCAAACATCACAGCAGTCTGGCAGTAATTCGGTGTACATACACCAATAATATAGTTCGCCATTAACCTGTACTTTAAGCATGCAAAGTGTAATATGACAGTGATTTCGGATGGTAAATGAGATAATTATGATTGATTCTAAATAATTAGCATTGAAGGAACATTCAAGAAACTTATTTTGAAGTACACAATAATTCAACCTCTTTATGGACAGGACTATTTTTCCGGAATCTCCTGCAGGAAATTCTGACATGCCAGAATCTCCAGGTAGCTAATTCCAGGTGCCCTATACATTTCCTATGGAGACTCCGTAATCGGTGGGTAATAAATAATATGATAATGTAATTATATATATTTATATTATATGTATATAAAATAGCCATACGTGAGTAGGAAACGGAGAAAAGGTGAGGGCTGGTGGGAAGTAAAAATGTATGTGTTTACGGCGTGGAGTACAGGAACCGAGTGGGGGTAGGTGAGAGCAGAGTGGTTGCACATGAGTGCGAGGTTCGCGTGTGATACGCTAGGGGGAAGCGCAGGGTGCGCTATTGAGGGAAAGGGCCAGGGGGAGCAATGACCAACCCTGACCAAAGACCATGGGTCACCCATTTGCAAAAGAAAAGGCTCCGTTGTATAAATCCATGACATACAAAGTAAGCAATATCAATCAAATCCCCATTTTACAGATTCATCTTACCAGAATGTGATCCTTGAGAAGACATTTGCTGACAGAACTGGATGTGGCTTCTTTCTTGGAGTAGGACCATCCTTTTCTTGTCCATTTCTATTCTTCTTATTTCCTGTAATTGAGTTGTAACCCTGGAATAGTTATAAGTATTTTCCAAATTAATTGTAACACTGGAAATTGTCAATTGCAAAATGTATCTTAGAAATTTGTCCACCTTTTAAAACATATCATGGAAATATAGGTAGACGAGGCTGCTACTGCGACTATCAAGCAAGTGACCGGCCTAGCGCCTGTGGGGCGCTTCCCTGAGGTTCATGAATATTAATGAATTGGAATACTTTAACATAGGATGACCCCCATTGGTTCAGTTTATCACGTGATCATTTTCAAGGTTTCTCACTGGCTGTATTCACAGACAAAGAGTGGTGGGAAAACCTTAGAACCAATGGTCACTGGTGTTGTGTATGGTTATGACAGGGTGGAGGACTGTCTCTGCCCCTGTTGTACATTTGCACTCAGTGATGTCCACCCCCTCTGGTGTGTGGGGTGCAAAACTGCTGTGTATATATATTCCTATTTGGACTCTTTATGTTGAGTTTTTTCGTACTTGCTTAATAGTTTCGACCTTGTGGTCTCATCAGGCATTTTGTAGCTAGCCTTTGGGTCTTTCTTTACGTTCTAGGGTTTTTAAATCCCCTAGAAACCCGCTTTTTTTTTGGTATTTATTATGGATTTATCCATTAGAAAAACTTTGCACTCAGTGTGTGGGGCCAGTCAGACGCGTGTCTCCCTCCCGAAACTTTTTTTTCGGGAAAGGAGACACGCGTCTCATATCAGATACCGAGATACCCGCGATATCAACGTATCTAATAAACCAGAAAAAATGTCACACATATCATGGAAATAGATTAAAATGGTAGAAAGCTTGGCAAGAAATAGTTGGATTATTGAGAGTAATCAGAAAAAAAGCTCATTGCAATCAACTGGCTGTGATATACACAATATTACCATGATTTCGATCTGAGTGGCCATATTCTCCGCATAGTTGACGCGTAGTAATACTCCGAAGGATAGCGAGGAGTATTGCGTAGCGTCAACTACAAGGAGAATATGGCCACACAGATCGAAATCATGGTAATGTTGTATTTATTACTTACTTATTTTTAGATTTAAGCATTGAATATGATCGTTAGAAAACTTTTCAACATAGTTAAGAAGTTATGTTTGGGACTACTTTCATCTCAAAAATCCGTATCCTCCTAGGAGGGTACGGATCTCCATATCCTACTCAGTAGCGATCTGTAATCTCCATAGGCTTAGTATGGAGACTCCGTATTAGGTGGGTAATAAAGCTAAATATCTGTAGTAAATGACAATGTATTAGTTTCAGGTTTTTGGTCAAAATCTATTTTTAAGTATGATATTGATATAGGGGAGTAAAAACTTTACTATCTTATGCCCCCCAAATAGTGTAACATACAGAATACAGTAGAACCCTGTGTAAGCAGACACCCTCCGTTCTGGTCCGAAGTGTCCGCTATAATATAAAGTGACATATAAAGTATACAATATAAAGTAACATTTAACACCACAACACCATTCAGTACCACTACATAGCAGTGGATACTATATATCATATCATTACCAAGAGCAAAACAAATCTGAAATAATATCTGTTATTAACTAGAGGATAGGCCAATATCACAGTGTCGTATGGTACCATGTCTAATGACCATAAGCTGATCTCTGGTTCTTGTTTTTTTGTTGTTTTTCTTATTCCAAATTCCAAATTCTACAGAGTAGTTCTTCCACTTGGAATGTGGGGTATTGGTGCATGATATGTTATACAAATATAGTGCCTAATTAATATTCACGATACATACGTAGAATAAAGATGATACAACATTGGTCATAGTGCTGTTATAGTTTCCACATGTTATTTAGTAGTATTGTCCATCATGTCATTGACCATTCTCTTAAATACATTTATATTCGGGGCTCTTTGAGTGTCCGGGTGTAGGGCATTCCATATTTGGACTCCTCTGTATAGAAAGGAGACTTCTCGTAGTGAGCCGTTCTATGCTGATATGGTTTAAACTTGATTTTGCAGCTTGATCTCGTTCTACATGGCCTAGTGTCCAGGTTTTCAGCATAATTGGAGAGTTTAAACATGTAGTGGGTTCTTAATTTATTCCTAAGAATTTGTCCATAGTATTTGCATTTCTTTCCGCAGATGGCATGCTATTCCGCAACTTGCTAGTCACAGCCTCTGTTGATCTTAGGTAATGATTAGAATGTATATGGGCGGCTGCCTTGAGTACAGGTGCATCATATATACATGTTCGACGTTGTCCATTTGCTAAGTACTTTATATTTTTCGAGCGATTATAGGCTAACATAGCTAGGTGGGAGTTGCGCTGCTCTTCAAGTTTATTAACATCGCATGTATTGTGTATGTAATTGTTCGAAATACGGCGTCCCTCATTGTAACATAGCCTTAAACCATGATTCTGGCATATTTGAATTTTGTCCCTGAGTTTTGCATTCACATTTGCGTAAAGTACGTCCCCATACTCTAAGTACGGTAGTATTTTGGTTTGTAAAAGATGGCTGATAGTTTTACTGTTATGGCGAACTTGTGAGATTTAATGACAGAACGAGTACAGGTCCACACACAGTAATTACGTCTGCCGTAAATCACAAGAACTAAGACACAAACACGCCACCTGACGGTTTATATGACTACACACTTTCACGTGACGTCACGAGCATCGGTGCACGCTCCGCAAACGTGAAGTCAAAGCGTGTCGAGTTTTTCAGACCTCTATTCTAACCCTCTTTTAGTCAAAAGTTTAAGTTCTGGTTAACATCAAGTCTACTACCAGATCTTCGACTCCCAAGAGGGTATCTACACCTAAAAAAGCCAGTCAAAACCAGTCAAAAAGACAACTTAATCGAAGAAGTTAAACGAGATGCAATTGCAGATTTCTGAGATGCAGGATGCTATGGCGTCATTCATAGCAGCTCAGACGCAGTCGGGGTCACGCGGAGCCGCCGATGCCACTACCCCGGCACTTGACACGGGCATATTGGACTTATATATCTCAGTAGTCTAATTTTGTGGGTCGCTCTTGCTATTGCTCTCCTTATGTGCTTTTCATATGATAGTGATTGGTCAAGTCTCACTCAAAGATAGTCATATTCATTTGTTTGCAGTAGTGGTATTTCGTTAAGTGTTAGTGACTTTTTTTTTTAGCTCCGTAAATCATTGACTTTGTCTTCGATACCTTTATGGTAAATTTGTTATTTGCACACCATACAGCAAGTGAGTTTAAGTCCAGTTGTAAGTTGGTTTCAATTGTTCCTAGATTGCCACCTTCTAGATATACTACCGTGTTGCCAGCGTAGAATTACATTTCGCTATGTTTAATAGTCTCACTCAAATCATTTATGTAAATCAGGAAAAGGAGTGGCCCCAGGTGAGACTTTGTTTAATAGTCTCACTCAAATCATTTATGTAAATCAGGAAAAGGAGTGGCCCCAGGATGGACCCCTGGGGGACTCCTCTGGTTATGATGGTTTGGGTTGACAAGGGATTTTTCGCTATTGTTCATTGTTTTCTAAGGTAAGGTAGTCTTTAATCCAGTTTGCTAGTTGGGGCAAGATTCCAAGATTTAGAATTTTTTGGTAAAGGATATTGTGATTACCGGTATCAAAAGCTTTTGATAAATCGTAAGTGGTGTCTTTTGTTGCCTCATAAAACTTGTCAGTGGTGGTTTGCCAGAGTTTACTTGCAATCGCTGGGTGTTGTTCTTATTTCAGCCAGATAACTTCTTCCAGTTCATTCAGTTCACGGTCCTTCCACAGTTGTTCACCTCACACTTGATTTTACGAGTGATGTCTTTGATAGCATACAGATTCTTTCGTTTTCTCAATTTGTCGAAGTGCCAGAGTGTCTTTGTGAAAACTAGCCATGCACATGGCAAATATCACTCTCCCCCCAGATCTTTCGCGGCGCTAGCGCTCTGCTTAGTCTCTGCCCCAACCCAAAGCCTGTTCCCTGGGTATCCACAAAGGACAGGTGAGACCAGCGAACATTTCAGATTCAAAACAAGGCAAGTGTCAAAAGTTATACAAGTCAAACAACTCACATATCATTAGTTTGGAAATATAGAACTGGCGTATGGGCCAGATTTGAGCCCAAACAGGCAGGTTGGGGCAGAGATACAAGCGGCCGCAGGAAGTAGAGCGCAAGATCTCTGCTGGGAGAGTGGGCAAATATGTGTTTGGCCGTGGGGCCGCTTATGCCATTAATAGGATCATAGATGTCACATGGATAGAAGTTTGACAATGGGCTATGTTGACCTTAGAAGAATAAACCATGGTCTGTGTGAACTGTTGAGGCTTTTTCCGGCGTAATGTCGAAGGGTAGGTCATCAAACTCACTTGGTGTTAATCTTTTGCCATTGATTACTACTGCGTTACCTCACGCTTTTGCTTCTCTTGCACCACATCGTTTTGCAGCTTCGACGACTAACAGCATGTTTCTTCTTTCTAACATTTCATCTTCTGTTAGATCTGATGTAACATGTTTTGTACCAGTCAAGTTATTTCTGAGTCAGAAGATTTCGGATCGTTGCTGTTTAGCTACCAACTTTACTTTGATCAGTCGAATCCATGTGTGTTTGTTTTTGTTTACATTTGGTGTGGGTGGCTTAGTCCGTTCACGCACCGCGCCGCCTCCGGGTTACGGTACGTGAAGGTCTAACAGAGCATGGCTCTGACTGGCCAGCCACCTTTAGTGAGAGGAATTATAGGGTTGGCTGTTCTATTTATAGGATCAGTTTGACAAGAGGGATACTGTATCATATTGCTGGTTACTGGATCGCAATACACACAAGGTTGGAACCAGCGATCCGCCATTTTCCAGGTGCATGTTGGGAAGAAGGTAGGAATTCCCACCTTAAAATGGCAGAGCAAAACAGTCCCAGTATGAGAGCCTGTGCGCCCTGGCCCTGGCAACAACGGACTGTACTAGAGTCTATGGGTGGCTTCACCAAATGGTAGGCCCCATGAGTCATTGAAAAGGGAAAGAATAAGTTCATTGTTTTAAAAATATCGTGCATGACTTTATGTAATACTTCAAGATCATTCTCTACTGCACCTTTGAAGATCACATTTAGCTGTCTTGCTTGTGCTTGATTGCTTTCAACTAGCTTAGTGGCACTTGCGGAGTCAGCTTCGAGGCCGTCCATTCTCCGATCCGGCCAGGAAGTAGGTGGCGCTCCGAACCCCTCTGGGCGGCCATATCGAGAAGTACCTCCGTAATGCTAAACCTATGGACCGTTCTGACGTCCATTTATGATACATTTTAATGTGTGAGGATGTTTTAAGTAATTCTGAAGAAATTTCCCAGACAAAATCAGACTTCCCTGGTAATTTCAGATCAAATGATTATCTGGTAGCCCCAGTTAAGGCTATAACCGCGATGTCAACAAATCGTCGAAACAAGCGATTTTCTTCGAGTTGGCACATTTAAATTATATCTGAATAATGTAAATAATCCTATTTCAATTATTACAAGTATAGGATGCACATGAGAAGGTTGATTAATATAGGTTTTCGCCATTTTAGACTCTGACAGCGCTTTTTATTCACCAGGCAAGATGGCGGATCGATCCGTTGTCAGGCGAATTTACATATTTTTTAGGGTATTTTGAACCGGAAGTGTCCATCCGGATCGGAGAATTCGTAATGTATTTCCGTCGACTTGCACTCTGGTATGTTTACAATCATAGATGCGGGCACTTAGCTTGTCAGAAAGATCTTTGATTTCAACTTTCTGTGGTTTGTTGTCCTGAATTAGCTTGTCCACTTTACTCGTAATCACCGCATTATCTGTTCGGATACCACTTATTTGTTCTTTCATCCACTCCATATATTCTGTTAGTTCCATATGTGTGTTTGACTGCGCATTCTTGGTTGCCATGTCTTGCTTCGTTTGTTTATCTTCGATACCTCCAGTATTATTGCCTGCCTGGATTGAACTTGAAGAGGATCTGGTTATTCTGTCGCAGCCTGACATTTAAAGTGACAGGTAAGTATGTATATGTAGCTCTACACGCCAATTGGAAAATGCCTATGTTATTGGACAGGAGAACTGAGCAGCTGTTAGTTATTATTTATAAAATGTCCAGTAATAAAGAGATGACAGATGATAGAGAATTAGGGACTAGATCGGATCAGAAAGTGAGGTTTCTTGAGAAAGTTGGTAGAACCAGTTCATATGACAGAAGTCCCTTTCACAGGGGCATTGTCCTTTGGAACGCACTTCCACCACGCGTACAGAAGGCTAGTGACAAAGGAACTTTTAAGAGAGAGCTACGTATGTATAGAAAAACAAATTTGTAATATCTGGACTTAATGTCGTATGCTAACATATCCTTCATCATTCCCTCATTCTTCATAATTGTGAACGAGAATGTAAAAACCTTGATGTAAGTTGTATCACTGGAAGAACTGTTTATTAACAGAAGTGAATAAAGTTTATCCAAAAAAAAATGTAGTCTCTAGTATCTCACAGAGGTGTTATCAAGTATTGGTCATCAATCGCGAGCTATGGTCCGTAAAAAAATAGGGTGTAGGTAGGAGCTCAATCACGGGCATGCATCAACCGGCCATGTTCTCTTTTGCTGGGGCTTATGCAAGGTTAAGTTTATTCCACACAATTGATAACGAGGAGTAGAGAGTATGTTCATCATATATGAATGAGCGTGCAATTATAAATAAATAACAATAGAAAGGTTTGGGTTTCATTCAGTATATATGGATCGTTTTCTGTAACCCAATTGCACCCAGTCAACTTGCCATCATCTGCCTGAGTCTAGGATCCAAATATATCAAGCACCAGTAGGTCAATTTAATAATTCAGTGTTTAGTGATTGGTCATGGTCAGCTGGGCATGCTTCTAATACACTGAGAAACTGGCACCCTGCTCCTCTGCCAGTAGCACAGTGAGCAGCACACAGATAGTGAAGGGATAGTTTTCTGGCAGCATGCTGGAAGTGTATATGTGTCATCACTCTAACCTGTAGATGATGTATATAGTGCATGCATGCACGCTCTAATAGTATCTCACTTTCTGATATCTCGCTCTCCTACCGGGTTAACCCCAGGAAATAGACCGCAGCATATTCTATGTTGCCTAACAACTTGTAACAAACTGTCCGAGATATATTAGTTGCCCACAAGAAACTTCAGCGGAGTGTGCCTGCCTTTATTAACCACCTTTTTTTTTTTTTTTTTAAAACTTTTATTTCAACTGGGTCATACTCAGTCGTATGACTGGTTTCAACGTACGCCCAGATCTTTTCTTTTTTACAAATCTCCTTGTTTGTTTATTTACGTTTACGAAGTCTCCATATGAATAGCATTGGGTTTGAGTATTTGGCTACTAGGAGATTACTGAGGCCCGTAACCTCCTGCAGGAGATTACTGGAAATAGTTCCCAAAACGTCATTGGGCCCCTAGCGAGCGAAACCCGAACTACTACACGCAATGACAACAGCAGACAATCACACAACGTCAACATCAATGTGAATTACAGAATAGTTCAAGTTTGGTGAATTCATCTGTGGCATTGTCTCCTAAACTCCATAATCTGTCACATTACAGTTTTCAACGAGTTCTTACCTAGTCCTATTTCCGTATTTTGGTGTAAAATCCATCCTCTGGTGACCGTATAAAACCAACATGGCGAATTGATTCAAACTAACTGCCACCTCGCGGGTAATATAAAAACTACAGCTGTATATTTTCACCAACTATAGGAGGCGCATCGGTCAAGTTTCAAATGAGCATCGTAATTATTAGCAAGAAATAGTGGTTAATAAATACAATATTAACTGGTTTCAGATACAAGCGAACGCAATCTCCTCGGACTAGACTCTTCGTAATCACCTCACTATCGTTCGGAGATTACTACGTGTTTTGTCCTCGGAGATTACTGCCGCTTGTATCTGAAACCAATTAATATTGTGTATATAATAGGATCTTCATCAACCGAGATGAGGACCGGGAAACAGCAAAAACAGCTCTCCCAGCAGATATCCTGCGCTCTACTTCATGTTGTTGCTTGTATCTCTGCCCCAACCTGCCTGTTTGGGCTCAAATCTGGCCCATACGCCGGTTTTTCAAATATCCTAAGAGTTTTTGGGGGTATTTTGTGTTTTACATGTAACTGGAGATGCACATATATTTTATATGGTAAATAAAATAATCTCATTTCTATTATTAGTTATGTCAAACCAGACACAGCCTCTAGGATTACTTTCTGCAGATGAAAGCACCTCATGGTTTGTCAACAATGTCATGTGCTCCTCTGAAGGAGCAGTCTACTTAACTGGGAATTCCCATTATAAAATGGTTTAAGTCTGCACAACCCCTGTGGAGTGCTGACCTTTGATGACCTTTGATTATAACATTGAGACCAATCAAGAGAGCAAAGTGAAGGCGTCCCCCATTTTTAAATCTGCCTTGTGTTGCCGGCCTATTTGTCTATCAAATTGCGTTATTGTTTCAAAGCATGCAGTCTGTCAGTCAAACCTTGCAGGTGAGGCTCAAAGCTTGCATTTTGTCAATCAAAGCGTGCAGTCTGTCAGTATCCAAAGGCACCAGTATAGGGAGCCAAAGTGAACCCGCTGAAACCACAGATACCTGATTACAAAACACCATTTCCGGTGGCCAGTAAGAAGGAGGCTTAGTGCTAAACCTATGGGGCTTTGAGGCTAGACTTTTGTTTTGGGTCTCGAAGTGTTGTTTACTACTATCGTCTCTGAATAACTCTGTCTCGAAGCTACGATGACAGTTGTTAAGTTTATGAAAAATATGGATCTAAAAGATTGGAGAATGACACATATAATCTCGAACCTACATAGTCTAAGTACTGAGCGTCTATACCCGGAAATGGTATTTTGTGACCGGCTATCTGTGTTTGGAGCGGGTTCACTTTGGCTCCCTATAAAGATTCATGGAGTACAGTGCATTCTGTGTGGAAAAACTATACTCTTAGCAGCAGTGTGTATTTACACTCAGTATGTGCACAGGGATATAATGATAGCCAGATACATAATAACCAAGTAGATGTGGCCACCTACAATTTATGAAAGTTTGATAATCATATTTTGATATATTTTCTGAACTTTGTGAGGAAAATGCATGTTGGAATACAGGTATAATCACATTGTTCTCCTATTATTATATATCTTAAACTGTCCGTAAAAATACACACTTTACCTTAATTTTACCTTAATCACACTCAGTGTCAATCTCTCAGTACATTTCTAACAATGCTAAGTCTATGGGAAAATGTGCTTGGTGAGTGAATGTCAATGAGACATACTTGCAGTTGCATATACATGAGACTTGCAGTGTAGTGGTAAGGCCATTCTCTTAAACCCAAAAGTCTTGGGTTCCATCCCCGATTGCGCTAGATTCTTTTTATGATATTCTTTTTAAATGAAAAAGGAAATACGCTAGTGTTGAGAGATTCAATACACAATATATAAACAAATTTGAAACCTACGCTGAATTATATTAGTTTTATCTGTAAACAATGTGTCCTTCGCTGTTTGTTTACACTTTGCATGCCCCAGTATGGGCCCATAGGGTGGTCAAGGCACTGACTCTTAAGTGTCCATAAGATCAGTTATAGATGTCATCTGTCCGCCATTTTAAAATTACCCCTGTCGCATTTCTGTCGGGCTCTTGTCCAATCAGATTGTGTTAGCTCAAGTTGAAAGCACTCCATATGGCCTATCCAAAGGCGAGCTGTACAAGAAATTATGGAATACCACAGCCGTATGATAAATATATTACACCTGTAGCAGCAGTTCGTATTCGTAGTGTGTTCAAGCATAGGTATATAATAATGCATGATATGTATATACTCTTAGCATGTATAACATTTGGTGATAATGTGTTAGACATATAGTATACAAATATTTTTCATGCACATACATTCCACTAATACATCTATAAATACGAACATAGAAGCCATTCCCACCTGCCTATCCTGACAGATATCGTAAAACTGGATGAGGTTAAATCTTGGCCACTGTATTCCACGACTGGAGTTTGGCAAAGTGACTTCATGAGGCGAAGCCGAGTGAAGTCCGGAGCCAGAACTTCAGGAGTGGAATGCGGTGGCCAAGATTAAAACGAATCAGGTTTTGATTTTATCCTACCCTATCTCCTCGATTTTGGAATATTACATGATATATACTGTATGCCACTAGTGGCATATAAAACTCTGTATGCCAGTCAGCGTGGCATATGGAAACCCAGTGTTAAGCCTATGGGATTTTTTATTAGGGATAGGATAAAAAGGGTTACCCATTGTCCTCTGCTTATACACATTATAAGAGGATTGTCTATGAGTGGCTGGATGGTTGTGTGAATGGCTGTGAGACAGTTTTGCAAAGCGGCAGTGGTAGCTGAGGTAGCAGTTGCGGTGGCAGTGTGGCAGCAGTTGCCTAGGCTGGGTGATATCTGATCAGAGTTTGTGCTATATAAAAATACAGGACTAGAATTATAACCAAGAACAATCGTGTTTTCAAAGTGAAATCTATTCAAAGAAATGCTACAAAAGGGTGGGTATATTATGTATATTTGAGGAATCAATGGTCAACTTGGTAGTATAGTTTGTTCACTCACCAAGTCACTAGGCCTTCCCAGTCCTGCGGTGTCTTCAGACAAAATCTTTTCAGCTTCTTCTTGTGGCGAACCACTGATTTTCCTGGTCTCTTTGTTTTTTCCACGCATATTGCCTCAGTCCAGTTGCAGTTTACCCAGCTTACTCCACACCTTTCTTTGTGATGACAGTAGGTGTACTGTGTTTCCGGCGTTGTATTGTCTGAGGAAAATGTCACACGCCCTATGTAGTCTGCTGTGCGCCAAGTTAAGGCAAATGGGAACTTATTATTTACGCCAAATGATAGATAAATATCCATGACGAAAACAAAGGTTTCATGCTATGATACTTTACAGTATTTATTGACCAACTGACTGAGTTATAAATGGGCATTTTAAGCGTACTGAAATGGTAGACAAATGGTCTTGTCATTTGCTCTAATTTGCTCTCTTTTTCTCCACCGCCTGAGACCCTACATTCGTTTCAGCTGTTCCTCTCAACCTTGTGAATGGGAGTGATTTCCTTTGAGTCAATCACCTGTTTTGATGAAGGTTATGATGTAAGGTGATTACTGTGTAACCATCTCAACAATTGATCTTATTTACCCCATAATATATTCTGTATTAGATTTGGGTCTGCCTTATTCAATACATCAGAACTACTCCAGGTCATAGGTAGGCAGAACCATGGGAAGAACTGACATTCATAGATGTGGAGGTTAACAAATAGAGCTAAGGCATGTCACCAAACTAGGTCAGTGTTTATGCTAGGTTTCCCATGGCAATGTACATACTAACATAAATGCATTATAGTATATATAAGTCAGTGGATACTCATTGCCCTCCACAAATGGACCTGGGACAGCTAACTAGGTCAGTATGTAGTAATGTATACTAGGTTTGCCATTGACCTGCTTCATGGTAATGTTCACACTAGCATTAACACAATATAGTATATATGAGTGAGTGGATGACCTCTATACAATGTTGTAGACACTATATTGCCCTCCACAATGTGGTAGTTGCTATGAGTACTATATGAAATACCAATTTCCACATTCCTATGAAAAGCTCTTGGTCAATAGTATAAAACTAAAAAACCACAATATAGACTCACATTTACCTTCTTTACAAATGGATCCTTGTTAAAAGGATCAGATATAGGGTTAGTATTTGTGTCATGGAGGGCTAAGAGCATTCAATGTTGTGGGAGTGACAGGCTCTTCAAATTGGGTATTCACAATGGGGGAAGGGGGTGGAATTCATCTTAAGATATCTGTCTGCAGTGCCTTATAATTCGAAAGATTTGTATTTTTTGTAATTGGCAGAGAGCCCTTATTTTCATTATAAGGACAAAGTATTTGCATTTGAGTGAAGTATGGTAAGTCTGAGATGATTTAGATTAGCTGTTCTATGACTCTTGGGGTTGTCAACTCAAGGTTTAATACCAAATGAGAGTCTGGTTGGCTTCACAAACCTTTGTGAGTGTTTATAGTCAATATTTCTGATGACTTTTAGTCCAGGTAGAGCTGATTAAAAGCACTACCTAAATCTAGCTTACTGAACAACTTGGGCTTTTTACCACCAAAACAAAGTTTGGCTGCATTTGGTAGTTTGTATTCATTATCTTCGATCAACTCTTTGACCTTCTTATAATCACCCCAAACCCGTATATTACCCCTTTTATCCTTTGGAACTAAAACCGCTGGTGAAGCCCACTGCGAAAAAGTCACAGGCTCAAATACCTTTGCCTTTACCAATTTGTTGTATGCCTTCTCTGCATGTGTGCAAACCATCTAGGAAACTGGCCTCGAATTCTGAAATAAAGGTTCTGCATTAGCTTTCAGTTTGACACTAGCAGTGAAACCCTGGATACCAGAATTATCTGTGTCAAACAACTCTTTGTTTTTGTGCAACAACTTTTCCAATGTTCCTTGAATTTCTGTTTTTCAATAACCCGAGGCTGTGGTTTGTTTTGGTGCACATAAAATATTTCAGCCCAATTAAGTTTAACCTTGGCCGGCAAGTCCCTGCCAAAAAGACAAGGTTTATTACCTCTTACCACCAATTGATTAATTTCTATAACTTTGGACCAATGAACACTGATGGACACATGTACGACCCCGACCATTGACCCTTTGTCACCGCTGTAGCTATGAAGGTGAACCTCTGAAGGCTGAATAGGATATTTTGACAGTTTATGACAATAGACAATCTCACTAATGGTAGAAAGAGATGCTACTGAATCAATCTCCATCTTTATGGTTGAAGTGTCAATTTTAGCATCAACCACAAAGGGGTCAATCCTAACAACATGATTTATGTCAGCAGGTTCCTTACATTCATACTCTGGTTTTAGGTTATGCATCCCAAATGTGGCGGATGAGTCAGAGGCAGCATCATCCACTTCATCCACCTACATGTGCTGTGTCGGTTGCTCACAAAGTCCTTGCTGCTTCCTCTTTGGTGGGCCCAAAAACTGGCCCAGACGCTCTGATGTGCACACCAGGGCGATGTGGCCAAGATATTGGAATCAGTGGCACTCTGCGTCCTTGAAGTAACAGTCACTGGGTGTATGATTGGTGTTGCCACAGATGTGGCACGGGTCTCTCCTCTGAGATCCTACTTTACATTGGCTCTGAGATTTCTTGAGATTAAATAGAATCGAGAAACTACATTGAGTAAATATTTGTTTTTAATTACGCAATGCTACAACAACCAACAACGCAATACTACAAGATAGAGTTTCTTGGCGAGTAGACTATGTATAATCTAACATCACTCAGAAGTCCTTGAAGCAGTGAAGAGAAACAAGGACTTAATCAAAGTCAATTATCTGCTGTCGGGTCTACAGTAGTTGTGGCTGTATTTATCAGGGTTGAAAGAGGTGGGTTGGTCTGTACTGGTGCTGCCATCCTTTTTCTCTGACTGCTGTCGCCCACTCGATGAGCCTCAGCTGAGGCCACTGACATCTTACTACTCCCTGCCATGGCATCTTCATCTGCTGTACACTTAGCTTGAGCAGTCTTTTTGTCAAGGTTGGCTGTAGCAAGTAAATCTTTTTCATCTTAGAATTTAGACCAATTACTTACATGTCCCTGAGGCCCTCTTCCAAGAACCCCCTGAAAGTACATGTTGACCAAAGGGACCTCAAGTGACTAGTGTATTGTGTAATGGTTTGATTTTCCCCCTGGCGTGCAGTAAATTGGACCGCTCAGCAATAATGACAGGATCAGGGCCATATATTTTAGTCAAGACAACCTTAGGCTGAGACCGTCTTAAGACCAAAGTGTGCTATGGAAAAGATATCTTAGAGGATCTTTGAAATAACTTGGGCTGAGACATCTTTGGGGTGTCATAGGTGTCTTTTAGTCAAGATTATTTTGAAATATCTTAGGCTATCTTAGCTCAAGATTGCTCCAAATGGTCTCAGCCCAAGACAAGGTTGGAGGTGATCTAGAGGTGTCTTTGAGGTATCTTAGGGCTATGTGACCACATGAGAACAAGAAAACAACATGGTGACAGCCACAGTCACAACCACAACCACAAACACAGCCACAATCACAGTCACAGTCAAAACCACAGCCACAACCACAACCATAACCAAAGCCACAACCAAAGCCACAATCACAACCACATCACATCAACAGCCACAACCACAACTGCAACCCAACCGCAACCATAACCACACACACATCTACAGCCAAAACCACATCTACAGCCAAAACCACAACCACACCCACAACCACAACCACATCTACAGCCAAAACCTCAGCCACAACCTCAACCACATCTGCAGCCAAAACCACAACCACACCCACACCCACACCCAAACCCAAACCCACATGCAAACCACAACCACATCTACAGCCAAACCACAGCCACAACCACAGCCACAGCCACAACCACAGCCACGTTTCAATGAACTTTTGTACTAATATAGGATATCATATGCTATCTGAGAAATTACTACCATTCAATCATTCACATTTGTATATCACTGTTTTGGGTACTTAATCATAGATTTGTACTGATTTTTTTCCTGAAAATCTATTTTTGAAAAATCCAGGTTATAAGCTGACCCCTGACTCAGCTGATTTTTTCAAAAATCTCTAAAAAAAATTGGCTTATAAGCAAGGTTTTACCTTAAACCTCATTCATGGATAGGAAAAAGTATTTTGGACCTCCCCACAGACCATCAGCTTCATTCAATGGAATCATTTTAATCTTTTCCAAATCTCCATGAGGCAGTAAATTCCACATGAAATATATTTCCAAAAATCTTACCCAAACTGACATCCATGAATTATAACTGCATTTTGTTCTTTTCAAATGCCGGACACATTTACTACCTCAAATAATTTTTGAAGTTATTTTCTAATTTATCATATAAAACAATAATTTTGTAAATACTGGAAAATGATGCCTCAAGGCATCACCCAATCTGGACTGGTGATGCCTTAAGGCATCACCCGATCCTGTGTGGTGATGCCTTAAGGCATCACCCGCAGCTAATGGGATAACAGAGACTACGATTCGGAGAGTGACGTTTATATAATTTCGCTGAGACCCATTGTTTTAGAGTGTGTGTGTACATAAGGTTCGCTGGTCTTGGACGTTCCAGAAGAGATTTCTCTGGGTGCCTATTAAAACTAATGTAATATAATACGGGACTCGCTTGTTCCTAACCTGCAAAAGGGTTCATGGTCGGAAGCAAACGTCGAAGAAGATTGTCAACATGCACTCGTCTAAAAGTGTATAGTGATCAAATATCAAGGTATTTAACGTGAGACAACCATGTGATACAGTTTAGATAGCTTAGATATACAGTTAGATACAGTTTTAGATTAGAATTTAGATATACAAAATAAATCTACCCAGTGTCCCAAAAATGGAACTATGGTAGCCAACGTAATTTGATGTTGACAACACCGAGCGGTGAAGTAGACCTTCAGTGTTTGTTGATATCGATTGATTTTGTATATCTAAGCTATCTAAACTGTATCATGTTCATCCTCATCCTCTGATCGTTATAATATTATATTTTGCCTCGATATTCGCTAAATACACGAATGAATTCATTCCGTATAATATATATCTCACAGTCGAACTGGCGAGTCGAGGACGTTCGCCATTTCTGAATCTGGCGCACCGCACTTAGCCTCGGCCTCTCGACCAATGAGATTGTGTTATTTTTCAAAGCACTCCGTATGTCAGTCAAAGCACTTTGACGGGTGGACTGTTACACATAAATAAAAAAATATTAACATACATTGTATACATGTACTTATCCATTGGTGTATAGATGAAATATATGCATTTTTCATGCAGTGTATTGAAAATATCATGCTATGGAGAATAAACTGTTGTTAGCAATATTTGTGTGTTAGTGTCTTTGTGTGTCTTTGTGTGGTTCTTCCTGGCCTAGAACTAACCTGTCACTGCACGAAACTTGCTGCTTTACATATGTATCCGAAACGCATCTAACTGTAGGATTTTGCGTCTAGAAGTTTGACCTATTAGACGTCTCGTAGACACCTTATCTAGTGGCGTCTACAAGATTCTGATAGTTCCAGTCTCTGCCACTTGGGGACACTACTGTACCATATTTCATATGTCATTAGCCATTAAGCCCTTTGTATATCGAAAATCCAATGTTATTTTATCAATTTTGATATATTTATCATCTTTTCATTAAATATGTATAACAAACCCAGCTTTTTTGTTTTTTTAACGTTTTTCTAATAGATTTGACATTAAAACACCATGCCTATGTGTGGTCAGTCTTAATCTAGCATATAAGGACCTTCTTCAGTGTTATAGCTGACTACTGAAATCGTCTTACCCCCGGCAGCGGGCATGGGCGGGCATGGGCGGGCATGGGCGGGCATGGGCGGGCGGCAGGAGGTGGGGGAGGGTTTCCCACTGAGTCAACCTGTACAAACGCGGCGGGCGGCGGGCGGTGGGCGGTGGGTGGCGGGCAGCCGGGGGCTTCTCACTGAGGCTGACCGGCACTCTACCGACAGTGAAGCTGGGCGGCTAGCGATGTTGGGGCAGTGTATATATAACACACCGTCTGTTCAACCTGTGAATACCCCCTCCCCTCCGACTCCTACCCCTGCCTACTGGGCACAGGGCTTCACTGAGTGAATAGGGATACCCCCATACACCTGGGTAAAGGGGGGTTGGGTGGTGGGGTGTCGGGGGGCGGTGGGGGGTGGGGTTGGGAGGTCGCGGGTGGCGGGTCAGTGTTGGTGCAACCTCTACCAACACCCACAGGACGGGGCGGGCCGCGGGTTTTTTTTTGGTATCATATATACGCCTGGCGTATATATATCGCAGTTTTATCGCAGTTTTATCTTGGATACGCCAGGCGTGAAATACAGCCAAGTCGCGCGCGTCTACATATGGAAACTACCTCGTAGACGCCCGAAACGCAGACGCGTATAAGGGGTGTATACAAGTATAAACAAGCCACGATACAGCCGATACGTGCGTTATCGCAATGGCGTATATATGTGTAAAATAGTGGTTTTCGTGCAGTGTGTGATTTGGAAGATCACAGGGTAACATTATGCAATGTTGGGTTAGTTCAAGGATTAAGGTAAGGTAATTAACCTTACCCGGCGACTGCTACATTAGCAATAATAGACATCTTTACTGCTCAAAAGAAGTATTTCAAAACATTATACACAGATTCTTTTAGCCAAGCATTTACTTCTGTTACATTATACATTTGGTTTTACAGTTGATTCATTCCTCTTTTATAGGTGATGGTACAGTATTTCTTACAGTTCAAGTAAATTTATTGTGCTGCTAA
The DNA here is from genome assembly GCA_950022655.1 of Alentia gelatinosa. NCBI lineage: Eukaryota > Metazoa > Annelida > Polychaeta > Phyllodocida > Polynoidae > Alentia > Alentia gelatinosa. The sequence goes on along the minus strand of OX465580.1, from coordinate 142,270,744 downwards.
TTTTGATCTCTGCTATAATATATCATTAAGTAATGCATGTATTATGTAAACTGTATTAGTTCAATAGTTTGCTATTGACAGAACATATTTGTTGAGAGAATGTGTACTCAGGTAAAAACTGAGGGTAACTCTTACCGGCCTCTGGCTGAAAGTCTTCACAGTATTGATAAAGAAATAAAAAAAATGGTTGTGAGACTAATACCAGTTTAAATAGTCTTTCTTTTTTCTGGTATTTAATTAAAGTTAAACTAGAGTAGTAGATTTATACCTTATGATATACATTGTCTAAATTAAGTTTATATCATGGATAGTCTTGTGATGGTCACAATCAGTTCATTAATGACACTAGTCACAATAATGTAGACAATATTTGTATCATAATAGTTAATGATAAAGACTTCAACTGCTGGGTCTAATTAATGTTGTCAAGATTAACACAACTTGATATACCTCTCTGCTCAGAACAATGATCAAGATACAGATTTGATCTTCTGATTCCAAACAAGGTTGATACAAAGTCTCTGAAAGCTCTAAACAAATAGATTAATTAGATGATAGATATTAGACTAAGACATTAAAAATACATTAAGGCAGAGTAGAATACATTATAAGTAACATGAATTTTAGTTCAGGAGGCATCAGTATATCCTCCACATACCACTAACACAACCAAATAGAGGGGATAGGGGTTGGGGCACTGTTATATATCTCCATCTCCCCCTTAGAGTAACATGCCTTCATGGATGTCTGATCTGGAATGCGATGAATATTAAGTTTCCCACACTTACTCTGATGCAAAAACTTCTCACTTACAATAGCTCTGTAATTTCATGAAGCTCTGGTATGAAAGTGTACATATCAAGGCATCTTTAGATGACATTAACTTCATGATATCAGTCTTGTCATACATTTTCACTTGTTTATATACATCTAGTTTGCTAGATATTAACATATTAGCCAATAAAAATGAAGCCTTTAAAGCTGAGATACAGGAACCACTCCTAATGATAATTTCAGAAATGCTGCCCTCTCACACAGTGAGAAGGCAGCCTGTGTGTACAGTGGTCAGCATATGCAACAGTATTTTTGTTGTCTTTTTAAGCTTTTATTGCCTTCAACTTATTACAGATCGCTCTTGCAAGCACTAGCACATACAATTATTGTTATAGATGATATTAGAAAAAAGTATGCACAACAATGTAGTACATACAAAATAAACAACAATAAACAATAGTATACAAAATACACAATGTTCACATTGTATTGTAAATGTCCACCTGGATGCTCATGCATCTTATTGTTGTTATCAATAATCACACAGCTGGATCTTCTGTTAAGAGTTGTTTTACTCCTTGTTTAAACTTCCCCTTCGATGCCGTAGTTGACACTGCACTCAGCACTGAGAGCAGGTATTTACAGGCCAGACTCATGGTAGCTAGTTCACAATGTAGGACCCTGCTAGCTTCAGGTGGGCCATGGAAGGTAAATCCTATATAACAGACCTATAGGTTTAAACCTGTAATATATTTCAGACCATGGTTTTTCCCTGTAATAAACTGTATTTTGATAACGGTTCAGACCTGTAAATACAGAGGAGCAAAGCTGTATGAAATATACTATATGTACAGCCCTTTGTCATACATATACCAGAAATCTTGTTATTGAGGTTCTTGAGAATTGTTATATGTAGAGGGCCACCTATAGAGTATGTATACAGAATTTCTGAAATTTCAAACCTCCAACCCCTCCTCCCAAATTTTATGCAATTGATCAAAGAAAGAGCATATGTAGAATTTCCTAAATCCTTAACCTTTCAATCCCCCCCCCCCTCAGTGCACATGGCATTTTATGAATGGTCCCTAGAAGATTATGAAAATAAAAGTGAATATTTTGTATTGCCTACCATCATATATTCTCTATCGGCCTATTGGCTTATCAGTATCATTAATAATTATTATAAATGATATGTGAACATTTAAGTTTTTCAACTCTAATGTTATTAGTTCAAATTATTTTACAGGAATACTCATCAGAATCTGACAGTACATCTTTCCCCTACCGCTATCACGACCACAATGTAGGGAGCTGGGCCAGGCGCGTTTAGATCCCGCGCTGTAGCCGACCGACCCTGTTTCGCTGGTTCCTATTGGATCATTCCCGTGTCCGTTCTGAGAGCTTGACTGTGATTGGTTTGAGTCGCCTCGGGTTTGGCGCCAGTTTCTGGTGCCTGCACTGTTGTTTTTATGGGGCTCCAAGTGTGTGGGTGTTGTACTATGGGAATTCTTTTTCCTGGGGGTTTGTTTATTTAGTTTGGGATGAACTCCTATTCATCTGATGTCCTGAAAGCCAAGTTCGTGGAGCCCTCATTTAGTGACAGTGGGGCCTGCTTACATCCAGTCTCACGGCAGTATTGTCTTGGTGAGGAGTAAGACTTCAGAGCCAGCTCAGTGAATTGGCTGAGTACATCGGCTCCTAACTGAACCACCTTCTGGTAGAACATTCCTTTACAGTTCTGTAGGAGTTTGTATGGATGGTCAAACTCAACCAGTTGACCATCATCTAGCACCTAGAAACAGGATTTGATTTAATGTTTGTCGATTTGAAGGTGAAGATGATTAGTTCAATTAGTAACAAAGGAGAAAATAATATGCTTAAAGTAGACCTGTATGAGGCATAAAAAAATGTGTTACTTGTACCAGTGTTTATTGAAGACTTGATACAAAGTTGATATTCTTAGCCTAATTTATTTTTACATCTCAAAGGTTTAGAGTACATATATTAAATGTATTACTTTTACCTGTGTATTTCGTGCAGATTATGATTAAAATAATAGATATATGGATTTCAAATATAACCAATGATTCTAAAATTCTTCATTTGTTATATCATATAAATCTTGAAATGATGTAATACAAAATGGCACTTACCATGATCTTGTCATATGTGATGATGGTGTTTATGCGATGTGCAATTGTCAGCACTGTGGAATTGGAGAACTCAGTCTGCAGTGTAGCTTGAATAATTCTGTCAGTTCTGAAATCAAGGATATGATAATCTAAAAGAAAGGAAATAATATTTAGCCAGCATATGAAAGGTTACCCCTCTTTGATATAAGCAACATAAACGATATAATAGCAGCATGTATACAATACAGTATATATATTCCTTTTAACCCATTTGCGCCAGGTGAGTTCTTAAAGCATCGAGAAGCACTAATCTTAAAATGCATTGAGGCATCAACTGACTATTAGTAAGGCATGAGATCCAACACATTCTGACAAGATTTAAAAAAAATAAAATACAGAAACTACGAAATCTGTGTTATCTTATTTCAGAATTTTAAGGAAACAAAAAAAATATATTCAGGACAGACTGTCATATCACATTGTGAAATGATATAATTATTACAATCGGCCCATAACCTGGTTCCTAGCTGTATGCATAGACTCTACTACCCAGGGTGCTGTTTAAGAACTTACGAGGGAGAAAATAAATGGTCGTTCGATTCTCCTTGGCCCAATATCGTTTAATAAGGGCTAGGAGAATTCCTGAAGGACAAACGAGGGAGAGGATCAATAGTGAGGCATGAAATATCGTTTAACAAATTTATCCCCCAGTGGATGATTGTCCTCCACATGGTCCTACGTCGTCCAAAAACGGACAATTAAACGACACGTACAGGGGGTGTCGTACAGGGAGCTTGTACCTCTGTCCCTGGTAAAATATGTTTACTGGAAGAGAAACGTAAGACTTGCAGAGACCAGCGGATATAAGCGGATATAAACGGAAAGATTACGGTAAAGGAACGGAGGTATTTCTTGTGTTACGTTTGTGTTACGGTTGTGTTACGGAAGCATTACGGAGAGCTTTCTCACTAGATATACAGGTAGGGATGTGCTATATCCTACATCCTACATCATTACATCCTACTTCCCTACATCCTACATCCCTACATCCTACATCCCCACGTCCTACATCCTACATCCCACATCCTACATTCCTACATCCCTACATCTTACATCCCCAGATCCTACATCACTAAGTCCTACATCACTACATCCTACATCACTACATCACTGCATCCTACATCACTACATCCTACATCCCTACATCCTACATCCTACACCCTACATCACTACATCCTACATCCCTACATCACTACATCCTACATCACTACATCACTACATCCTACATCACTACATCCCTACATCCTACATCCCTACATCACTACATCACTACATCACTACATCACTAAATCCTACATCCCTACATCCTACATCACTACATCCTACATCCCTACATCCTTACATCCCTAGATCCTATATCCCTACATTCCCACATCCTACATCCCCACATCCTACATCCCTACATCCCTACATCCTACATCAATACATCACTACATCACAACATCCTACATCACTACATCCACATATCCACATATCCCTACATCCCCACATCCTACATCACTACATCACTACATCCACATAGTGATGTAGGATGAAGGATGTAGTGATGTAGTGATGTAGGATGTGTGGATTTTGGATGTAGTGATGCAGTGATGTAATGATGTAGGATGTAGTGATGTAGGATGTAGTTATGTAGGGATGTAGGATGTAGTGATGTAGTGGTGTAGGATGTGTGGATTTTGGATGTAGTGATGCAGTGATGTAATGATGTAGGATGTAGTGATGTAGGATGTAAAATGTAGTGATGTAGGATGTTGGGATGTAGGATGTAGTGATGTAGGGGTGTAGGATATAGGGATATATGGATGTAGGGATCTATGAATATATGGATGTAGGGATGTAGGATGTAGGGATGTAGGATATATGCTTCTGTAAAGTTTCTGCAAGCTTTCCGTTACTCTTCCGTAAATATCCGTAACTCTTCCACAATTTTACGTTAATCTTCCGTTTGCGTCCGTAACTCTTCCATACGGGGTGTGTGCTTACGCGGGGTGTCCGCATACACCGGGTTAAATAAAACATCTAACAGAGGAGGAAATTTCCATTCCGAGCAAAAGTGTCCGCTTACGTGGGGTGTCTGTTAGGCTGGGTTCTACAGTATAGATATATATATGTATATGCTTCCGTAAAGGCCCGGCTCCATCAGAGAGACGGATTCGTTGCAAGTCCATAAAAAGTCATAAACGCCGGCCGAGGGTCATAAAAACGGCCCCGCCTGTCGCATCGCACACGATCTCCCCAGTGTGGCCGGGGTTGCGCCTGTGTGCGATGCGAAGAATCCGTCGCATCGCACATCATGAAATGTTCATGATGTGCGACGGATCCATCGCACAGGCATGGAGTGCTTCCTACAGTTAGTATGTTCAAAAGCCTGTTGTATTCGAGCAAGGGAGTCCATACCACTTGTACACATGGTGTGTCCTGTGGTGAATGATAAGCACATACTGGTATGACAGCACCAGGCCTTAGAAGGTGTGATAGCAAAACAAGCTGTGAAAACGAAAGGCTGTGGCTGTAGGTGTTAGCCTGTGCCCATTTTATTCTTTTTCCTTTCCTAAATGTAATTCTCTTTGTTGCTATCAACATTATACATTATATAAATAATATAATATATAACGTGCATGTATTTCTGATCGCTCATTGAGACGACTCCATCGCACCAGTGTGGCATACCCTGGCTTTTCCTGCGATGGATGTCGGGTTCCTATCGGGGTATATTGGGGACCTTATTGTAGTAGGTGGGTGCGGCCTCCCACTATAGTGACACTGTGTCTGACATTGAGCTCAATGACAAGAGTGAGCGATAACCAGGGAGATGGTCGATTCGATTATTTATTTTGATTAAAACATTATATTTGAGATGTGACAACTGTCCAGGAAAGGTCTAATATCTTGTACTACCTATAAAAGATAATTCTATTATGAAAATATATCATAAATATTAATAAATCTTATCGAAAACTTGATTTTATATTCTCCTATATATCACAGAAGTATCCACGGAACTAGCCGCAGGACTGAATACACTGGTGCCCTGCCGTGTCCGACACTGATCTCCTTCCACAGACGATCTGGGTCAAAGTTAGGAGAATTTACAGCAAGGAGAGGAGAGTCCACGCAGGACCTCCCTTATTAAACGATATTCACACCGGATCCTCCCCAGTGTCCTCCCTCGCTGCTGGTCTCCTATCGTCCAGACCAATTCTCCCTCGTAACTTCTTAAACAGCACCCAGGTGTATGAGGGAAAACTCTGCCACAGGCACCCAGTAAACGGGTTATCATAACACTGTGATCTGTGCCAACCTGTTGTCTACATTTGCCGTTGCCTCATCTACTATGATAATCTTGTTCCTCCTCATCAGAGCACGAGCCATACAGAGCAGCTGCTTCTCGCCAACACTGAAGTTATCGCCAGCCTCTCCAACCTCAGCAGACAGACCTCCAGGAAGACTTGACACCTTCTCTTTAAGTGCAACCTGGAGACACAAACATTTTTTCTTGCTTCTCTCTCTCTATATGATAATTGTACTGATTGAGTATCACATACTTATACAGTCTCAATATACATAGAAAGGGTAGAACCTATACTTTTGTGTATTAGAATTGAGGCATATACACATGAATTTGTAAAATTTCTTACTTTCAGGATCACTCCAGATTTTAAAGAATCATAGAGTTCACCCTGAAGCTATCCATTATGATCATAAATTCATCCTCTAATCATTGAAATTTACTGACTTACTTATCGCAGGGGAATTGACTGTGGACAGTTCCTTGCAATTCTGTTCCCTTCCTCATCCAGTCAGGGGCATTTTACAGCAAGAATGTCATATACAAATTTTTGGACTCAACATGTTTGATATTTCCCCTTGCAATCATGGAGTGTCTCCCAGACCGATAAAACATAAAAGATTTACCTGGTTTAACGCTGACCAGAGCTTCGCATCATCAAATTCTTCAAAAGGGTCTAGATTCATTCTGAGTGACCCTGTGAAGAGCACCGGATCCTGTAAAATAATGTATACACAGTACAAAAATTAGAAATATTACATTGAATTTTTAGTCAAGCAAAATAGAAAACCTCAATTAGCATTCACTGGACACTTTCGAATATGCTGATCAAACAAAGATATATTACCTGTGGTATGATAGATATGTTTCTTCTCAAGTCATCCAAACCCATTTTTGTCACTTCTATTCCATCAATGTAGATGTTACCAGTAGGTTCAACCATCCTTAGCAGACTGACAAATACTGAAGACTTCCCTGCTCCAGTACGTCCTACTATTCCTACCTGAAACCAATCAGGTAAAGCTATTGAATAAGATCATACAAACGTGGATAAATTCAATTTGATTAAAATCTGAGATATTTCCAATCCAACTCATTTTAGCACAAAATAACATTTGCTGAATACGTTAATCCATATTGCTTTGAGTTGCTACTTATGGTCTAAATTATAGTTTGTTTGATTTCAATAAAAAAATCAGTTTTTTTATTCAATGTTTATTCCAAATGTTTATGTAAGGGTATGACTTGGCGTTTTCGATCCTACCCCTATCGCATTTACGACCACAATGTAGAGAGTGTACGGGTAGGCGAACTGGAATTCGCGCGTTCTGTTGTCAACCCCGTTTCCTCGATTCCCATTGGTCGACGTCGGAGGCTCTTCCGTCGACTGTGACGCTGTTCTTTTTGCACCCCCCGCGGGCCGGCGGGTGCGAGTGTCGATGATTATGGCAGGTCGGATGTGTCGTAATGTGTGTAAAATCTGTTCTCTCTTGTTGTCTTGTTGTCTTTGGTCTCTGTTTAGTGTGATATGGTGGTTTCTTTGTTGTTCTTCCTCTTTGTGGGTTGGTTCTGATGTTTGATTGTGAGTTTGTTAGATGTTAGTGGGTGAGTTTTATGTGCTATTAGGTTAGTGGTTAGTTTCTTTTTTGTAATAGTGTCAAATGGCATTTGACATTATTTAATGTGCTGGAAGATTCTGTCGTTTGTTTGTCTCGACTTATTTTATGTCAGGGTGGAGAAACGGCGTTCTCCATCCTTTCCTGATTTTTTGATTTTCTGGTGTATAGTGACGTTGCTTTATATATATCGTGTGGTCGATTTGTCAACGGCCATCACTGGGTTCGTTTTCTTCGGATGTTCGTTCTTGGTCGTTGTTTTACACACATTTTTATTGTTTATTTGAAGATTCGTGTCATTGGTCTCTCTGGCGGAGGCCAACCTTTGGCTTTTCTGGTTCGGTGTTACTATGGGAATGTTTTTAACTCTGTGGTTTCGACCTCGGCGGGTCTCATCAGGTATCGTGCGATAGTGTGGTTATTCTTTGGTGTAGATGGCTAGTGGTCTTTCCTCCCTGTCCTTGTCTTCGGGGAGGGGGATTGTTTCCCGTTCTTCTCTCTCTACATTCAGCCGTTTTCCTACTTCCTCCACTTGAAATGTATGTGAGTAAATTTTCTCCGTTCGTTTAACCTTGTGAAGAGGTTTGCGTTGGGAGACAATTTATGACGTGGCATTGGTGTGGTGGCTGTAGGTTAATCCAATTTTGTGTGTCTTTGCCCTTCATTCGTTTTTTTATCCATATCTGTTATCCATTGTGTTGAGTCCTTCTGGAGCTTGTGTTTTCAGTTTGTGAATCCAGTTGAATTCTATTTTGTTTCTCAATCTGCTTGCTTCGTTGCTGTTTGGGTGTCTAAAGATGTAGTCTAAAATGTGTACCTGCACATCGCTGCGCCCGTTGTGGTCTGTTTGATTGTAGTGTGCAGGTACGTCGTTCTTGCCGTCGTTTTTCCTGATGCAGTTCAGATGCTCTCTGATTCTTTCCTTAATTTTTCGTTTTGTTTGTCCTACATACTGAATTCCACATCTCTTGCATTCCAGGCAGTAGATTAGGTTGGAACTGTTGCAGGTCCCTCCCATTTTCGTTGTATGTTTTTCCTTCGTGCTTCTTGAAGTTAAGACCCCACTTGTTTGTAGGATGTCACAGTATTTGCAATTTTTCTTTTTGCAGATATTTCGTTCTTTCTTTGGGTCTTTGTTGGTCGTCCTTTGTTGTGTGTTTGGTTGGTTGTTGTTGGTCGTTCCTATTCCCGTTCGGGGGTGTCCGTTTGGTTTGTAGTTGGTCCTGGCTCTGACTAGATGGTCTTTTATGTTCTTTGGTCGTTTGTATCCTTTGGTTATGTGTTTTCGATGTAGTCCTTTCGTGGTGATTGACTTAGCCAGTAAGTCCCAGTTTTTATCCACGATGTCTCCAAGTCGTTTGTCGTTTTCTCTATATGTGGTGATAAGGTATACTTCGTTGTTGGCCTCTTTGTTCTTGTCCTTTTTGTTTCCTTCTAGTAGATTGGTTCTTTCCTGCTCGTCTACTCTCTTTTTACAGCTTTGTAGTATTTTCTCTGGGTAGCCCTTTCGTCTGAAGTTGTTGAGTTTTTCTTCGCTGTGTTTTTCGTAGTCTTCGTCTCTTTGGCATATTCTTTTGATGCGGAGTAGTTGTGAGTAGGGGAGGCTCCTTTTCGTTGCTGGTGGGTGTGCTGAGTCAAACTGAAGGTAGGTGTTTGCATCCGTTGGTTTTTTGTACAGGTCGGTGTACAGCTTTCCCGTTTGTTGATCCACTTTCACCAGTGTATCTAGGAATGGTATTTCTGTTTTTGAGAATTCTGCTGTGAACTTGATGGTGTTGTGTTGTTGGTTTATCTTCTCTATCCATTCCCTGAGTGATTCTTCTCCATGGTGCCATATCGCGAAGATATCATCTATGTATCGTAGCCAGTGGGTCGGTTTCTTGCCTGGAAGTTGTAGTAATTGTGTTTCTATTCGTTCCATGAATAGGTTGGCGTAGGAGGGGGCAAGTCGTGTTCCCATCGCTGTACCACTGATTTGTATGTAGTGTTCACCATTGAAGACTATATTATTGTTTCGTAGAACTATTTCCAGGAGGTTCGTTATCGAGTCGTTGCTTGGGTTTTCTGAGTTGTCCCGCGTTTTCGCTAGTTTCTGTCTTATTGCTTGGATTCCTTCGTCGTTGGGTATGTTTGTGTAGAGTGAACTTACGTCTAATGTTACTAGGAGTGTGTCTTCTGTTACTTCTTCTAGCTCTCCTATCTTGGTGATGAAATCATTTGTATCCTTGATGTCCTTGTCTCCCAATGCAAACCTCTTCACAAGGTTAAACGAACGGAGAAAATTTACTCCCATTTATTCCAAATGTTTATTCCAGAGTGAAATCGACTTAGGGTTAAGAAAAACATCCTGTCTTTGGTAGGCTCCACGGCCACTCAACGGTTGTTGGCTTTATCTGAACATAACTGCGGAACTAGTTCATTATCAAACTGCACCACAGGCAATGAATACTATTTCCATACACAGGGAGGCAGAACCTTCCCCATAGATTAGATACAAACCTCTGACAACCTGCCTACCGATCCCAAACCTTCATTGATACTGTTCGATGTTGCCCAATTTCCCTATCAAAATTTGAAAGTCATACCTTGGAACTATTAAGATCAGCTTACAAACCTTCTCAGCAGGTAGTATGTTGATGGTGATAGGACCCAGGGCAGGTTTTTTCTGACCTCTGTAAGTCACACACATGTCCGTCAGCTCTATCGCTCCTTTAGTTGGCCATCCAGCTGGGGGCTTCACATCAGTATGTGCAGGGGCCTCCTGTTCCAAGGTCGAGAACTGCAGTATTCTTTCCACGGATGTCATCTGAATGAGTATGGAAGAATTATCATATTTGAAAGGCTCTTCAAATCAAATCAAAATCATATGAATGTATATTAATATGTATAGATATCAAAGTAGTTTTTTTTATTATTTCAGTTTATTGTTTAAGCAGGAGGCTAAAAGTAGACTCAAATGTGTCTACTTCAACATTTCTTCAGATTAGAAATTAAGTACACAGTTGAGGTTGGATGGTAAACAGAGTGAAGAACAGTCAGACCCTCATTATGAGACACCATTACATGCAATTATCTTAGGGGACCATCCATATAGTATGTAGAAATAATTTCTGAAATTTTGTACTCCCCCTCCCTCTTCCCAATCTTGTAAAAAAAGAAAAAAGAAGGGGGATATGCAAAATTTACAAAATGTTTCACCCCGCAGCCACCCAAGTGAATACATACTTTATGGTTAGTAAGGGTAATATTGAGCTGCCCGTTCCTTGACATATACAAGAGTTATACTAGGTTTACACCATCACCCTGGCAGTACCAGCAATGCCAAAATGCCATCGACTTAGCTCGACTTGTACTTCTAAGTTGGTCTTAAGTCGTCCGCACTGCGAATCTCAAGTAAACTTGCTGCTGGGGGTTCGCCGGGAGGAACCATTGACTGTCAAAATATCTGCCACTGCAGTCTGGGCAACTCCCTGTGGTTTATGACTGTCGGGGTAGGACTTAACTGAGCAGGGCCATCGGGTTTGGGAGTAACTCGACTCAAGTCGACGGGCTCAGTGGTTGCAAGTCAGCAGGGTCCATTCGCAGACTTCCCACAGAGACCAATGACTTGAGTCTAGTCCAGACTGAGAGTCCGACAACTTACGGCCTGCCAAGTTTGATGCAGCCCATGCGCACGCCAGGAGGTTATGGAGCCCGACAACTTTCGCTGGATGTTCAAGTTCACTTAAGCCTCAATAGGTCAACTGACAACCGGGTAAGATCCATTCCCGTCAAATTTCCTCCACCTTTTGTATGTATAAGACAGCATGGTGGAGGGGTCTTTATTCAACTTCAAGCAGCTCAGCAAGGCCCACCAGTTCATTATACTCATCTCAACAATGCCTCCATCTATACATACATGTACACATACACACCAACATGCCAAGAATGCTGTTGCTGAGATGCCTGCTGACACACCTGCTGACACATCTGCTGACAGAATACAGCACCATGTGCACCTGATGCTCCACACACCCTGGAGAATGCTGTTGGTGATCAAGGAGCCCATACTATCGTAAAACTGGATGAGGTTTAATCTTGGCCACCATATGCCACGACTGGAAAGTGACTTCATGAGGCGAAGCCGAGTGAAGTCCAGAGCCAAAACTGCAGGAGTGGCATGCGGTGGATAAGATTAAAATGAATGAGGTTTTGATTTTATCCTACCCCGTCTCCTCGATTTTGGAATATTACGTGATAAGAATTCTGTATGCGACTAGTGGCATATAAAACTACGTATGCCAGTCAGTGTGGCATACGGACACTCAATGTTGAGCCTATGGGATTTTATATTAAGGGTAGGATAATAACCCTGCACCTTCCACTCCTGCTGGCAGGGGTCGACATTGCTGGTTTCACAGGGCCATCCCCAAATTCAATGACCACCAGAAGGAGGAAATAATCATCTTACTTCAACATAATCCTGAACTATATGCTAAGAGGTCCACTGCATTCTGGGACATTGACCACAAAGATCTGCTGTGGGAACAGCAGGCAAAATGCATCAGGAGGCCCATCGGGGAAATACGCGCTTGGTACCTCAGTATGCAGATAACGCCAGGCATCTGGGGCCGTGATGCGAACAACATGAAGCCTGGGGACAAATGGATCTGGGATGGGTTTCAGTTCCTGTTGCTGCTCCTGGCCGGCCGGGCACGCACCAAGTCATGGAAGAAGACTCCATCCTGTACACCTGGTTCCTCCTCTACACCTGCTGCTACCTGTACACCAGCTACATCCCATACACCTGCTGCTACCTGTACACCAGCTACATCCCATACACCTGGTTCCTCCTGTACACCTGCTGCTACCTGTACACCAGCTACATACCATACACCTGGTTCTTCCTTTACACCTGCTGCTACCTGTACACCAGCTACATCCCATACACCTGGTTCTTCCTGTACACCAGCTACATCCCATACACCTGCTGCCTCCCATACACCTGCTGCTTCCTGTACACCAGCTACATCCCATACACCTGGTTCTTCCTGTACACCTGCTGCTTCCTGTACACCTGCTGCCTCCCATACACCTGCTGCTACCTGTACACCAGCTACATCCCATACACCTGCTGCTACCTGTACACCAGCTACATCCCATACATCTGCTGCTACCTGTACACCAGCTACATCCCATACACCTGGTTCCTCCTGTACACCTGCTGCTACCTGTACACCAGCTAAATCCCATACACCTGGTTCTTCCTGTACACCTGCTGCTTCCTGTACACCTGCTGCCTCCCATACACCTGCTGCTACCTGTACACCAGCTACATCCCATACACCTGCTGCTTCCTGTACACCAGCTACATCCCATACACCTGGTTCTTCCTGTACACCAGCTACATCCCATACACCTGGTTCTTCCTGTACACCTGCTGCCTCCCATACACCTGCTGCTTCCTGTACACCTGCTGCTTCCTGTACACCTGCTGCCTCCCATACACCTGCTGCTTCCTGTACACCAGCTACATCCCATACACCTGGTTCTTCCTGTACACCTGCTGCCTCCCATACACATGCTGCTTCCTGTACACCTGGATCCTCCTCTACACCAGCTACATCCCATACACCTGCTGCTTCCTGTACACCTGCTGCCTCCTGTACACCTGCTGCCTCCCATACACCAGCTACATCCCATACACCTGGTTCTTCCTGTACACCTGCTGCCTCCCATACACCTGCTGCTTCCTGTACACCTGGATCCTCCTCTACACCAGCTACATCCCATACACCTGCTGCTTCCTGTACACCTGCTGCCTCCCATACACCTGCTGCCTCCCATACACCTGCTGCTTCCTGTACACCAGCTACATCCCATACACCTGGTTCTTCCTGTACACCTGCTGCTTCCTGTACACCTGGTTCCTCCTCTACACCAGCTACATCCCATACACATGCTGCCTCCCATACACCTGCTGCTTCCTGTACACCTACTGCTTCCTGTACACCTGCTGCCTCCCATACACCTGCTGCTTCCTGTACACCTGGTTCCTCCTCTACACCAGCTACATCCCATACACCTGCTGCTTCCTGTACACCTGCTGCCTCCCATACACCTGGTTCTTCCTGTACACCTGCTGCCTCCCATACACCTGCTGCCTCCTGTACACCAGCTACATCCCATACACCTGGTTCCTCCTCTACACCTGCTGCTACCTGTACACCAGCTACATCCCATACATCTGCTGCTACCTGTACACCAGCTACATCCCATACACCTGGTTCCTCCTGTACACCTGCTGCTACCTGTACACCAGCTACATCCCATACACCTGGTTCTTCCTGTACACCTGCTGCTTCCTGTACACCTGCTGCCTCCCATACACCTGCTGCTACCTGTACACCAGCTACATCCCATACACCTGCTGCTTCCTGTACACCAGCTACATCCCATACACCTGGTTCTTCCTGTACACCTGCTGCTTCCTGTACACCTGCTGCTTCCTGTACACCTGCTGCCTTCCATACACCTGCTGCTTCCTGTACACCTGCTGCCTCCCATACACCTGCTGCTTCCTGTACACCAGCTACATCCCATACACCTGGTTCTTCCTGTACACCTGCTGCCTCCCATACACATGCTGCTTCCTGTACACCTGGATCCTCCTCTACACCAGCTACATCCCATACACCTGCTGCTTCCTGTACACCTGCTGCCTCCCATACACCTGGTTCTTCCTGTACACTTGCTGCCTCCCATACACCTAGTTCTTCCTGTACACCTGCTGCCTCCCATACACCTGGTTCTTCCTGTACACCTGCTGCCTCCCATACACCTGCTGCTTCCTGTACACCAGCTACATCCCATACACCTGGTTCTTCCTGTACACCTGCTGCCTCCCATACACCTGCTGCTTCCTGTACACCTGCTGCCTCCCATACACCTGGTTCTTCCTGTACACCTGCTGCCTCCCATACACCTGGTTCTTCCTGTACACCTGCTGCCTCCCATACACTTGGTTCTTCCTGTACACCTGCTGCTTCCTGTACACCAGCTACATCCCATACACCTGGTTCTTCCTGTACACCTGCTGCCTCCCATACACCTGCTGCTTCCTGTACACCTGCTGCCTCCCATACACCTGCTGCTTCCTGTACACCAGCTACATCCCATACACCTTGTTCTTCCTGTACCCCTGCTGCCTCCGATACACCTGGTTCTTCCTGTACACCTGCTGCTTCCTGTACACCTGCTGCCTCCCATACACCTGCTGCTTCCTGTACACCTGCTGCCTCCCATACACCTGCTGCTACCTGTACACCAGCTACATCCCATACACCTGGTTCATTCTGTACACCTGCTGCTACCTGTACACCAGCTGCCTCCTGTACAACTGCTGCTATCTGTACACCAGCTACATCCCATACACCTGCTGCTACCTGTACACCAGCTACATCCCATACACCTGCTGCCTCCTTTACACCTGCTGCTTCCAGTACACCAGCTACATCCCATACACCTGGTTCTTCCTGTACACCTGCTTCTTCCTGTACACCAGCTACATCCCATGCACCTGCTGCTTCCTGTACACCTGCTGCCTCCTGTACACCTGCTGCTACCTGTACACCAGCTACATCCCATACACCTGGTTCCTCCTGTACACCTGCTTCTTCCTGTACACCAGCTACATCCCATACACCTGCTGCTTCCTGTACACCTGCTGCCTCCTGTACACCTGCTGCCTCCCATACACCAGCTACATCCCATAAACCTGGTTCTTCCTGTACACCTGCTGCCTCCCATACACCTGCTGCTTCCCATACACCTGCTGCCTCCCGTACACCTGCATCTTCCTGTACACCTGCTGCTTCCTGTACACCTGGTTCTTTAAGTACACCTGCTGCCTCCCATACACCTGCTGCCTCCCATACACCTGCTGCCTCACATACACCTGCTGCCTCCCATACATCTGCTGCTTCCAATACACCTGGTTCTTTGTGTATACCTGGTGTTTCCCATACACCTGCTGCCTCCCATACACCTGCTGCTTCCTGTATACCTGGTTCTTTGTGTATACCTGCTGCCTCCCATACACCTGCTGCCTCCCATACACCTGCTGCCTCCCATACACCTGCTGCCTCCCATACACCTGCTGCCTCCCATACACCTGCTGCCTCCCATACATTTGCTGCCTCCCATACACCTGCTGCTTCCTGTACACCTGGTTCTTTGTGTATACCTGGTGTTTCCCATACACCTGCTGCCTCCCATACACCTGCTGCTTCCTGTACACCTGGTTCTTTGTGTATACCTGGTGTTTCCCATACACCTGCTGCCTCCCATACACCTGCTGCTTCCTGTACACCTGGTTCTTCGTGTATACCTGGTGTTTCTCATACACCTGCTGCCTCCCATACACCTGCTGCTTCCTGTACACCTGGTTCTTTGTGTATACCTGCTGCCTCCCATACACCTGCTGCCTCCCATACACCTGCTGCTTCCTGTACACCTGGTTCTTTGTGTATACCTGTTGTTTCCCATACACCTGCTGCCTCCCATACACCTGCTGCTTCCTGTACACCTGGTTCATTATGTACACCTGCTGCCTCCCATACACCTGCTGCCTCCCATACACCTGCTGCCTCCCATACACCTGCTGCTTCCTGTACACCTGGTTCTTTGTGTATACCTGCTGCCTCCCATACACCTGCTGCCTCCCATACACCTGCTGCCTCCCATACACCTGCTGCCTCCCATACACCTGCTGCCTCCCATAAACCTGCTGCCTCCCATACACCTGCTGCCTCCCATACACCTGCTGCTTCCTGTACACCTGGTTCTTTGTGTATACCTGGTGTTTCCCATACACCTGCTGCCTGCCATACACCTGCTGCTTCCTGTACACCTGCTGCTTCCTGTACACCTGGTTCTTTGTGTATACCTGGTGTTTCCCATACACCTGCTGCCTCCCATACACCTGCTGCCTCCCATACACCTGCTGCTTCCTGTACACCTGGTTCTTTGTGTATACCTGGTGTTTCCCATACACCTGGTTTTTCCCATATACCTGCTGCTTCCAATACACCTGGTTCTTTGTGTATACCTTGTGTTTCCCATACACCTGCTGCCTCCCATACACCTGCTGCCTCCCATACACCTGCTGCCTCCCATACACCTGCTGCCTCCCATACACCTGCTGCCTCCTGTACACCTGCTGCCTTCCATACACCTGCTGCTTCTTGTACACCTGGTTCTTTGTGTATACCTGGTGTTTCCCATACACCTGGTGTTTCCCATATACCTGCTGCTTCCAATACACCTGGTTCTTTGTGTATACCTGGTGTTTCCCATACACCTGCTGCCTCCTGTACACCTGGTTCATTGTGTATACCTGGTGTTTCCCGTACACCTGCTGCCTCCCATACACCTGCTGCCTCCCATACACCTGCTGCTTCCTGTACACCTGGTTCTTTGTGTATACCTGGTGTTTCCCATACACCTGCTGCCTCCCATACACCTGCTGCTTCCTGTACACCTGGTTCTTTGTGTATACCTGGTGTTTCCCATACACCTGCTGCCTCCCATACACCTGCTGCCTCCCATACACCTGCTGCTTCCTGTACACCTGGTTCTTTGTGTATACCTGGTGTTTCCCATACACCTGCTGCCTCCCATACACCTGCTGCCTCCCATACACCTGCTGCCTCCCATACACCTGCTGCTTCCTGTACACCTGGTTCTTTGTGTATACCTGGTGTTTCCCATACACCTGCTGCCTCCCATACACCTGCTGCCTCCCATACAACTGCTGCTCTCTGTATACCTGGTTCTTTGTGTATACCTGGTGTTTCCCATACACCTGCTGCCTCCCATACACCAGTTACTTCATCCTCCACCACCTACACAACCACCTGTACCATCTGCACAACCACCTCTACAATAAGCTGCACCAGAACCTCTGAGAGTGACAGTTCTGATAATGATTCAGTAGAATTAGAGGTAGAGTGGTTGATGTCCTATCAAGTGTGACATAGTGTGTTTTCCTACATGGATATTTTCCTACATGGATGTTTTCCCAAATAAGTATTGTATATTTGTAACCTTTTTTTGAACACTACATATGCTATTGCCGACTTATACATATTGCTGATATTTCTTTGTTGCTTTGTGAGCTGCCCTCTGGAACTGACCTTGTAGTTGTGATATGTGATGAGTCTCACTATTTATTGTACATTTTATTCAAGATGTTTATTCTTAATAAATATTGTAACTTAAGTTCACTCTCATTGTAATTCTTCATAGTAATTTTCATACTACAGATAACTTTTTGCAATGAGATTGAACTAGTACTTTGAATTTAACATTTAATTCTAGAGCCTCAAATAATGCAAGTGAAGATATGAAATGTGCAAGTTACACAAAGGCAAATAAAGGAGGAGAGATATTAAATACTTTAGCAAAATCTATTTGAAAGTAGTAGTGCCTAAACAGAGCAAGTTCAAAGGAAGGACCCCAAGACAGCGGCTTCAATAAAAAACATGAACAGAAGAGCATTATACCAAAAAGTGCAGATTAGTGTAAATCAAACACACACAAAGAGGTGATAATCATAAAGTGAATTGATTGTCACATAAAACATAAAGCATAAAAGTTCATCAATATAGCAGAAGCAATGGTTTCAGAGTAGCATCTTAGGGCCCTTGACTGTTCCAGGAATCGTCAGCAACAGAGGAAGGAGTACCACTAATACTAATATGCAAAAAAAAAGGGTGGTGGAAGTATTGTCCTATAAAAGATACAAGTTGAGAGGTTTGAACGGAAAATGAATACGCTCAACATGACCTAAATCACACTGCGCCGCTCCGGTTTATTGTACCGCAAAACCTGTCTCTGCAATGATAGACTCATAACAACCTTAGGATTTTAAGATTATATGTCCGCGCCTTTTTTCGGGATTACTGCAATGTATTACTACTCAAGACAGAATATAGTTCCTAGCTGTATCGAGTGTACCATGCACTATCCCAGTGATATTTGTGAATTTCTTTCGTTATTATTTAAACTATTCTAGTACCAACTCTTTCAGTGACTTGGAAAATGATATAAATTGGTTATAAGAGTTTTAGAATTTGAAGTAAACATTCAACTGTCATCTTCTGAGAACATGATGGTAGATTCATAACATGCCTAAGTTCTTCATACTAACTGAGTATAAAACTATTCTATGCCACTCAGAAACATGTAATATAATGTATTCTTGATTATGTTTGATAGTTCTAGTGTTTGTCACTCTTTAAGATTTGTCAGACCAGTTAGTGTTTGAATTGACAGTTAGGTTTCCACCATGACCTATAAACGGTTGACCTAGATCTTCATCACTGCAGGTTCTGTCATTCTGCTGTCAAGACTTCGGACTACACCCAGAGAGGTTGTTTAGTCCTTAAGATATGTTCATGAAATACATTTCCATGTTTCCTTTCTATTGGCATAATTTGATGCACATACAAAGCATATATTGTCCGAAATCCCACCAGGCACATTCGGTAATGTTTGTAAACAACCCTTGTGCGACACAACGACCTAGATCTCCATCAAAATGTAGTTCCTACCCAGAGGCCTATAATAGCAGTGACAAGTTTCTGTAGGTTGCTCTAGCGGTGCAGTGTGGACCTAAATACATGGAGTGAATCCGGGTTGGTGTCTCTTAGGTCTCATAGATTATTTTATTACCCACCTGATACAGAGTCTCCATACTAAGACTATGGAGATTACAGATCGCGACTGAGGAGGATACGGAGCTCCGTACCCTCCTAGGAGGATACGGATTTTTGAGATGAAAGTAGTCCCAAACATAACTTCTTAATTACTTTGAAAAGTTTTCTAACGATCATATTTATTGCTTTAATCTAAAAATAAGTGAGTAATAAATACAACATTACCATAATTTCCATCTGTGTGGCCATATTCTCCTTGTAGTTGACGCTACGCAATACTCCTCGCTATTGCTTGGAGTATTACTGCGCGTCAACTACGCAGAGAATACTGCCAGTCAGATCAAAATCATGGTAATATTGTGTATGTATCCCAACCTGTGGCACCCCTTGCTCAACCCTATGAATACAGCAGGGATCGAACTGCCATGTCCTCGGGCAATGAAAACACAGACTACCACTCTGCCCTTTACACTTACAATATTCCTAAGGAATTAAAGCTACCAGTCTTGTCAATATTTTCCCAAGGTTATTCTTGAAAAATCACATCACTTACATTTGCTTCCAAGTCAACAAGTTGAGTAGAGATGTATTGTAAGACTCCAATGAATGCGAGCAGGTAAATCATAGCCAGGCCTGAGGATGTCGCATATTGCATGCCTGCCAATAAAATGCAACAGAGACAAGTAAACCATCCAATAAATGTCAAGCTCATTGACTCCTGCAGAGTATCTAACAGAAAAGCGGGAATTCAGTGTAAAGATCTCTCTAGTAGGGAGCAATATAAGGACAGAGCCAAGGGCTCCGGCAGCCATAGCCATGATAATCCATTCTAATCTATTATACGGTCTGCTGGGGTGGACAGAAATTACCAATCTGTTCACCCTTTGGTTGCCTAGCTCCTCATGGTGCAGACCGGATATGCTTGCAGCATAACTAAAGCGACTGGGGTGGGTGGGGAGTTAGGTTAGCGGTAAAGAGCACGGGACTTTGTTGATTTGGGTCCCACTGCAGCCACTTTTCTCCTATACCCCCCAGCAGTGGTAGATTTACTGCTATATCAAAGGCCAATCCTTCTCATACCATGTCTATGTGGTGTGGGAAGTAAAAGAACTCTCACCTCTGTAAATGTGTAGGGGTGGGATTTCTTCCTAAATTCATTTCATAGATTCGATCACCACCCTTGTGGTGTAAAAGAACCTTGAGAAAGTCTGGTGAGAACTTTCAATGGTTAACTGGACGTTAAATCAAACCCACAAACCCACAAACAAATCTATTATACTTGTTTAACCCCTTCAGGGCAGGTGTTGCCATAAGACATCAACCAGCCCAGGGCCAATAATGCTTTAAGGCATCATCTTTTAAGGCTGAGGGTGGATGATGCCTCAAAGCATCATTTACTGGATATATATATTTTTTTTATTTTTTTATTTCACATATAATTCACCTTAAAGTAGGTGGTCTTCCATTATAAGTATAATACAAAATCCGGGCTGTTTACAAAGTCAATATAGTCAATAACCAAATCACATGTAAATTACAAAAGGTGATAATAATTAGAGCTAATTAATTAATTAATTAATTGATTAACTGATTGACATACAAATGGTGTAAAAGAGTAAATGGTAATCAGTAAGTACAAAATAGAAGGATGATGATGGTTATGAGGAATAAGAGGAAGGCCATGCTATGCCAAACACAGGCCCAGTGTAGTTTACACAAAGTTCAGTATAGCTATAGCTTGGGCAGGTTGGCGATGGCTCTTTTGAAGCTGGCTTTATTAAATCTATTTTAAGAAGAAAATCATTTGTGAACAAACTTGAAATTCCCAAGGGATGTAGGTCTAACAAAATATTTTCTAGTCATTTTTAATAGAAATAAATGTATTCAGGATCACAGATCATATCACATATTGAGTCTTTGAAATCTGAGTTCAGAGGAAATTGCCTCCAATCCTTTCGTTCCCTTGAGAGGTATGGGGCAGTTGGTTGCAGTGCTGTGAGCACTGCTAGGCGGTGTCTCATTCATCATATGCCACTTATCCTTTAAATGGGATTCACACGGTGGGATCCATGTACCTCACAAAGTGTTTGTCTGAGACAAATCCTGTTGAGATTTGGTACTGGAACACAATCTCCTCGTGTGAATGACAGGGTTCCATTTTGCTGAGACAACTTTTTTCCCTTTCAATTATCGGCGACAATCACCCCTAACAAGGAACAGAATCTCATGAGATTTTGACTTGAAACAGGTTTAAAATCTATAGGGACATTTTGGTGAGACAAATGGACCTGCTGCGACCATGTACCTGCCCTAGCCAATAGGAGGCCAGCAAGCATAATTACATGTTTGTAACACCCCTCACATCAAGGTAATTGAGTCCCAAGGTGAGTGGTCACTGTGACTATGTCTGAGATTATGTACTAGGTGTGTCCTCCCGCGTGAATCAAATTCTCCATTTTTCCTTGAGACTGATAAAAGTACTTAGCCATGAGAATATTTTACCAAACGAGAATTGTCTGAGACTAGAGAAAAGGTGTGAAGTACACCAGTCTCAGGTACATGAGTCTCTTCGTGTGAATCCCACTCCAGCTGAATCCTATTCACAGAGAATTTATTGACTTTGTGATACAATTGTACTTGTCCTTTTTACTTTTCTCTCATAGTTTGTATTCAACTTGATATTATAATGCAATTTGTTGTATAAATCACATCATATTTTAACAGATAAACCTTGTTTAACCCTCCTTTCTGCTTTTGACCAGATAGACGTGATAGAGATTATTTTTTTAACCATGCAGTTGTAGGTTTCCCAAAGGTGGAACCCATGTGCTAATCTTCTGCTTTCAATATCATACCTAATTACTGCACTGCTTGTGATTGATTGCCTGTACAAAGAGGCTATGAATATCTTTCATTACCTTTCTCACATAGCATGAACAATTTTCCCTGGATGCTCACCGATCAAGAACCAAATGTTTTGTAACAGAGTCATTCCTTTCTGCCATAAGATCTGGAGAATAAATACTTAGATTTCAAGTGAATTATTATCTTCCTACTATTATTAACCTTACCTGATGAGTTTATGATGACTGTCGCAGCTATGTAGCTCCCAACTAGTAAAAATGATAAGAAATCAACACGTATTCCTACAAAACGTGAACTTTGTAGATATAGATACCATGCTGATGCATGTTTGTCGATATGAGAGTATGCCTCTGACAGAAAGTAACTCTGTTTCCTCAGTGCATGAATCACTTGAATGCCTTGAATTGTTGTAGAGAGGTGGGAATATGTAGGACTTCGAACTGCAAGACATATTACAAGATTCAAGTTCTTTTGGAGAAATAACGTTAAAGGTCCAACATATTTGTTCAATTCTCTTGTATCGTGTCCACATAATCATTTTAGAACAATAGAGAGAACATAATTTCGGGTGAGGGTATTCTCAATATACCATGTTCCCAAGAAATGTACTCATGAGAATGGTAAAAAAAGAGAAATGGGTATTATTGCCCTAAACTGGAAATATAGGCATGTGGGTTGCTCGAATGAATTTGATTTAAAGCTACTAATGAACTATAGTTTAATCATATCTCCCTTGCTAATTTTTGTAATTCATAAAGAGGTTTGGGCATTATTATATACCCGTGGCTGTATAAACTATGTATACTGCCCACTCCTACCCATGGCGTATTTATACCCGTACGACACGCTGTGACATACAGGGTATGTGATCACACGACCAGGTAAAATTTCGCAATTTTTAGGTATATAATAATAACACGAAAACAGGCTGACTGTCTTAGTAAGTCAAAATACTTGTTAAAGTTATCTTGATTTTTACATATATACATGCCAATATTGTGCACCTGTACCTGTACATAACACATCCATCCAGCTGTTCAGCTTCCCAGTCTGCCTCTACATTCCCTGTGCACCTATAACAAAACTGAAGCCCTCGCTCCAGATTCTGACCCCGGTTCTGACCCAGTCGTGACTCTGCCTCCTACTCTGACTCAGAGGAGGTGTGAAGCGTAGCGCCCCCTATCGTTTTGGCATGGTCTCAAATGACAGCTGAATGCGGATTCCTATACTAAAATAGGCTAACTAGTAACAGCTACTACATACAAACTGTTAGAGCTCTTTCAAAAATCTTTTCAGATATTGATAGAGTGATATCTAATGTACTCCAAACCACAATAGAGCTCAATAGAGTTCCACGTTTTATGGCTGTTTGGTCTTGTGGAATACAACGTTATTTCTCATAGGCTATTGCGTGGAAGCCTCACACAGTCCTTTCTCAAGAGCTCCTTCCCCTCTGCTGGCAGGTTTGAAAGTGGCGCCTTGAACCCTGCCGCGATCGCATATATGAGTTGGGTGCCTATAGGGGGCGCTACGCTTCACACCTCCTCTGACTCTGACTCTAACACTGACCCGTGTCTCCAAATACAGTCAAGTGTAAGATTGTGCCTTGAAAGCAGAGTCAGCCTCAAAGACACTGGTTTTTGAAAGTACAAGTTATCAAAAATCAGATACAAATTTGTGATATAAGATTTTACAAATAGACTTGTATGATTAATGGCAAATCTAATAAGTACAACAGTGCTATCCCTTGGTGCAGTGATCTGACCTAGCGCAGATACTTACAGAAACTGGCATAAATATGAAGCTAAGTAGTACAACCTTATTTATGCCTAAGGAATAATTCATATGCAGCAATTAACTATATGTAAATTGAAATGCACTTTCTGTGTAAAGAATGTGAAGATATGTATATATGACTGAGAATTGGACATATATATATATATTCGTCTATAGATGAAGCATATACACAAAGGCAAATAAGGTAAAATCATTTACAATTTGCGATTCAAGCCACTTCGAAAAAATTGTCAGGGCATAATCATCACCATAGTGATGAAGTAGATCAATCACCTATATTCTAAAACTGGGCATTTACACTAAAAACATTCTTGCCATTGGTGATGCATAATTGTCAGGTGGTGCTAAATTCATGAAGTGTCATGCAAAGTCATCTAGTATAAGTGCTGGGTAATCCTGATGACTTTTAATAACCCACACTGATAGAAATCTGATATTCAGTACACTATGACCCAGTTGTTTTAGTTTAAAGTCATGATTCCATATAGCCAATTTTACTGTCAATGTCCTCCAGATGTGCTCAAGTTAAGGTCCTGACACCCACATACCTTGTTCCATTGCGCCCATGGCTTCAATGCAGACACCAGACATTGGCCAGATTTGGTGCTAGGACCTTAACTGGAGTACATCTTGATCACATCAGGAGTGGAATCGGCTATATTGAATCAAGCCTTTAAGCACAGACATGGCTCATCACTGTTGCTGTTCCAAATCTAGTGTGTCGAACAACCGAATCAAACCACAGAATGAAACAGGTCAAACAAAGCTGAGCTCGGTTTATTTCTGGTGTTACGCTCAGCTGTGGATGTCTCAATGAACACAGAGGCTTCAATGTGTGTTCAGTTCATAATTATATAGAACTGCAGCGAGAATCGTATAAATAGACAATACTCCACTCGTTTGGATGTGCCCGCATCGTCATCGAGGCGAAGCCGAGTGATGATTATGGCACATCGAAACGAGTGGAGTATTGTCTATTTTACGATTCGAGTGCAGTTCTGGATTTATCTTACCCCTGGGCCCTTTCTATGCTGTTAGATAGTATCAGAATATCAGTATAGCTCAAATATACCTAGCGAATTCACTACGCCACGACCGTGGCGTAGTATTGTCACTTTATGGGGGTGATCGTTGAGTATTATTTCCTAATGTTATTTCTATGGCGAAGCTTGTACCAGGGGTGAGATAATGCTGAGAACAAATATTTTATGGTTAGACAATGCCATATCAAACATCCAGATCATGAATAGATGTCTACATAATAAGGTCATTCTTACAGCTGCCCTCGAGTCTCCTTAGGTGACGGACACAGAATATGGAGAAGTACAAGAAACAGAAGACAGCAGCACTGACCAAAAGTGCACTCAAAATCATCCATGGAAATATGACGCAGCAGTAGATGGTGAATGCAATCAAGCCAGATATAAGCTACAATTGTAATCAGGATAAAAGGAATGATGATTTATTCAAATACACATTCATAATCATTCATTATGCAAATTATATCTTTTAGAACCATTTCACAAATACTTTCATATTTTTCCTATACTTAGATATGTGATAACAGTTGCCTTGAATTTATGTTATTTGTGGATAAGATGAAAGTGATATCTACATATGATTTGACCTTGAGTTTGAGTAACCAAGCATTCACACTATACAATTTTGGCCAGTGATTCTGGCATTTTGCACCTCCTGACCACTTTCAGCAATAAAATGAAAAAAAAATTGTCAAATGTAAACACCAAGCATGTGGTGACTGCAAATTGTCTGATATCATCAGAATATACAATTCACCACCACCTGACGACTATTGGAGACACTGTGATGCCCACAACTATTTCAAAAGGGCTTGAATTAGTCTTCTAGCTGGACGGGGATTCTGGGAAAACTTTTAGTTATCAGTGTAAATGCTTGGGAACATTAGGAGATGGATGACTTTTCTGGTGGACATTGCCACCACCTATTGGCTTGACGATCTACAGTCACCACATATTTAGTCATCTTGTGACAACACCAGGGACCTGTTTCAGTAGTTTCGTGACATGTCTAGATAGCGTCTGTGACACCATACGGACAGGTCACATGATTGCAATCGATGACACAACGAGTTTCACTCACTTCCCGTAGGAATTAAGCAATGACACTTCAACATGAGGATGGGATACATCTAATCTATTATCATTCCAAATATGAAGAAGATTGGCCACTTCGCTCTTCTGATATTTGCTAGTCTTTTTACCGCTGTTGCTTAGACTGTTGGTGCCGATGTTGATGTCTGTCTAGGCCTAATGTCACGAGACTACTGAAACAGGTCCCTGGTTACAATAGAATTGGTCTCAATATTTCCTCTTTTATGCTGCATTTTAAATGTGTTAGAGTTTGTGGAGATCATATCCCCCACACAAAACTTAATTCTGTAAACTTTATATGTGAACATTACCCCAATAGAGTGTGTCAGAGGAATGGGCAGATTAATATCCATGAAACCAGTATCTCGTGCAAATCTGTTCAGCACTTGACCTGAAATATGCAGATTTGCATCTTAGGACATACAATGAAATGATTTTTTTCTAGGTGACTAAACTCTTCTAGACATTCAACCTCTGAGAGCTTTTACCACCACATCTTGACAAACATGCAATCTTGTAATGTTTAAAAATGCCAATTCACTTTTATAGCCAATATCATTATATACCTATGAGCAAATGAGACGCCTATACTATCTGCTCATAGGCATATATCAATCATATAGTTCAGCAAGGGTGGAGCATATGAGCCCATACGTTCACAGTGTGAGCATATGAGCCCATACGTTCACAGTGTGAGCATATTACAATGCATGCACACTGTGAAGACTAATCACAGGCAAAAAAAAAGGTTTTTATATTTGTGTGTATGTGTGTACATGTGTATGCTCTATATAACAAAGTGACAATTTTTCTGGCAAGTAGACTTGTCTGTATTTTGTATCGATTCTCTCTGCACACTAACATTTTTCTTTTTATACAAAAAGAAAAAAAAGAAAAAATCATAATGAATTTATCATGATATCAAAGAAGTAGATAGAAGCTCTGATCACTTCTCTGATGATATATGCATGCCCATCGCTAAAGTAGTGGAAGCAAGCCTGCAAAACCATGTAAACAAAGCGTCTAAATGTAAACAAGCAGCAAAGGACACATTGTTTACATGCAAAACTAATATAATTCAGCTTAGTTTTTTTATTATGTATAGTGTATTGATTCTATTTTTTCGTTTTTTATTTTTATTTTAAACAAAAGAAAATGCTGGTCATGGCCGGCAGTCCATTCAAAAGGGTCTTTACTATATACCTACTGCCGTAAGTGACGTAATTACAACACGCTACTACCCATGATATACTGCACAGCTGTGCAGTATATCAGGGTTCATTTCACGATCGTAAAGGATATGATTACGACGTCGATATTTAAAAATGGCTGACGGTGTCTCTGCTTCGACATCGGTAAGGTTAACGTTAGAGTACATAGAGAAGACTTACTGAAATCAAAAATACATATATGAATTACAGAAAAACTTCGAAGTACAGTAAAAAAAACACTTGAATAAACATGGCAAGCACCTTAAAAACAAGAGTGCAATGAGAGAACAACTGCTATGTTTTCTTCCCAACGTTTTCCCGCTGGTTTGCAAGTGACAACAAGTGTTGCTATGCAGGTTGCTATGTGTGTTGCTATGCGATAATGTCACATCCGCATTCCACGATCAAAGCGAAAGCTAGGGTTCATGTTGACCGTTCTGTGGCCAAATTTGATTTAAAATGGCTCCTACAACTTAATTAAGGTAACTATATCAATGTTTTGAAGGTATATAGTAAATAAAAAACGTTGTGCCTGTAAAAGTACAAATTTTGATCCTCACTCGGGCCCTGGGATGTTTACAGCTTGGTGTAAACACCTCGCTGTAAACGGTCCGGGGCCCGAGTTCTGATCGAAATTTGTACGTTCACAGGAACATTGTTTTATTACTATATGTATAGAACATGAGGTTGAAGGGTGGAGCGTATGGTATAGTTTGGTTCATCCGTTGTGTGCCTAATTGAGCCTAGAAGGGGCTGCTACAGCTTTATTATAGATATTATTGGTTTGTGATAAATTAAATACCAATATTATTGTATTTAATTTGAGGTACATAATAATAAGAAAACCTTATACCCATGTTTGAATTTTTATTTTTACCTCACCCCCATCCCTGAACCTTTACACCTTGGTCTAAAGACCTCGGTTTAAAGGTCTGGGCAAAAGGGATCGGTAAAATAAAATCTTTGCACTAGAATACAGTTTTCTCATATTATCAGAATATAGGTTTGAACAACTACTATTCATTTTTAGTTTCTCCAATCATATCAAATAAAATATTTGGGAATGCATTCAGCATGTATCCCAAAGTTTAGTAAAAGACATTTACAAAATAGTGAACCACTGCAGAAAGCCTTTTTTCAACATTATCTTTATACTCAGAACAGGTAAATGCAGACAAAAAATAATATATTATGATTTTGGAAAGCATACCAACAGGGTTTGTTTCAAAGAAATATAATGGGGCGCCGAGGACAAATGTGAACATCCTATCATACAATCGACGTCCTGCCGTCACTACAAACACTGACATCAGCCCGGCCGCCAGTTCAACAAATAGAAGTGTGCTCAGGACAAGAGCTCCAACGGTTAATGAAAACCATCTGTCACCATACTCGGATAGCATTGTGGTGGACGCGGTGGCATTTCTATCAGTGTGATTCCTTCCTGAGTACCTGGAGTGAATCAACATTTGAGGTTACTATGTCTTTCAATGGGATGCTAGAGTGTTTGCAGTTGTTGACATTGCCAATTTCACTTTAATATGTAAGGTGTTACAGCATGTGCTGTTTTAAATTGTGAGTTGGTGGAGAATACTTGATCTTACTTTAGGTGTGTACATGTGTGTTCCCATGGATATCAATATGTATGCATGTCCTCTAGATTGGACATTGATGAATATCTGATTGCAGATTAAAGGTTATATATTAGTTATCCATATCTGATTCCAGATTAAATATTATATTTTAGTTCTCCATGGCTGGACAGATGTACTCTTGACAAAGAAATTCTTTTTTTCTTTTTTTTATTTCAGTACTGTAAGTGGGTACATATCCGGACTCTGCTTTGCAATTATTCTGGCCGGCATTCATCATTATAGAACAATTCTTGAACAGAAACATGGATTGTCTAGTAGTAGTTATTTACATAGATGAACATGAGGTAATAATGAGATTATGTAATGAAATTTACAATCACGATCAATACCTTGCGATTTGGTGAAACCACTCGCATCAATCGGTCAAGATTTCTTGTACCATTTTTGTTTTAGATACCTTTTGTAGCCATACACTTTGTCATTTTGGACTTCTATTGGAAGTTTGTTCCAGCCCATCATGCCTTCGTACATAGGACTTTTTCTGAAAAAGGATGTTTTCCGCCTGCTGAGTTTTATGTTTCTTTTACATTGTGCTCTAGTTTTAGGTTCATTAATCATCTCAACACCGCTAGCTATCTTTCTCATTAACAATAGTTTCAAATACATACGCCTTTCGGCCAATTTCTGGACTGTGCATAATTCATGGAGTCTGTCAGTAGAATGTTCCCCTATTCTGGTTCTTGTGCAGATTCTAAGTGCTCGGTTTTGAGCCTTTTGTAATTTGTTCGCATTAGCTTGTGAAGCACCACCCACCAAATATCCACAATAATCAAAAATAGGACTAATTAGCATTTTATAAATCTTAATACTCCTCGTCTTATCTATATATTTCCTTATCTTCGATAGTTTAAACAAACCGTAGTTTACCCTTTTCAGTGTTTCCGCAATACAGCGTTCCCAACTCAGACATTCATCCACAACTACTCCCAAATAAGAGTAAAAGCTACAATACGGTAGCGCAGTCCCATCAACTAGTATCGGAGGAATCAGATGTCTGTTTGCCTTTTCTAAATTCAGTTTAGACCTTGAGCCGTATAAGCAAATTTTTGTCTTGTTGACATTGATCTTCATAAAGTTTTCCTTACACCAGGAGCATAATTTATCAATATCCGTTTTTAATCTATTTATTGCTGACAACTGATCTTTATCGCTCGTAAATAGTAAAAAATCGTCCGCATAAAATAAGTGTGAACAGATAAAAGGATTCGCTATGATATCGTTTAGATAACAGTTAAAGAACAACGGACCTAATATACTACCTTGCGGTACCCCATTTTTCACACTCTGGTAAGTCGACAATGTATCGCCAACTCTAACCCTTTGCTGTCTGTGAGAAAAGTAATTCTTGGTCCAACTTAAAATATTTTGATTGATACCCATTCTCCCCAGTTTTTTTGATAAAATAGAATGACTGACCCGATCAAAAGCTTTGCTTAAGTCAACGAAAATACAAGTTGAGATGCGCCCCAAGTCTCTATCAGAGTAAAGCGTCTGAACAAGTTCAGTAACTGCGTCGGTCGTACCTCTGCCTTTTCTGAACCCGTACTGTTTCGGATTTAGTAAGCTATGTTCATCTATATGGTGGGTAATAAGTCGATGTATTAGTTTTTCCAAAAGTTTACCTGGCAGGGGTAAGAGCGCTACTGGTCTCCAGTCTCCGACATGCTCAGACATCCCATTTTTAGGAATAGGTATGACATCTGCCATTGCCCATTTAAAAGGAAAAATAAAATCTGCAGAGAAGTTTGAAACATATGCCTCATCTGGTCGGGTATAACCTCAAAAGCGTCTTTTAACACTTTAGAGTTCATCTGCGGAACTCCGCTGCTCTTATGTATATCTATGTTCTTTATTGTTTGATAAACATCACTCAACAGTAAGATCGGTTCCTCGGCAGCGGCCAGGCCATCTCCGAAATGGTCATGTTCACATTGCGAATCCTCAATAGAATCAGTTGATGATATATCACCCACTTTGATAAAATGAGAGTTTAGATAATCAGGTATTACCTTGTCCTCAACTATTTCTCCTGACTCACAGTCTCAAAGTCTAGTTATCGTAGTGTCACCTTTTGGGTCATATAGTTTTTTTACCGTATTCCAGAACTTACGAGGACAGTTTAGCAAATCTTCCAATTTGCTGGACCAATAATCCCTTTTAGCCCTTTTTATTTCCCTCTCTATTTCCCTCTTAAGATATTTAACTCTATTCAATAATACCTGCGTGCCATACTTTTTATGTAAGTAAACCGTTTCCTTCCTCTCCACAAACAGATCTAAGATACAATCAGTTATCCATTCATTTTCCTCTCGTTTAAAGCTCATTTGTTTTATTGGACAGGTTTTGTCCAGGTATTCCTCTAACGCTTTTACTATCATATCCCATTGAGTGTTCGGATCGTTACTCAAATAGAAGTCGGACTAATCTAATCCTAACAGGTGTTGTTGTAAATCATGTTTACAGTATTTCCTATAGCTGCGGTCCTTGAAAGGTGTATTCACCTTAGGCCTGGCTATCCGACATCTCTCGGCCATTACGGCTTAGTGGTCACTTATAAGATTAGTGTCGATATGTGGCTGGGTAATATAATCTGAGTTTGTTAATATGTGGTCAATGCATGTCCCACTACTGGGCCTAGTAACTCCGTCAATGTAGTTCTTTAAATTGTTTTCCCTACAAAAATCCATAAATGCAATACTGTCCCTAGAGTTTCTTGTGCGTAAATTAACATTGTCGTCCCCCATTAACCATTTTTCAAAATATTTATATCTTTCCAAATTTAAGATTTTCTTGAGTTTTTCTATGAATTCCTGTAGATTAGTGTCAGGTGGTTTATAATAAACTATAACTAAGATTTTTTTATTGTTTGGTTTTACTAGTTCAAGAACCAGTACATCACTGTTTTCAGTACTTGCTGTGTCGTCTTTATTAAGGTGACAAAACCCCCTCCATTTTTTATTTACGAAACAACAAACACCTTCACCGATTCCATGGAGCCTGTCTTGCCTATATATAAGTCTATCCGAGGGATTTACCATATTACAGCTATGGTTGTTGTTCAGCCAAGTTTCTCCAAAACCCATAATGTCTATGTCCTTATAGATAAATGACACCTCATCCATATGTCTATGTAGGTATATATGTGTAGACGAGGCGTTCGGAGTCCGGTGTACGACTGCACTGACGACCAGTTTTTTCCCACTTCGAATCCGCGCCGGAAACGTATTTCCACTCTGATTCGGATTCTCATTGGTTCTTGTGGGTGGTTGTCTTGGGAGACGTGTACACAATGTTTTCTAAGCATGTCATTGGCCCTGTGCCAGGATGTGACCCGGTCTGACCTGTGGTGACCTATGCTGACCCAAGATAGAGTCAGAGGGAGATCTGATTTTCGTTTTTATGCTTGAAAACTAGTTTTTGAGTGCAGTTTCGCCGTCTTCCGGCTCTTCAGGTACATGTGAGGACTTTCTGGTGGGTTTGTGTTGTGATCATTGTTACCTTTATGTATGATCAGTGTGCAGGTATTGCTGTCAGACTGTCATGGGTTGTTTTTTGTGTACTTTTGTGGGTGTGTCTGGAGTGACAGTGGCCCTTCTATGTTTTTGTTTTGTTTACCTGGTCATTGTGCAGCCTGGATTGAGTAAACTAGTGTAATATTATTAGCAAATTTTTAGAACCATGTGTCTTGACTTGTCTGTCTTGACCTGTTAATATGTTTTTAGAAGACCACACATTAACAGGCATATGTCTATGTAAGCTTCTTACATTCAAGTAGCCCATTGTTATGCTTCTCCTATCCATTGGAAGTTGATGTAAAACTTTTCCCTACCCACAGTCTGAGTCATCATTGGTATGTAGATCAGCAGGTCGAACAAAAGTGAGGAGATGAAGTGATGAGAAGTTGAGGTGGAATTGAAATAGATCCACCCCAACGTTGGAGCGGACCAGGCAGTGCAGTCGGGTCTGTGTATCCTGAGTCCGGTGATTTTTTTTTGATTTTTTTTTTAAATCGATTTCTTTATTGTAACCATTTATAAGTATACATTCAAGTCATTTTAGACTACATGATTAGTCGTAGGTCCAATAAAGTGGCAGAGCCTCAATTGTCATAGCAATTGTTTTTCATGGCTGAGCCAAACAGTGTCCATACAGTGTCCGATTTAAAGGTGCTACTTGAGGTATCCCTGTGCTCCGTAGACCCAAGGCAGCCATTCATGCAACATAGTGCTTACATAAGATTATACATCAAGCACAGATAGATAATATTAAGTTCAGTAAAAAAATAGCCTTATAATAAGGGAAATAATATGATATAGACATTCATTATCTCACCATAATTGAATAATTAAGTGAATAATTAAGTGATTTGGTAGTCGAGACTATGGTAAGCCTTTCGTACTGACGGTTCTAGTATAGATAGTTAAATATCCAGCACGATGCATGCGATAAATATATAGTCTAGTATTATAGTACCATTCTTTAGTCTAAAATGTACAAATATACAATGATGCGTTATATGAAACTACAACTTAAATATTAATCATGGAATTTATATATATACATAAGGACCTCTAGTCATGCAATGCACGCAGGCATATATCAGCTGGGATTGTTGTTATCAACTACCTCAGTAGACTAGGGGAAGCCACAGAGCAGTCTGACAAGATCTTGAATATTTAGTAGTAGACTAAGTAAAGCCACTCGGAGCAGAGATCAAAAGAAACATATACTAAATACACCCATACAACTACCATTAGTTGTGTATACCTGCCTGCAAATTGTTGATAAGGGCTCTGATTAGCGGGTCTACCATCTTTTTTGCATAACAGCCTGTGGCATGACAACCGTCATGCAATTTGTCTAGAGAGTGAGTGTATTTCCTTTTTGTACACCTATACCGATGGATTACATGATGTTTGCGCGGTGAGAAATAGTTGTCTAGATCATTTAATCTTCCTAGCTGAACGTTTAGGAGAAGTACCCGTATGTTCAGCTCATCTAGCTGATGACTGTAGGAATCGTTTCCTTTATTGTATCGGTGCAAGTCCAATGCATAGGTGGTAACAAAAATAGTCTTAATATTTTGGTTGATACCCCTCACATCCCGCTTGAAGAGATCACAGAATGACATTAATCTCTCCAGCATATCCTCTTTAGGTAATGTCTAATGCGTAGTGAGACCACCTCGAAATTCTGCAGGACACGTATATCCACTTTCAAAAGATGGACTCGCGAGTCTCCTATCAATAGGCGCGACATGCTAGATAGTATTTCTAACCAATATTAACGCTTAACTCTGCTTTTGCACACAAAAGTTCTCTCACCTTCTCTAGAATGCGGCCTGCCTGGTTCTGACCTAGGTAGACTGATTCGTCGTATTTGTTGTCCACAAACCAGTACCCCCCGCCCCAGTATTTGTCGGGGGTGGCCTCGATTAAATGTAGGGGGTGGGTCGCGATTAGGCGTTCTTTCAAACTTCTGTTCTGACTGAATTTGGCTTGTACTATCGGAGTCAGAATGCTCACTTTAACATCATCCCATCCTGGTGGGTTAAACTTCTTTCCCAACCTTTTCATTTCCCTTGGGTCCTTAGTGGACAATATTGCATCACCTATAATCTGATTGCCCTCAAGGTCAGCCTATATGTAAACGTAGGCCTGTTTAGAACAACTAAAAACGTTCTGTTTCTCTATTTCGTAGATCACCTTTCCATCATGGTTTAGCATTCTCCATGGTACTGTGACTTTCACCTCCGAGGGGGAAAAGTTACTTAGAAAAAATTCCTTACCGCAGAACAGAATTTCCCCTTGTCGGTTTCTCCTTGTACCCCCCCTGCACAAGTCCAAGATCGTCATTCTTAGTTTTTATTGTTTTGGGACTCACGGGTGCGGGTGTAACAGAGGTCACCACTGCTGGGGCCCGTTTCAATAGAATGGGTCACTAAATCACTTAGTGACATGTTTAGTGACGCCAATAGTGACTTGAATAACAGAAAAAGTTTGGTCGCGTTGCAATAGGCATGTCACTAAAGGGGAGGTGTGTCTTGTCACTATTGTGGATGTGTCCCTAGTTTGGGACAACACATGTTGGGTACCCCACCTCTCATACTCATGTCCTACTGGGGACAAGTGGTGTCAAGGTGAAGGTCACTGGATAAATTTGCGACTGCGCTTGAGTAGTTCTACACTGGACACCAGAGCAACATTTTCTATGACAAAATTCAAATGTGAATATTGTTGGATTGCATGGGCCGATATCCTTTATATTTGGCATGTTTATAGGTTGTATGTGTCCCTAACTGGGATTAAAGTTTCATAGCTTAATTCCTATGGAAAGTAAAGTTATGTGTTTGTGACATCTAAAACGAGAGGGTATACCCTCTCGCTATTTAAGACACTACAGTGACCATTTTAGTGACTGGACACCCACTTCTGAAATGGTACAAGCCACTATTTGGGTCTGTCTGTTACCCTATGTCCCACAAACGGTTGTCCCTTAACTACTGAAACGCGAAGTACCGCTATTGTGTCACTAAACCCAATAACGGACGTCCTACAGACTATTGAAACGGGTCCCTGGTGTAGTGTCAATGGCTTGGGTAGGTTCATCGTGTACTATTGTGTTGTTGATTACATCCCCCTTGTTTACCTCCTGAGCCTTTGAGGCGCTAGTTATAGGTATGCGTGCTGCCTCGACATCTATAGGTCCAACTTCTTGTACCCTGTACCCTTTATCCACTTGACCCGATAGTTTCCTTGTGATCTCATCAATAACCTTTTGTCTATAATTTGGCTCACTAATGGATGGTGGTTGTGTTGACTTTGTTGTTGTTGTTTTGCCATCTTCCGGTTGCCAATCCAGTGGGTAATAGTCTGCCGGTATTTGGTTGATATCTGTCAGATTATATATCGTTCCTCTGATATTCGCCCCTTCGGGTATCATCTCTGCTTTATGTCCTTTCCTAGTTTGATACCCTACGATCATTCTCAGTATTCCTCGACTTCTACGAATGGGCCATGGTTCATCCAGTCTTACCGTAATCTCGTCGTATGGGTCCTTACTGTGGATTTTGTGTGAGTGTTTCAGGATGTGCTCCTGTGCCGCTGTATTGCTGAACGATACCAAAATCGGTTTATGATTATCCCTATTTGCTGGGCGCGGCCTTCGGTTGTTTCCCCTACGTGTTATGTCCAGGACATCGTCTGTTTTGTAGAACTGACCAGTAGTGGATACGATATCATGAAATATCTGTTTAATATTTTCCTCCTCATAGTATGGTACTCCCAGTATTACCACGTTCCAATCCCTGTGCGAGAAAAAGAATCTAGTATATCTATTAGTTGGAACAGAACCTCCTGCTACCACAGTCGCAAAAGTTTTTTCCGCTGTATTTTCGCTTTTCGATTGAGTCGCAGACGGTGGACTGCCGCGCTCCCTATCTTGTTGGAGTAGCTTGTCCACTTTAACTTGGGTGGAGTGTAGTTCCCGTTCCAGTGCTGTTTGCTTGTTGGCAAGTATCTCCCCTTTCCTCGCAATATCCTCAATTTTTCCATCCACATTAGACCTTTTAACTCTCTTGAGAATTCCCCTGAAATGTCCAATCGTAACTCGGCTAACCTCATTGACACAATATTATCTAGCTTTTTTGTCATTTCAGCTTCACTATTTTTTTCGCATCCAAGATCAGTTCCTTTAGTACATTTAGACTAGTTTCCTCCGCCTTTGAGTTCCGGTTAACTTTACCCTCATTGCTACCATCCTCTACTACAATAATACTACTGTCCAGTTTTGCAACCTCTTCCGACATCGGTTTTAATCTCTTAGGTTCCGCCATAGTTGGTGAAGTTATCATATCAAATAGTTCTATTCCTCTTTTTGCCTCCTCCTCTTTCATTCTTATTGTTAGCCGGCTTCTTGTTTTGGGGTGCCATCTACGACACCTCGGACTGCCCTATAGATTGACTCCGGTTTAGAGCTCGTGTTCCGCCGCGAAACCCCTTGACCTCTACTTCCGCACAACAAAATAGTTCCCCTGTGAGTCAAAATATCACTGATATTATCAAGAATAACCAACCGATTTCTTCTCTCATAGTCTCCTCCCGTGTTCGGTGAGTTCACACTACTTGCTTTATCGTCAGTATTTATATAGAACGTCCTGACCATGCTGTACAATTCACAGAACGAGATGGTAATTTACGGTTTGTACTGACCGAGGCGTTTACGCCGAGTTCCGTACAAACGGTAAATTATCATAGAGTTCCGTGAATTGTACAAGCATGGTTGGACGTTATATATTTACTATATACCCGAATTTTTAAAAAAAATCAATTTCATTTTGCTTAACAACCAATTTTTTAATAAATGTGCATGGCAAGGTGGTCCGTATTTTAGTGTACGGACCGGCGGTCCGTACAGTATTTTTACGTCATATGCCGAAACGGTGCGTATTTACAGTATATACGGTATGGGTATATAGTAAACAAGTGTAAGTCCTAGATCATTGAGAAAACCACCAAGTTCTACGGAGCACCGCGACGCGTGTGTTCACACCATGGCCGCCATGAATTTTCATGTATCTCATGAAAGCTAGCTGGGTAGTCTATTTAGATAACAGGCCACACTTTACTAAAACATTTCTCTTCTTCTTGTCAGATCTATGTTAATCTTTCACCAAAAGATGAATAATCGACCATGTTGTAGGTTCATCTTTTTTTCTTTGAATTAATGTTGCAGTCAACCAATACAGGTCCTTACCAGACTTTGTCAAAGTTAAGCTTTTCTCACTGCGTTTACACCACAAGGATGGTGATCAAATCTTTTTGATATATATAGAAAGCTCACCCCTTCGCATTTAAGGAGGTTCAAGTTCTCTGAGTACCAACCCGACAAAGACATGGTATGAGAAGGAGTGGCATTTGATACAGTAGTAAGTCTACCACTGCTGAGGATGACAGAGAAATGTAGCTGCAGTGGGACTCAAACCCACATAGTCCAACAACCTTTGGATTACAAGTCCAGTATTCTTAACCAGTGAGCTACCTCTGAACCCCTCAAGCCATGTGTGCCTTCCTTTATTTTATTCGGCGTAGGGTGAAATCTTTTTGATGATGCTAGATTCATAGTTCACACACCATAGCAAATAACTTTCATAATATCTAATCTCGAGTAGCAATGAGCCTTTGCTGACACAGAGGTTGTCAACAAGAAGACAACATGGTTATTTTTCTATTGATTATCAGCTTTCTTTTGTAACTCTGTAACACACTGTTATGTGTGGCTTGCTTTATTCTATTTATTTTTTTCCACAGACAAGATGGAGAGAAACTTCTGCTCTTGACATCACCCAGCTGCTTTTGTCCTACTTATATCAATTTTGTTTCCTGTCCTTATTTGTATATTATTATATACCTATGCACTAAATCAGTGTAAATACGTACTGCTCCTAGGGGTACAGTTATCGTACACACAATGCACTGTACGCCGTGATTCTTTGTACCGGTGGCTTTGGGTATCGACAGACTGCACCCTTTGACTAACAGACTGCATCCTTTGACCCTCACCGGCACGCTTTGGCTGACAGACTGCACCCTTTGAAGAAATAACGCATTTTGATTGGTCGAGAGGCTGACAACAGAATTTTAGGTGCCAGATTCAAAAATGGCGGATCCCTTCACTTCGCTTCAGTTCTGTGGCGTCGTACAGTACCCACAGAGCGAGTTAGTGAAAAAATACATCAAACATCGAGGTGGAATATGATAACGAACCACATGATACACTTTAGATAGCTTGGATATGCGAGAAATATCGATTTCGATACGTTCACGGGCCGAGCGGGCGACTCGTCGATGTCAACAAGTAGCGGAGACACTGCACCGCTCGAGTGTAGCTGTCCGACGGCACGATCGAGCGTAGCAGGGTGATCGCTTGCTAATTTATGCAGCGCTATAATGTATTCGCGCCTGCGCGGTGATCTCTTCCGGTTACCAACATCCTGCATATCTGCCAGCGTACACATCGTGTTTGAGAGTTGTGCCAAGTCATTTCGAAGTCAAATTACGGTCAGTTTTAGCAAATTAAGACCGAATTAAGGTATATAATAATATGAAACCATAGTGATGGTGACAGTACTCGTTGTTTCGGAGAAATTCGTTCTGAACTCGCCGTGCCGGCTCGTTCAGAACGAATTTCTCCGAAACAACTCATAAATCTGACCCGTACTGTCACCATAACTATGGTTTCACATATTATATAACCAAATCAAATTTCTGTCCATTAGAAAGAACTTCTAAGTTCCTACAGGGACAGGTATACACCTAGCCAGGTAAGCCAGGTAAGTAAAGTATACCAGGGTAGAAGAAGAAATATTGTATCACAAAGCAGCATCGGAGTGTGAAGAATAATTTGTCTATGTAAGTAACAAGTGTTTAGGTTAACGATGTGAAGATTAATAACAATAATGTATAAGAGGAATAGTCAAACAATCATGTAACCAAAGAGATACATAGACAATAATCAATGGTTTTGTGGACAGGCGGCCGTAAACCACGAGTGGTTGACGCGTAGTAATACACGAGCGCTAGCGAGTGTATTACGACGTCAACCTCGAGTGGTTTACAGAGCCGCCTGTCCATAAAATCATCGTTTGTTGTATTTATTATCCATATTTTCGAACATATTAAACCCAGTTATTGCCATATTAAAAGGTATAACAATAGGGACTCTTTCTCTGCTCTATAGCAAATGGGACTATTTTTCCTGTATACCATGGTTTTGAGGCCGTATACCACAGGTTTGAATCCGTATACCACAGTTATGGTATCTGACAGGTTGTATACAATGGGTCATGGTTTACTGAGTCCCTATGCATTTTCAATGGGGGCTTTGTATACGATGGATAATAAAACGGCGCCTGCTGAAAACCAGCAACGGCTTATTGCCACGGCTGACAGGATGCCGACTTTGTTGACGTAAAGAAATGAGATATAAAGAAAACAACTTATGTAACCAAAACTTGAGATCAATAAAGAAAATGAATGGAAAAAAAAGCACCACAATGAACTCCTCAAGGTGAGGTTTCATTTAGACTTGACAGCAAGATCAGGTAGACTTTGAAATGGCTCATAGGTGGTCCCTACAGACATTTATTATCCATCGTATACAAAGCCCCCATTGAAAATGTATGGGGACTCAGTAAACCACGACCCATTGTTTAAAACCTGCCAGATACCACAACTGTGGTATACGGATTCTAACCTGTGGTATACGGCCTCAAAACCATGGTATACGGGAAAAATAGTCCCTTTTGCTATAAAGAAAAGAAATAGTCCCTATTGTTAATCCCTTTGAAATGACAATTACTGGGTTTAATTTATTCGAAAAGATGGATAATAAATGCAACAAACGATGATTTTGTGGACAGGCAGCTCTGTAAACCACTTGCGGTTGACCTCGTAATACACTCGCTAGCGCTCATGTATTACTATGCGTCAACCTCTCGTGGTTTACGGCCGCCTGTCCACAAAACCATCGATTATTGTCTATGTACATCCTCCAACTCAAACTTACCATTGTGACATTGTCCAGCCTGCACCTATTTCGGATATCTGTATGAAAATATATATAATTACTTATCATACAGGCTTCTTTATCATATTCATTATGATGTAGAAAGACAATTTCAAAATA
Organism: Alentia gelatinosa; assembly: GCA_950022655.1. Classification (NCBI taxonomy): domain Eukaryota; kingdom Metazoa; phylum Annelida; class Polychaeta; order Phyllodocida; family Polynoidae; genus Alentia; species Alentia gelatinosa. The sequence continues at coordinate 142,229,826 of OX465580.1, read as the reverse complement.
AATTGATTAAGTAACTGTTGTAATATTTCAGTCTCGATTTACAGACCTTGCTCTAGTTTGGGTGTTTATACATGGTAGGTAACAATAATTTTCCAGTCTGATACTAAGTGTTGCTATAAGGTTATTCCACTGCATGAAAATTGTATTTTATTCATCTATACACCACCGCATATACACATGTATACAATGTATATCTGTATGTTTATATATGTGAACACTCCCCTATTGTGTGCCTGAGAATGGAGCATATATAACACAGTTTTGTGTGCATACGCTAACCTAATAGCTGCATTTGCCACCCAGCGTATATAAATATAAAAGTGTGTGATATGTATACAAATATAGGGGACCAGTGGCAAGTCTACTTGGTCACAGGCACGTCTACTAAGCCACTCCAAGTCTAGCTGTGACTGAGTGCACCAGGTAGCTGCCTGGTGGGTCCTTGGGGGCCTACTAATAGGTACTTTTGAGGTCACAGGCCGCTTGCTATAATTGGCACAGCGTTGGAACCAGTCTAAACAGGTATCTGGCCACCTGGCTTGTACCTAGAATATGTACTGGTTCTGCATGGATAAGGAAGGTCCCCAGCAAAACTACTAGTCAGCTGGGTACCAGATTTACATGGGACTACTGCTGAAGACCCAGCAGAAGTCTGCACATGCCCAGTGAGGCTCCACAGGTGTATATAAGGCCTGTTGAAGCCCATTTGGGCACATTGGGGTTGAGGGACTACTACCTGTAGTTCCTCACCAGAGCTCTGTCTCTGCTCCCTGCCTGTGTGGGCCTTCGGGTTCTCTACGGGCTGGGTTCAGAGAGTCCCGGATAACGGAAGGAGGGGTTAACCCTTTGGACGGATTCCGGTATTCTCGAGAGGACGGAAGAAGGGGTGATACACCCTTCGGACGAACTCCATGATTCCAGACAGATTCCAGGAGGACGGAGGGAATCCTGGAGGACGGAAGAAGGGCCCCTTCAGACGGACTCTGTGATTTCGGGTATCAGTAGGGCCTAGTCACCCCTATCTGATCCTGGGCAGAGCAATGGAGGTGCTGGGTGGCTGTGGTAAAACACAGCTGTGGGTTTTTGGGTGGGACCAGCACTGGAATGGCATTTCGGACCAAAACTGTGGTGGTGCATGGCACGGTCCCGACACCCAGCCACTTCACAAAGGTATACATATATTCTGTATCAAACAAACATGCAAGGAAGGCTTTTGGTGAATTTTGTTGTCACCCCTAATTTCTGATAAACATAATACATTACAAATTACACAGGAAAAAGAAATAAATCATAAATAATAAAAAAAAATACTAGAAAACACAATTAGACCAGAAGGAGATGTCAGAGTAACTGGACCGTATTGGGCATCTTGTCCAGGTGGGGACTGGTGGTCGCGCACCTGCGGGGGTAGAGGCCCCAACTGGTGTGTAAATGATGTATGAGAAGATAAGGGAGCATGGAGTGACACCTGTCTATTAATACCTTAACCCTTTAAGGACGGCTGCCTGGGGCCCAGCTATGCCCATAAGGACGGATACTGGTGGCAGTCTCTCTGGCTACAGGACGGCCACATAATAGTAAAAACTGATATCCAAGTTTGTTATCATGCAAATTTGATACATAATCCTAAATATTTTATTTCTTTTTAATAGAAATACTAAATATGATATTATATCTACATTTTCTGAAGATTTCATGAATGTTGCTCTATTATTTCTTTGTTAAAACATTTTTCTTAATATTGGTACAATGATCCCTCAAGGCATCATGCGTCTTTAGTGCAGTGATGCCTCCAGGCATCATGCGTCTTTAGCGTGGTGACGCCTCCAGGCATCATGCGTCCTTAAAGGGTTAAATAAGAAACTTATTTACAGACATCATGTGGGAATAACGAAGAGTTGTGCTTTCCCTACCGCTACCATGACCACAATGCAGGGAGTTAGACCAGGCGCGTTCGAGTCCCGCGCTAAAGCCTTGCGACCCCATGTCAGTGAATCCTATTGGTCCATTTTCTGTTTGTTTTGAGAGCTCGTTTTTGGTTGGTTGACCCATGGCGCCAAGGAATGGCACCTGTGGGTTATATTATGTGGCTCCAAGTGTGTCCATTATTGATGTATGGGGAGTCCTTATTCTTTTATTCTCAATTTTGATTCATTTTGTAATTCAGCTGTGTTGTTTCGGTTGATACATTTTGTGGTTGGAGGTTTCTCCTCTTTTTGTTCATTCAGGGTTTTTTTCTTTTTTTGTCTGACAAGACAGAGGCCATGTCTTGTTTTGTTTTTTTTAAATTATTGGCTATGGTGTGCGGATGGCATCCACTTCTACCGTGTTTTTGTTAAAAAAATTTCCAACGCTGTTATCGTATAGAGAGAGCGACCGAAAGATATTTCTTCAATTTATTTACAGACATCAAACAAAAATGATTAAAAAAAGCTGGGTTTAATATATGGAATTGAAAAAGAGATATCTAATGGGGTTTCAAAAGGCTCTATGATAAAAAATTGTATGATAGGATATATTTTCCATATATTAGGGACTTGAACAATATGGATGTTAACAGATGTAAGCTCAACATTTTGTCTTGTGACTGATGCACAATATAAGCATATATGAAAATATCAATACACATTATATATACATGTGCTTATGTCATGATTTATAGATGAAATAATTCCATTTGTCATGCAATGTACTATCTTTGTCAATCTTCTAGTCTTGTGATATCATTATGATATCATAGATAAATGAAGTTATTCAATTATGACTGATGAACGTAATGTCGTTTGTTCTTATGAATCTTATCAGATTTCTAGCTGAGCATTGGGTAATGGAATGATTTCATTATATCTACACTGAAACGTCAAGATTGAAGTTTTTGTACATGATCAGAACCTACCTTGTATAGAGATAGTGAAAGTATGATCAATACTGAAAATAACTTCCCATATCCGGCAGCAAAATATTTCCTGTATGTCTGAAGTAATACTTTTCTAGTTTCTTTATCATCAAGTCTGATTTTAGACTTTACAGTATCACCCTTCTGCAATTTGATACAAAAAATTATATGTAGAGGCGGTAGTATCCGGCGATGATTGTTCACTATAGGCAAACTCCACTCCATGCCGAGTGAAGCCTCGGGCACCTAGAATCAAACCCGTCCTCCACCAAGGAGCAGCTTTGCTCAGCCCTCTTCTAGATCTTGACCTTAAGACGCAGCAGCAGCAGAGATATACTCCTCTGCTGCTCACATCAGCAGGTCACTTGACCAATAACTTCCTTATACAGAGGATACATTCTGTCTCATATTCTTGTTCATAATTTTTTCGTTCCGGTTGACCTTACGTGATGATCCGCGGTTGGAAAAAATTCCAGTTGTGGGATTGGACTTACTCCGGATATGCCGCGTCTTACAAAATCAGCATAGCGGTGGGATTGGACTTATTTCGGATACGCCGCGTCTTACAAAATCAGCATAGCGGTGGGATTGGACTTACTCCGGATACGCCACGTCTTACAAAATCAGCATAGCGGTTGGATTGGACTTACTCCGGATACGCCGTGTCTTACAAAATCATGCATTCTGTCTCATACCTGCGGCTATCACCATCTTGCTTAGTACCGAGCGGTCTTAACTCACATCCGTTTTACCCTCATAACAGAAGTATAACTAAACTATCTTTATTCTAGATCCATAACATAATCTCAGACTAGCACATAGTGCAATGTATACTTATGGCATACTTACTATAGGAAAAATGTGTCAATTCCTTTATCAATGAATATAAGTTTATTTATGAATGAATGAATGAATGAATGAATATGCAAACAAGTATCTTTACCTTTGCATTTCCTGCCTTGTTTGTAAGCCCAGTATTAGTTTCTTCTGATGATATTGCCTTGGCTATTTCTTCAGTAGCAATGGGTCCTTCATGATCTTCCATATTAGATGTGCCAACATAATGAAGAAGCTGATCTGATATTTCTTCAAACTTCCCTTCTAACACTATTTCTCCCTGAAATATGATGACCTTAATTATTTGCTATTCATCTAAAGCACAGGTTACCAAAATCACCATCCCTTGACCTTGAACATAAAACTGCAATATGCTGAAATTCCAATATTGATGTTTTTTTCATGTAAGGGTTTAGATATCAAGTCTCTATATTCTATGAGGTAACTTTCTTTTGGTCTGGCATAGCCATATTAGAGGCTGAAATTATCAATCCCTTCAAAAACAAGATTTGGTAAGAGAACATAATCTGTTATTTGAATCACCTTAGATAAGCTTTTTTGTCTTTTTAAAGCATTTTTATTTGTTCTCTTGCATTAATATATCTCGATCTGTAGGTCAAGCACATCTATACTGTGAGTGTCATACATGATATGATAAAATACTGCTATCATAAGAAAACTGAAAAGGCCACTTCTTTACCGCTTTTATTATTGTTTTTATATTGTTATCAAATCTAGCCAGGTCGTTACTCTATGATTAGGCAAGTTGATAGTATATCAAGTATCTGCCAAGTACAAAATCAAAGAGGTATGGGTTAACCCTGAAGGGTTGACACCAGGACAAATGACATTGATGGACAGGTTGACAATAGGATAGGTGAAAGTCTGATGTACTAACATCTAAGATAAGTATTCACACAAAGCAGCATGGGTCATCTTTAAGACATTTCAGATTAGAACATGTGAGAGACTAAGGTAAAACAGGGTATTCAGGAATGCTGAGTGGGCATGAAGAATAGGGAATACAAGACCAAAGTTATCTCCCCTTAGTTTTATGATATCATTTTTAAGGTGTTCTCCTATTTTTGGAATTTGTAGGGTATGTTCTTTGCAAAGGACAGGAACCTCTCCGTCTTAAATTTTTCTCTAAACTCTAGACTCCAATGGTAAACCTGTAAGGAGTTGTCATGAAAAAGCTTGAAATATTTAACCAACCTTGTTCATGACCAGCACATTATCAACAAGAGGAAGATAGTGGAGGTTGTGTGTTACCAGGATTCGAAGTTTTGACTTCAGTAGTCCACAGACACATCTTGAAAATTAAAAAAATTAAATCATGTTATCAAATTTCTCTGTAATAGCTCTGTAAAGTTCTGGTCTCTACATCCTCAATTATATGCAAAGAGATAAATTGTCTTTATTGTCTGTATTTATTAGTATCGAATATGACTGTCTATCTGTAGCAGCTCCTCCCTGTCTTGATGTTTACAGTATAGCAGCCATGTAGTGAATAGCATGTTTACCCTCATTATCATCCACATAGGGAGAGAGCACTCTGACAACAACACTCTGAATTGTCATAAGCAGCCCTGTAGGCATTTGCAACAGACTAGTAATCCCTCATTGGTTGTTGGTTAAAGAGCCAAGCTCAACCTGCAGAAATATGCCTGCTATTGTGTGTTTAAAAGAAGTGCTAGTTGGAAGTATTTTCAATGAAGGATAGTAGAAAATACTTCAGTCAGTTTGACTTGACCAAATAAATGGGGCCAGGAACAGTATTGGTGAGGGTAAAATCTTCTCAAATATAATTGTGAATAACATGCTAATCTGTGCTGAAACCAAAAACAGCACAATATTAAGGTTATTAATGTGCAAAGGTATTTTAAAAAGGTTATTTTATTTTATTAAATAATTATTGATTATGTGTGCAATTAGTTACCAATTTGTTAATTATAATAAGGTGACATGATTATTAGGTATTGGTTATTACTGTTAATACATATAGTGCTAACCTAAGGTTAAGTAAGCCGTATGTAGGCTGAAATGAGTTTGCAAAATATGTAGCCGTGTGAAATGTGATGTTCCCTATACTACTCACTATACTTGGGGAACACACCGTGCTTCTAGGAATAGACTCTCTGACATGGCTATGACGCGTTAGGGAGTTGTATCCGGAGTCTCCCAAGGAGTCCCCCTTGGGGTATTCCCGAGTTCCTGGAGCTATTTAACATAACCATGTGCTCTCCAACCTATGTGAACTCAAACATGATTCGATATTAATTCTCCCATGATCCTCTAGTAAAAGCTCATTAGAGATTCGTTTTGAAGCTGAACATATCATCAGTCTCCACTACCATCTCCTGCTGTAAAGGCGTTCTTGCTTGGCTCCGGATCCAGCAAGGTGCGCGGATTCAGCAGTGAATTCAATCGAGTAGGATCAGCTAAGGAAAATTTCCTTACATATCTGGGAGTGCAGAAAGTGACTTGGATCGGGACTCTCCAAGGACAAATACTCTGTTTTCGGACTATAGGAATCACTGGGACTCACATCGGTTCCTTCTCCAACTTTCTCACCTTATTTATAAGTGAACGAACATCATTAATATTTCGACATCTGTCAAATATGGATCTGTGAATCTTCAGGGAATCACATGAGTTCACAACGGTTATCCCTAATTGGGTGAATTAAGTTGTATGGTTGAAACAAATCATTACTTTGCTATTATCTGACTATGAGTTCTATGATTGACTATTCTCAGCTAAACTACGCTGTTATGAACTCTGTTGAATGATCACTGAACATTGGCAACTTGCCAGCTTTATCATTACTGTAATGATTTATCGGACACTTTGATGAAAAGTCGTTCATAGCCTGACTTTGGTGTCTGACACTTATTAGAATCTAACTGTCCTTGCATTTTGGCACTTAGCCAAACATGCGTGTATGCTGAAATATCAATGATTTGAAAGCCATGCTGTGAACTATAACATTGTATATCCTTGTGTGAATTTATTAAAAGATCTTGAACTTTACTTCAATCTTTGATCTCTTCCATGAATACTTAAGACACAATCTATTATCTAATTATAATTATTAAGTTAATGAACCTTACGCTTTAACAAAGAAACAACATAATTAAAGATCTCAAAAGAGTACCTCACTGTTGGTTTGGAAATAATAGATTCTGGTAGCCTGCCGACACACAGCCTAGAGTTGCCTCTATCTCCCCTCATTAGTTCATTAATTAATATCGAATTGATTACATAAAGTTACGCTCACGCTTATCACATATAAGAGATCGGCGTAATCTCCGTCTCTAGACGTCTAGACGCATAAGGTTAATCATGAAATATTAAAATGTATGTAAGTTAATTAATAACTGAATTATGTTCGATAATTAACCATTCTTCCTTGAACGTGTGAGGCCAATCCACGTCCATTTGTGTAGTGTTTCCCGCTAGAGGTCAACACTAGACTGGTGACTTAATTAAACATATCATTGTGTTTCTCTCTCGGGCCACTACGTGCCGTAATTAGTTAAAAGGGTGTTAAACAGTAATTCCTAGTTTTATCGTTAGATGGCGAGAGTGTTAAGCTAGGTTTAGTAAGATCTCCCTCTCTCACCAGATGTCCTAACATACCTATAGAGACTTTGGGATAAGTCTTTAGTAACAGCTATAACAGCTTCTATAGGTAATTAAGACTAAGTAATTAGTCAACCATTAAAACAACCATCTCTACCAGATCAAATCAATTGTTCATATAAATATTTAAAAAACACTTACTCATTAAATATATGATGCCCAACCTTGTCATCAACAGCAGCAAGAGGGTCGTCAAAGAGGTAGATGTCAGCATTGTGATACACAGCTCTGGCAAATAAAAAAAGGAAAGAGAAAGTGCTAAGAATTTTAAATTGTTTGAAAAAATCTAATAATGTTTATAAGGATCATATGTACATTGAGATTAATTACAGTTATTATGATTTAAGTACTTTTAACCTGATTCGTAAGAACTTTTAACATAATATTACATTAGAGTACAGCCTGAATTTCCTTAGAGCCCAAAGATCAATGATTTCTGTTCTCAAAACCAGGTCCTTTATCATTTATTATACCTTGCCAAATTCAATCGAGATTTCTGTCCTCCACTTAAAGATAATCCCCTCTCTCCTACAAGGGTCAAGTCACCAAGGTTGAAGCCTTTGATATCCTAAAGAGAAATCAAAAAGGATTTATCAATGTAACATTTTAAAAACTGAGAAAATATCTAAATATGTCATGGGTATGAGATGTACTACAGATGAAATGATAATAAAAAATACAAAAAAAACACAAAATAATATTCATTTCCATTTCATAGTACATTACTTTTAGTTAAAGAAAGTGTTTGAGCTAGCCCTGTTAAATAAAGTAGAGCTGAACAAGTACTGCGAGTTTGAGCAGTTGTTGCCTTGTGGTCATTTCTCCATTGTATTGGCAGGCGACCACTTTCTGTCCTGTGTGCGGGCACATACCCATGATCCAGGCACTGTTTGTCTTTGTCTTTAATAAAGTGTAGGGTCAGGGTAGTTGAGCAACATCAATTAATGCTAGGTGGCGCGAGTACCAATCCCTGCTGTGCAGTAAGGTCGGCGGTCTTCTCACGGTGCCTCTCACTTGAGTGAATGCCTGGAGCCTCAAAGTTGGTAAGGTTTTTTTGGGACCTTTCAAGGTGGAAGAGACCCGAATCTCTTCCCACACTATTTGGTGCCCTGCGGCTCGTGAACATATCGAAATTGATTGATTTCGCATATCTAAGCTATATAACGTGTTTCACGTGATTCGTACTCATATTCCACCCCGATGTTTGATAAATATACACACTAACTCGTTCCTAGGTTTCTGTATGAAGCCACAGAACTCGCGAAGTGAAGAGATCCACCATTTTTTAATCTTGCACATGAATTCTGTTGTCAGCCTCTCGACCAATCAGATTGCGTTATTTCTTCAAAGCATGCAATCTGTAGCTCAAAGCATGCAGGTTAGGCTCAAAGTGTGCAATTTGTCACTCAAAGCGTGCAATCTGTTGGTATCCAAAGTAACCAGTACAACGTTTCACAGCGTACAGTGCATTCTGTTCATACTTACTATACCCATAGCACCAGTGTGTATTTACACTGACTTAGTGCATAGGTATATAATAATATGCAAGACCAGTGCAAATCAGTTAATTGTATAAACATGGTGCTTATACAGAGAAAGTGTAGTTGTTTTGGAGGCAGAAGGTATATATTGTTTTATAGGAAGGATGCGTGTGAACATAACCTAAAAGAAATCAATAGAAAAGCCAATGGCAGGCTCTAAGCAAAATTCAGAACTCAATTACTCAACATACAGCTTAATTGATTTACACAACTCTCACAAGGCCGACCTTAACATATCTTTTGTTTACAAAGCATCCCCTAAATCGTAGGATTATTCAGAAGTTGGAATCATTATCAAAATGCAGAAAGGCATCACAGAGATTTGCATATGGATCTTCTTGATACTTGGAGGTGTGTGCAATTGTTAAATGTCATGTATAAACAACCTAGTATTGGTGATAATCTGGATCTAATGATCAGACATACCATGAGTGATTCCAAGGTTAAGTTTAAACTGGCCGTAATTCACGTAGTAATTACTTCCGTAGTCTCCACTATAAAGGGCAGGTTTTGTGGGATCAACTTGATTCAAATATTAAGAAAAGTAAAGAACACAAGCTTTTTAAAAAAGAGTCAATGTAGGACGAGGCGACGTCCTTCTCTCCCAGCGATGCTACCTTGTGTGACAGTTAGTAGAACTGTACCTAACCACCGTAACCATAGCGCACTGTCAGTCGTGACATCATAGTGTCAACAACGGTCGCCCTGGAGTCTCTACAGAGATGAGGGGGGGATTTTGGACAGTGTTAGTCTGTCTGTGTGTGTGCTGTTATTTACATAAGGGGTGATATGTCAAGGTTTCGCCTTTTTTTAAAAAGAGGTTAAGTCGACATACTCAACCTATGATTGGGTCTCAAGCAAATCATGCAGTCATGACACCCTCAACCCTGTATTACTAAATTTGAGGAATAACTTTTGCTAGAACGGTTTGTTGGAAATTGAAAAAATTAAATGGTATGATTTAGGAAGCATCCATTGGATCGAGAAAACTTACCACAACAAGGGAACATGCTTCCAAAACAGAATCATACCTGGCCTGGTTGAATTCTAAATCTAGAATGATGTTCTTCCTTACTGTATCTGACAGAATCCAAGGCTCTTGCGAAACATAGGCAAATGATCCACAAACATTTCGTTTCCCATGTAATACCTCCAGCTCACCAAGTATAGCCATCAGTAAAGACGTCTGCAATCATAGTGAAAATCATGATTTATAGAATTTTGAGTTGCAAATGGTTCAAAAGTGCTGGATGCTGTAAGGAGTTTTTGGATAATGACATATTTATAGTGTTATTTATATGCAATTGTTGTCGTAAGATTAAAATAGGTTACATTTTTGCTGTGTAAGCATGATATTTTTCAGTTGTTTCTGGTTCCACCTTAAATCACAAGTCATAACTTTTACTAGCTGTAATTGTTATTGGTGCTTACCTTCCCACTTCCGACCATTCCAGTGATTCCTATTAGTGCTTCCTTTTTTAATAGATATAAAGGTTTATCATTGTTCACAGAATATTAAATGTTAAACTACCCTAAAAACCAATACACTTTTAGTAAGTCATAGAGAGATTGTTGGCTTTGTATGATGAGAACAAAAGCACTACAAACAAAGTGCATAGTAACAGACAATTTTATTGCTTTATTGTTTACCATACTTTTAGGGAAAGCTCTTACTCCCTGTTCATTGTCCTCTTCATAATATATATGACTAAAAACCTTTCCTCTCATTGAAATAATGGGAATATAAAGAAAAGCAGGAGGTACTACACACCAGCTAACTCCACTCACTTACTGAATGTATTGAGAGATTGATGTCTTTTAGTGTCAGGCTTCCCTCTTCCTATTAAGAATACAGAAATATTTACATCTTCAAAGATAAGCCAAGTATTTATCAGGAGTATGTGGTGTACGAGGCACAACGCGACTAACGAAAAAAAATTCTCGTCGGAATGGCGCCGAACCAACACGCTGTCAGACATCTGAGGCTCGGAAACCCATCCGACGGCAAAGATTTTACACAATATTTATCAGGAGTAATCTAGATATATTATTTTTCAAAGCCTTGATCATGTTATTATCAGAGTTTGTGTAATCTACTGATATCTTCCGAACTATGAAATAAGTTGGAATCCAGTGTCTTTACCGTCTTTAACCTATTAAGGAAATACAACTTAGGCACTTCTCGTCTTTTCCTTGCCAAGGCTAATTTCACAAAGAGAGAGAGGACAAATGAAGTATGATGTTACTTGTTCATTTTTGTGATTAGGTTCCCATTTGGCATCAGCACCAGTCAATTTCACCAAAGCTTCAGAAGATGAATTTATTGCAACCGGAGAATCCTGAATGAAGTCTTCAGAATTAAGGAATCGCTGTAAAGAATGATCATAATTATGACTTATGATGCAACACATTTCCTATGAAATCTAAACTGAATCAACATTGAGCACCACATTTCTCTCTCTGACCTCTTCCATGATACTAGAGATATGTATATCAAAAGTAATTTAATTATTACTTAACCCATTCACGCCGGACGATGTATTTAGGCATTAACCAGGGCTGGCATCATCCTTGGATGGCAGGGTGATGCCTTGAGGCATCATTTACAAAATATTCGTTTTTGTAAATAAAATTGGAAATATTTGCTCACTAAGCATGAAACTTTGACAGTATGTAGGTATAACATCATATTTAATATTTTTGGGCAAATAATATTAGCGATCTTGTGTCCGGTCACATGATGCAAAGATCAAAATGTTCACAATAGGCCTATTATATATATACTCGGCCTCTTGCGGTATTCACTGGCAGTAGTACCCGGCTCCATGCCTGTGCTATTGCCGTGGGTACCCGGCGTGATAGGGTTAACTTTGACTATTATTTTATATTCATATATAAATATAAGCATCCCTAAGTTGAACCTCGTTGTTGGTAAGGATTTAATAGATTCTGGTAGCCTGCCAACACACAGCCTAGAGTAGCCTCTACCTCCCAATTATCATTATTTTAATTAATAATTAAGCTCATTAGCATGATTTATGCATTTCTATTAAGTTACTATATTCCTAACTTAAGGCTCTATGTAATAAGATCGGAAACATACACAATATTACCATGATTTCGATCTGAGTGGCCGTATTCTCCGCGTAGTTGACGCGTAGTAATTGCGTAACGTCAACTACAAGGAGAATACGGCCACACAGATCGAAATTATGGTAATTTTGTATTTATTACTCACTTATTTTTAGATTTAAGCAATAAATATGATCGTTAGAAAACTTTTCGACATAATTAAGAAGTTATGTTTGGGACTACTTTTATCTCAAAAATCTGTATCCTCCTAGGAGGGTCCGGAGCTCCGTATCCTCCTCAGTAGCGATCTGTAATCTCCATAGGCTTAGTATGGAGACTCCGTATTAGATGGGTAATAAATTGAATTAGTCGACTTTACTTAGAATATGTAATCATCTATGTACTTGGACCTTACGCCTCGTTCATACACACATCTATGTAGATTAGATTGATTAATCTAATTAATTAATGATATCCCAAGTGCGCCTAAGCATTCCCTACATCCGTTTATCTCATAATCCCCTCTATGTGTTGACACTGCCGCTTTAGTTAAGTTTAGTTAATTATTTCTATATTCTAAACTGTGTCCGCTATGTTCCATGGTTCGGGCAGGTTAGTTCTGTAGTTCTTAAGTTGGGCTCTAGACGTCTCTGGCGTTTTACATTGAGTTTTAGGCCCGGCTTCCACCTATTATGATATGGCACCGATATGGTCTACGATGCACCTCCCGATAAAAAATCAAAATTGCGTCGGAAGGTTACCTATTATCGGGGCAGTTGACCATGTTTCTGCGATAAGACACCGATAAAACCCCATTACAATTCGTGGTGGATTGGCTTGTCTAGACATATGTCTACGATTTTGCACCTTCCCGATATGGCACCGATTTTGACATTTTGTGTCGGTGCCATATTGGGAGGTCTACGATTCTATCATAGTAGGTGGACGCCGGGCCTAATAGTGAATCTACTCCTCACCATTAGATGTCATAACGTTCTCCAACGTGATTTCTATGGGAATCTGAATGCAGTTGGACCTGCTTCTATCTCCCTCTAGTATTTATTAATTAATTAACAATTACAACAAAACCACTACCAGAACAACCCCTTAGCAATTATAAGCCAAACTTTTCTTTTCAAACTAATAATGAAATCAACTCATATGATATTATTCCTGAGTTGTTTGATACCTGTATGCGTTGTGTAGCTCCTAATGTCTCAAAGAAATTTCCAATTGCTAGGGGGGTAGAAATAAATACCATTGTTTTCATGCGCTCAATCCAACCAATAAGCAAGATAGTGGTCTGAAAAAAGGAAAATGGAGCAACAATGAAAAAAATTAAAAGACCTTGATAAAGAATTACATTCTACGATAAATTATGTAAAGGAGGGACTTTCTCTAATATTGCACTTGGCGTATCAGGATGATGTGAATGTGGCTGCCAAGGGGCTGCCACAATCTACTGTTTGGTGACAGTAAGAAGGAAAAGCACAGCGAGAGGAGAGTTTGTAGGCGGACAAGGACAGGATATTGATTCTGTTATACAATTTGTGTTGTCCTGATTTGCCCCAGGTTTTATCTCCGGATAAGCCTAATTTTGATTCCTTTTCCATAAGAAATACTATTCTTATTATATAAGATAAAATAGATTCTTCATTCATATATTTTCATACTTTTCATCTTAATGACATTACCTGGTCTGTTTTTCATGGAAAGGCTGACCTCTATACCGAGGAATTTTTTCGTACAATATATTATGCACAATGATTATATATTGATTGGTTAGGCTGTCAGCTTAAAAAAGGACACATATTGAGATGTCCTTCCAAAAGATTAGTTTTCAAAATCAAGGTTTAAAACATTGGCAGTTTTATCAAGTGTCCAAATTTTTCTGTCCTTTAAAAGGGCAATTCCTATGACAGTCCTTAGATGTCAGACCCAGTTGATGGAAAACAGAAGGGCTAGCTCTATGGTACATATATCTGGCATGTTAATCTCATGGAGCAAAATAAGATATAATTCAGATTGAATACTCTTCCTTATTATATGTTCAGGTAAGCCTCAAGGCCTCACCTGGGCCCCGTTGCTCCAGGATTACGACAGAGTTGCGGATCGCAGAATAGCGATCCGAGGGCCAAAACATTGCTCCAGAAATTTTACGGATCGTTTCGCAATGGCATGGGCGCATCGCCGCGTAAAATACGGCTTTTAGCGATACTTTTTACGCGGACCTTCACAGCACTGCAGATCGTATCGCTGTAGATTAAATACAGCCTTGTCTGATATTTCAAATAACGATCCATGGTGGCACCACCAACCCCTGCCCCTTGTTTTTTTACCTATAGGTAATAGTGATCCACACCACCAGGTGTCAGATCAGTTTTAACTATTGTGCCATCTGTATTTAATTGAAGAACTAACTAATCTTCCCCTGTCTCATTCAATATGTGCCCCTGAATTGTTGTATCGTAATCACATCGTAAAAATTAGTGATACCACTGATATATAGCGATAGGATCCGATATTACTTGAGCAACACTTTTTTAGTCGGATCGCTAAAGTAATCGTAAAAATAAAATTGTGATCCAATTATAGCTAGCGATACCACAAAAACATGTGCAACGGGGCCCAGGCCAGTAGAGGCAAATTCTTGAGATGTCATTTTCCAAGAGATACAAAATCACTGTGGTTGTGATAAGATAAGAAACAATTTATCAAAAGCAGAATATCTTTCAATTGCACAAGATATACCTGATGAAGCGCTCTGAATTTGCGCGAAACGTCGTGATCTATGATTGATATTTATGACACCGCCTGTTAATTGTCATCTTGGTCAAATACAACAACCACTGTTAATAACAACTACTGTGTCTGTTTTTTTTGTGATTTTACCTCCACCATATATATATATAAATATATGATATAATATTTAAGGTTTTCAGGAACAACAAATAAGGCCCGGCGTCCACCTACTACGATATGGCTCCGATATGGTCTACGATGCACCTCCCGATAAAAAATTAAATCGCGTCGGAAGGTCCCCTAATATCGGGGCAGTTGACCATGTTTCTGCGATTAAAACCCGATAAATACCCCATACAATGCGTGGTGGATTAGCATGCCTAGACATATGTCTATGATTTTACACCTTCCTGATATGTCTCCGATATTTGCTTTTTGTATCGATGCCATATCGGTAGGTCTAAATTTCTATCGTAGTAGGTGGACGCCAGGCCTTAAGGATGCATAAAAACACATTACACCAGGATCAAATATTAGTTCTGCCTGTCCTTATAGCATTGTACTCGTCCTAAGTGCCCATCTTCACCAATGCCAAAGACCCTCACATGTCAATGGGTATTATTAGGCCACTCAAAAAAACAAACTTGTTTCTCACCACCACGCGCATATGCAAAAACGATTTTAGAAGTTTTTTTGTGTTTTTTTTGTTAAAATAAGATGAACCTCGATAGAAATTATGAAAAGTATGTGTATTTGGTATCAAATTAAAGTTCCTCATGCCAGGGATGCTTTAAATGTATAAGTAGTATAAATCTGAAAACCCTGTGTATGCAGACACCCTGCATAAGCGGACATTTTGGCCCAGAATGGAGGGTGACCGCTTACGCAGGGTTTTACTGTATGTCTAAAGCCCATTTTATGACACTTTTAAGCCATCTTTGATCCAGCTTGGTGATGAGAAACAAGTTTGTTTTTTTGAGTGGCCTTACATTGATATTTTTTTAAGGATTTCATTCTACCTTCAATAAAACATCGTTGTTCTTCCAAACAGAATATTTCGCAAAACATATCAACGGGAGTATTGATATCGAATTGGGAAGTATTGATTATTTCACCCTTGGAATTTTTTCCGAACAGCGATACCTACAGCAATAACAATGTGCAGAAAAACTGTTAGCTCTTAGTAATTGTGGGATACTAGTGGCTTGCCAAACTAAGAAGAATGTCAACTGCTCTATCAAGATTTTGGTTGGTTCCTGCATTTTCCAGATAGACAAACAGGTAACTGGACTAAAATGTTTTAATTAAAGAACTGGAAAAAGATTTTTGGAGGTAACAATACTCACCATCGGATCAATTTTGTCGCCCGTTAGGTATAATGTGAGCAATATAATGTAGACAACAATGATTCCCATTGATAAACTACCAAAGAGAGCTGTCATCACCAGCAGTAAACGTTTCAGATTTTGGTCTGTTTCTGATCTGAAAAGACAAGACACAATAAGCAGATGATAATCAATCGTTGGGCATGTCAGATTGTTAGGTAACAAGCTGAAAGGTAGTCAAAGGTATTTGACTACTTCCATGGTAATGTAGCGGTTTCCCTCTAGTCGCTGAAAGTGTATTACCACTCTCCGTGATCGTCAGTCGACCAGAGGTTCCGAGACTAGTCGCTACCCTGTACTTACCGTGCCAATACAGGTGGGTTCGGCTTTACCCACTAGAGAAGGGAGGGAGATACGAGATCTACCAACTACCGCTTAACCGCGAATAGAAAACCAGACTCCGGACAGTTTCAGTTCACCGTTCTTTTATTACTGGATGTAATACACAATCCGTTGGTGCTGCGGGGCACCAACTAGCGCGGGAAGAGATACTGGTCTCTTCAACGTTGAAAGGTGTTTCAACACAACCTAACCAACTCGTGAGGCTCCAGACGTTCACTCCGTAAAGAGGCACCGTGAGAAGTCCTGTCAACCTGCTGTGGACTCGACCTTATATAGTGGCCGAGTTACGTAATGCGGGTGAACCCGTAGCATTTGCATACTGCGGGTCCGCCGGCCATACCGCACAGCAGGGATCAGCACTCGCGCCACCTAGTTCTAAAGTGAAACAACGCTGCTCGACTGCCCTGACCCCTACAGTAACAAGGCAGTCACTACTGCTCATTACCAAAATATGAAAAGTGGCAGAGCAGAGCTCATCTGAAACTATGGCAAACACTTCCCTAATCTTGTAATCAGCCACCTAAGTGGTCAGCTAGCCTAGCTTATTTGAAAGTATATCACTTTTTTTTTTCTTTTTCTTTTTTTTTGTACAATTTCCTTTATTGAATCTTCAGGTTTACAGTTCAAAGTTACAATTTGTACCATGTCCAATACTTGATTCAACATAGGTGGCATATAGCCTCAGTTGTTGTACAACTGGTTTTCATGGCTATGCCGTTGGTGTTATAGATCCCGTATCTAAGTCACAGTTTTAGTACTAACATATATACACTGATTTATTGTTCGACCATCCATGTTGTTGAGTACTGTTAAGTTCTCTGAAGCCAGCATTTTTTTTTAATACTTTTATTTATCCTGTGTAGCACTCAGCCTATTTGTAGGCTGGTTACATTATATGACTAAATAAGTGGCGACTCAGGATCATAAAGCAAGTGGTCATCAGTTGGTGGCAATGTCCACCACAAAAATCGTCAATCTAACCCGGTGTTTACACTAGACGACTAAATATGTGACAACTGTAGATCGTCAGCCAATAGTCGTCAGGCGGTGGCAATGTCCACCGCAAAAGTCGTCGACGTCAAAATTCACCTGAGCATTTATAAAGTAAAGTCGGAATGCGTAAAGAAACATAGAAAAAAACGTAGAAAAAACGTGGTACCAGAGTGAGTTTTCATTTTTTTTAACTTATCTCTACGCATTTTAAATGCGTAAATGAACGCGGTAAAAAGGCTACAATGCGTACAGGCGCGTAGACAAGCGTTGAGAAACGTACTAAAACCTTGAAGCAAAGCAAACAGATACGTTCCCAATCCGTAGCAAATATGTGGTACCCAAAGTCTAAAATAGGTAGTAGATACGCCAGAATTTACGCCAGTGTGACTGGATTGCGTAGTATAATATAAATGCGTTGTATTTGCGTACCAAATACGCGGAACTCGCATCCTTTCAAATACGTAGAAGAAACACCGTTTTTTACGCCAGTGTGACTGGGGCATTATTCATGCATAACACACTTTTTACAGTGTAGCCCATAGTTTAGGCCGAGCCATCTCAGATCACTTCCCCTTGTACCTTTCCTTGTTTTTGTTGTGCGTTTGTTCCACTCTAGGAATTTAAAACTGTTCTCTTCTTTTAGATCTTTGTCTCCCCAGCAAATGGCCTTAGCCTTGTGGCATCTTCTCCACCCGAAGGATTTTGTGACATAAACAATTAATTACTTCATTTTCGTGATATAAAAGCTTGTTCTGTAGTACACTGGGCGAAGTGGAGCCTAATAAGCCTTTGACCCAGAATTTCTCTTCAACTTCTTCTGTTATCGCTTGGGCAGCATTGGGCCTGTTACCTAAACCTTGCTCTTTTAACTTGATGCGCCTCAAGCCTAAGACGTCACATCTTGCAGTGAAACCGTCCGACCTTAAGATGCTTTCCCTGTAACCTCTGTCATGTAGATGTCTGAAAAAATGATAACATTTTATTGGATATAATCAACAACTGTAGCGATTATATTATTATTTTTTCAAATGTATTAATGTTTGATTACCTGTCGATGCATTCTTGGTAAGAGCTGAGGATGTCAGGTCTGTATTTGTGACTCGTGGCCTTTGGTCAGGGGTGGTCATTGGCCCCCCCTGGTGTTCCACCTCTGCACCGCGCCGCACTACGCTGGTTCCCGGGGTATCCGCTAGGGGTCTCGGCGGAGATATACCTATGCATTTATGCCATGGGGTATGTCTGAAATATCTGCTTTTGTCGCACAGTGTTGGTATTGTTTTGTGTATGAAGACAATAAAAAATAACATCAAAACTGTGTTGAGCTTCATGTCACCAACTTCAGTCTATCAATAAGCTTGATAAATTACCTTCTCAATTCTTTAGCTTTTTGAGCAAATGGTTTCTCCCAGCAGTACATCTTGATAACTTTCATTGCTGTGATGATTTCACTCATTAAATGGACTCGTTGCCTGGTCCAGGTTTCTTGTGAGTACCTAGAATATGAAGAACTCTCATTTTGTCATTTCAAATTGCAGAATGTTTTATGTACATATCAAAGTTGATGTGTAATAAAAGGTGGTTGGGTATTTGTCTGAGATTTGATACCATAAGAGGTTTTGGATACTAGGTTCATAACAATCTGTAAAGGCCCGGCCCCACTGGTGCGATGCGATTGTCGCAAGTCAATAAAAAGGTAATAAACGCCGGGTGAGTGCCATAAAAACGGCGCCGCCCGTCGCATCGCACACAATCACTCCTGTGGGGCCGGACTTGCGCGTGTGTGCGATCGTGAGAGATGCGATGGATTCATCGCATCGCACATCTTGAAATGTTCATGATGTGCGATGGATTCATCACGCAAGCAGGGAGAGCATCCTATTGTGTTCATATTTAGTCCCCCTATCCTCACAAGTACACCCAGGTACAGCTACCACTGGTACATGGAATATAGAATTACTATGTTGTCGCTCGTGTATGGTGGACGGCGAGGCGAGTGTGAGGCGAGGTGAGTACAACCGTGAGACAAACCGAGGTGTACAGACACCATACACGAGCGACAACGTCGTAATTCTATTATTATATACCTTCAAATGTATTAAAAATTGCTAAATTACAATTTTTTCACCGTAAATCGCCATAACGTCACACTCAACTGTTCGACAAAGACGTCAAATACACTGTCATACTCATCCGGAAGTTGATTGCGCCTTCACGAGTTACATTTGATCTCGAAACAGATCTTTGGTTCAAATCGATAGCGTTAACGAACCTGAACTACGCTTGGAGAATGTGAAGTTACCCGGATTCACTTTTTACATCACCAATCGTATCACTACTGTCTTGTATATGAATAAACGGAACGGGATATCGGCTTTGGAGAGTGAAGTTAGCGTTTTTCAGTTACCATGGCACCCAGGTTTGTAGTGCTTGAATTCGCGTGTTTCAATGCGTCTGACACGCGTAACGGAACGATTTATCGTGCGTTTCTACAAAATATTGAGGCAACTAAAGTGAAGCATTCAACTAATACCGTTTAAATGGCTTAAATATGTGATATTGAACGATAACATCACTCGCCTCGCCGACTTGACAGTGCGGCCGCCGATGACGTCATCAACGGGATTTCCCAGAGCATAGGGAAACCCCGCTAATGACGTCATACGATTGGATCTTTCTTGTTGACATCTGGAAGTTACCCGCTCGGCAAGGGTCGGTGTTGATATCGATCAAATACGACGATTTAAGCAATTTAAACGGTATCAGGTAAATTCTACACATTAGTTGCCTCGATGTTTGGTCAATACATGTGATAGCTCGTTGCGTTGCGCGTGTAAGACGCATCGGAACACGCGAAGTGAAGAGAACCGCCATTTGCAATTTTTCTGCCAGGATTCATGTTGTCGACTTCTCGGCCAATCAGATTGCGTTCTTTTTCAAAGCACTCCGTATGTCAGTCAAAGCACTCCGTATGTCGTGCAAAGCACTCCGTATGTCAATTCCAAAGACGATGCATACCAAGCTAGACAGAGTATCATGGTTATATGATATTATTACTCTATCCCTAGGAGCAGTCAGTATTGATAGATAGTTTGTGCATAGGTATATAATAATATAGAATTACTATGTTGGTGCTCGTATATGGTGGCCGTACGCCGAGGTTTGTCTCACGGTCGTACTCACCAAGGCCGTAGGCCGAGGTGAGTACGACCGTGAGACAAACCGAGGTGTACAGACCCCATACACGAGCGCCAACGTCGTAATTCTATTATTATATACCTTCAAATGTCTTAAACATTAACAAATTACCTTTATTATTACCGTAAATCGCCATAACGCCGCCCTCAACTGTTCGACAAAGACGTCAAATACACTGTCATACTTGTTGTTCAATCCCATAGTCCTTAGCGGCACCATTCTACACTCTCCTATCTGAGTTTTGCAATCCGTAACATTGGCCTCATATACAGTATCTATGGTTCGGAGATTGATCGACTTGTTACTATGGCAATTGCCTTGCTCACTCTCCAAACAGATCCTCTGTTATACACACCCTTACTGATTAGCAGAGACTACGATTCGGAGATTCGCTGGTTCCTAAACGAACGTCGGGGAAGATTGTCAACATGTACTCATCTAAAAGTGTATAATGACCAAATATCAAGGTATTCAACGTGAGACAACCATGTGATACAGTTTAGATATACAGTTAGATACAGTTTTAGATAGCTTAGATATACAAAATAAATCTACGCAGTGTCCCGACACTGGAACTAGGGTAGCCAACGTAATTTGACGTTGACAATGCAGAGCGGCGCAGTAGACCTGGAGGTCCCAGTTGTTACATGCTGGATGTGTTGCTATGGCAATTGCATTGCTCGCTCTCCAAGACGTCGGCGAGTGGACTTGTTATCGATTGTTTTAGCATATTTGAGCTAAAACCAAATATCTAAATGACCAAATATCGAGGCATCTAACGTGAGACATTCACGTGATACAGTTTAGATTACGAAATAAATCGATATCACCAAGCACTGACAGTCCAATGCGTCGCTCCGCGTTGTCAACGTAAATTTATGTTGGCTACAGAGTTCCAGTATCAGGACACTGCATTAACTTTGTTGTTATCAATCAGACTCGCTTATTTGAACTATATGAACTGTATCATGCTACATATTGATATCTAAGTAACTACCATAATCAATATACACGTCTATTCGTTCCGGGCTGCTTATAACACATTGTCAATCTCACGATTCAAGGACGTCCGCCATTTTTTAATTTTCCACCCAGCCGAGTGCTTCGGCCTCTCGACCAATCAGATTGCGTTATTTTTCAAAGCACTCCATATGTCGTTCAAAGCACTCCGTATGTCAATTCCTAAGACGATGCATACCAAGCTAGACAGAGTACCATGGTTATATGATATTATTACTATATCCCTAGGAGCCGTCAGTATTGATAGATAGTTTGTGCATAGGTATATAATAATATACTGTAGTCAATCTCAAATACACATGCCAGCCTTCATTTAGGTCTTAGCTCTCAGGAGGTGTGAAAGCTGTGAAAACTGCCCGTTGTGACTATAGCCTAAGTGTTATTCTGATACCTTGTAAAGGGTGACTGTTGAGAAGTGATGTTATTATAATTAGAGGTGAGTATCTCATAAATATTAGAAATTAAGTTATATACCAAGCCTATATAGAAAGGTGATGCCAAAAGTGATGCGATGATTCCATTGCATCAGTGGGGCATACCCTGGACTTTTCTTGCGATTGAGTGCGATGAATCCATCGCAATAGGGGTCATAAACCCCGCCGAGGGGGTGTTTATGGGGTCATAAAGCATGAGCGACAATCGCATCGCACCAGTGGGGCCTGGCCTTTAGTGGAAAGTTTTCATACAATTAATCAAAATGATTAATGGTTTCCATTTAGCAGTCGATGAGGAATGCACATTGATTACTACCATTGGAATATATTTGACCGATTGATTTCAAATTGTCCGAAGACATTAAACAAGATCACAACTTATATATTTCATATCACAATCCTTACAATCCAGGGACCTGTTTCACTAGTTTAGTGACATGTCTGTGACACCATACAGACATTGGGGTTGTCTAGTTTTGTGACAACACAAGCAGCTGCCCTTAGGAAAAGACAAACCCCAAACATAAGAATTAGACAAATCTACACATCATGGACCTGTTTCACTAGTTTCCTGACAAAAGTGTTAGACAGACATGAAAAGCGGCACCAACAGTGCAAGCAAGAACGGACAAAACAAAGTCTAATGTCTAGTTCTTATGAAACCGGACACACCATCTAGACGCCATCTACTGATCTAGACATGTCACGAAACTAGTGAAACAGGTCCCTGTTCATGTTTATCTTTGGTGCTAGCTCAGCTTACTACCATTTAGCAAAAGCTATTTGTAACTTTGTTAAACTGTACATATGAATATAGAAATGCACCGACTGAAGATGATTACATGTTATGAACAGACTTACCTGAATTGTCCTATCAACTTTCCTATAAATAATTGCCAAAACAGAAACGTGAAAATAGCAGCAAAACCAGTGATGACTGAATATCCAGTTGTATGTGCTCCAAATATGAGAAATGCCACCAGGATCATGGGAGTAAACAGGAATGAAGGAAGGCTTTGCATGCACTGGAAAAAGATAGAATGCCTTGATAATTTTTGTAAAAGACATATATTATAACATCATATGTAAAGAGAAATTTTACAACAGAAAATGAGGACTAACACCACTACACATAATCTACGAGGGAACATGAAGGACATTAAAAAACCTTACAAACATATATACAACTGGAAAGCTACTGTTCATAATATATAATTTATATCAAATTGACCTTAACTATACCTTGAGATTCTTAGGCCTGGCGTCCACCTACCACGATATGGTTCCGATATGGTCTACGATAAACCTCCCGATAAAAAATCAAAATTGCGTCGGAAGGTCAATTTATATCGGGGTAGTTGACCACGTTTCTGCGATTAGACACCGTTAAAACAACCATACAATACTGTACTGAAAATCAACTCACTTTTCATTGTCAGCCTAAGGCACGGCGTCCACCTACTAGGATATGGCTCCGATATGGTCTACGATGCACCGCCCGATAGAAAATCAAAATCGCATTGGAAGGTCACCTAATATCGGGGCAGTTGACCACGTTTCTGCGATTAGACACCAATAAAACCCCTATACAATGCGTGGTGGATTGGCATGTCTAGACATATGTCTACGATTTTGCACCTTCCCGATATGTGTCCGATATTTGCTTTTTGTATCGGTGCCACATCGGTAGGTCTAAATTTCTATCGTAGTAGGTGGACGCCAGGCCTTAAGTATAACTTGTCATTATCATACAAGCTTTTAAAACATGGTACAGGGCATCAATACTTTGATACCAGCATTCCAAAATCCCAAAAGCTTTTGTTGAAACGGGTATAAAGATGACAAGTCTAGTTCTAGACACCTATCAGCTATTTTTCTTTGAAATTCTTTTATTGATATTTGACATATACAGCTGAGACCTAGGATTCAGGAGGCAGTTGAATGATAAACCTATGATAATCAAAAGAAGCATACAAGTGTCTATGATGCCATAACATACCAGAAAATAATAGGTGTGCAAGCTTTTGAAATCCAACAATCTTAAAGGTTGTAGCTAGTGTAGCATACAAATCTTCATTATGTAAATGTTGTCCATTTGTCATCTGGGAAGATACCTCTAGAGGTGTCTTAGCTCTAAATCTCATCTAAATCAAGATACATCTCCAAAGAGAATTCTATAAGTGAAACAATTGTACCAAAGTTCATCCTTTGTTAATGATAAAATAGTTTTTAATAAACATTTGACCATTCAAACCAATAAACAGGAACTGCACCACTCAGTCTGCTTGTCTGAGGCTAGTCCGTTTACAGACCGCACCACCTAAGGCTTACGGTCCGTAAGGGTCTAACAGAGCAAGGCATCCATTTGCCAGCACCCTCTGCCTGATGGGTGAAAGGAATTTCATGATTGGCTGTTCTAATTTTAGGACCTATGCATGAAGAATAATACACTGGTTGCTGGCAAATAACTCAGGCCAGCTTAGTACCAGCAGAGGCAGAAATTCCTGCCTCAAAATGGCAGCGCATAATAGTCTTAGTTTGAGCCTGTTTGCCCTAGCCCTAGCAACAACAGTATTTACTAGAGTCTAGTCTTAGACATAGACAATAATCGATGGTTTCGTGGACAGGCGGCCGTAAACCACGAGAGGTTGACGCGTAGTAATACACGAGCGCTAGCGAGTGTATTACGAGGTCAACCGCGAGTGGTTAACAGAGCCGCCTGTCCACAAAACCATCGTTTGTTGCATTTATTATCCATCTTTTCGAATAAATTAAACCCATTAATTGCCATATTGACGGGTATAACAACAGGAACTATTTCTTTGCTCTATAGGAAAAGGGACTACTTTTTCCCGTATACCATGGTTTTGAGGCCGTATACCACAGGTTTGAATCCGTATACCACAGTTATGGTATCTGACAGTTTTTATACTAATGGGTGGTGGTTTACAAAACCCCCATTCATTCTCAATGGGGGCTTTGTATACGAGGGATAATAAATTCCACTTCATTGTGCCTGATGTGCAAATAAATGTTATTCAACAACCCCCTGGTCAATCAGAAACGAGCATGATAGACTCTTATTCAATGACATATGAACATGGTAATAAACTAACTCTTTTCTAGTTTCATCGAAACATCTGGTCTCATGGTTGAAAACAAACTCTCATTTAGTTTTGCAAAAACAGACAAACTATTATCTATTTTTAATGGAAACAAACAAACTCTTATCTGGTTTCATTGAAACAAGCAATTATCAAGTTTCACAGAAAGGAACAGACGTGTTAAAGCGGGCTGCCACTATCACGATTTGCGCCTCCGACACACTACGATAGCCTTACGATAAGCGTTCTGATGAAAAAATGAAATTTCTGTCGGAAGGAACGGCTCTATCGTGGAAGTGGGTAGCCGTTCCTTCCGACAGATCATATATATAAATATAATATAAAAATAATAAAACAGGACACATTATACAAATGATGACATGTGGTTGGTAAAGGATGATAAATTGGTGAACATAGTATGATAAAGATAAATGTACATAATAATTTGGATGAATTGGTAACCTCAAAGCTCACATCTAGTCATAGAGTATGTGTTGGATATATGCAACATACAAGTGCTGTTGTCCCTATTGGTTTGCTTAACCTTGCTATTACCTTGGTATTACAAGTAAGTCTCGTAATTTACGCTTAAAATAGTTTTTGTTTCTGAGCATTTTAAATCTTCAGATTGGGCATTCCACAATTTCCGCCCCCTATATAGGGGGAGCGTTTTGCATGTTCCGTTCTCACCTTTGGCATATTAAATAGAGATTGATTTTGTATTCTGAGAGTACGGTGAAAGTGAACTCAATAGATGGCTTGCCAAAGTTCACAGTTGACAACTAGAAGATAGTCACCTTCACATTGACCTTTATACAGATAAATACAATCTGAAAAACTCATGTACCTGAGATAATACTTTTCCTAATGATACAGATGCTACCTAGTACCTGAGGTATGATTCAATGCATCCACCCGCTCTGAAATAGAGAATCCCCTGTTCACAACTACTCTATATTAAGTGGATCTGTACCAAGATTAGAGACGACCATGAGAACCATGCTGGTGTAAAGATTTTTTTTGATTTTTTTTATTTGTTTATTTGTCACTCTCATAATTACATGAGTTTTTCAGTAACATCATGGTCAGTTTTACAGCTAGCCTGGTACACATTTTCAGATATGAAGAAAGATGAAGGAATTCCTCGACACAGGATATCCAAAGGGCACCGTTAGCCCTTTCCCTGCAGCACCCAGTTTCCCTGCTCAGCTTTAGACGGCAGGCATCATATTTTGTAATCAGATCTCTAAAAGGAGAAACCTGGGACCTGTTTCAATATAAGTGTTAGTAATAGTGAGAGGAAGGCCTCAACAGTGACAGTAATAGTGGCACCGACAGCGAAGTACAGAGATTCCCGTTTCAATAGCTGTGTCGCTGTTGAGGGGCCCCTGCTGTTCACTGTTCCCCACTGACGGTCGTTGTTAATGGCATAGTTCACTAATTGAGCACAGAGTATTGCTATGCGTGTTCCCAGTCCGGGCGAGACCACCGCAAATATAGCGCCACCAACAGTGGCAGCAAGAGTGAACGCCACTTGACTGGTGAAACAGTTACTCCCACTGTTGGTGACGCTCATTTCCAAAGTGATGCTCGCTGTACAATTCACCTACTATACTACCACTGTGGGATCAATGACACCAACAGCGATTGGATTTTCAACTATTGAAACAGGTCCCAGATCTCAAAAACGATGCATTGAATGTTACTTGTAACAGTTCTAACCTATCTACTGCAGCAAGTGTATAAGATACCACATGCAATATGTGGGACAGACAAAACAAAAGATCATGGAAACATTGAGAAAGAAGAATCTCAAATTGCGTATTGTCACTTACCATATGAAATACCTCTATGTCTGTAGACATGTGGGTCACTATATTGCCAGCTGAAGTTTGACGGCGAGCCTTGTTACTGATGGTAAGAACCTACAAAAGCAAAACATGTATTATTTTCTATATTTACTGCAATTGATACCGAACACCCGGTCACTTGCTCAGTAGTCGCGACTGCCAATGCCACTTATTTCACCTACGAAGACCAGTAAAATGTCCGCGTTTGAGCATCATGTTTCTCTTCCTCCTCCACTCAACTCCAACATGCCTGCCCCACATTGCCTGACCTGCCCCGTCTTCCTACTCACCTCATAGGATTTTCACCATCACCTATTGTCAGACCTCTTCCTCATCTCCAGGGGCAACACCTCTAGGGGTATCATGGGTGATTCAAAATAACAAATAAAAGCTATTAAATTCATTTGAACTATCAGAAAGATATTCATTATGATTTTGATAAAAACTGGAGGTCTCAGATGGAGAATTACTGTGTTATTTACTTAGATTTACATACATTCATAAATGATGAAATTAGTTCCCAAAAATACCACTATGTGCCACCACCTGCAGTATACCCAGCCTCTCTTTCAAGTCTCCTCAAAAGAGTCCTACAGGTTTATTTTGTCCTGGGGCTCTCTCAAAAGAGACTACGGCAGAGGATTTCTCTCCCTCCCGAGGACAGGATAAATCAAACAAGATTGAGGAGATCTCCTCAAAAATATCCTCAGTGGAGCTATCCCTCGTGGGGACTCTCCTCCCCCAGGAGAGTTGAAAATAAAACATGGCCCAGGGACCTGTTTCAGTAGTCTCGTGACATTAGGCCTAGACAGACATCAACAGCGGCACCAACAGTGCAAGCAACAGCGGAAAAAGACTAGCAAATATCAGAAAATCGGAGTGGCCAATCTTCTTCATATTTGGAACGATTATAGGTTATATGTATCCCCTACTCATGTTAAAGTGTCATTGCTTAATTCCTATAAGAAGTGAGTGAAACTCTGTGTGTCATCGATTGCAATATTGTGATCTGTCCATATGGTGTCACAGACGCCATCTAGACATGTCACAAAACTACTGAAACAGGTCCCTGGCCATAGTTTCTAACTGTAGGCTCGGCCCCTCACCTCTCTCATGATAGGCCTGGGTGATGCACTGGCATGAGACAGGGAACAGTGCATCAGACACTTGCATTGGGGCCCCTCGGGGGAGGCTAACCTCTATGTCTTCCACAGCAATATGGTGTAATCGCCTGGACAAATTCCCCTAGAATGGAACTAAGGAGTAATGACTAAGTCAAGAATGTTAGAATATGGTGCAAACATGAAAGTGATAAGGGAAACCTGCATCTGGGTATGAACTTTGTAACACACCTATGAGTAATGTATAAGGTAACCGACGATAAACCCACTCATTT
This sequence comes from Alentia gelatinosa, assembly GCA_950022655.1. Classification (NCBI taxonomy): domain Eukaryota; kingdom Metazoa; phylum Annelida; class Polychaeta; order Phyllodocida; family Polynoidae; genus Alentia; species Alentia gelatinosa. The sequence continues at coordinate 142,201,374 of OX465580.1, read as the reverse complement.
CATCACATCTCATCATTCAACCTGATCAGGTCCATGTTTGTAGTTGTATGTACAGGAAATGTGAAAGATGCATAACTCTGAAGACCGTAATGGAGTTGGAAGTGTGTCGTCATATATGCATTCATAAGAAATTGCCAGCCATGTGAGAGAAGTTGTATTTGCTATACTGAGGGACCGTGCGGAAGAACGGTAATCCGAGCTCGGACTGTTTACGAAATGTAAATTGAATAACCCTAATAAACATGTTCAAAAAAAAAAAAAAAAAAAAAAAAATTTGCTGTGTCTCCAAACCGGGTTGGGAGATGTCAACCTCACATCCCTGGATGAGAGAAGGATGCCGTAGTTGGGAAAAACACAATTGTATTTAATTTTTAAAGAAAAATGAGGATTTTAGTTGTCCTTATGAATATTGATTATTAATCATAATACAATGTGACCAAGATTCTTTTTGAGAAGTAGGTTAATATTTTGTAAAGAAAGGAGACTATTTTACCTTCTTGTAGATTAGTCCTGCACATAATGTCCGCATTTCCATAGCAGTTTTATAGTAGCAAAGCAATACATGACTTTGGACAAGACCCAAGAGCATAATCATCACCAACAAGATGACTGTATAGACGTAGGCTGTTGTCTCTGATATTTGTCCACTGCCGTTGAGGTGCTGAACCAGTCCAATTATCAGGAAAGGAGTTGCATATTTCATTATCTGCTGTTGTAAAAAGAAATGTAGCCCATAGTGTCAACTGGATTTACTCAAAATTATCTATATTTATCATATGAGAGTTTGATATGGCTGGATTTTGTACTGTGGTCAGAACCAACAGATCGTTTGTTCGTGAAAAGTTGTGTGACCTGCCTCAAATCAATTATGGCAAAAACAAAAGTATAAGAATGATTGCATACCAAAGCTAGGTAACACAGAATCAACTTATTCAGTTGAATAACCCTGACCCTACTACAAAAAACGTAAAGAAAGTCTGCACTCTCTGTGAGAACCCAGAGGAGGTGTGAAGCGTAGCGCCCTCTATCGTTTTGGCATGGTCTCAAATGACAGCTGAATGCGGATTCCTATACTTAAATAGGCTAACTAGTAACAGCTACTACATACAATCTGTTAGAGCTCTATCAAAAATCTTTTCAGATATTGATAGAGTGATATCTAATGTACTCCAAACCACAATAGAGCTCAATAGAGCTCCACGTTTTATGGCTGTTTGGTCTTGTGGAATACAACGTTATTTCTCATAGGCTATGGCTTGGAAGCCTCACACAGTCCTTTCTCAAGAGCTCCTTCCCCTCTGCTGGCAGGTTTGAAAGTGGCGCCTTGAACCCTGCTGCGATCGCATATATGAGTTGGGTGCCTATAGGGGGCGCTACGCTTCACACCTCCTCTGGTGAGAACCCAAGGATCCTTCTCTCTCAAGAAGCATGTCACGTTATCTGCTGATCTAACTTAAACCCTTTCTTTATATAGGGGACAGAGCCATTGTTAGTTCATGAAGCAGTCACTAGGTGGTCGGGGGACAAAACCTGTATTCTGGCTCTTTGTTCTTACGAAATTCAGCTGCCTTTCAATGTTTTACCAAGGTTCCTTTGACTCCCTACACTGATCCTAGAGCAGGAAGATATAATGCTAAAACCCAGGACATGATGATTTTTACATGGAACAATTTATTTAAATATGTGAGCAAGGCAAGAAAAGTGACATTTCCCAATTATCACTCACTTCTTTTGCACCTCCATTAGTGAAGAACAGCTACTTTTTCACCTCCTTTAGTGAAGAACACCTACTCGGGGGGCGTCATGGCGGCGCCCATGGATCATAGGCTACATGCCGTATACAGTAATCATAACAAAGGGCAAACCAGTGGCACTTCCATGCACGGGCTCGGCTCCACTACTTACCGCCAGGGGCAGACACCACATGCCCTCTGTCAAGAAAGAAGCAAACCACCGTTCCATCCCCACAGTTAACTTGGACCCTACACTTGGTACACCTCTCAACAATAAGCCCGGATTTGACAAGGATCAGTGATATCGGAGAAAACATGATCAGCCCATGTCTGACCAGTGGCCAGGGAGGGGATATGAACCACAGATTGCTTTAGGCCCATTTTCACTTTCCCACATGTTGTTTTTTCATTGGTCAGGTCTGTGGGTATCTGCTGTCCCATTACCCCATATTAGTCCAGTCAAAAAACCAGCCACAAAAAGCAATAGATTTAATTCCAGTGCCCTTCATCTCAGAATACCTTACATATTACCAGAATGAAAATCGAAATTAATCCAAGTGGTGGAAGTAGGCCAAATTAGCATAAATACAATATGGGCACCCCAAATATATGATATGCCATAATTCTGGTTTGAATTGAGGTAGAAACATGATTTAAAATGCTAGACATATGTTTTCTGAGGTGGGGAATCCATACAAATCACAAGTGAAATCATATCTTTTGAGTAAATTAGCGTAAATTCAATATGGCTGCCTGAATTCTATGAAATACCCTAATTTTGGTTTGAATGAAGATATAAACATGATTTAAAATGCTAAACATATGTTTTCTAAGGTTGGGAATTCATATTAATCATCAAAGAAGACCTATCTACAGAGAACATTAGTATAAATCCAATATGGCTGCTTGGATGGCACTGGAATTGAATCTATTGCTTTTTGTGGCCGGTCAAACCCTATTTTAACTGGACTATATCCCTGGATGAACTGAGAAGGAAGCCAAAGTAGGCTAAATAAAATTTTATTGAATTTGTATGCGCACTTATTAATGTGAATAAGTGATAAGGTATTACTATGAATATTAATAATAAGAATATACGAGGTAATTGACAGAAGTATGAATGATGTCAATTATAAGTAATATGATATAATAAGTATATTTATGAGTTATTACGGGTTAGGTTACTTAAACATTACTTTTAGTGTCAAAGACAAACAGTTAGACAGGTGAAATTAACCTAGATTTACTATCATCTTATACCTTATATATTGAAATCTTGAAATTTATGAAGATAATTGCCTTTGAATGACAGTACTGATAATAAAAGTCAATTTATAAGAGTAGATGGGAATCAGGGCCCTGCTGAATAATACAGAATGCATCCTGGAGCAGGACAATTAATGAAGACAATCAACAGCAAATTTTGCTGATGAATTATATCTTTCATGGACAGCATAATCCCCTTTAAAAATTGTCCCTGATGTTTCATAAGGATAAATTTTGGACCATGGGCCTGAAGTTCCATATACTTGGGATATGGTTCTACATTATCGGACCATGTCCAATTTGTTTTTTCAATCACTTTATTTTTCCTGGAATGTATAATGCACACTTGCCTATTTTCTATCTATACTAGCTGTATTAATTGACCAGAAATGCAAATTCACATTGACTACACTCTATCATTATCAATGCCGTTCAGACTCCTTAACTGTTGAATAATATCAAGAGACGTCACGAGTTTAAGTCTGAGTTTATTTATGCCATGCATTTTGTTGGCTCCATAATTTCACGAGTCGAAGACGAATGACATTCTGGAGCCAACAAAATGAGTGGCATAAATAAGCTCAAACTCAAACGAGTGGCGTCTAGATTTTATCCTGCCCCGTTTCCATATTTTTCAGTATCAGAAAGTAGTGGCATAAACAACACTTTATGTCACACCTGTGACATAAACAAATCCCATGTTAAGCCTATGGCGTTTTTTATTAGGGGTAGGATAAACCAATGATCATCCAGCTCCTCCAGAGGCTCTTTTCTGTCTCTTTCTCTTTCACTGTGAGCAGTTATTTAGTAACAAAATTACTAATTACACCTATAATAGCTGCTTATCATGTTATTTTAAGAATTGGCTAAATGTATGACATCTCTTGAGCTGTCTTTCTGTTCATATTTTGGATTAGTTAGACTCATTTGGAGGATATCAGGTTTTATCATGAAATAACTTTAGTATTAGCTTAGATCCTTTCCTTCTCTCATTTTAGCTCAAGGACAATACAATCTATTTCTACAATATTTCCTGGATAATTAAACTGCAAGCAGGAATGGTAAGAAGCTGAAATCTTTTGAGAAGTCCTCATATCATTTTGGTCTTTAATTGTGGAACAAGCTACTGCTCTTTCGATTTCAACATTCTGATGAATTGACTTGAATAGCAAATATATTTGTTATTTAGTTAGCCTTTTCCTATGCGGATATCTAGATTATAGATCTTTTATTGAAGTATTCATTCAGCTATGCCATATGCATGAAAGGAAACTTACGCAAAATAGGTCCATAAGAAGTCCCTTGATAAGTTTTATCTTTATATGAATCAGAAGATTTGTGAACAGTGCACCACGTTTCTGTCTTTCCTTTTTTGATAATTTGTACCATCGCCTGTAAAATAAGAAGTCCCATAGCTGTCTGTATTTCATTGAGTAGTAAATTATGCAAATGATTAAATCAATAATATGAGGTTTTGCAGCAATGTGGATGTCACAAAAGGTATAAATTTGAACAAGCACAAACAGTCTGTCATAAGAGGCAAGATATAGAATCTAATGTGTGAAGTAACGAGGCGTATCAATTTCCAAAACCGTCTCCCACCACTTGCGAAAAAAAAAAATTCACAACCGCAGAACTAACCATCCATCGGAACAGAAAAAATTAGATATAGAATTTAATATTTATTTGATCTTTTTTTGCGGTTCACACTTCATTATATTTCAAAGAATTATCAGTTAGTGTTGCAAGGTATATTGATTATAAAAATTCATATAAGCCAATGATATGCATTATCCCCTCACAGACAGGCTGCAGAATTATGTGACCTAGATGTATGGATCAGCAGCTGGGTGGGAGAAATTCATTGAGCAGGCACAACAACCACCGCATGAAAACCACCAGTTTATTCATATTTATTATCCATGGTATACAAAGACTCCATTGAAAATGTATGGGGATTCAGTAAACCATGACCCATTGTATAACACCTGTCAGATACCATAACTGTGGTATACAGATTCAAACCTGTGGTATACGGCCTCAAAACCATGGTATATGGGGAAAATAGCCCCTCTGTGCTGTAGAGCAAAGAAATAGTCCCTGTTGTTATACCCGTTTATATGGTAATTAATGGGTTTAATTCATACGAAAAGATGGATAATAAATACAACAATCGATGGTTATGTGGACAGGCGGCTCTGTAAACCACTCGAGGCTGACGTCGTAATACACTCGCTAGTGCTTGTGTATTACTACGCGTCAACCTCTCGTGTTTTGCGGCCGCCTTACCACAAAACCATCGATTATTGTCTATATACGCCATCGCTCAAGTGCATGTATCAGTTGTATATTGACACATCTTCTATGCATCAGCATTATTGCTGTATATGCCACAAAACATATAGAGAGAGAAAAATTGTGTGCAGGACATGTATATGTGGGTCATATACATTTTACACATCTATAGATGAGGCGTATACATAACGGAAAATAGGACTACCTTATATATGCAAAATTATACCTATATACACTGGGTGTATACATATATAAACTGATGGTCTTCGCGCAGTGAACCATTGCATTACGACTTCCTCCCAAACAAAGACACCACTACAGGCTACACTGCCAAAATACCTTTCCTCATGATGGTATGACCAATAGGTCTTCCTCAAGCTCTGGCTGCATGGAGTTGGCACATTACACGCACTGCCATATAAGGAATAGAGTAGACCCAGTAGCCAATGACTGCATTCGCAGCAAACCCCGACCTTCACCCTGACCTCCTTATATGATATTTATAGCACTTTGGGACCGTTCTAAAGTCGAGAGTTGACCAAGAATCTAGTGGGCCACAACCACCCTCCTTGGCAGACATCGAAAAGGCACTAAAGGTGGTTGTTTCATCCCATGAGGAGTTATATAAAGGATTCGGTAGAATCTGGGCTTCTGGCCTTTTGGACAAGAAGCATTAGTTTACTTTATTTGTAGTTAACTCTTATCCACAAAGCAGTGTTGAGTTTAAGTTGACATTGCCTACAATTGTTTGTGTCTACATATATGTTTCTAGCTACTTTGAACTGCCACTGTGCCTGTGTCTTGTCTATATCACAATTTTGACTGAGGAACTGGTCTTGAGGCTTTAGCAGGTAGACGAGGCGTAGCAAGGTTTGACTCTTCTTCACCCAACGCTTTGCGACCACGGAATAGAGAGAAGCGGGAAATTGACAAGCGGACGATGCCGCTGTCAGTCAGCATACCCCGAAATGCGGCGTTTTGATTGGTCGAGAGCTGTTTATGTTGATTTTCAGGTCTCACGTCGGTAAATAGAACCGTGCGGCATGCGAGTGCTTCGACCCGACCGTCGCTGGTTGGTTCTATGGGGAGCCAGATGTTTCACAACTGGAAAAAGATCACTATCATCAAGAGATCTTATACCGGGAGAGATTCCAGTCCCAGTGGCAGGTTTTTTCGTGCTACCATCCCCATTCCAATCTGTCGCCATCCTGTCTTTTGGCACTACATGGTATTTCATACCATATAGAGTATATCTCCGCATGTAGCGAGGATATTTATTCTCGTGGTTTCGACTACTAACCAGTCTCATCAGGCAAGGTGCGGTAGGTGTTCTTCTGTGGTCTTTCTGCTAGAATTTCATTCTAGCAGCGGAGTATGTAGTTCCATTATTTTTCCTAAATTCAAGAAAAAATAGTCGATTCGTTCTCTCTATCATTTATGTCGTTCTAATCTTCACTTTCTTCAGGGTTGTGGGGGGGAAAAAAAATTTTCCAACCAAAGCCCCATTTAGGGACTAACGGAATGAAAAAAAGTTACACCAAAATGGTCTTGAGGCTTTACTTACTTTTCAAAACAAGTGACATTTTTCTCACAGCTCAATGAAGGCAAAGGGTCATAGCAATCTGTATCATTTAATGGCCTTTTGTAGGCTGTGTAGAAGAGGCTGCCCATCCACCTGAATAAAGGATGACAATGAATAAAAAGGATTCAGTATTTACAAGCATGAAGTGCAAAGTAAGCATTTTCATTTAAATATTCATGTAAACCCATTCACTGCAGGTGCCTTCAGCAGTCATATAAATATGAACCTTGGACCTATTTCACAAGTTTCAGGACGAAAGTGTTAGACAGACATGAAAAGCAACACAAACAGTGCAAGCAAGGACAAAATGAAGTCACAGTTTTTAACACATATCACATCTATTGTTGCATGTTGTGTCACAATGTTGGTGTTGCAAACAGTGACACTACAGCACCACTTGTGACAGCGCTAATTGTGTTGCCATCTAGACATGTCACAAAACTAGTGAAACAGGTCCCAACACTTAAGTGCAGTGTGTTAACTTATTAGGATGGCATCTCCACTAGCTCATGAAATATTTTCATTGAAAGATGAGATGACATTAAGGTTAACTCATTTCTCATGTATCATACACCTATATTCATCAATAATCAATCAAATATTTACTAAAGGATGACAATGTCAGACCGCTAGTCAAAGGGTGCTGGCAGCTGGAAGCAACAGCCTTCTACTCACTATGCATGTGCTTGAACATCTCCTGGCCAGAAGATCTTTTGCTTTGGCCAATTGCAAAACATCAGGTTGATGATTGAACAAAACTGAGCTAGACTGTAGTACCGTCTCGAGTCCCTATACTCAAACTGGTACATGGCAGCTGGCCCACTATGCAGTGCCTGTCACTACAGAAATTTGCTGTAGTGTTATGTGGCTGGGCCCTAGGGCTTCATTGGTGGCCTCGGGTCAGTGTATCTAGTTTGACAGAACAATTTCTAATAGGCCTTTATGAATTCAATGTGAACTCCCTTCCGGAAGATATCCAAAAGTTGCCTTGTTAAGCCAGCTTCAAAAAAGGTATTGCTAGCCTACCCGAGCTAAGCTAAACTGAAACTGAACTATGCTGAAAATTTATTGGCCTATGCTCTTACGCAATATAGTTTAGTCTACTCATCATTCCTCATAAGAATTACCATTCCCTTTTATATACATTGTACTATTCCCATTAATTCTCTATATCCCACTTGGTGTGTTAGCTAATTAGCTCTTCTACTTATTATCATCTCATGTAACCTATATGTGATGTGGTTGTTGATTACATTGACTTTTGTAAACAGCCCAGACTCTGTATTCTTATAATGGAGGACCACCTACCTTTAGGTAAATTATATGTGAAATAAAAAAAAATTAAAAAAATAAAAATGTTAAAAAAATGTAAGGCATGCAAGGAAAGGGGGCCAAAGTGAGTCTTCAACTCTGAGATGGCAAGAGCAAACTGATAGTGGTTTATGCAGTTTTGACATCATGATTTTGCCATGATGTATCGACATGAACAATGAAATAATATTCCAATCTGAGGATCAGTCTTTTGCTGATATTGGCTTACTGTCACAGGGTGATATAGCCAAGGTGACATCAGAATACTGACCTATTTACTTGTCTCCTTAGCAACATCAGGTGTTGATGAATAAAGAGATGTTGAATTAGAGGTTTGACATCAGAATTGATTATTATTTTCATGTTAAAAATGTCATCGACAGACTTATTACACTTATAGCAGACTTTTAAACAATGATAAATGTGAAATCACTGGGCCAAATACTTGTTTCACATGTTGGCTCTGATGGAGTGTGATCTGCTGTATCACATCATAAATAGGCCAGTTATTTCTTTTAACCAATCAGAATTTGTATTCAAAGTATGGTGGTATGCTCCCATACCAGCACAGTATGGTGATAGATGCTAAGTACCAATGCCACATCAGAGGTTGGTAATCACAGTCATTTTAGGCATGGGTATATGATACCAGTGTCTTTTGGTACTGCTAGGACCAGGTTGGCACATGATGATTATGATAATTCGATGACTTCCTCATAGGTGGCCAAGTGGTCAGGGTGTTCGCCTTGAGCATGGGAGGTCGTGGGTTCAAACCCCGGCCGGGTCATACCGAAGACTTACGCAAAAATGGTACCCACTGCCCATTCGGCTTAACACCCGCCATAAGAATGAGGAGTAGGGGTCTAGGGCCAGAGTGGAAGAACGGCCATATAGCCAAATTCGGTGATTGTCTGACACAATATTCCCTTAAAAATTGCCAAAAAAAAAAAAAAGAACAAAAAAAAGGATATGACACATGATTGGGAGGTTCCATGCTTGTTGATCAATTATATCCTTCTTTTTAAAAATTCCATTCACAGCAATTTGCCTATGTTAATTACAGCAATTTTGTGATATAAGTAATAAGATAAAAATAGTGATTACAAGATGTAAGTTTGTTGGCAGTTAAATGATTTCGTTTGCATTACATGTTTCCCTCTAAGAATTTTTTTTGTTGTAATTCTTGTAATATGATGCTTCAAGGTATCACCTGATCTGGCCTGCTGATACCTTTAGGCACCACCCACCATGAATGGATGAAGCATTTACAATACCAGAATGTGATCCTTGAGAGGACATTTGCTGACAGAAGTGGATGTTGCTTCTTTTTTGAAGTAGGACCATCCTTTGCTTTCTCAGTTCTATTCTTGTTATTTCCAGTAATTGAGTTGTAACCCTGGAATAATTATTAGCATTTAACCAACATATATATGTCAATTGCAAAAGGCATTTCCTTTTTATTTTGTTTCCTATTCGTCCACCTTGGAAAACATATCACATAAATAGGTTTAAATGGTAGAGAGTTAATGAATAAATACATGGATTATTGAAAGTAATCAGAGTTTTTGAATCATTCAGAACAATTAGGTAATGCTTAAATTGAGAATGGTAGAGATCATCTTTCGACTGCTGAAAATAGATAAAGATATTATGAATATTATGAGATAATAGTGTCAGAAATGTTAGTTAATTAGACAATGTGAGGGATGAGATTAATTCAGAAACCTTTTCAAGTTTATTGTCAGAGCATATCTAGCATACCGCTATGTAATATAATTGGCTTCACCTTGTTAGTAACTGCACTATGTGTGTGTATGAAAATTACTTATGTATATGTAGATAATTTTTTTATATTTTTTATTCAGTAAGACAATTAACGACTACAAGCATTCGCCGCACTGGCGTTCTTCCCTGCAAGAGTCACATTGAAACAGGACATACATGGACTAGTACAATAACAATGGGCAAAGCAACAGTATACTTGTTATCAAAGATCGTAGAACCTAATAATTATAAATTTCACCCTTTTTCTTATGAAAAAGAATACCTCGCTACCTTATGATCACAGGTCTAGTATTCCTTATATGGCAGTGCGTGTAATGTGCCAACTCCATGCAGCCAGAGCTTGAGGAAGACCTATTGGTCATACCATCATGATGAAAGGTATTTTGGCAGTGTAGCCTGTAGTGGTGTCTTCGTTTGGGAGGAAGTCGTAATGCAATGGTTCACTGTGCGAAGACCACCAGTTTATAAATGTATACACCCAGTGTATATAGGTATAATTTTGCATATACAAGGTAGTCCTATTTTCCGTTGTGTATACGCCTCATCTATAGATGTGTAAAATGGATATGACCCACATATACATGTCCTGCACACAATTTTTCTCTCTCTATATGCTTTGTGGCATATACAGCAATGATGCTGATGTATAGAAGATGTGTCAATATACAGCTGATACATGCACAACTCTTCCTTTACTTTGATCTTGAATAGATCCCCTCTTGGTAGGTTTTGTGTTTCCATACTTGGTCGAAAATCACGAAGTTACAGCAAAAAGACTATAATTTGAATGTTTTGAAAAGCCCTTTTTGGGGAATAATTTAAATGGTTTTCATGCATCTAGGGCAATGTGGGGCAGAGTGTAGAACCATAAATACCAGATAATTCCAATATTTAGACAAATAATGGCTGAAAACGTGAGGGCGTCATGTTACGCCTCCGGCATAAAATCGTGCATAAAATAAAATAAAAAAGTGCCAAATACAATGAGTTTCACCGTTTTTAACGACTCACATGTATGCATCTACCCACCATAAAAAGATAGGCCTATATGCATTCCTTCATAATGAACTCAATTTGTGCTACTTTGGTGTGGTTTAAGCAGTCACGTTACGACACCCACTAAACTATTAAGAGAAAACGTGGTTACTGAGCCTGAAGGGATGGCCATTCGATGTCTTTTGATGCCATAAATACGTCCCAACGCTGAGGCGGAGGGACGTATTTATGGCATCAAAAGACCGAGAATGGCATCTCTTCGGGCTCAGTCACTTCGTTTTCTTATTGTTACATACCTAAATATCAAGAAAAACGTAATTTTAAATGCTTATTTTAAGTACCTATTGACCTGATAAATTCACTATAACCACAGTGCGCCCGAATATTCACTATGGGCGCCCGAACATTATTTATACTGCACCCATAGCAGCGGTTAGTATTTCATAGATGTTCGGCTATAGGTATGTAATAATAATAGTTCCTGTTCCCTATGATATTAGTAATATTAGGAAACGTCCTTACTGTGGACGAAATAGTTCATGTTCGAGGTCAGTCTTTGATTTCATACTGCCTGACGCCATAAGCGGAAGGCAGTATGAAATCGAAGATTGACCGAGAACGAGAAGCGTTTCGTCCAGAGTGAGGACGTTTGCTTATTACTATATACCTTAAATTGATGAAAAAAACGACATTTTGATGACTAATTAAGTCACTCTCACAGCGGGCACAAACATAATTATTACTGCACCCCTAGCAGCGGGCAGTATTTCATAGAAATTTGCACACAGGTATATAATGATAGTTCTTTTGGGATATCAAAGGGTAGATATATAGCTACACAATGGCGAAAAAATAAAGTCTCTATCTTTATTAGAAAAAAATGTATCAGTCCAGGTCGTAACGTGACGTTTTTATATTCATATTAGCCCTGTGCTAAAGCTATTTATGGTACTTAGCGTTCCCGATATCGCACATGAGTCTTTTGATATATAGAGATGATATTTGCCAAAGGAATTTATGATCCCCTCATATTTGATTCTTTTCGGCAGTTCCTGCAATTTCGTGATTTTTGACCACTTAATGAATTCCATAATATATTTCCCTCATAAAGTGGTGATTTCCTATACCTCGAGCTATTCGGTGTCTTATTTTTTAGCACTATTTTGTCGTTTTGCCATGTACCTCTATTCTTATTCTTTACTACATTCTCAACGGTTTCGCTTTTCCATTTTATTTAATGATACCACATGACTCCATGGCTCTTCTAAACCTCAAAGGTCTAATCATACATTCATTATAGAGGTCATTTAGATGTATATCTTGTGCATTGCGTATACCCAGAGCAGTTCTTAATCCTTTGGTCACTAAACATTGTATTTTATTTCTCTGTTGTATATTCCAGGCATATTGTATAAAATCACAAAACCGGGACCAACATAAGCTTTACTATGCTCAGGGCAGCCTTTTCACTAATATAGTATCTAGTTTTACGGGGAAAAAAACAGTTTATTATTAAATTCAGAGATAATCTTATTATATTGCTTATTAAATTTCATTTCATTATCCATTATAATTCCTAGATATTTGTAGTGATTTACTGTATCTAATAAATATCTTCCCATATATACCGTTTTACTCTTATCTGTTCCTCTTTTAGAGCTTCACCACATAACTTTAGACTTCTTGTAGTTTACCATCATATTGTTGTTTCTGATCCAGTGGTCTATATTGAGTAAATCCTCTTCCATCTTTTCTGCTGCTATATTCTGATATTTGTGATGAACCAGTAACACTAAGTCATCAGGGTACATGGCAGCTTTGGAATTATTGATTTTTTCGATTAGGTCATTTATGAAAATTATAAAAAAGAGAGGGCCTAAAACGGATACTTGGGGTACTCCCAACTTTACTATGGTGTATATTTGCTGGTTAATGCATGTGTGTTATTATCGTAAAACTGGATGAGTTTTAATCTTAGCCACTGTATGCCACGACTGGAGTTTGGCAAAGTGACTTCATGAGGTGAAGCCGAGTGAAGTTCGGAGCCATACTCCAGGAGTGGCAAGTGGTGGCCAAGATTAAAACGAATCAGGTTTTGATTTTATCCTACCCTGTCTCCTCGATTTTGGAATATTACGTGATAATAATTCTGTAAGCCACTAGTGGCATATAAAACTCCATATGCCAGTCAGGGTGGCATCAGAATCTCAATGTTAAGCCTATGGGATTTTATATTAGGGGTGGGATAAAACATAGAAAAGTATGAACAATGTAAAGAGATGATAATAAGAAATTACGGTAGTAGATAGGTATAAGAACCACAGGTACTCCCTATACGGTTGATCATATGGTGTTCTGACGTATGTAATGGAGGGATATACCTCTTTGATGCCTGCGCTGAGCAGCAGAGTAGGAAGATAACATCTAGACGAGGTACTGGGACCTGTTTCACTAGTTTCGTGACATGTCTGTGACACCATACAGACAGATTGGGTTGTCTGGTTTTGTGACAACACAAGTAGCTGCCCTTGGGAAAAGACAGACCCCAAACATAAGAATTAGACAAATCTACACACCATGGACCTGTTTCACTAGTTTTGTGACAAAAGTGGAGACAGACATGAAAAGCAGCACCAACAGTGCAAGCAAGAACGCACAAAATGAAGTCTAATGTCTAGTTCTTATGAAACCGGACACACCATCTAGACGCCATATAGACATGTCACACCATCTAGACATGTCACGAAACTAGTGAAACAGGGACCCGTTTCAATAGACTGTAGGACGTCCGTTATCGGGTTTTGTGACACAATAGCGGTAGTTCGCGTTGCAGTAGTTAAGGGACAACCGTTTGTGGGACATTGGGTAGCAGACAGGCGCAAATAGTGGTTTGTACCATTTCAGAAGTGGGTGTCCGGTCACTAAAAGGGTCACCGTAGTGTCTTAAATAGCGAGAGGGTATACCCTCTCGTTTTTGATGTCACAAACACATAACTTTACTTACCATAAGAATAAAGCTATGAAACTTTAACCCCAGTTAGGGACACATACAACTTATGAACATGCCAAATATGAAGGATATCGGTCCATGCAATCTAATGATATTAACATTTGAATTTCGCCTTAGAAAATGCTGCTCTGATAGCCAGTGTTGGATTTCTCAAGCCTGTCACTAATTTCTGCAGCGACTTTTACCTTGACACCACTTGTTCCCGAGAGCACTAACACTATCCATTGTAAAGCCCAGGCAGCAATGTCACTATCTCACCAACTGACATACCACCCCAATATTGGCATGCCTTTTGAAACGAGAATCAAATTTTGTCACTATTCCTGTCAGTATTTGAGTCACTAAACATGTCACTAAGTGGTTTAGTGACCCATTCTATTGAAACGGGCCCCTGGTCCCAGGTGAGCACAACTTGCTGCTTTGCTGCGAATAGACCACTCAGTGGGCGGCGGAGGGCTTAGTCTATCTGGAGTGAGGTCACCTCTAGCGACAGTGATTGTATGAATTTGGTTCTACTTAGTGAGTATCTAGAATACCGGAATTTGTAAATCAAACTCTCATTGAGAGAGCACACAGAGTAAACAAACTCAGAACACTGCATTATCTATCAGACTTGATTGTTAGTAAGGAGAAAATAGAATAGAAATCTGGACATAGACTCACTTATTGGATTAGTTAAAATATTGGAATGACGACAGTGTGATGGAAGTATTATTGTATACCTGTGGTAGTATAACCTACACATACGGCCCACTCCTACCCATGTCATATTTATATCCGTACAACACCTAGATGTCATATGGGGTTTGTGATCATGTGACATTAGCGATAGCCTAGCTGAGGTGAATTGTGCCTTCTATTCATGTGTTTGCAGATGTCCTACAAATGCCTCATAATGAGTAGGAAAACGTAATGACCAAATATCAAGGTTTATCCTACCCCTAATATAAAATCCCATAGGCTTAACATTGGGTTTCCGTATGCCACGCTGACTGGCATACCGAGTTTTATATGCCACTAGTGGCATACAGCATTGTTATCACGTAATATTCCAAAATCGAGGAGATAGGGTAGGATAAAATCAAAACCTGATTCGTTTTAATCTTGGCCACCGCATTCCACTCCTGAAACGAGTTTCTGTAGGTTGCTCTAGCGGTGCAGTGTGGATGTGCTACGCTTCGAATGAGTTGGTCGCTCAGTTTTGCCTTATTTTAGTAATAAAATATACAGCAACATGTAGTTATGGCAGTAGGTATATAGTATAGTTTGTTCACTCACCGAGTCACTAGGCCTTCCTGGTCGTGTGGGTGATGATGAGTCTTCAAACAAAAGCCTTTCAGCTTCTTCTGGTGGCGAACCACTGATTTTCTTCATCTTCTCGTTTGTTCCATGCATATTGCCTCTGTTTTATTGCATTTTAACAGACTTACTCCACACCTTTCTGCATGATGACGGTAGGTGTTCTGTGTTTTCCCGTCAGAGGATTATTATGTCCTATGTAGTCTGCTGTGTGCCAAGTTAAGGCAAATAGGACCTAATTATTTACGCGAAATGATATATGTATATCCATGACGTAAACATATGTAAAGAGATGTTTCATGCTATGATACTTTATACACAGGTGGTCTACTTTTGGCCGACTGACTATAAGTTATATATGGGCAATTTAAAGGAAATGAAATGGTAGACAAATGGTCTTGTCATTTGTTCTAATTGGGGCTCTTTTTCTCCACCGCCTCTTTTTCTCCATAAGACTTTACATCCATTTCAGCTGTTCCTCTCAACCATGTAAATGAGACTGATCTCATTTACCCCATAATATATTCAGTATTAGATTTGAGTCTGCCTAATCCAATGCACCTGGGACGGATCCCCTAACTAGGTCAGTGTTTATTTTAGGTTTGCTATGGACCTGCTTCATTGTGATGTACAGACAGACTTAAATGCAACATAAAGAAAGAAACTGAGGAGTGTTTGGTATGTGTGGCCAATCGCCATCAAGTTTGAGCGTGCCAGACTTTTCACGAGACTTTATCTCGTGAAAAGTCTTACATGCTCAGACTGTTTTTGGTAATAAAATAGGGAATGGTTTAGCAATATGCATTAGACTTTCTTATACTGTAAGGACAACATTATATTTATCGTTGTGATGGCCGCCGACTAGACAGGACGTGTGAGGGGAAGCGGAGGCATGTTGTGACTTGGGAATACCGAAAAATCAGTGTAGTTCGGACATATAACGGAGCTAAGAGACATTACTAAGAACTCTGACCATAACTGGATATGAGTTTTACCTCTCAACGATCTACACGATCCAGTAGGAGCGAACTACCAAAAGACAAAGCAACCGAAGAAGTACAGGTGAGCGATACTAAAGGTAGTCGTCAAGGTAAACAAGCCAACAGTGACGCCGCGAAGGCAGCCAACGCTAAAGCACCGACCATGACTAAGCACACACTAGACACACTCGCAAATCTCATTATATCCTTTAGAGAAGAAACTGAATCACAAAATAAGGACTTGACTCAGAAAATGGATGACAATGCCTCAACTGCAAATCAGTTAAACAAACAAGTTAATGACAAACTTGATAAATTGAATGAAAGCAACCGGATTGTTAGTGATAAAGTGGAAGCCATAGGGGATAAAATGAAAACTATGGAAAGTGAGATACTTCAACTGAAGAAAGACAAATTAAACAAAGAAAGAGAAGCCAGATCGTTGAATCTGATAATCAAAGGAGTCCCAGAACCTGCCAATGAAAAAATGCACGAGACAATGCGATCAGTACTAGATCACCTTGATCTATCATTTCCATTCTCCAGCACTCATGGCGCGCATCGAATTGGTAAAGAACAAAACCAAGCAAATGGTAACAAACCTAATGTACCCAGGCCCATTAGACTCAAACTTCTAACAAAACAACAGAAGGGAGAAATCTACGGGAAAAAACGAAACCTAGTAGGTACTATGTTTGAAAAAATAATCTTCTCTAACGTGTTAGATAATGAGGAAATGATGCAGTTCAGACAAATGCAGCAAATACACGCAGCAGCTCTCAGCATTCAAGGGGTAACAAGTAAACTAAGAGGGACGAGCATCAACATAGACGGGAAGGTATACACAAGCAAGAACATACAAGATCTCCCCCATGGCTTAACACCTGAACGAGCCTCTACGATATGCACTGACTCGGGTGTATATTTCCAAGGGCAATCAAGCCCGTTAAGTAACTTCTACCTGGGACCTGTTTCAATAGTCTCGTGACATGTCTGTGACACCATACAGACATTGGGGTTGTCTAGTTTTGTGACAACACAAGTAGCTGCCCTCAGGTAAAGAAAGACCCCAAACATAAGAATCAGACAAATCTACACGTCATGGACCTGTTTCACTAGTTTTGTGACAAAAGTGTTGGACAGACTTAAAAAGTGGCACCAACAATGCAAGCAAGAACGAACAAAACAAAGTCTAATGTCTAGTTCTTATGAAACCAGACACACCATCTAGACGCCACTTTTGATCTAGACATGTCACAAAACTAGTGAAACAGGTCCCAGATCAAAATAACCGACCCCACAGACAAAACCGAGGCAACCAGTGCGGAACAGCTTAGGCAATAAGAATGGCTGAAGAAAACAAAGACTTCCAGACAGCAGCACTAATCAGGAAGGAGTCTAACCCCTATACCATAAAAGCTCTCACTAAGAAAATCAATAGGACTCCAGACTGGACAAGAAAATCAAGAAATACCCTAAAAGACATAGTTCGTATGAAATTTACTCAACACCAATCACTGGCGGCCAAACTACTGAGCTACAGTCCTGACAAGCACTTCTTTGAGGCCACTCGTGACCCAGTCTATGGGTCAGGGCTCACACTGAGAGAGGCGAGGAACGACGCACCACTGCAAGCAGGCTATCAGAACGTGCAGGGACAGATCCTGGACGAAATCCGTGAAGAGTTAACCCCAAGCAAGTGAACTCACAGAAAGTAAGGCATATTATCTACTTATCTAAATGTCTGAGCTAAAACTGAACTGTTTAATTGTGGCAGACAGCAGGGGAAGAGGTCTACAAGACCGGATAAACATGTACTGTGAGGCAGCAGGCCACCCAAGCGTGACATGTACGGTGACGGTACACCCCGGTGCTACAATTGCTGGTGTGTTCAACAAGTCTATATCATATCTTGCCCACAATAAACCGGACATGGTGATTCTTATTGCGGGAGCAAATAACCTCACTTACAAGCACACGAACGGGAGAATCTCGCCTGTCTTCAATGAGGTGGGCAACCTAACTGAAGTATTGACTGACCACTATATTGACTTCAAAAGACATATAACCAGCATGGGCCATCGGCTAGCCATTGCCCAACTAACAGGTGTGCATTTAAATACCTACAACATGCAACCAAACAGGTACACCTGGCAGCAATCAGTTATAGACCAAGGAGTCATACTCGTCAACCAACAAGTGTTCCTGTGTTGGGTAGATATATACCTAAAACATGGCGAAAGAATTAAATCTCTATCTTTAATAGGAAAAAAGCTATCAGCCTCTACATATTTTTGCATCACATTATGACCCACGTCACGTTACGACCCCCGTCACGCTACGACCCCTTGTGAGTAAAAGGTCAAGGAAAGCAAAAAAAATGATAGAAATGCATTTTCTTTTGATACATCAATTTTTCCTGTGTCAGCCCAGTGTCTGGTGGGGGTGTAGACATAGCCAATGAATATTACATGATCTAGGGGGGGGTCGGGGGGGGGGGTCGTAACGTGACGTTTTTATATTCATATTAGCCCTGTGCTAAAGCTATTTATGGGCGTTAGCGTTCCCAATTTCGCACACAAGTCTTTTAATATATAGAGATAATATTTGCAAAAGGAATTAATGATCCTCTCAGATTTCATTTTTTGGGCAGTTGCTGCAATTTCGTGATTTTCGACCATATATGCCCAGTGTATACATGTTGTGCAGCGGATATTTCCTCTCATAGAAGCCTGGTGTGAAATACAGCCAAGACGCATCCACATTTAAAAGGTAACAGTCTTGTATATGCCTCATACGCTGGTGTGAAATCTGGGCATATACATATGAAAACAACTCAATATTCAGCCGATACATGCACTTCTGCAATGGCATATTTAGGAATAAACTGGTGGTCTTCACACAGTGCACCAGTAAATGGGTTATGATAACACTGTGTTCTGTGCCAACCTGTTGTCTACATTTGCTGTTGCCTGATCTACGATGATAATCTTGTTCTTCCTCATCAGAGCACGAGCCATACAGAGAAGCTGTTTCTCGCCAACACTGAAGTTATCACCAGCCTCTCCAACCTCAGCAGACAGACCTCCAGCAAGACTTGAGACCTTCTCTCGAAGCGCTACCTGAAGACACAAACATTTCTTCATTCTCCATCTCGATATGATAATTATACTGATAGAGTATTACATCCTATCACAGTCTCAATATACATAGAATGAGGTGAACATATAGGAGAACCCATACTTATGTGTATGGGAATTCAGGTATTAGTGTTTATATGATATATGCATGTTGTTGTAAAATTTGTTGTTTTCATAAGAAATCCAATTTTAACGAATCATGAGTTCACCAAGGGACTATCTTTTTAAGATCATAAATACATCTTTTAATCTTTGAAATTTAGTGAATCATGTAGCACAGGGGAATTTACCAGGAGCAGTTCTGTGGAATTCTATCCCTCATCCAGTCTGGGGCAATCGAATTGCTTGAAATTTGGACTCAAATATGTTTGAGATTTTCCTTGCAATTGTGTAGTGTCTAAATAGATCAATAAAAGATTGGAGATTCACCTGGTTTAAAGCTGACCAGAGCTTCTCATCATCAAATTCTTCAAAAGGGTCGAGATTCATTCTGAGTGACCCTGTGAAGAGTACCGGATCCTGTAAAATAATATAAACACCATATAGACAAAAAGAAACAAATAATGCATTGAGCATATATTCAAGGAAATAAGACCACTTTTGATGGGCAAAAATCAGGTGCCTGATTTTGCATATAGGAAGAAGTGTTCTTCCACACCATTGAAGAGGAAGTCTTAAGAACCTATCAAATGTGCAGACTAAGCATATTGTACAAAGATTGCTTACCTGGGGTATGATAGAAATGTTTCTTCTCAAGTCATTCAGGCCAATTTTTGTCACGTCTATTCCATCAATAGTGATGTTACCTGAAGGTTCAACCATCCTTAGCAGACTGACAAATACTGAAGACTTCCCTGCGCCAGTACGCCCCACTATCCCTACCTGAAATCAACCATTTAAACTGAATCAATATAATGATACAAACATGAATAGATTCAATGTGGCTTGAATCCCATATAAAATATAACCAATTACTGTTAAATTTTCTGTATGTGCTTACCAACATTGCCTTGAGTTGTTACTTCTGGTCTAAACTATAGTTTATTTGCATTCAATCAATAATCATATAATAGGATTAGTTCATCATCAAAATGTGTCACAGGCTATGAATATTATTTCTATCAATGGGAAAGCAAACCCCTCCTAATAGAGTAGATCCTAGCCTTTGCAATCTAGGCAACTATTTCTATACCCTTAAAATCAAGGTACTACGCAACGTTGCTTCATTCATTTAGAAAAAGATAACCTTTTGAGTGATAGTCATACTTTCAGACTATCCAGAGCAGCTCACAAACCTTCTCAGCAGGTAGGATGTTGATGGTGATAGGACCCAGGGCAGGTTTGTTCTGACCTCTGTAAGTCAGACACATGTCTGTCAGCTCAATTGCTCCTCTAGTTGGCCATCCAGGTGGGGGCTTCACGTCGGTATATGCAGGGGCCTCCTGTTCCAGGTGAGAGAGTTGGAGTATCCTTTCTACAGATGTCATCTGGAGGAGAATGGAGGAATTCTTATATTTGAAAGGTTCTTCAAATTAATCCAATAATGTGGCTAAATGGAATCTGTTCCAATTTGTTTTGTGTCAGGAAAATGAATAAGTGGGACATATCATCTCATGTACAAGTATACTCTGATATATAGATCTGAATAATAAATGCCCAGCAAATGCAGCAAATGTATATCAAAATGTTACAGCTTAAAAGATACCTCACAGATTGTATATCCTCATATCTAAATGAAAATTTTAGAAAAAATGAAATGACACTTGATGATAATATCAAATAGCCAATACTGCATGCATTATATTTTGTTAAATCATTCAAGAGATGAAAGTTACTATTGTAAATATTTCCCCATAACTATCCATGAGTAATCACTTACATTTGCTTCTACATCAATGAGTTCAAAGGTGGCAAATTGTATATATCCCATGAAACTGAACAAGTAGATCATAGCTAGGCCAGAGGATGTCGCCTCTTGCATGCCTGCTATTGAAAAACACAGGCTCATAGATAATCCAATAACAGTGAGGCTCAGCAACTCATTAAAGCTGGAGACATACCAAGCAAGAAAAGCAGCGATTTCTGCAATCGCCAACACAAAAATGGCGTGACTTTGAGCTATTATTTCATATTTTGCTTGGTGATTGCTTCTGATACGCTAAATTATCGGTAGGGGATATTACTATGAAAAAAATATTTCAGATATATGCTATTTTGTATTGGCGATTCCAGAAATCGCCACCTTGACTCGCTTGGTGTGTCTCCGGCTTTAGCATTCAACAAAGTGAAGTCAGTGTTAGGATCTTTCTAGGATATAAGCAAAGTCAAGGCTACATCTTGGAGAACCCAGTGTAAAGCATTGGGCATTATTCGTGTAAGGCGTGGACTTTAAGTAGAGGAAACGAGGAAGATGGATGTAAAGCAGAAGCGCCCATGAAATGTACAGTATGAGATTGAGATACAAGGTGGTGTGCAGTTAGAGGGGTAGACAATAGGGGAGGGGGGCAATGATCACCCCTGACCATAGGCCATGAGTAGCCAATTCTAATTGTAACTCAACCCTTTTTGTCTGAACCTTCCAATAACCATGTTCAACATATATAAATTGTTCTTCACTCCTTTTTCCCTTCCCCCAAATGGAGGTAATAAGGTCATGAGAATAAAAATTTAGATTTCAAGTAATGTATCTTATTATTAGTATTATGATCCTTACCTGATGAGTTCCCGATGACTGTAACAGCCATGTAGCTGCCAATCAGTAAAAATGTCAAGAAATCAATACGTATTCGTACAAAGTTTGCACTGTATAAACATGAATACCACGCTGATGCATGTTTGTCGATATGAGAGTATGCTTGTGACAGAAAGTAACTCTGTTTCCTCAGTGCACGAATCACTTGAATGCCTTGAAGTGTAGTGGAGAGGTGGGAATATGTAGGACTTCGAACTGCAATGCACATTACATATTTTAGACACTCTAAATCCCATCTTTATATAAGTTGAACTCCTTCATGGAAATAAAGACAATGGCTCAACATATCTAATCATTTTTCTCATATCCTCATCCTCTCATGCTAAAGAATGTGTGAAGGTTTGGCAGACTGGGCAGTGTATCTATGAAGGCCTACTGAAAAAGAGCCGATTATCCCAACTCAGAGTGATCAGATATTTAGACACTACCACCCAATTTAACTAGATTTGCAGACAAACATGGTTAATTGTTGTAGCTTATCAGAAAAAATGGCCGTCTATATGTGAATAATCAGATTATTGGTACTAGATGTCTTGCAATGCCAACATTACAATGGTCAAAAGTATAGTAGGAATATTGTATACATATTGGACACCAAGGAAGTAATGGTTAGATATCAAACACCCAGACTATGAATAGATAGGCAGTGAAGAAATATACATGATAAGGATAAAGAGTACACTTACAGCTGCCCTCAAGTCTCCTTAGATCACGGACACAATTGATGGAGAAGTATGCTAGACAGAAGACAGCAGCAGCAGCCAGAGGCACACCCAAAATCATCCATGGGAATATGACGCAAGAGTAGATGGTGAATGCAATCAAGGCAGACATGACCTACATATGTATAATCAGTATAGATAGATTGATTACTCATTGAAATAAACATTTATGACAAATGCAATAACAGTTGTCTTGAGTCTATGTCATTCATAGATAAGATGTCTACAATCAAATTGGAAATAACTTGATAGTCCAGCAGCCCAAGGGCAAATTTAGGCTTAACACGACTTCTTCCATATAGTTTTTCTTTCTTCTCTTTATTTATCTTTGGTATCATATAATGAGATAGAGGATGGTGTGGTCTCAGGTCTCACCTTTAAACAATATCAAATATTCAAGATAGTATCACTTCCATTTTTCCATTTTCCTGTACATTTAATATCTAATGGCACAGAAATTCTTTTGGCAAAGATATATCCTTTAGGGGTAGGTTATTTAAAGTATAGGAAGTAAAGAAAAATCCCACTTCAGGGGCATTTCCTTGCCGTATCTCGTTGGTCTTCAGTCGCCAGCATTGCGTATCATAACTTGACTGCCTGGGCATTGCTGGAAGAAATTTCTGACTATCAAAAAATCTGCCATGGCAATCCCTGCAACCTCCCGTGGTTTATGATCATTGGGTTTGACTTAAGTGGATGGGGCTTCCAGCACAGGGCGTAACTCAGCTGAAGCCGATGGGCTCAGTGGTCATAAGTTGCCAGGGTCCGGTTGGGGACTTCGCACAGAGGCCGTCGACTTGAGTCCAGTCCTGACGGGAAGCACGGCAACTTTGGTCTGATGTTCACATCCACCTAGGATCCAGAAGGTTGACTTATTACTGGGTAAAATTCATTCCCATCAAATTGCTTCTGCATTTGGTATATATAAGAGGTCTTCATTCAACTTCGAGCAGCCCTGAATGATGCATATTACCAACCTATACCTGCTCCAAGAAAATACTTCAAAAGAAGTAGAAAGGCAAAAAGGCTACTACTACTTCTACTACAACCACTACTACTGCTGAGATACATGATTCACCTTCTGTTCCACCAGGTCCACCAGATACATCTGAGACTGACCTACATGAGTCTGAGAAGACCAGGGACCAGTACCAACAACAGAGCAAGAGTCATCAGATGCAGACGACTGTCGACCACATCCACCTCCACATGCTTGCCATGAACCATGACTTCTTACAAACTTCTCCAAAGAAGAAAAGGACAAAGTTATCCTGTATCTGCATCAGCATCCCAAGCTATATTCAAAATGTCTTGCCGGCTTCAAAGACCCCCTGCTGAGAGACCGGCTGTGGACAAAGAAGGCACAACCCATCGGCCACACACCACTGGAACTGAAGACTTGTAATGAGTGCATGCAGACCAAGCTTAGCAAAATCTGCAAGCTAGTCATCCAGTTGCTGACATGCATTGAAATGCTGAGTCCCACATATCATCAGTCTCAGAACCTCGGAAAGTTCCTGAACCATCATCCACTGCCAGTGTTGCAGCCCCGACAACTTTTTGCATATCAGAAGAGAACCAACCAACAGCCACATCGCCAACAGTGATGCCGGCTCCTGGTACAGGGGTTGTTTCTTGAACACTGATGACAATGCTGCAGACAGAGTTGAAGGAAGTCGTCAGGCCCCCCAAAGTGGCTGCTGCCCCTGGTGCTTTGTCTACCTTTGCTGGGTACATCAATGAAAGTCTGAGCCACCTACAAGAACACCATCGGTTTGATGCCGAGCGGCAAATCATGGCAGTTCCTCAGGAATGCCAGCTCAACAACAGTCTGGAGTTAGCAGCAGCGAGGCTGTCTGGTACAGGGAAACAGCAGGTGGCGGGTCAGCACCAGCCCCAGCAACACCAGCAGCAGCATCAAAAGCAGCAGTCTCAGCAGCAACAATGTCAGCAATCAACACAGCAGTGGCAGCCTCCTCAATCACAGTTCCCTGCAAACGTCACATCCCAGCCAGGTGTGTGGCAGTCCCAGGACAGGAGTTAGATCTAGTAGCAGTTCCTGTCCATGGACATTGCCTGTCCACCACCACCAACAACACCGGCTCCCACATCCTGCCTCCCGTCCACATCCACATCCACACAACAGCAGTCTGCCTCAATGGATCCCAAACCTACCACATCCACCCAGCCACGATTGTCAACAGACAATCTCTCGTTCACCCAGCTTGAAGGATCCCCACTCTTCTTCTCATGAATCTTCGGATACAGTGGTGTGCAAAGCCAACTCACCAGCCCCACATCACTTGTGGCCACACTAACAACACCTTCACAGATAAGGGAGGCTGAGCAAGCAATGAACTGGACTGTACATAATTAACTGTGAATTTTTTTTATTATTTATTACATTCTGGTCGTGCCTTGTTTAGCTTGTGATTCTGGATGTGCCTTGTTTACCTTGTGGTCAAAATGATTCATGTGTTTTATTTGATTTACTTATTGCCACTGATGCTGACAGTAATCACTGATGGTGATGTGTGCTACTATGTTTTAGTTAATAAACTTCCAAACTGAAGTTCACTATGGTTGTTTTCCCTTATAGAAAGCATAGAAGTAACTGTAGAAATTAATGACTACTTGAATATTATCTATAACTTTGAAATGAAATAATAACTACTGAATACTTATCTCCAACTTTAGAATGAATTAACTCAAATCAAATAAGAATTTACTCAAATGAATAGAATTGAAAAGAATCAAATGATAACTTGGAAATGAAAAACACTAGACATAGTATTATGAAGTATATATGAACAAAGTTTATTACAAAAATAATTAACAGCAGTGTATGTACATAACAAGTGTGAAATACCCACCACAAGAGATACAGTTCACGGACATTAAAGAACAATCCCTAAATTACCAAAGAGACAGGAAAAATATAAATACAGATAATAGTTTACATAGGTAGTGACAATCATAACAATAAGTTATATCATCCTCTCCTCGCCAATAGTTAGTGTCAGGTCTTGGATGGACAGGGGATTTTGGAGAACTATAGCCGCCTCTATCATATCCCGCACTGTTTCTGGTTTCTGCTCCAATGTACCAAGGAAGCAGAGGAAGCATTTGGCAAGGATGTGTTGTTCCTTTGTCAAGCCCCTTCTCCCATAGGGCTTCATTATCCAGCTGCTCAGGGCAAAGGTGTCGTCACCTAGGTTGAAGAAAGGCACCTTCCTCTCCCCGTCAGTGTGGGGGAGAGAACAGGGAGGCGGCATGCCTAGTGTCCCATCCTACTGCATTTCAGCCAGTTCTGAGTCATTGAAGATCTGGGCATCAGACATGTGCCCTATACCACCAACTTCAATCCACGTGAACCCTGAACCGATACTGTGCATCAACTAGGGCCAGAAAGGGGATGCTTAAGAATCCCTTATAGTTGTAGAAAAAGGGAACCAGTGTGCCGGCGTTTCATGATGGTGACATGCTTTCCATCCAGCACACCAATGGTATGTGGCACATTCCAACATTTCTCGATGTCCTTGGAAAGGGCTATCCAGTCTTCAGGTTTTCATGCTTCTTCCTTAAAGTACTCTACAACTGCTCTGCATATTTGAAGGACAATGTTGCTGATAGCCAAAAGTACCAAAAGTTGTCTGATACATAACTGTCATCAGAGGGAAGGTGCCTAAGAAGTGACAGACAATCAAACACCAGCTGGCAAAGCCAAACAATATTTTGTATCCATTCTTTTTCGATGGCAGGCTCAATGTGGGCCAGTATATCATCAAAAAGGTCAGGCTTCATTCAAAGGTATTTGTGGAACCTGGCCTTATCTGCAACATGCAGCTCCTTACTCAGCAAAGTGGCAAATTGTCCCTACAACCAGATAGTGGATTCAGATTACCAATCGCGAATGCAGGTACTAGTCTCCTGCGGTGCTTCTTGGAATGGGTTTTCATGACACTCAATTCCATGAGGCAGTGGGAGTCCTCAGCGCTGTGCTTCTGCTGCCTGATGAGAGAAGCTATGAGTGCTATGATGTTACACACAAACACCACTTCAATATCAGTGATCACCATTGCAAGGTGTAGAGGCGAGTTGAGGTAAAAGTCAGGAGGGGTGATCCCCTACAAACACACTTGAACACACTGAGCAAGCCTCACGGAGCACATTTTTATGCATTGAGGAAGCTGTTGGGAAGATGCTCTGGAGGAACGGGGAGAAAAGGACCACATTCCTCCATAACTGGGCTTAAGTCGCCTTGATTTGACCTGTGTATTAAAAGTGAGTGTAAGTAGTCTTGAATGAAAGGGACCTGAATTGTGAATGTTGTGATTGGCCTTAGTTTGACTTCAGGTTTTGAATGTAAGTTGAGCGGTGAGGGAGAGAACTCTCAAAGCTACGCCTCGTCTCCAAACACACTTTGAATGTAAGTGGATGCACGGCAGAGCGATGATTGTGTGACCCAGACCAGACCCTGATGTGACCACGTTGATATATGACTGTCTCAACTCAATGCTGCGCAGCTTCAGTAAACGGCATATTTGGGGCAGAGCGGGCAAAATCCATAAAAATGCCACGAAAGTAAGAAGTCAAGATTCAGATTTTACCTTAGTTAAGTACTCCCAACTTTTTGTTCATAGATGAATTGTTTTGCCACGATGAAAACTTCTCCACGAGTTTGATGCGGAGTGTTATGAGCGAGGCAACAGCCGAGTAAATATAAAGTATCACTCAATCTATTTGGAAAACGACTTCTTTGACCAAAACGAGTTGCTTTCTGTATTTATCTCACACCTGTACACACTAAAAGAATGATCATCACACAGCATGTAAACCATGGAAAATGGACTGCAATACTTGTAGGGGCGTGTAGAACGAGTTTCCAATGTTAAGCCTATGGATATAAATTGTTAATATGTCACCCCCAGTAGTGGGTAGTATTTGTTAAATGCTCAAACATGGGTATATGATAGTAAGGATGTTGTCTCAGACAGCGAAACCTAATCCATGTACTATATATTTGTTCAATGATTAATTTTACCGTGATGAAGTTTTTCAGGGGATGGTACAGATTAATATCCATGAAACCAGTATCACGTGCAAATCTGTTCAACACTTGGCCTGAAATATACAAATTTGTATTCCCAAAATCATAGTCATCAATAAATTTTATTTCCCCATTCAATCAACCAGGACATAATATTTTTCAGGTGATTTGATTCTCGAGCACAGTTTGATAATCACATGCCCACCAAAAAATGATAAAGAGTCCGACTGAAATACAAATAATCTCTGCAAAAACATATGGCTCTGACAAAGCAGTGTAAAACATTGCTATTTTTATATATTTCATTTCTTTAGGAATTAGAAAGCAGGGAATTAGCCTTCAACAAACCAAAATTTACTTTAATTATATCAGACAGAAGTGGTTTAGGGATACATTTTTTATGTATTCCAAAGTTTAAAGATGATGAAATAATGATTAGTAGCAATGTTTGTTCATACCAAATAACAGGTAAATGTAGACAAGTGATGGTAGCTATTATGATTTTGAAAACATACCAACAGGATTCGTTTCGAAGAAGTAAGAGGGAGCTCCAAGAACAACTTTGAACATCCGATCATACAATTCACTGCAACCACTATAAACAATGATATCAGCCCAGCAGCCGATTCGGCAAATAGAAGTGTGCCCAGGATGAGGGCTGCCACGGTTAATGAAAACCATCTGTCACCATACTCTGATAGCGGTGAGGCGGGTGCAGTGTTATTTCCATCAGTGATATTCCTTTCTGAGTACCTGGAAGGAATAAATGTTCGGTGATGTTACCACAAACCATAAGTGAGTCATAATCTGTTTGACAGTTTTTAATAAAACCCTTTGTGGTACATTCAGTTCATCAATTGTTTGGTTCTTGTTTACTGAGTAGCACCTTCTGCCTACTAGTTTCGGCCTTCTGGCCTTCTTCAGGGCTAATGGCTAACTGACTGAGAATCTGTAGAGCCGTCCCTTATATACCCTCTTACATATACTATTATGGGATAGAAAAATAAAAAAATATTAGGGTGCATCTTGGGAGATGCATTCAGTGGCGACATTCGTGGACCGGTGTTGCGCCACCTCAACCCCCCTTGACCTTCCTGGAAGGAATAAAAATGATAGTTTACTAATGTTGGATAAAGAGAAGCAAATTAGCTTGTCTCCAGCACAAGTTGAAATGTTCTCATGATGCTCAATTAATAGTAGAAAACTGTCTCCACAGGGGAAGGCAATTATGATGGCAGGCATCACCATGGGAGTGCAACACTAGTGATACCAACACCTAAGGCAGTAATTGCTCACTTGCTCAATCAACCAACATGTACAAACTGACTGGTATAACTGAAATTTGTTCTTCTTTATGAAGATGACTTTTCCATTACTGGTGGCATCTCCCTGCTTCACTATGGGCAGAGTGGGGGTCTGCAACAGCTGCAAGGAGAAACATGTTCCTCTGACCAGGAAGAAGTTTTGGGTGTCGAAATGGGGTAAACCCGGCCTGTCTACCTCTACTCCTCGAGACCACATAG
Organism: Alentia gelatinosa; assembly: GCA_950022655.1. Lineage (NCBI taxonomy): Eukaryota > Metazoa > Annelida > Polychaeta > Phyllodocida > Polynoidae > Alentia > Alentia gelatinosa. The sequence continues at coordinate 142,171,930 of OX465580.1, read as the reverse complement.
TGCATGTGAAGACACCAGTACAATCAGCCATGACGGTATCGACCATAGCCATGGTCATTGTGATTCTTTGTTTGATGGAGATGATTCATTTTCTTGTGGCCATAATGACAACTCATTGGTCACCAGAAGAAACTTGAGGAGATTTGCGGACGGACAACAAGGACAGTTCCAGGTCAGAGATGGCAGTCCTAAAATCCAACATGGCCGGACTGGATTGGGCAGTCCAGTCACTTAAAGAGAAGGCAAGTGAGACAGATAATTAACTTGGCAGCATTGAAGTGCTGCTACTAGAGGTCATCAAGCAGAAATATAAATTGCATGGTACTCTGGTAGCGGAAAGCGGAGAGCAGCAAGCCGGTTGAGGGACTTGGACCGGCTTGGCAAATCTTCACAAACTTGGGCTAAAATCAATATTTACAGACCAGCATGACAGTGATCAAGGGTCAAGGTTGATAGCACAGGTACGATCACAGCCACAGGCCTAGAACTAGTGTGTACAGGTAACTACACACAACCATGGCACAAACCAATCATTAGGGGTGCAAATCTGGAAATCCGCGAAAAAATGCAATTAAAGAAGAGATATTACGACCAAAGGTAAGTGTGCTTTTCAGACCTATGCATAGCTTTTTATACCGTAAACTATTCAATTTCAATTCACATCAGTTCAGATCAGACACAGTTTGATCAAAGAGAAGAGAAAATAAAAATAATTTGTATGTAAGGAAGGCACAACTCAAGAGAGTGAATTGAAGTATAGATACAGGATGGTATTTATTTGCTTATTTTAGATAACATAAAATAAAAATAAGGAAACTTAGATCTACTTGGGAGGGAACTTTGAAACAGTTTATTAGTGGTTATGACAGAAATGTGCCTCATCAACTCAAACTTACCATTGTGACATTGTCCAGCCTGCACCAACTTCTGATGTCTGTATAAAAATGTATTTGGATTTAGTTACTTATCAAACAGGCTTCTTAAAAAGAAGAAAAACTATCCTGTTCCGATCAAAAGTATCCCAATAAACTGGGTGCCCCTTACACAAGATTCTACTTATCTCTACTCTTTTGTTTTATCAATCACAAATTCTTTTTTTCATTAGCCAAAGTTATGAAAAAATAGAATAGTTATTTATTCCCAAAGCTGCCCTATTGGGAGGATTAGCACTGATGAAGCAATTGTTGTCTTTTGTTCTTAAGAATCAAGTTAAGCATTCCAAGACTGAAATCATCATGTCTGCATTGCACTGCCTTGAATATGAGGTTTTTGTACTGATTTACAACCTACCCTGTAAAGGCATAGGGACAGTACAATCAAAATGAAATATATCTTCCCATTTCCAGCATTAAAATATTTCCGGTATGTCTGAAATGATACTTTTCCACGTTCATTCTCCTCAAGTCTGGTTCCAGACTTTTTAGCATCACCTTCCTGCAACATGACAAAAGAACTAATATGTATCCATAGAAGAAGAAGTGTAATAACAAAATTCCCTAATCAAACATATCAAGCATGAATCTTAGTGAAACAGTGATAGAACTACTTCAGAGATATGATTGTGTTTTATGGTTCAAGTCACTTCCGTAATCAATGAATATATGTAATGCTGATAATTAACAAACACATTTCTTTACCTTTATATTTCCTGTCTGTGTTGTAAGTCCAGTATGAGTTTTTGCAATTGACATGGATATTTCCGCAGTTGCAATGGCATCTTCATGATTTTCAGTGATAGATGTGTCAACATAATGCAGAAGCTGATCTGATATTTCTTCAAACTTCACTTTTAATACTATTGCTCCCTGAAATATGAAGGCCAAAATCAATAGGCCTTAATTATTTGCTATCCATCTAAGGCACAAGTTACAGCTGACAAAATCCCAAACCCTTAATTGATTCTTGAAGCTCCCACTTTAACCGATCACGCTTTTGATCAAAATCCATGAATTCTAGTAACCTGAGGCCCAGCAGCATAGAATGTCTATGGAAAATCCAACCTTCCTGAATATGTTCAGCATACAATCATGACTAACACTGTAGACCTGCTCAGGAGGAATCCACTATGATCATTGTTCAATTATGTCCTAACAAAAGACAATTATAGAATATAAATAAACACTAAATCAGCATTTTGACAAATTGGCTTCTACATGGAATGTAATATTTTTCCTAGATCTGCCCACACTCAAACTCAGCAGATTGATAGAAGTCCTGACACCCTATATAAAATCAGATTTTATTATATACCTATGCACTAACTCAGTGTAAATACGTACTGCTCTTAGGGGTACAGTTATTGCACTGTACACCATGAAACTTTGTACTGGTTACCTTGGATAGTGACAGACTACACGCTTTGGGTGACAGACTGCATCCTTTGAGCCTTACCTGCACGCTTTGGGTGACAGAATGCATGCTTTGACGAAATAACGCAATCTGATTGGCCGACAGACATTCTAGGTGCCAGATTCAAAAATGGCGGATCCCTTCACTTTGTAAGTTCTGTGCCGTTGTACAGTAGCTACAGAGCGAGTTAGTGTGGAAAAATGTCAAACTTCGAGGTAGAATACGAGTATGATTCACATGATACACTTTAGATAGCTTAGATATGCAAGAAATATTGATTTCAATACGTTCACAGGCCGAGCGGGCGACTCGTCGATGTCAACAAATAGCGGAGACACTGCACCGCTTGAGTAGAGCTGTCCAACAGGACGATTGAGCGTAGCAGGGTGAGCCTGCGTTAATTTATGCGGCGGTGTAATGTATTCGCGCCTGCGCTGTGATCACTTCAGGTTATCAACATCCGGCATATCTGCTAGCGTACACATCGTGTTTGAGAGTTGTGCCAAGTCACTTTGACGTCAAATTACGGTCAGTTTTAGCAGATTAAGACCCAATTAAGGTATATAATAATATGAAACCTTAGTGATGGTGCCAATTTGGGGTAGATTTACTCGTTGTTTCGGAGAAATTCGTTCTGAACTTGCCGTGCCGGCTCATTCAGAACAAATTTCTCCGAAACAACTCATAAATCTACCCCGTATTGTCACCATAACTATGGTGTCACATAATATTCAGAAGTATTTGACCAACCTTGTTCATCACCATTATGTTATCAACAAGAGGAATATAGTGGAGGTTGTGTGTGACAAGGATGCGAAGTTTTGACTTAAGTAGCCTGCAGATACATCTGGAATGAAGATAAGAAGATGTATTCTTATCTAACCATTAACACCGGATCATTGATTGATAGATTAAAACTAAATGGGATGGATCACCTAAGAATACAGCATTTCATAAGATACTTCTCAAATCAGTTCATGTGAAAGGAGGAGAGAAGAAAATATTATGATTGGGTATTTCAATGATCAAGACTAAAGGGGCCACTGACAGTAGTGGATAGGGGCAAGTCTATCGTAAGATAAGATTATAAATGTGAATAACATGTTAGATAATTATCCAAATGAATACTTGACAAAACACTGACTCTTTGAATATGTGATGTCCAACTTTGTCATCAACAGCAGAAAGAGGGTCATCAAAAAGGAAGATGTCAGCATCTTGATAGACAGCTCTGTCAAATACAAAAAGAAATAAAGCTTAGAAATAGTTCTATTGATCAAGTTATTAATGTGATAACAAGGAAAATAAGATATCCAAAATGAGATTCATTACAATTATCATTCTCACAATTTGAGTACATTTTACTTGATTCAGTTACTGCATTGATGTATTCTGCCTTCTGAATCCATGAAGCTTTATTGCTGATGGCACCACAATGGTGGATATCTGCCGTCTGATCAATGTAAACAATGTAGACTTTGCAAAGACGTACTTGTCTGATCAATGTAAACAATCATATACCTTGCCAAATTCAATCTAGATTTCTGTCCTCCACTTAAAGATAGTCCCCTTTCTCCTACAAGGGTCAAGTCACCAAGGTTGAATCTTTCAATATCCTAAAAAGGGAAACCAAGAAAGAATTTTTGATCTAGCATTTTCAAAAATGAAGAAAACATCTTAATGTCTCATGCCTTTGAGGCACGCTGTACCTACAATGACAATGAACATCGCAACAAAATAAATTAATTTTCCTAAGTTTCCATCTCATATAATTTCATGACAAGCTTTAACCTCTCAGTATGGACAATATGCAAGCTAGCTCTGATGAATATCCCTGGAATATGGCAGAGCTAGACAAGTCCGTAGGTAGTTTAATATCCGATTCATTCAATTACCTACATGTTTATCTTATTAAAACATAAGGCTGCGCTGCCTGGTTAATCAGAGCAGCATAATCTTCTCAATTATATCCCATAAAACATCTTACTCCCATATGAAGTCAAGAATTTCTTTCTTGCCAGTATCATGGAAAGACACTGTACATTGCCAATTCATTCTTCAGTATGTGTCTCTGCTCTTTCTAGTAGCATGAGATGTTATACACCAAATGGAATGTTGCATGTCTGACACACAAGATCTAATTCACCTCTTAGGGAGTGCTAATAAGTCAGTTTGGTGTGACTGTTCCACATATAGATCTATTTTACCGTAGATAATACAATTTCTCATAGTCTACTGTCTCTGCTGTGGTTCTTTAGTTCCTGCAAAGACTTTTGAATGTGATCCTTGGATATTTGTTTCAGGACTATATGTGGAACGGTGTGTTCGCCAACTGTTTTTTTAGCTGCATGATCTAAAGCTTCACTTTCCTCGATTCCTATATGTCTTGGTAGCAAACACATGGCTACCCCTTGCCATGTTCCTTCTTGAGTCCTGTGTAAAACTGTTTGATCTATCTGATGAAAGCAGTCTTTGGACAGTGCAGCCTAATGGCTTGTTGAAATTTTGTATCTTGTGACACCTTCATCCAGGTAAAAACCTACAGTATTGCATTGGCTCCAGCAATGAAGATGAATATTGAGGGTTTCTTTCAGGTTACATATATGCAGTGTGGACTCCAAAATCAACATGGTTAGGTTCTTTTGACCAATCTGCATACACTAGTAAATGATCTTTAAAATGATTCCTGACATTCCTTGAGGAAGATGGTTTCAGGGGTGTCACCCTTCTTTATCCATGCAGCCTCATCTATAAATTGACATCCTCTTCGACTGTCCGTTCCTTGTTCTGGAGACTAAGGGAAGGTTTGTACACACATCCCCGTCTCCAGCTGGTATCAAAGGCCTTTTCCTCATCATAGAGGACTGCAACATGTTCATCATTGGTAAAACATGAACAGATCCAGTTATAGGTAAGATGCATCTGAACATGGTGTATTTAGACAGGATACATTTAGATCTAGAAATATAACTTACCTCATTGAGTGTACATGCTTCCAAGACAGAATCATACCTGACCTGGTCAAATTCTAGATCTAGGATGATGTTCTTCCTTACTGTATCTGACAGAATCCAAGCCTCTTGTGAAACATAGGCCAATGATCCATGTACATGCCGTTCCCCATGCAATAGTTCTAATTCACCAAGTATAGCCATCAGTAACAAAGTCTGTCAACATGATAAAAAATTGTCATGAGAGTATTACAAAGAGAAAGTTATTTGAGGAAAGCCTGTCCCAGCTGTCATTAATGTGTCTATAAATAAAATGAACAGGTTGACACTAGCGTAAAATGGTGCCCCCACAATCTTATTTGATAAGGGGACATTCTAAGAAGTTATTGTAAATTAACCTATTCTTAAATATCTATATCCACTAATGTTTCTTTGTTTTGCAAATTGAAATAGGTTACATTTTTGCCGTGTAAGTATGGTATTTTCTAGGCACTTCTGGCTCAACCTCGAATTTCAAGTCATAGTTTTATCTTTACTAAATGTATACTTCAGTGCTTACCTTCCCACTTCCAACTTTTCCAGTGATGCCTGCTAGTGCCCCCTTTATTAGATAAATACAAAATTCACAGAATATCAAATTTTGAATTAACCCTTTAAGGACGGCCGCCTATGGCAGAACTACACACATGGGGGCGGCCACTAGAGACTATGTACAGTTCTAGGGGACGGGGGCATTGTCCTCTGAACTAAAAAATTTGAAAGTTTATCACATGATAAGATTTGTTATCCTTAATATTTCTATTTCCATTATTTAGAATTCTAAAATATGAAGTTATACCTACATTCGGTGCAAATTTCAAGTTTATTGATAAATATTTCCTTATCAAAAGCAAAAATACATAATTTCATAAATACCCAGCAAATGATGCCTTAAGGCATCATCCGCCCCCGGCCAGGTGATGCCTTAAGGTATCATCCACCCCCAGCCGGGTGATGCTTTAAGGCATCATCCGCCCTTAAAGGGTTAACTGAACATTGAATACACCTTAATGAATGGTCTACTTTGTACAAGAGGGGAAATTTTTAATCAAGAAGATACAAACATAGTGAAAGACAATTCTACTCTGTTGTTTAGCATATGATGTTCTGTTTCTATGTTCACTCTCCTCTTTATGTTTTTGACTACCCTGAAGTTCTAGATTGTGAAATATCTATTGAAATACTAAAATATTAGGACCTTACCAAATCTATAGAGAAATTGATATCTTCCAGTGTAAGGGTTCTCTCGTCCTATTAGGAAAATTAAGAAAATGTTACTGTATCCAAAGATATCATTTTTGAGCATCTGCTATCATTTAAACAGTGGTTATATAAATGTATATGAACATATTCTGAATGCATATCATTTGTTTATGAATATCTACTTATATTTTCATAATTACTAGATACTTTGAAATTCAGTTTCTGTCTAATCCTGTTTTTGACTTAATAGTGAAATGCATAATGAAAGAGCTTAAGCATTATTTGTCTATTCTTTGGAAAGGCTAATTTCACAAAGATAACAAGAAATTAATGAAACATAATGTTACTCGTTCATCTTCATTATTAGGTTGCCATTTGGCATCAGCATCAGTAAATTTCACCACAGCCATAGAGGAGGAATTTATTGCAACCAGAGGATCCTGAATAAAGTCTTCGGAATTCAGAAATTGCTGTAAAAAATTAACCAGATTTTGTAAATTCATGTTAACATATGATGACATAATGTTGCACATACTATGATAAGATTACTAAAGCTAATGGATACCTGCTCAAGTTTCTTTTATAAAAGTGGCTTTCATCCCTAAGCTATTATATAATGAAGTGAGAATTCTAGAAAGCTAAACCTTTCCTCACCAAATTGATATTGAAATCGACTAATATACCATACAATACCTGTATGCGTTGTGTAGCTCCTAATGTCTCATAAACAGTTCCAAGTGCTTGGGGTCCAAGTACAAATGCATTTTGATTCATGGATTGAATCCAACCAAAGAGCAATATGGTTGTCTGAAAAGAATGATATATGACAACAATCAAAAATCCATATGAAAAAGACATTATAAAGAATTGCATATTAACCAGGAGTGATGCATTTATCCTACCCCTCATATAAAAAGTCATAGACTGAACATGCCATGGAACTATGCCAAGGTTATGCCATAAGATATCTTTATGCCACTTGTGATATACCAAGTTAGAGACATGTGATGCCTGTATAAACCAATAAAGATGGTCAGACGTGCCTGCTACGGCAACTACTGAGGAAGTGACTGGTTTAGCGCTCCTAGAGCATGTTTTTGGGTTATTTAAATATTAATAGATTGTGAATAGTAATACAGGGGAAGACCTTCATTGGTTCAGTCGATCATGTGATCAATTTGGCAGTTTCTCATTAGCTGTTATTCCAGACAAAGAGCAGTGAGAAAGACACTGAACCAATGGTTACCAGTCTACTGTAGAGAGATAGGCTTGGTTGGCTGCAACGACTCCCACTACGGTCCCTTCTCAGTATATAATCTAACTCATGTTGCAATGACCTTGGGACACCAGGTGGGACCAGGGTATCATGTATTCAGGATTATGAAACCCCCTAAGCTGGAAAGTCAGCCAGTCCCTTATTTTGAAATGTTGCAGGTTTCATTGTCTCTCTCCCAGGCAAGTCTGCACTTTAACTGTGATGAGGTCAATGGCTGCCTCTAGCCTGGCAAACCATGCATCTGCATCCACTGGATGGAGGAGCAGGAGATGTCACGATCCAAAATATTGGTATGTTAAACATACAGATTATATCCCTCGGCCTTATGGATCAAGCCGGCTGCGTGTCACGCCGCGTGAGGTAATCCCCCTTGGTTACGATCAATACGGGTTGCCCCCACACGGCTGAGGCGCAGCATATAATCCTGATCTCAACATACTCGAGTCAGTCCGGTCAGAGAGCGCATTGTAACACCATCTGCAATAAAGCTTGTAACGGGACGAAGCCTTGGAGTCACTCATTTAGTTTACTAGTCACACAGATAGTAACAGAGAGTGTCAGGCCAAGGTGAGGTGTGGTGAGGTATGCACATGACCGGTGGGAGGAGGATGCCAGGTAAGGCACAATGTCGTCATAGTTAGTTTGCTTCTTTACTCTACATTTGCAAAAGATGTTATTTTCCTTAGTTCCTCCACATTCAAGATTAAAAAAACATAATTATAAATGAAAATATAGATAAACAATACTTACCGTAGGATCAATTCTGTCACCACTGAGGAATGATGTGAGCAATATGATGTAAACTACAAATATTCCTATTGATAAGCTACTGAAGTATCCTGTGTTCAGAAGCAGTAAACGTTTAAGATTTTGGTCTGTTTCAGATCTGAAAGCACAAGGTATGATATGCAGATGAATAATCAATGGTTGAATATATATGTTAGATTGATATGTAGCAAACAAGAAGAAGAGGTTTGTGGTTGGTAACAAGGCAGCCACAACTGCTCGTTACTACAAAGTGGTGCCGATACATTCACAGGCCTGACCCACCATGTCACAGCCTGTGATGTGTATGTTCCAGCTCTCTCCATCCAGCCACTGGAGAGGGAGACTCAAATGGCAGCCCAAAGAATCTATAAAGTCAGCATATAGGTTAACATTTCAGACCCTTCATTTAAGGCCAAAATACATTTTTTTTAGGCTATTCCTATTTCTTATTGTCCAATAAAGGTTTTTCCAATAAAGTATTTTCTGCTGCAAAATGTGAGTTCAACATTCAATTTTTAATATTACTCAATCCTGATTTCTGCATATCTTTACTTTTCCACTTTTAAAGCCCTGCTTTAGTGTCATTGGACTATTTGAAAAGAAATAATTGAAAGATCCACTTATATGGTTTATGGGCATTGTCAAGTCCATATATAAGCTTTCTTGTTTAAAATTTGAGTGAACTTTATTGTAACAACTTTACCCTATTAATATGGCCTATGAATAGTTTCAATTTACCTTCTCAATTGTTCAGCCTTTTTGGCAAACGGTTTCTCCCAACAGTACATCTTGATAACTTTCATTGCTGTGATGATTTCACTCATCAAATGAATCCGCTGCCTCGTCAAGGTTTCTTGTGAATACCTAGCATGTGAAGAATTCCAATTTTGTTATTTTGAAATACACAATAGAAATACAGAGTTGATGTGCATTGTATGGGTGATGTGTACTGAATTTATATTTCGTACTATTAGAGGTTTGGATACTAGGAACAATTTAATCAGTAAGATATTTACACAAATTACTCAACTACTTAATGGATTCAATTAAGCATATAACTTGAAATGTACATTAATCACCACCATATGCACATATCTGATTTATATTTCCAATAAATTACAGATATCAACTATTTCATAACCTATGTGCTGAGTCTTTTGATATTACAATCCTTGATATCCTAATCATAGTTATATTGGCGCAAGCAAAGCTTACTAACAATTAGCATGAGCAATTGTCATTTAATGGTAACAATGTACACACAAATATATAAATAGATCTGATCGAACTCCTTGCAAATCGCAAATATATAAATGTTTCAATCAAAAATGTACTATATGTTATATACAGACATACCTGAATCTCCCAATCAACTTTCCTATGTATAAACGACCAAGCAGATACAGGATTATAGCTGCAAAACCTGTGATGACTGCATATCCAGTCGTAAATGCTCCAAATACCAGAAATGCCACCAGGATCACGGGAGTTAATAGACATGCATGAAGGAATTGCATGCACTGGAAAGAGATGAGGAACAACTGCATACAACTGGAGTGGCAGCTTTCAGAATATGTGATTTATATCAGATTTACTTTATTCTATGATAAGTGTATTAAGGTATAACCTTTCATTATGACTGCTTTACGGAAGAGCGCCCATTATGTGGCAAGTATTGTAAGTCCTTTAGAAGCGGACATCTAAGTTTATCCGATACTTTTACTGAGATGAAGGTTAAGAAGTCTCTCCAAAGCAAATAAAATGAACCTTGGTGCCTGTAACATGTTTGTCTGCCCATCAACATGAGAGACTCACTCGATCTTTATTATATAGTATTGATATTGAGAGTCCTTTCCTATGCCATTGAATGTTCACTTACCAGATGAAATACCTCTATGTCTGTAGACATGTGGGTCACTATATTGCCAGCTGAAGTCTGACGGCGAGCCCTGTTACTGATTGAAAGGACCTACGGAAGACCAAAGTCATGAGGTATGGGTAACAGCAAAATAAGAAATTATGGTCTCATGTGATTATTTTCTATTTCAATTGCAATTCATGCCTTTCTTAATGATAGTCATAATAAAATTGGGGAAATAAAAACTTGAATCGAAACACATCAAGGTAACATGAAATATCAGTATAGAAAAGATATGAAACAGACAAGTACATACAGAAGAATGAAGTTTGATAATATATTAAAGCTTATTGCACCAGGTGCCTGCAGCAGAGATATGCAGAGTAGCAGTGCCAGTGTAATCCTAGGTGCTGGGTCTTGATAAATATATCAACTGAAGCCAGCATTTTGTCCTCAATAAAGTTGAACTGGAATTGCTTACTAATAACAGTGGCATTCAATACACCTGTCATTGCTAGCCAAATGGTGTTAATTCCAAGGCAAGGTAGAGTCATTAAACATGGTGTTGTTATAATGCCTGTCTAAGAACCTCCTAGCATAGCGTTGCATACAGCAATGCATACTCTGGTTCAACAATCATGTCAAGCTTCCTATAACACCCAGTCGAATGCATTTGTAGCTGCTCAACCCTGCTTGTGGTGTACTTCTTAAGAGGGATGATGTTTCAGATGCCTGGCATAGTCATGGTGGTTTAATGACATATTCTTGGGACCCTGTGTCATTATGCACCAATTGTGAAATCTTCATACTAAATCTGTAAGGACTGTCTATTTTAAGATTATAGGTGCTTAAGACTCCAGGAAATTACAGAAAGTCCAAAGAAGTGCCTGAAAAATTTGGCTGGTATTTTGGTCTTTTCTTTGATAATTCAAATTTCCAATGCTTAATAATTCATGTTTTTGGATATGAGCTGTTGTAATCTCCTCAGACTAAACTCTCTGTAATATCCTATTATTTGCCCGGATATTACTACATATCTGGTCTTTGGAGATTACAGCCGCTTGTATCTGAAACCAGTAAATATTGTGTATTTATTGATAGTCTAATAGAAACCTTCATTCAGTATTTAATCTTTTAAAGAGAGGAGAACAAGATAACTTTACCTTTTTGTAGATTAGTCCTGCACACAATGTCCGCATTTCCATGGCAGACGTGAAGTAACAAAAGAACATATGACTATGGAAAAGACTGATGAGGATGATAGTCACCAACAAGGTGGCCGTATAGATGTAGGCTGTTGTCTCCGATATTTGTCCGCTGCCATTGAGGTACTGAACCAGTCCAGTTATCAGGAAAGGACCTGTGTATTTCATCATCTCCTGTTGAAAAAGAAATGTAACGCATAGTGTAAACTTGATTCATTGGTATATATGCAGATGTACATAGTGGCTTTCTATTGTCAGTATTGCACTATGTAGGTGCCCAAAAATTATTTAATATACCAGAGTTGGCTGTTAAGAAATAATAGCCTGTGTTTGAAGAGTGACTCAACGGGTAGGATTGAGCATGGTGGAGAATGAGATGTCAAGTGACTGGACTCTATTGGATAGGGAGCCAAAGTGAACCCGCTGAAACCACAGATACCCACCTACAAAACACCATTTCCGGTGGCCAGTAAGAACGAGGCCTAGTGCTAAACCTATGGGGCTTTGAGGCTAGACTTTCGTTTTTGGTCCCTTTTGTTACTTCTGAAGTGTAGTTTACTACTATCGTCTCTGAATAACTCTGTTTGGAAACTACGATGACAGTTGTTAAGTTTATTAAAAACTTGGATCTAAAAGATTGGTAAATGAGACGTATAATCTTGAACCTACATAGTCAAAGTACTGAGCGCCTATACCCGGAAATACTATTTTGTGACCGGCTATCGGTGGTTGCAACGGGTTCACTTTGGCTCCCTATAGGCGCTGAGCGTATCAGAGTCAGGGATGGAGTAGGAGCTGGTGCTGCAATCGACAAGATGCAGTCTGCACCCAGGCACCAGTGAGACTTGGAAAGAGAGTTTAACAGAAAACCAGCTTTCTGCTCTCTACCAAGTTACAGTAACCACTGGACTTAGAATCATCTTAGAAAACTGTAGATTGGAGAACTCCAATTACGAACTTATTAAATAGATGCAACATTGTTAGTCTAACGTCCAGGCGAGAGAATCATCTACTTTCCCAAAATGTCGCAGGATCACGAACAATTAGATCATAGACTACGTGGCACAAGAGGTGACATTAAGGTCCGATTTGTAGAGCACAGATTCAAAAACGAGTCATACAAGAAATCACCAAAATACAGGGGTATCGCATTGTGGAACCAGTTAACGCCCGAGCAACAAAAATCGGTCTAACTTGACATGAATTGTTTGTAAATCAACTGCATCAACTGCTAGTGGAACTGCACATCATCTCATAACTTTCACTCATCTATACCTTCCATATGTGTTGTATTTTGGGATACTGTCACTAGTGCTCCACATGGAAGAACTGTTGATGTAACAGAATGTGGAATAAAGCATTAAAAAAAAATCTTGGATTGAGGAACATTGTCTGACTGCATGGAACACAATCTGTGAACATCAAGACTGTCACAAGTTAATGGACTAATAGGTAAGGTAACATGTATTATTATATACCTGTGCACGAAACTAACGCCTATACCGTATAGAAGTAATTTTTAGATACCTTATGTACCTGCCGAAATTCAGTGTACGGGCACTGGGTACCCGAAACAGGAAGGCGATACATAAGTATCGACTGTAAATATACATAATAAAGCTAGTGAAAGTGGTACATAAATACATTAATAAATATAAAACATCGAGAAACAAGGTTAAAAATATAGATGAAATTGGCACACCATAGCGCCAGACACGTAGTCAACAGTGAGCCATTGAAAATCAAAACAAACCATTGACTTCACAACGTCATCAAGGAGAGTGATAGCGGAGGCTGATGATAACATTGAGCTATACTGAGACCAAACGGTAACCAGCTAAATATGGCTCACTCGCCCAGCATATGCTTTGCTCCTAGCCAAGGACCACGAATAATCCAACGTCCACGAAGCCTTAGCCAGTATTCTCTAATTAGTATTTTTTACCTAACAAATGTTCAAGCCATCATGGAAAATCATAGCCAAGGTATAGGTATATGATTTGTATACCAACAAATAGACCAGATGTCTAGCTTTCTCACAATGCTTTATTTATAAAGATCCCGTTGTGGTGATTTATAAAGATAAAGGCATTTTCCAAGTTGGAAACTTTTTTTTTTTTTCAATATCATATGCTCCGGAATGGGGTCGCACGCCTTCATTTTGATGTGGCCTACTTTGGCAGCCAACACAAGATGGTGCTAGTGTGCAAGTCCTGCATTGAGATACATTGAGATAAGTTCCCAGGTCTTGGTATTACCTTAGAGACCACATCAATGGTGCAATATACAGTATCTAAACAGTAAACAAAGCTTAGAAGGAACAAGATATTAGGATAAAATATAATATAGAAAGACATGGTTAGTGTGTCTGAATGGAATCTGTTCAGAGATATTTTGGTAAGAAATACTCACCGAATTCGAAGAATGAGGTGAGTATTTCTGACCAAAATATCGAGGAACAGATGGAATTCAGACACACTCACTATGTTCTTTTATTATTATATACCTAGAAATCATTAAGAATACCATTCTACAACTCACTAAATGAGAATGAGTGGTCACGTGGTACAGCGGGTAGTATTATATATATTACGCCACAGTGTGGACAAATGAAATCATTACTGCTGGGGCATAAACCTGAGACATTTGTGCACCGGTATATAATAATATGTTACTTAAACATCACCTTTATAGAGCAGATCTGTTCAGTGTTCACACTGAGACCATCGCGTCAAAACAAGTAGATGTCATTTAAAAATGCCAAGTCCTCATTTAAAAATTAAGTCCTCATATCATCATTTGGGTCCTCATATCATCATTTGGGCCTTCAGTTATAAATTGACTTGAATACCATTTCAATTTTTAAAAGTTAGGCAATTATTCATCTTCCCATGTGTGTATTTATATATATTTCCAAAAAATTTTGTCGCATGATTGTCCTTTTACATGCAAAAATGTAGATTGTACATAATTTATTGGAGTATTCATTCAGCAATGCCATATGTATCAAAATAAACTTACACTAAACAGTTCCATGATAAACCCCTTTATCAATGTAGTTTTGTTGTGGAGGAGAAGATTTTTGAACAAGGCACCATGTTTCTGTCTTTCCTTCTTTGATAGTTTGTACCAGCGTCTGAAAAATAATATCATGAAACATCACAAAATTTCACATGAGTTGTCTCCGTGGAATGATATCAAAAAGCGGAGCTGAGTGATATCTGTAGGGGATGACAACAAATGGCATGTAAACAATTAAATGTCACGTTTTTAACTTCATATGTCACCAGTGGCATATAAATATTTTATGGCATAACCGTGGCATACAGGCCCACCATGTTAAGTCTATGAAGATTTATATGAGGGGTAGGATAAAGACTCCTACTGGTCTAATATTTTACTGGGTATTAAGTTCTTCATTGAATGCCCTAGTGAATATGATCTAAAAAAGATATTGTAATTGCATGTGGATGCTATGTGAACTTCAAATTTGAACAAGTGTGAATAATGTATCACAGCAGACAAGATGTAGAGTTTGAGAAATGCATCATCTATTAGCTAACTTAATTATGAAAGATCTATATGAAACTTTTGTAAAAGATGAAATATGACTGTATGATTATCAAGTGGGCTCCGTTCATATCTTATTATCTGGAGCGGATACATAGGCATTCATGGCCAGACATACTAGACAGTCCACTAATGTCTCAAACATTTTGAAAAGCATCTGCTCTTCCTGACACGATTCTGCATGGAAGGCTCTTAGATAATTACCATCCTAATGCTCTGACAAAGATAATACATTCATGTTGATTGGTTGTATGAAAATAATGAACAAAGACAGGACTGCCCAAATGAGATATATATTCCATGAAAGCAGTATCATTTAAAGTAGCAAGACAATAACATGATAAAAGCTGTGTTTATATTGTGATAAAATTGTAGGGTCGAGTCAGTCTAACGGTTGTCTGTTCACTCCTCACCATCAAGGTCTGACAAAAATAATGCATTCATGTTGATTGGGTGTATCGTAATAACAAAGACAGAACTGCCCAGATGCCATATTTATTTCAGAAATACCTTATCCATTAAAGTAGGAAGTAGCAAGACAAGAGCATGATAAAAGCTTTTTTTATGTTGTGATAAAATGTTGGGGTCGCGTCAGTGTAGCAGTGGTCAGTTTGCTCCTGACAAGAGGATGTGGGAAGTCAGTCCCTGCTGTGTGGTGATTTGGGATGAGCCTGTGCACACAAGTGCTGTGGGTGACACTTGGATTACATAACTCAGCCTGTATATAAGGTTAAGTCTGCAGCAGGTCAGCAGGTCTTCTCTGTCTATCTCTCTGTAAGGAGTAAATCTCTTGGAGTCTCATAAAGGTAGTAGGTTTTTCCGAACCTGTTTCATCCTTTCTCATCTATTATCTCATGCTATTGTTGGAATGATTACAAAGCGTTAATTGTAAGACAGTTATACTTTCAACTGAACAACAATGTCATATGGGACCAGACGGAAGACCGGCCCAGCCGAGTCTGGAAACTCTAGTATTGTAATACTTCATGACCCAATAAACGTGATAAAAAAAATTTTTTTTTAAACCCTCTCTGTGGTTAAACAAGTATATGTGCTGTGGCAAAAAAAACAGATAAGTTCTCTTGGGTTTACTTGGCACTCTAGTGTCAAGGAACTGTAAAGTGATTGTGATCCATTCCAGATTACAAAGAACTTGCATAATAAACATCCTTATCAGGAGACGTGTCTGGTTTTGTGTGATTAGGCCATATATCCATCTATATACAGAAAACATTCAGAACCAACCTATGTGATCCTCATAGGGTGGCATTACACATCGCCAGAATAGATACAGTTTCTCCCAAGGTGGGCTAACCTTAGGAGGCCAGAGCCGGCAACAGCTCAATACAAATTGAGTGATGGTAAGTGACAGATGATAAGGGCATCATGATAGATAGTAGTAATAGAATATGAACAAGTATTCAATTGAACTATTTGATTTTCAAGTATGGGTTATAGACCTTGATGAAAGACATACACATTAGAAATAGGGTGGGTAGGTGTGGTGTAATTTGACCATCTGAACAATGCAAAGAGCAGCGAGGAATGTATATTTATGTGGTACACATGAGGCTCAAGGTAAGAACAGTAAAGGGTTCCTGTTATCAGAATTACAATCAATTAATCCACAATCTGACAAAGTATGATATATCATTGCTTTCACCGAATTGCTCGCAAGGTTTTACTTACTTTTCAAAACTAGTTACATTTTTCTCACATGTCATTGAAGGCAAAGGTTCATAGCAATCTGTATCATTTAATGGCCTTTTGTATGCTGTGTAGAAGAGGCTGCCCATCCACCTGAAAAATAATGACAATGAACATTCAGAGTGAATGTACTAATCAGTTAAACCACTGAAATGTGAAGGTAGCTTATCTTGAAATAAGCCTTAGACTCCAAGGACAGAATATTCTATATTTAAAAACAAGCAATAATACCATTTTTATCTTATTTGACTAAAAAAAGAGAGCTTGTCTCATTATCCTGATCCCTGAACACAATAGAGAGAGTCGAGAAATGGGCAAATACAATTTATTTAATTTTATAATGACCTTATCGACATGAATATTAATAAGGTAAATGTTAATATGAAGTAAGATAAAGAAATGATAATTGACAGATGTATTGATGTCAATTATGTTATGTAAGTACATATTGGATAATTGACCAATTGAGCGAGTTGTCAATTATTATAAGTATGTATAGTTATATACACAATAATGACTGGTTTTGTGTACAAGTGGCCGTAATCTCCGAGTAGTTGACGCGTAGTAATATCCGAGCGATTAGCGTGGATATTACGTCGTCAGATACGAGGAGATTACGGTCATTCGTATACAAAACCAGTTGTTATTGTATTTATTACCTATCTACAAGATTGATAACAAATCTATTCCCATTTCATTCCAAACATCACAGCAGTCTGGCAGTAATTCGGTGTACATACACCAATAATATAGTTCGCCATTAACCTGTACTTTAAGCATGCAAAGTGTAATATGACAGTGATTTCGGATGGTAAATGAGATAATTATGATTGATTCTAAATAATTAGCATTGAAGGAACATTCAAGAAACTTATTTTGAAGTACACAATAATTCAACCTCTTTATGGACAGGACTATTTTTCCGGAATCTCCTGCAGGAAATTCTGACATGCCAGAATCTCCAGGTAGCTAATTCCAGGTGCCCTATACATTTCCTATGGAGACTCCGTAATCGGTGGGTAATAAATAATATGATAATGTAATTATATATATTTATATTATATGTATATAAAATAGCCATACGTGAGTAGGAAACGGAGAAAAGGTGAGGGCTGGTGGGAAGTAAAAATGTATGTGTTTACGGCGTGGAGTACAGGAACCGAGTGGGGGTAGGTGAGAGCAGAGTGGTTGCACATGAGTGCGAGGTTCGCGTGTGATACGCTAGGGGGAAGCGCAGGGTGCGCTATTGAGGGAAAGGGCCAGGGGGAGCAATGACCAACCCTGACCAAAGACCATGGGTCACCCATTTGCAAAAGAAAAGGCTCCGTTGTATAAATCCATGACATACAAAGTAAGCAATATCAATCAAATCCCCATTTTACAGATTCATCTTACCAGAATGTGATCCTTGAGAAGACATTTGCTGACAGAACTGGATGTGGCTTCTTTCTTGGAGTAGGACCATCCTTTTCTTGTCCATTTCTATTCTTCTTATTTCCTGTAATTGAGTTGTAACCCTGGAATAGTTATAAGTATTTTCCAAATTAATTGTAACACTGGAAATTGTCAATTGCAAAATGTATCTTAGAAATTTGTCCACCTTTTAAAACATATCATGGAAATATAGGTAGACGAGGCTGCTACTGCGACTATCAAGCAAGTGACCGGCCTAGCGCCTGTGGGGCGCTTCCCTGAGGTTCATGAATATTAATGAATTGGAATACTTTAACATAGGATGACCCCCATTGGTTCAGTTTATCACGTGATCATTTTCAAGGTTTCTCACTGGCTGTATTCACAGACAAAGAGTGGTGGGAAAACCTTAGAACCAATGGTCACTGGTGTTGTGTATGGTTATGACAGGGTGGAGGACTGTCTCTGCCCCTGTTGTACATTTGCACTCAGTGATGTCCACCCCCTCTGGTGTGTGGGGTGCAAAACTGCTGTGTATATATATTCCTATTTGGACTCTTTATGTTGAGTTTTTTCGTACTTGCTTAATAGTTTCGACCTTGTGGTCTCATCAGGCATTTTGTAGCTAGCCTTTGGGTCTTTCTTTACGTTCTAGGGTTTTTAAATCCCCTAGAAACCCGCTTTTTTTTTGGTATTTATTATGGATTTATCCATTAGAAAAACTTTGCACTCAGTGTGTGGGGCCAGTCAGACGCGTGTCTCCCTCCCGAAACTTTTTTTTCGGGAAAGGAGACACGCGTCTCATATCAGATACCGAGATACCCGCGATATCAACGTATCTAATAAACCAGAAAAAATGTCACACATATCATGGAAATAGATTAAAATGGTAGAAAGCTTGGCAAGAAATAGTTGGATTATTGAGAGTAATCAGAAAAAAAGCTCATTGCAATCAACTGGCTGTGATATACACAATATTACCATGATTTCGATCTGAGTGGCCATATTCTCCGCATAGTTGACGCGTAGTAATACTCCGAAGGATAGCGAGGAGTATTGCGTAGCGTCAACTACAAGGAGAATATGGCCACACAGATCGAAATCATGGTAATGTTGTATTTATTACTTACTTATTTTTAGATTTAAGCATTGAATATGATCGTTAGAAAACTTTTCAACATAGTTAAGAAGTTATGTTTGGGACTACTTTCATCTCAAAAATCCGTATCCTCCTAGGAGGGTACGGATCTCCATATCCTACTCAGTAGCGATCTGTAATCTCCATAGGCTTAGTATGGAGACTCCGTATTAGGTGGGTAATAAAGCTAAATATCTGTAGTAAATGACAATGTATTAGTTTCAGGTTTTTGGTCAAAATCTATTTTTAAGTATGATATTGATATAGGGGAGTAAAAACTTTACTATCTTATGCCCCCCAAATAGTGTAACATACAGAATACAGTAGAACCCTGTGTAAGCAGACACCCTCCGTTCTGGTCCGAAGTGTCCGCTATAATATAAAGTGACATATAAAGTATACAATATAAAGTAACATTTAACACCACAACACCATTCAGTACCACTACATAGCAGTGGATACTATATATCATATCATTACCAAGAGCAAAACAAATCTGAAATAATATCTGTTATTAACTAGAGGATAGGCCAATATCACAGTGTCGTATGGTACCATGTCTAATGACCATAAGCTGATCTCTGGTTCTTGTTTTTTTGTTGTTTTTCTTATTCCAAATTCCAAATTCTACAGAGTAGTTCTTCCACTTGGAATGTGGGGTATTGGTGCATGATATGTTATACAAATATAGTGCCTAATTAATATTCACGATACATACGTAGAATAAAGATGATACAACATTGGTCATAGTGCTGTTATAGTTTCCACATGTTATTTAGTAGTATTGTCCATCATGTCATTGACCATTCTCTTAAATACATTTATATTCGGGGCTCTTTGAGTGTCCGGGTGTAGGGCATTCCATATTTGGACTCCTCTGTATAGAAAGGAGACTTCTCGTAGTGAGCCGTTCTATGCTGATATGGTTTAAACTTGATTTTGCAGCTTGATCTCGTTCTACATGGCCTAGTGTCCAGGTTTTCAGCATAATTGGAGAGTTTAAACATGTAGTGGGTTCTTAATTTATTCCTAAGAATTTGTCCATAGTATTTGCATTTCTTTCCGCAGATGGCATGCTATTCCGCAACTTGCTAGTCACAGCCTCTGTTGATCTTAGGTAATGATTAGAATGTATATGGGCGGCTGCCTTGAGTACAGGTGCATCATATATACATGTTCGACGTTGTCCATTTGCTAAGTACTTTATATTTTTCGAGCGATTATAGGCTAACATAGCTAGGTGGGAGTTGCGCTGCTCTTCAAGTTTATTAACATCGCATGTATTGTGTATGTAATTGTTCGAAATACGGCGTCCCTCATTGTAACATAGCCTTAAACCATGATTCTGGCATATTTGAATTTTGTCCCTGAGTTTTGCATTCACATTTGCGTAAAGTACGTCCCCATACTCTAAGTACGGTAGTATTTTGGTTTGTAAAAGATGGCTGATAGTTTTACTGTTATGGCGAACTTGTGAGATTTAATGACAGAACGAGTACAGGTCCACACACAGTAATTACGTCTGCCGTAAATCACAAGAACTAAGACACAAACACGCCACCTGACGGTTTATATGACTACACACTTTCACGTGACGTCACGAGCATCGGTGCACGCTCCGCAAACGTGAAGTCAAAGCGTGTCGAGTTTTTCAGACCTCTATTCTAACCCTCTTTTAGTCAAAAGTTTAAGTTCTGGTTAACATCAAGTCTACTACCAGATCTTCGACTCCCAAGAGGGTATCTACACCTAAAAAAGCCAGTCAAAACCAGTCAAAAAGACAACTTAATCGAAGAAGTTAAACGAGATGCAATTGCAGATTTCTGAGATGCAGGATGCTATGGCGTCATTCATAGCAGCTCAGACGCAGTCGGGGTCACGCGGAGCCGCCGATGCCACTACCCCGGCACTTGACACGGGCATATTGGACTTATATATCTCAGTAGTCTAATTTTGTGGGTCGCTCTTGCTATTGCTCTCCTTATGTGCTTTTCATATGATAGTGATTGGTCAAGTCTCACTCAAAGATAGTCATATTCATTTGTTTGCAGTAGTGGTATTTCGTTAAGTGTTAGTGACTTTTTTTTTTAGCTCCGTAAATCATTGACTTTGTCTTCGATACCTTTATGGTAAATTTGTTATTTGCACACCATACAGCAAGTGAGTTTAAGTCCAGTTGTAAGTTGGTTTCAATTGTTCCTAGATTGCCACCTTCTAGATATACTACCGTGTTGCCAGCGTAGAATTACATTTCGCTATGTTTAATAGTCTCACTCAAATCATTTATGTAAATCAGGAAAAGGAGTGGCCCCAGGTGAGACTTTGTTTAATAGTCTCACTCAAATCATTTATGTAAATCAGGAAAAGGAGTGGCCCCAGGATGGACCCCTGGGGGACTCCTCTGGTTATGATGGTTTGGGTTGACAAGGGATTTTTCGCTATTGTTCATTGTTTTCTAAGGTAAGGTAGTCTTTAATCCAGTTTGCTAGTTGGGGCAAGATTCCAAGATTTAGAATTTTTTGGTAAAGGATATTGTGATTACCGGTATCAAAAGCTTTTGATAAATCGTAAGTGGTGTCTTTTGTTGCCTCATAAAACTTGTCAGTGGTGGTTTGCCAGAGTTTACTTGCAATCGCTGGGTGTTGTTCTTATTTCAGCCAGATAACTTCTTCCAGTTCATTCAGTTCACGGTCCTTCCACAGTTGTTCACCTCACACTTGATTTTACGAGTGATGTCTTTGATAGCATACAGATTCTTTCGTTTTCTCAATTTGTCGAAGTGCCAGAGTGTCTTTGTGAAAACTAGCCATGCACATGGCAAATATCACTCTCCCCCCAGATCTTTCGCGGCGCTAGCGCTCTGCTTAGTCTCTGCCCCAACCCAAAGCCTGTTCCCTGGGTATCCACAAAGGACAGGTGAGACCAGCGAACATTTCAGATTCAAAACAAGGCAAGTGTCAAAAGTTATACAAGTCAAACAACTCACATATCATTAGTTTGGAAATATAGAACTGGCGTATGGGCCAGATTTGAGCCCAAACAGGCAGGTTGGGGCAGAGATACAAGCGGCCGCAGGAAGTAGAGCGCAAGATCTCTGCTGGGAGAGTGGGCAAATATGTGTTTGGCCGTGGGGCCGCTTATGCCATTAATAGGATCATAGATGTCACATGGATAGAAGTTTGACAATGGGCTATGTTGACCTTAGAAGAATAAACCATGGTCTGTGTGAACTGTTGAGGCTTTTTCCGGCGTAATGTCGAAGGGTAGGTCATCAAACTCACTTGGTGTTAATCTTTTGCCATTGATTACTACTGCGTTACCTCACGCTTTTGCTTCTCTTGCACCACATCGTTTTGCAGCTTCGACGACTAACAGCATGTTTCTTCTTTCTAACATTTCATCTTCTGTTAGATCTGATGTAACATGTTTTGTACCAGTCAAGTTATTTCTGAGTCAGAAGATTTCGGATCGTTGCTGTTTAGCTACCAACTTTACTTTGATCAGTCGAATCCATGTGTGTTTGTTTTTGTTTACATTTGGTGTGGGTGGCTTAGTCCGTTCACGCACCGCGCCGCCTCCGGGTTACGGTACGTGAAGGTCTAACAGAGCATGGCTCTGACTGGCCAGCCACCTTTAGTGAGAGGAATTATAGGGTTGGCTGTTCTATTTATAGGATCAGTTTGACAAGAGGGATACTGTATCATATTGCTGGTTACTGGATCGCAATACACACAAGGTTGGAACCAGCGATCCGCCATTTTCCAGGTGCATGTTGGGAAGAAGGTAGGAATTCCCACCTTAAAATGGCAGAGCAAAACAGTCCCAGTATGAGAGCCTGTGCGCCCTGGCCCTGGCAACAACGGACTGTACTAGAGTCTATGGGTGGCTTCACCAAATGGTAGGCCCCATGAGTCATTGAAAAGGGAAAGAATAAGTTCATTGTTTTAAAAATATCGTGCATGACTTTATGTAATACTTCAAGATCATTCTCTACTGCACCTTTGAAGATCACATTTAGCTGTCTTGCTTGTGCTTGATTGCTTTCAACTAGCTTAGTGGCACTTGCGGAGTCAGCTTCGAGGCCGTCCATTCTCCGATCCGGCCAGGAAGTAGGTGGCGCTCCGAACCCCTCTGGGCGGCCATATCGAGAAGTACCTCCGTAATGCTAAACCTATGGACCGTTCTGACGTCCATTTATGATACATTTTAATGTGTGAGGATGTTTTAAGTAATTCTGAAGAAATTTCCCAGACAAAATCAGACTTCCCTGGTAATTTCAGATCAAATGATTATCTGGTAGCCCCAGTTAAGGCTATAACCGCGATGTCAACAAATCGTCGAAACAAGCGATTTTCTTCGAGTTGGCACATTTAAATTATATCTGAATAATGTAAATAATCCTATTTCAATTATTACAAGTATAGGATGCACATGAGAAGGTTGATTAATATAGGTTTTCGCCATTTTAGACTCTGACAGCGCTTTTTATTCACCAGGCAAGATGGCGGATCGATCCGTTGTCAGGCGAATTTACATATTTTTTAGGGTATTTTGAACCGGAAGTGTCCATCCGGATCGGAGAATTCGTAATGTATTTCCGTCGACTTGCACTCTGGTATGTTTACAATCATAGATGCGGGCACTTAGCTTGTCAGAAAGATCTTTGATTTCAACTTTCTGTGGTTTGTTGTCCTGAATTAGCTTGTCCACTTTACTCGTAATCACCGCATTATCTGTTCGGATACCACTTATTTGTTCTTTCATCCACTCCATATATTCTGTTAGTTCCATATGTGTGTTTGACTGCGCATTCTTGGTTGCCATGTCTTGCTTCGTTTGTTTATCTTCGATACCTCCAGTATTATTGCCTGCCTGGATTGAACTTGAAGAGGATCTGGTTATTCTGTCGCAGCCTGACATTTAAAGTGACAGGTAAGTATGTATATGTAGCTCTACACGCCAATTGGAAAATGCCTATGTTATTGGACAGGAGAACTGAGCAGCTGTTAGTTATTATTTATAAAATGTCCAGTAATAAAGAGATGACAGATGATAGAGAATTAGGGACTAGATCGGATCAGAAAGTGAGGTTTCTTGAGAAAGTTGGTAGAACCAGTTCATATGACAGAAGTCCCTTTCACAGGGGCATTGTCCTTTGGAACGCACTTCCACCACGCGTACAGAAGGCTAGTGACAAAGGAACTTTTAAGAGAGAGCTACGTATGTATAGAAAAACAAATTTGTAATATCTGGACTTAATGTCGTATGCTAACATATCCTTCATCATTCCCTCATTCTTCATAATTGTGAACGAGAATGTAAAAACCTTGATGTAAGTTGTATCACTGGAAGAACTGTTTATTAACAGAAGTGAATAAAGTTTATCCAAAAAAAAATGTAGTCTCTAGTATCTCACAGAGGTGTTATCAAGTATTGGTCATCAATCGCGAGCTATGGTCCGTAAAAAAATAGGGTGTAGGTAGGAGCTCAATCACGGGCATGCATCAACCGGCCATGTTCTCTTTTGCTGGGGCTTATGCAAGGTTAAGTTTATTCCACACAATTGATAACGAGGAGTAGAGAGTATGTTCATCATATATGAATGAGCGTGCAATTATAAATAAATAACAATAGAAAGGTTTGGGTTTCATTCAGTATATATGGATCGTTTTCTGTAACCCAATTGCACCCAGTCAACTTGCCATCATCTGCCTGAGTCTAGGATCCAAATATATCAAGCACCAGTAGGTCAATTTAATAATTCAGTGTTTAGTGATTGGTCATGGTCAGCTGGGCATGCTTCTAATACACTGAGAAACTGGCACCCTGCTCCTCTGCCAGTAGCACAGTGAGCAGCACACAGATAGTGAAGGGATAGTTTTCTGGCAGCATGCTGGAAGTGTATATGTGTCATCACTCTAACCTGTAGATGATGTATATAGTGCATGCATGCACGCTCTAATAGTATCTCACTTTCTGATATCTCGCTCTCCTACCGGGTTAACCCCAGGAAATAGACCGCAGCATATTCTATGTTGCCTAACAACTTGTAACAAACTGTCCGAGATATATTAGTTGCCCACAAGAAACTTCAGCGGAGTGTGCCTGCCTTTATTAACCACCTTTTTTTTTTTTTTTTTAAAACTTTTATTTCAACTGGGTCATACTCAGTCGTATGACTGGTTTCAACGTACGCCCAGATCTTTTCTTTTTTACAAATCTCCTTGTTTGTTTATTTACGTTTACGAAGTCTCCATATGAATAGCATTGGGTTTGAGTATTTGGCTACTAGGAGATTACTGAGGCCCGTAACCTCCTGCAGGAGATTACTGGAAATAGTTCCCAAAACGTCATTGGGCCCCTAGCGAGCGAAACCCGAACTACTACACGCAATGACAACAGCAGACAATCACACAACGTCAACATCAATGTGAATTACAGAATAGTTCAAGTTTGGTGAATTCATCTGTGGCATTGTCTCCTAAACTCCATAATCTGTCACATTACAGTTTTCAACGAGTTCTTACCTAGTCCTATTTCCGTATTTTGGTGTAAAATCCATCCTCTGGTGACCGTATAAAACCAACATGGCGAATTGATTCAAACTAACTGCCACCTCGCGGGTAATATAAAAACTACAGCTGTATATTTTCACCAACTATAGGAGGCGCATCGGTCAAGTTTCAAATGAGCATCGTAATTATTAGCAAGAAATAGTGGTTAATAAATACAATATTAACTGGTTTCAGATACAAGCGAACGCAATCTCCTCGGACTAGACTCTTCGTAATCACCTCACTATCGTTCGGAGATTACTACGTGTTTTGTCCTCGGAGATTACTGCCGCTTGTATCTGAAACCAATTAATATTGTGTATATAATAGGATCTTCATCAACCGAGATGAGGACCGGGAAACAGCAAAAACAGCTCTCCCAGCAGATATCCTGCGCTCTACTTCATGTTGTTGCTTGTATCTCTGCCCCAACCTGCCTGTTTGGGCTCAAATCTGGCCCATACGCCGGTTTTTCAAATATCCTAAGAGTTTTTGGGGGTATTTTGTGTTTTACATGTAACTGGAGATGCACATATATTTTATATGGTAAATAAAATAATCTCATTTCTATTATTAGTTATGTCAAACCAGACACAGCC
Organism: Alentia gelatinosa; assembly: GCA_950022655.1. Classification (NCBI taxonomy): domain Eukaryota; kingdom Metazoa; phylum Annelida; class Polychaeta; order Phyllodocida; family Polynoidae; genus Alentia; species Alentia gelatinosa. Next base: position 142,145,300 of record OX465580.1, on the reverse strand, counting down.
TCTAGGATTACTTTCTGCAGATGAAAGCACCTCATGGTTTGTCAACAATGTCATGTGCTCCTCTGAAGGAGCAGTCTACTTAACTGGGAATTCCCATTATAAAATGGTTTAAGTCTGCACAACCCCTGTGGAGTGCTGACCTTTGATGACCTTTGATTATAACATTGAGACCAATCAAGAGAGCAAAGTGAAGGCGTCCCCCATTTTTAAATCTGCCTTGTGTTGCCGGCCTATTTGTCTATCAAATTGCGTTATTGTTTCAAAGCATGCAGTCTGTCAGTCAAACCTTGCAGGTGAGGCTCAAAGCTTGCATTTTGTCAATCAAAGCGTGCAGTCTGTCAGTATCCAAAGGCACCAGTATAGGGAGCCAAAGTGAACCCGCTGAAACCACAGATACCTGATTACAAAACACCATTTCCGGTGGCCAGTAAGAAGGAGGCTTAGTGCTAAACCTATGGGGCTTTGAGGCTAGACTTTTGTTTTGGGTCTCGAAGTGTTGTTTACTACTATCGTCTCTGAATAACTCTGTCTCGAAGCTACGATGACAGTTGTTAAGTTTATGAAAAATATGGATCTAAAAGATTGGAGAATGACACATATAATCTCGAACCTACATAGTCTAAGTACTGAGCGTCTATACCCGGAAATGGTATTTTGTGACCGGCTATCTGTGTTTGGAGCGGGTTCACTTTGGCTCCCTATAAAGATTCATGGAGTACAGTGCATTCTGTGTGGAAAAACTATACTCTTAGCAGCAGTGTGTATTTACACTCAGTATGTGCACAGGGATATAATGATAGCCAGATACATAATAACCAAGTAGATGTGGCCACCTACAATTTATGAAAGTTTGATAATCATATTTTGATATATTTTCTGAACTTTGTGAGGAAAATGCATGTTGGAATACAGGTATAATCACATTGTTCTCCTATTATTATATATCTTAAACTGTCCGTAAAAATACACACTTTACCTTAATTTTACCTTAATCACACTCAGTGTCAATCTCTCAGTACATTTCTAACAATGCTAAGTCTATGGGAAAATGTGCTTGGTGAGTGAATGTCAATGAGACATACTTGCAGTTGCATATACATGAGACTTGCAGTGTAGTGGTAAGGCCATTCTCTTAAACCCAAAAGTCTTGGGTTCCATCCCCGATTGCGCTAGATTCTTTTTATGATATTCTTTTTAAATGAAAAAGGAAATACGCTAGTGTTGAGAGATTCAATACACAATATATAAACAAATTTGAAACCTACGCTGAATTATATTAGTTTTATCTGTAAACAATGTGTCCTTCGCTGTTTGTTTACACTTTGCATGCCCCAGTATGGGCCCATAGGGTGGTCAAGGCACTGACTCTTAAGTGTCCATAAGATCAGTTATAGATGTCATCTGTCCGCCATTTTAAAATTACCCCTGTCGCATTTCTGTCGGGCTCTTGTCCAATCAGATTGTGTTAGCTCAAGTTGAAAGCACTCCATATGGCCTATCCAAAGGCGAGCTGTACAAGAAATTATGGAATACCACAGCCGTATGATAAATATATTACACCTGTAGCAGCAGTTCGTATTCGTAGTGTGTTCAAGCATAGGTATATAATAATGCATGATATGTATATACTCTTAGCATGTATAACATTTGGTGATAATGTGTTAGACATATAGTATACAAATATTTTTCATGCACATACATTCCACTAATACATCTATAAATACGAACATAGAAGCCATTCCCACCTGCCTATCCTGACAGATATCGTAAAACTGGATGAGGTTAAATCTTGGCCACTGTATTCCACGACTGGAGTTTGGCAAAGTGACTTCATGAGGCGAAGCCGAGTGAAGTCCGGAGCCAGAACTTCAGGAGTGGAATGCGGTGGCCAAGATTAAAACGAATCAGGTTTTGATTTTATCCTACCCTATCTCCTCGATTTTGGAATATTACATGATATATACTGTATGCCACTAGTGGCATATAAAACTCTGTATGCCAGTCAGCGTGGCATATGGAAACCCAGTGTTAAGCCTATGGGATTTTTTATTAGGGATAGGATAAAAAGGGTTACCCATTGTCCTCTGCTTATACACATTATAAGAGGATTGTCTATGAGTGGCTGGATGGTTGTGTGAATGGCTGTGAGACAGTTTTGCAAAGCGGCAGTGGTAGCTGAGGTAGCAGTTGCGGTGGCAGTGTGGCAGCAGTTGCCTAGGCTGGGTGATATCTGATCAGAGTTTGTGCTATATAAAAATACAGGACTAGAATTATAACCAAGAACAATCGTGTTTTCAAAGTGAAATCTATTCAAAGAAATGCTACAAAAGGGTGGGTATATTATGTATATTTGAGGAATCAATGGTCAACTTGGTAGTATAGTTTGTTCACTCACCAAGTCACTAGGCCTTCCCAGTCCTGCGGTGTCTTCAGACAAAATCTTTTCAGCTTCTTCTTGTGGCGAACCACTGATTTTCCTGGTCTCTTTGTTTTTTCCACGCATATTGCCTCAGTCCAGTTGCAGTTTACCCAGCTTACTCCACACCTTTCTTTGTGATGACAGTAGGTGTACTGTGTTTCCGGCGTTGTATTGTCTGAGGAAAATGTCACACGCCCTATGTAGTCTGCTGTGCGCCAAGTTAAGGCAAATGGGAACTTATTATTTACGCCAAATGATAGATAAATATCCATGACGAAAACAAAGGTTTCATGCTATGATACTTTACAGTATTTATTGACCAACTGACTGAGTTATAAATGGGCATTTTAAGCGTACTGAAATGGTAGACAAATGGTCTTGTCATTTGCTCTAATTTGCTCTCTTTTTCTCCACCGCCTGAGACCCTACATTCGTTTCAGCTGTTCCTCTCAACCTTGTGAATGGGAGTGATTTCCTTTGAGTCAATCACCTGTTTTGATGAAGGTTATGATGTAAGGTGATTACTGTGTAACCATCTCAACAATTGATCTTATTTACCCCATAATATATTCTGTATTAGATTTGGGTCTGCCTTATTCAATACATCAGAACTACTCCAGGTCATAGGTAGGCAGAACCATGGGAAGAACTGACATTCATAGATGTGGAGGTTAACAAATAGAGCTAAGGCATGTCACCAAACTAGGTCAGTGTTTATGCTAGGTTTCCCATGGCAATGTACATACTAACATAAATGCATTATAGTATATATAAGTCAGTGGATACTCATTGCCCTCCACAAATGGACCTGGGACAGCTAACTAGGTCAGTATGTAGTAATGTATACTAGGTTTGCCATTGACCTGCTTCATGGTAATGTTCACACTAGCATTAACACAATATAGTATATATGAGTGAGTGGATGACCTCTATACAATGTTGTAGACACTATATTGCCCTCCACAATGTGGTAGTTGCTATGAGTACTATATGAAATACCAATTTCCACATTCCTATGAAAAGCTCTTGGTCAATAGTATAAAACTAAAAAACCACAATATAGACTCACATTTACCTTCTTTACAAATGGATCCTTGTTAAAAGGATCAGATATAGGGTTAGTATTTGTGTCATGGAGGGCTAAGAGCATTCAATGTTGTGGGAGTGACAGGCTCTTCAAATTGGGTATTCACAATGGGGGAAGGGGGTGGAATTCATCTTAAGATATCTGTCTGCAGTGCCTTATAATTCGAAAGATTTGTATTTTTTGTAATTGGCAGAGAGCCCTTATTTTCATTATAAGGACAAAGTATTTGCATTTGAGTGAAGTATGGTAAGTCTGAGATGATTTAGATTAGCTGTTCTATGACTCTTGGGGTTGTCAACTCAAGGTTTAATACCAAATGAGAGTCTGGTTGGCTTCACAAACCTTTGTGAGTGTTTATAGTCAATATTTCTGATGACTTTTAGTCCAGGTAGAGCTGATTAAAAGCACTACCTAAATCTAGCTTACTGAACAACTTGGGCTTTTTACCACCAAAACAAAGTTTGGCTGCATTTGGTAGTTTGTATTCATTATCTTCGATCAACTCTTTGACCTTCTTATAATCACCCCAAACCCGTATATTACCCCTTTTATCCTTTGGAACTAAAACCGCTGGTGAAGCCCACTGCGAAAAAGTCACAGGCTCAAATACCTTTGCCTTTACCAATTTGTTGTATGCCTTCTCTGCATGTGTGCAAACCATCTAGGAAACTGGCCTCGAATTCTGAAATAAAGGTTCTGCATTAGCTTTCAGTTTGACACTAGCAGTGAAACCCTGGATACCAGAATTATCTGTGTCAAACAACTCTTTGTTTTTGTGCAACAACTTTTCCAATGTTCCTTGAATTTCTGTTTTTCAATAACCCGAGGCTGTGGTTTGTTTTGGTGCACATAAAATATTTCAGCCCAATTAAGTTTAACCTTGGCCGGCAAGTCCCTGCCAAAAAGACAAGGTTTATTACCTCTTACCACCAATTGATTAATTTCTATAACTTTGGACCAATGAACACTGATGGACACATGTACGACCCCGACCATTGACCCTTTGTCACCGCTGTAGCTATGAAGGTGAACCTCTGAAGGCTGAATAGGATATTTTGACAGTTTATGACAATAGACAATCTCACTAATGGTAGAAAGAGATGCTACTGAATCAATCTCCATCTTTATGGTTGAAGTGTCAATTTTAGCATCAACCACAAAGGGGTCAATCCTAACAACATGATTTATGTCAGCAGGTTCCTTACATTCATACTCTGGTTTTAGGTTATGCATCCCAAATGTGGCGGATGAGTCAGAGGCAGCATCATCCACTTCATCCACCTACATGTGCTGTGTCGGTTGCTCACAAAGTCCTTGCTGCTTCCTCTTTGGTGGGCCCAAAAACTGGCCCAGACGCTCTGATGTGCACACCAGGGCGATGTGGCCAAGATATTGGAATCAGTGGCACTCTGCGTCCTTGAAGTAACAGTCACTGGGTGTATGATTGGTGTTGCCACAGATGTGGCACGGGTCTCTCCTCTGAGATCCTACTTTACATTGGCTCTGAGATTTCTTGAGATTAAATAGAATCGAGAAACTACATTGAGTAAATATTTGTTTTTAATTACGCAATGCTACAACAACCAACAACGCAATACTACAAGATAGAGTTTCTTGGCGAGTAGACTATGTATAATCTAACATCACTCAGAAGTCCTTGAAGCAGTGAAGAGAAACAAGGACTTAATCAAAGTCAATTATCTGCTGTCGGGTCTACAGTAGTTGTGGCTGTATTTATCAGGGTTGAAAGAGGTGGGTTGGTCTGTACTGGTGCTGCCATCCTTTTTCTCTGACTGCTGTCGCCCACTCGATGAGCCTCAGCTGAGGCCACTGACATCTTACTACTCCCTGCCATGGCATCTTCATCTGCTGTACACTTAGCTTGAGCAGTCTTTTTGTCAAGGTTGGCTGTAGCAAGTAAATCTTTTTCATCTTAGAATTTAGACCAATTACTTACATGTCCCTGAGGCCCTCTTCCAAGAACCCCCTGAAAGTACATGTTGACCAAAGGGACCTCAAGTGACTAGTGTATTGTGTAATGGTTTGATTTTCCCCCTGGCGTGCAGTAAATTGGACCGCTCAGCAATAATGACAGGATCAGGGCCATATATTTTAGTCAAGACAACCTTAGGCTGAGACCGTCTTAAGACCAAAGTGTGCTATGGAAAAGATATCTTAGAGGATCTTTGAAATAACTTGGGCTGAGACATCTTTGGGGTGTCATAGGTGTCTTTTAGTCAAGATTATTTTGAAATATCTTAGGCTATCTTAGCTCAAGATTGCTCCAAATGGTCTCAGCCCAAGACAAGGTTGGAGGTGATCTAGAGGTGTCTTTGAGGTATCTTAGGGCTATGTGACCACATGAGAACAAGAAAACAACATGGTGACAGCCACAGTCACAACCACAACCACAAACACAGCCACAATCACAGTCACAGTCAAAACCACAGCCACAACCACAACCATAACCAAAGCCACAACCAAAGCCACAATCACAACCACATCACATCAACAGCCACAACCACAACTGCAACCCAACCGCAACCATAACCACACACACATCTACAGCCAAAACCACATCTACAGCCAAAACCACAACCACACCCACAACCACAACCACATCTACAGCCAAAACCTCAGCCACAACCTCAACCACATCTGCAGCCAAAACCACAACCACACCCACACCCACACCCAAACCCAAACCCACATGCAAACCACAACCACATCTACAGCCAAACCACAGCCACAACCACAGCCACAGCCACAACCACAGCCACGTTTCAATGAACTTTTGTACTAATATAGGATATCATATGCTATCTGAGAAATTACTACCATTCAATCATTCACATTTGTATATCACTGTTTTGGGTACTTAATCATAGATTTGTACTGATTTTTTTCCTGAAAATCTATTTTTGAAAAATCCAGGTTATAAGCTGACCCCTGACTCAGCTGATTTTTTCAAAAATCTCTAAAAAAAATTGGCTTATAAGCAAGGTTTTACCTTAAACCTCATTCATGGATAGGAAAAAGTATTTTGGACCTCCCCACAGACCATCAGCTTCATTCAATGGAATCATTTTAATCTTTTCCAAATCTCCATGAGGCAGTAAATTCCACATGAAATATATTTCCAAAAATCTTACCCAAACTGACATCCATGAATTATAACTGCATTTTGTTCTTTTCAAATGCCGGACACATTTACTACCTCAAATAATTTTTGAAGTTATTTTCTAATTTATCATATAAAACAATAATTTTGTAAATACTGGAAAATGATGCCTCAAGGCATCACCCAATCTGGACTGGTGATGCCTTAAGGCATCACCCGATCCTGTGTGGTGATGCCTTAAGGCATCACCCGCAGCTAATGGGATAACAGAGACTACGATTCGGAGAGTGACGTTTATATAATTTCGCTGAGACCCATTGTTTTAGAGTGTGTGTGTACATAAGGTTCGCTGGTCTTGGACGTTCCAGAAGAGATTTCTCTGGGTGCCTATTAAAACTAATGTAATATAATACGGGACTCGCTTGTTCCTAACCTGCAAAAGGGTTCATGGTCGGAAGCAAACGTCGAAGAAGATTGTCAACATGCACTCGTCTAAAAGTGTATAGTGATCAAATATCAAGGTATTTAACGTGAGACAACCATGTGATACAGTTTAGATAGCTTAGATATACAGTTAGATACAGTTTTAGATTAGAATTTAGATATACAAAATAAATCTACCCAGTGTCCCAAAAATGGAACTATGGTAGCCAACGTAATTTGATGTTGACAACACCGAGCGGTGAAGTAGACCTTCAGTGTTTGTTGATATCGATTGATTTTGTATATCTAAGCTATCTAAACTGTATCATGTTCATCCTCATCCTCTGATCGTTATAATATTATATTTTGCCTCGATATTCGCTAAATACACGAATGAATTCATTCCGTATAATATATATCTCACAGTCGAACTGGCGAGTCGAGGACGTTCGCCATTTCTGAATCTGGCGCACCGCACTTAGCCTCGGCCTCTCGACCAATGAGATTGTGTTATTTTTCAAAGCACTCCGTATGTCAGTCAAAGCACTTTGACGGGTGGACTGTTACACATAAATAAAAAAATATTAACATACATTGTATACATGTACTTATCCATTGGTGTATAGATGAAATATATGCATTTTTCATGCAGTGTATTGAAAATATCATGCTATGGAGAATAAACTGTTGTTAGCAATATTTGTGTGTTAGTGTCTTTGTGTGTCTTTGTGTGGTTCTTCCTGGCCTAGAACTAACCTGTCACTGCACGAAACTTGCTGCTTTACATATGTATCCGAAACGCATCTAACTGTAGGATTTTGCGTCTAGAAGTTTGACCTATTAGACGTCTCGTAGACACCTTATCTAGTGGCGTCTACAAGATTCTGATAGTTCCAGTCTCTGCCACTTGGGGACACTACTGTACCATATTTCATATGTCATTAGCCATTAAGCCCTTTGTATATCGAAAATCCAATGTTATTTTATCAATTTTGATATATTTATCATCTTTTCATTAAATATGTATAACAAACCCAGCTTTTTTGTTTTTTTAACGTTTTTCTAATAGATTTGACATTAAAACACCATGCCTATGTGTGGTCAGTCTTAATCTAGCATATAAGGACCTTCTTCAGTGTTATAGCTGACTACTGAAATCGTCTTACCCCCGGCAGCGGGCATGGGCGGGCATGGGCGGGCATGGGCGGGCATGGGCGGGCGGCAGGAGGTGGGGGAGGGTTTCCCACTGAGTCAACCTGTACAAACGCGGCGGGCGGCGGGCGGTGGGCGGTGGGTGGCGGGCAGCCGGGGGCTTCTCACTGAGGCTGACCGGCACTCTACCGACAGTGAAGCTGGGCGGCTAGCGATGTTGGGGCAGTGTATATATAACACACCGTCTGTTCAACCTGTGAATACCCCCTCCCCTCCGACTCCTACCCCTGCCTACTGGGCACAGGGCTTCACTGAGTGAATAGGGATACCCCCATACACCTGGGTAAAGGGGGGTTGGGTGGTGGGGTGTCGGGGGGCGGTGGGGGGTGGGGTTGGGAGGTCGCGGGTGGCGGGTCAGTGTTGGTGCAACCTCTACCAACACCCACAGGACGGGGCGGGCCGCGGGTTTTTTTTTGGTATCATATATACGCCTGGCGTATATATATCGCAGTTTTATCGCAGTTTTATCTTGGATACGCCAGGCGTGAAATACAGCCAAGTCGCGCGCGTCTACATATGGAAACTACCTCGTAGACGCCCGAAACGCAGACGCGTATAAGGGGTGTATACAAGTATAAACAAGCCACGATACAGCCGATACGTGCGTTATCGCAATGGCGTATATATGTGTAAAATAGTGGTTTTCGTGCAGTGTGTGATTTGGAAGATCACAGGGTAACATTATGCAATGTTGGGTTAGTTCAAGGATTAAGGTAAGGTAATTAACCTTACCCGGCGACTGCTACATTAGCAATAATAGACATCTTTACTGCTCAAAAGAAGTATTTCAAAACATTATACACAGATTCTTTTAGCCAAGCATTTACTTCTGTTACATTATACATTTGGTTTTACAGTTGATTCATTCCTCTTTTATAGGTGATGGTACAGTATTTCTTACAGTTCAAGTAAATTTATTGTGCTGCTAATTTTGATCTCTGCTATAATATATCATTAAGTAATGCATGTATTATGTAAACTGTATTAGTTCAATAGTTTGCTATTGACAGAACATATTTGTTGAGAGAATGTGTACTCAGGTAAAAACTGAGGGTAACTCTTACCGGCCTCTGGCTGAAAGTCTTCACAGTATTGATAAAGAAATAAAAAAAATGGTTGTGAGACTAATACCAGTTTAAATAGTCTTTCTTTTTTCTGGTATTTAATTAAAGTTAAACTAGAGTAGTAGATTTATACCTTATGATATACATTGTCTAAATTAAGTTTATATCATGGATAGTCTTGTGATGGTCACAATCAGTTCATTAATGACACTAGTCACAATAATGTAGACAATATTTGTATCATAATAGTTAATGATAAAGACTTCAACTGCTGGGTCTAATTAATGTTGTCAAGATTAACACAACTTGATATACCTCTCTGCTCAGAACAATGATCAAGATACAGATTTGATCTTCTGATTCCAAACAAGGTTGATACAAAGTCTCTGAAAGCTCTAAACAAATAGATTAATTAGATGATAGATATTAGACTAAGACATTAAAAATACATTAAGGCAGAGTAGAATACATTATAAGTAACATGAATTTTAGTTCAGGAGGCATCAGTATATCCTCCACATACCACTAACACAACCAAATAGAGGGGATAGGGGTTGGGGCACTGTTATATATCTCCATCTCCCCCTTAGAGTAACATGCCTTCATGGATGTCTGATCTGGAATGCGATGAATATTAAGTTTCCCACACTTACTCTGATGCAAAAACTTCTCACTTACAATAGCTCTGTAATTTCATGAAGCTCTGGTATGAAAGTGTACATATCAAGGCATCTTTAGATGACATTAACTTCATGATATCAGTCTTGTCATACATTTTCACTTGTTTATATACATCTAGTTTGCTAGATATTAACATATTAGCCAATAAAAATGAAGCCTTTAAAGCTGAGATACAGGAACCACTCCTAATGATAATTTCAGAAATGCTGCCCTCTCACACAGTGAGAAGGCAGCCTGTGTGTACAGTGGTCAGCATATGCAACAGTATTTTTGTTGTCTTTTTAAGCTTTTATTGCCTTCAACTTATTACAGATCGCTCTTGCAAGCACTAGCACATACAATTATTGTTATAGATGATATTAGAAAAAAGTATGCACAACAATGTAGTACATACAAAATAAACAACAATAAACAATAGTATACAAAATACACAATGTTCACATTGTATTGTAAATGTCCACCTGGATGCTCATGCATCTTATTGTTGTTATCAATAATCACACAGCTGGATCTTCTGTTAAGAGTTGTTTTACTCCTTGTTTAAACTTCCCCTTCGATGCCGTAGTTGACACTGCACTCAGCACTGAGAGCAGGTATTTACAGGCCAGACTCATGGTAGCTAGTTCACAATGTAGGACCCTGCTAGCTTCAGGTGGGCCATGGAAGGTAAATCCTATATAACAGACCTATAGGTTTAAACCTGTAATATATTTCAGACCATGGTTTTTCCCTGTAATAAACTGTATTTTGATAACGGTTCAGACCTGTAAATACAGAGGAGCAAAGCTGTATGAAATATACTATATGTACAGCCCTTTGTCATACATATACCAGAAATCTTGTTATTGAGGTTCTTGAGAATTGTTATATGTAGAGGGCCACCTATAGAGTATGTATACAGAATTTCTGAAATTTCAAACCTCCAACCCCTCCTCCCAAATTTTATGCAATTGATCAAAGAAAGAGCATATGTAGAATTTCCTAAATCCTTAACCTTTCAATCCCCCCCCCCCTCAGTGCACATGGCATTTTATGAATGGTCCCTAGAAGATTATGAAAATAAAAGTGAATATTTTGTATTGCCTACCATCATATATTCTCTATCGGCCTATTGGCTTATCAGTATCATTAATAATTATTATAAATGATATGTGAACATTTAAGTTTTTCAACTCTAATGTTATTAGTTCAAATTATTTTACAGGAATACTCATCAGAATCTGACAGTACATCTTTCCCCTACCGCTATCACGACCACAATGTAGGGAGCTGGGCCAGGCGCGTTTAGATCCCGCGCTGTAGCCGACCGACCCTGTTTCGCTGGTTCCTATTGGATCATTCCCGTGTCCGTTCTGAGAGCTTGACTGTGATTGGTTTGAGTCGCCTCGGGTTTGGCGCCAGTTTCTGGTGCCTGCACTGTTGTTTTTATGGGGCTCCAAGTGTGTGGGTGTTGTACTATGGGAATTCTTTTTCCTGGGGGTTTGTTTATTTAGTTTGGGATGAACTCCTATTCATCTGATGTCCTGAAAGCCAAGTTCGTGGAGCCCTCATTTAGTGACAGTGGGGCCTGCTTACATCCAGTCTCACGGCAGTATTGTCTTGGTGAGGAGTAAGACTTCAGAGCCAGCTCAGTGAATTGGCTGAGTACATCGGCTCCTAACTGAACCACCTTCTGGTAGAACATTCCTTTACAGTTCTGTAGGAGTTTGTATGGATGGTCAAACTCAACCAGTTGACCATCATCTAGCACCTAGAAACAGGATTTGATTTAATGTTTGTCGATTTGAAGGTGAAGATGATTAGTTCAATTAGTAACAAAGGAGAAAATAATATGCTTAAAGTAGACCTGTATGAGGCATAAAAAAATGTGTTACTTGTACCAGTGTTTATTGAAGACTTGATACAAAGTTGATATTCTTAGCCTAATTTATTTTTACATCTCAAAGGTTTAGAGTACATATATTAAATGTATTACTTTTACCTGTGTATTTCGTGCAGATTATGATTAAAATAATAGATATATGGATTTCAAATATAACCAATGATTCTAAAATTCTTCATTTGTTATATCATATAAATCTTGAAATGATGTAATACAAAATGGCACTTACCATGATCTTGTCATATGTGATGATGGTGTTTATGCGATGTGCAATTGTCAGCACTGTGGAATTGGAGAACTCAGTCTGCAGTGTAGCTTGAATAATTCTGTCAGTTCTGAAATCAAGGATATGATAATCTAAAAGAAAGGAAATAATATTTAGCCAGCATATGAAAGGTTACCCCTCTTTGATATAAGCAACATAAACGATATAATAGCAGCATGTATACAATACAGTATATATATTCCTTTTAACCCATTTGCGCCAGGTGAGTTCTTAAAGCATCGAGAAGCACTAATCTTAAAATGCATTGAGGCATCAACTGACTATTAGTAAGGCATGAGATCCAACACATTCTGACAAGATTTAAAAAAAATAAAATACAGAAACTACGAAATCTGTGTTATCTTATTTCAGAATTTTAAGGAAACAAAAAAAATATATTCAGGACAGACTGTCATATCACATTGTGAAATGATATAATTATTACAATCGGCCCATAACCTGGTTCCTAGCTGTATGCATAGACTCTACTACCCAGGGTGCTGTTTAAGAACTTACGAGGGAGAAAATAAATGGTCGTTCGATTCTCCTTGGCCCAATATCGTTTAATAAGGGCTAGGAGAATTCCTGAAGGACAAACGAGGGAGAGGATCAATAGTGAGGCATGAAATATCGTTTAACAAATTTATCCCCCAGTGGATGATTGTCCTCCACATGGTCCTACGTCGTCCAAAAACGGACAATTAAACGACACGTACAGGGGGTGTCGTACAGGGAGCTTGTACCTCTGTCCCTGGTAAAATATGTTTACTGGAAGAGAAACGTAAGACTTGCAGAGACCAGCGGATATAAGCGGATATAAACGGAAAGATTACGGTAAAGGAACGGAGGTATTTCTTGTGTTACGTTTGTGTTACGGTTGTGTTACGGAAGCATTACGGAGAGCTTTCTCACTAGATATACAGGTAGGGATGTGCTATATCCTACATCCTACATCATTACATCCTACTTCCCTACATCCTACATCCCTACATCCTACATCCCCACGTCCTACATCCTACATCCCACATCCTACATTCCTACATCCCTACATCTTACATCCCCAGATCCTACATCACTAAGTCCTACATCACTACATCCTACATCACTACATCACTGCATCCTACATCACTACATCCTACATCCCTACATCCTACATCCTACACCCTACATCACTACATCCTACATCCCTACATCACTACATCCTACATCACTACATCACTACATCCTACATCACTACATCCCTACATCCTACATCCCTACATCACTACATCACTACATCACTACATCACTAAATCCTACATCCCTACATCCTACATCACTACATCCTACATCCCTACATCCTTACATCCCTAGATCCTATATCCCTACATTCCCACATCCTACATCCCCACATCCTACATCCCTACATCCCTACATCCTACATCAATACATCACTACATCACAACATCCTACATCACTACATCCACATATCCACATATCCCTACATCCCCACATCCTACATCACTACATCACTACATCCACATAGTGATGTAGGATGAAGGATGTAGTGATGTAGTGATGTAGGATGTGTGGATTTTGGATGTAGTGATGCAGTGATGTAATGATGTAGGATGTAGTGATGTAGGATGTAGTTATGTAGGGATGTAGGATGTAGTGATGTAGTGGTGTAGGATGTGTGGATTTTGGATGTAGTGATGCAGTGATGTAATGATGTAGGATGTAGTGATGTAGGATGTAAAATGTAGTGATGTAGGATGTTGGGATGTAGGATGTAGTGATGTAGGGGTGTAGGATATAGGGATATATGGATGTAGGGATCTATGAATATATGGATGTAGGGATGTAGGATGTAGGGATGTAGGATATATGCTTCTGTAAAGTTTCTGCAAGCTTTCCGTTACTCTTCCGTAAATATCCGTAACTCTTCCACAATTTTACGTTAATCTTCCGTTTGCGTCCGTAACTCTTCCATACGGGGTGTGTGCTTACGCGGGGTGTCCGCATACACCGGGTTAAATAAAACATCTAACAGAGGAGGAAATTTCCATTCCGAGCAAAAGTGTCCGCTTACGTGGGGTGTCTGTTAGGCTGGGTTCTACAGTATAGATATATATATGTATATGCTTCCGTAAAGGCCCGGCTCCATCAGAGAGACGGATTCGTTGCAAGTCCATAAAAAGTCATAAACGCCGGCCGAGGGTCATAAAAACGGCCCCGCCTGTCGCATCGCACACGATCTCCCCAGTGTGGCCGGGGTTGCGCCTGTGTGCGATGCGAAGAATCCGTCGCATCGCACATCATGAAATGTTCATGATGTGCGACGGATCCATCGCACAGGCATGGAGTGCTTCCTACAGTTAGTATGTTCAAAAGCCTGTTGTATTCGAGCAAGGGAGTCCATACCACTTGTACACATGGTGTGTCCTGTGGTGAATGATAAGCACATACTGGTATGACAGCACCAGGCCTTAGAAGGTGTGATAGCAAAACAAGCTGTGAAAACGAAAGGCTGTGGCTGTAGGTGTTAGCCTGTGCCCATTTTATTCTTTTTCCTTTCCTAAATGTAATTCTCTTTGTTGCTATCAACATTATACATTATATAAATAATATAATATATAACGTGCATGTATTTCTGATCGCTCATTGAGACGACTCCATCGCACCAGTGTGGCATACCCTGGCTTTTCCTGCGATGGATGTCGGGTTCCTATCGGGGTATATTGGGGACCTTATTGTAGTAGGTGGGTGCGGCCTCCCACTATAGTGACACTGTGTCTGACATTGAGCTCAATGACAAGAGTGAGCGATAACCAGGGAGATGGTCGATTCGATTATTTATTTTGATTAAAACATTATATTTGAGATGTGACAACTGTCCAGGAAAGGTCTAATATCTTGTACTACCTATAAAAGATAATTCTATTATGAAAATATATCATAAATATTAATAAATCTTATCGAAAACTTGATTTTATATTCTCCTATATATCACAGAAGTATCCACGGAACTAGCCGCAGGACTGAATACACTGGTGCCCTGCCGTGTCCGACACTGATCTCCTTCCACAGACGATCTGGGTCAAAGTTAGGAGAATTTACAGCAAGGAGAGGAGAGTCCACGCAGGACCTCCCTTATTAAACGATATTCACACCGGATCCTCCCCAGTGTCCTCCCTCGCTGCTGGTCTCCTATCGTCCAGACCAATTCTCCCTCGTAACTTCTTAAACAGCACCCAGGTGTATGAGGGAAAACTCTGCCACAGGCACCCAGTAAACGGGTTATCATAACACTGTGATCTGTGCCAACCTGTTGTCTACATTTGCCGTTGCCTCATCTACTATGATAATCTTGTTCCTCCTCATCAGAGCACGAGCCATACAGAGCAGCTGCTTCTCGCCAACACTGAAGTTATCGCCAGCCTCTCCAACCTCAGCAGACAGACCTCCAGGAAGACTTGACACCTTCTCTTTAAGTGCAACCTGGAGACACAAACATTTTTTCTTGCTTCTCTCTCTCTATATGATAATTGTACTGATTGAGTATCACATACTTATACAGTCTCAATATACATAGAAAGGGTAGAACCTATACTTTTGTGTATTAGAATTGAGGCATATACACATGAATTTGTAAAATTTCTTACTTTCAGGATCACTCCAGATTTTAAAGAATCATAGAGTTCACCCTGAAGCTATCCATTATGATCATAAATTCATCCTCTAATCATTGAAATTTACTGACTTACTTATCGCAGGGGAATTGACTGTGGACAGTTCCTTGCAATTCTGTTCCCTTCCTCATCCAGTCAGGGGCATTTTACAGCAAGAATGTCATATACAAATTTTTGGACTCAACATGTTTGATATTTCCCCTTGCAATCATGGAGTGTCTCCCAGACCGATAAAACATAAAAGATTTACCTGGTTTAACGCTGACCAGAGCTTCGCATCATCAAATTCTTCAAAAGGGTCTAGATTCATTCTGAGTGACCCTGTGAAGAGCACCGGATCCTGTAAAATAATGTATACACAGTACAAAAATTAGAAATATTACATTGAATTTTTAGTCAAGCAAAATAGAAAACCTCAATTAGCATTCACTGGACACTTTCGAATATGCTGATCAAACAAAGATATATTACCTGTGGTATGATAGATATGTTTCTTCTCAAGTCATCCAAACCCATTTTTGTCACTTCTATTCCATCAATGTAGATGTTACCAGTAGGTTCAACCATCCTTAGCAGACTGACAAATACTGAAGACTTCCCTGCTCCAGTACGTCCTACTATTCCTACCTGAAACCAATCAGGTAAAGCTATTGAATAAGATCATACAAACGTGGATAAATTCAATTTGATTAAAATCTGAGATATTTCCAATCCAACTCATTTTAGCACAAAATAACATTTGCTGAATACGTTAATCCATATTGCTTTGAGTTGCTACTTATGGTCTAAATTATAGTTTGTTTGATTTCAATAAAAAAATCAGTTTTTTTATTCAATGTTTATTCCAAATGTTTATGTAAGGGTATGACTTGGCGTTTTCGATCCTACCCCTATCGCATTTACGACCACAATGTAGAGAGTGTACGGGTAGGCGAACTGGAATTCGCGCGTTCTGTTGTCAACCCCGTTTCCTCGATTCCCATTGGTCGACGTCGGAGGCTCTTCCGTCGACTGTGACGCTGTTCTTTTTGCACCCCCCGCGGGCCGGCGGGTGCGAGTGTCGATGATTATGGCAGGTCGGATGTGTCGTAATGTGTGTAAAATCTGTTCTCTCTTGTTGTCTTGTTGTCTTTGGTCTCTGTTTAGTGTGATATGGTGGTTTCTTTGTTGTTCTTCCTCTTTGTGGGTTGGTTCTGATGTTTGATTGTGAGTTTGTTAGATGTTAGTGGGTGAGTTTTATGTGCTATTAGGTTAGTGGTTAGTTTCTTTTTTGTAATAGTGTCAAATGGCATTTGACATTATTTAATGTGCTGGAAGATTCTGTCGTTTGTTTGTCTCGACTTATTTTATGTCAGGGTGGAGAAACGGCGTTCTCCATCCTTTCCTGATTTTTTGATTTTCTGGTGTATAGTGACGTTGCTTTATATATATCGTGTGGTCGATTTGTCAACGGCCATCACTGGGTTCGTTTTCTTCGGATGTTCGTTCTTGGTCGTTGTTTTACACACATTTTTATTGTTTATTTGAAGATTCGTGTCATTGGTCTCTCTGGCGGAGGCCAACCTTTGGCTTTTCTGGTTCGGTGTTACTATGGGAATGTTTTTAACTCTGTGGTTTCGACCTCGGCGGGTCTCATCAGGTATCGTGCGATAGTGTGGTTATTCTTTGGTGTAGATGGCTAGTGGTCTTTCCTCCCTGTCCTTGTCTTCGGGGAGGGGGATTGTTTCCCGTTCTTCTCTCTCTACATTCAGCCGTTTTCCTACTTCCTCCACTTGAAATGTATGTGAGTAAATTTTCTCCGTTCGTTTAACCTTGTGAAGAGGTTTGCGTTGGGAGACAATTTATGACGTGGCATTGGTGTGGTGGCTGTAGGTTAATCCAATTTTGTGTGTCTTTGCCCTTCATTCGTTTTTTTATCCATATCTGTTATCCATTGTGTTGAGTCCTTCTGGAGCTTGTGTTTTCAGTTTGTGAATCCAGTTGAATTCTATTTTGTTTCTCAATCTGCTTGCTTCGTTGCTGTTTGGGTGTCTAAAGATGTAGTCTAAAATGTGTACCTGCACATCGCTGCGCCCGTTGTGGTCTGTTTGATTGTAGTGTGCAGGTACGTCGTTCTTGCCGTCGTTTTTCCTGATGCAGTTCAGATGCTCTCTGATTCTTTCCTTAATTTTTCGTTTTGTTTGTCCTACATACTGAATTCCACATCTCTTGCATTCCAGGCAGTAGATTAGGTTGGAACTGTTGCAGGTCCCTCCCATTTTCGTTGTATGTTTTTCCTTCGTGCTTCTTGAAGTTAAGACCCCACTTGTTTGTAGGATGTCACAGTATTTGCAATTTTTCTTTTTGCAGATATTTCGTTCTTTCTTTGGGTCTTTGTTGGTCGTCCTTTGTTGTGTGTTTGGTTGGTTGTTGTTGGTCGTTCCTATTCCCGTTCGGGGGTGTCCGTTTGGTTTGTAGTTGGTCCTGGCTCTGACTAGATGGTCTTTTATGTTCTTTGGTCGTTTGTATCCTTTGGTTATGTGTTTTCGATGTAGTCCTTTCGTGGTGATTGACTTAGCCAGTAAGTCCCAGTTTTTATCCACGATGTCTCCAAGTCGTTTGTCGTTTTCTCTATATGTGGTGATAAGGTATACTTCGTTGTTGGCCTCTTTGTTCTTGTCCTTTTTGTTTCCTTCTAGTAGATTGGTTCTTTCCTGCTCGTCTACTCTCTTTTTACAGCTTTGTAGTATTTTCTCTGGGTAGCCCTTTCGTCTGAAGTTGTTGAGTTTTTCTTCGCTGTGTTTTTCGTAGTCTTCGTCTCTTTGGCATATTCTTTTGATGCGGAGTAGTTGTGAGTAGGGGAGGCTCCTTTTCGTTGCTGGTGGGTGTGCTGAGTCAAACTGAAGGTAGGTGTTTGCATCCGTTGGTTTTTTGTACAGGTCGGTGTACAGCTTTCCCGTTTGTTGATCCACTTTCACCAGTGTATCTAGGAATGGTATTTCTGTTTTTGAGAATTCTGCTGTGAACTTGATGGTGTTGTGTTGTTGGTTTATCTTCTCTATCCATTCCCTGAGTGATTCTTCTCCATGGTGCCATATCGCGAAGATATCATCTATGTATCGTAGCCAGTGGGTCGGTTTCTTGCCTGGAAGTTGTAGTAATTGTGTTTCTATTCGTTCCATGAATAGGTTGGCGTAGGAGGGGGCAAGTCGTGTTCCCATCGCTGTACCACTGATTTGTATGTAGTGTTCACCATTGAAGACTATATTATTGTTTCGTAGAACTATTTCCAGGAGGTTCGTTATCGAGTCGTTGCTTGGGTTTTCTGAGTTGTCCCGCGTTTTCGCTAGTTTCTGTCTTATTGCTTGGATTCCTTCGTCGTTGGGTATGTTTGTGTAGAGTGAACTTACGTCTAATGTTACTAGGAGTGTGTCTTCTGTTACTTCTTCTAGCTCTCCTATCTTGGTGATGAAATCATTTGTATCCTTGATGTCCTTGTCTCCCAATGCAAACCTCTTCACAAGGTTAAACGAACGGAGAAAATTTACTCCCATTTATTCCAAATGTTTATTCCAGAGTGAAATCGACTTAGGGTTAAGAAAAACATCCTGTCTTTGGTAGGCTCCACGGCCACTCAACGGTTGTTGGCTTTATCTGAACATAACTGCGGAACTAGTTCATTATCAAACTGCACCACAGGCAATGAATACTATTTCCATACACAGGGAGGCAGAACCTTCCCCATAGATTAGATACAAACCTCTGACAACCTGCCTACCGATCCCAAACCTTCATTGATACTGTTCGATGTTGCCCAATTTCCCTATCAAAATTTGAAAGTCATACCTTGGAACTATTAAGATCAGCTTACAAACCTTCTCAGCAGGTAGTATGTTGATGGTGATAGGACCCAGGGCAGGTTTTTTCTGACCTCTGTAAGTCACACACATGTCCGTCAGCTCTATCGCTCCTTTAGTTGGCCATCCAGCTGGGGGCTTCACATCAGTATGTGCAGGGGCCTCCTGTTCCAAGGTCGAGAACTGCAGTATTCTTTCCACGGATGTCATCTGAATGAGTATGGAAGAATTATCATATTTGAAAGGCTCTTCAAATCAAATCAAAATCATATGAATGTATATTAATATGTATAGATATCAAAGTAGTTTTTTTTATTATTTCAGTTTATTGTTTAAGCAGGAGGCTAAAAGTAGACTCAAATGTGTCTACTTCAACATTTCTTCAGATTAGAAATTAAGTACACAGTTGAGGTTGGATGGTAAACAGAGTGAAGAACAGTCAGACCCTCATTATGAGACACCATTACATGCAATTATCTTAGGGGACCATCCATATAGTATGTAGAAATAATTTCTGAAATTTTGTACTCCCCCTCCCTCTTCCCAATCTTGTAAAAAAAGAAAAAAGAAGGGGGATATGCAAAATTTACAAAATGTTTCACCCCGCAGCCACCCAAGTGAATACATACTTTATGGTTAGTAAGGGTAATATTGAGCTGCCCGTTCCTTGACATATACAAGAGTTATACTAGGTTTACACCATCACCCTGGCAGTACCAGCAATGCCAAAATGCCATCGACTTAGCTCGACTTGTACTTCTAAGTTGGTCTTAAGTCGTCCGCACTGCGAATCTCAAGTAAACTTGCTGCTGGGGGTTCGCCGGGAGGAACCATTGACTGTCAAAATATCTGCCACTGCAGTCTGGGCAACTCCCTGTGGTTTATGACTGTCGGGGTAGGACTTAACTGAGCAGGGCCATCGGGTTTGGGAGTAACTCGACTCAAGTCGACGGGCTCAGTGGTTGCAAGTCAGCAGGGTCCATTCGCAGACTTCCCACAGAGACCAATGACTTGAGTCTAGTCCAGACTGAGAGTCCGACAACTTACGGCCTGCCAAGTTTGATGCAGCCCATGCGCACGCCAGGAGGTTATGGAGCCCGACAACTTTCGCTGGATGTTCAAGTTCACTTAAGCCTCAATAGGTCAACTGACAACCGGGTAAGATCCATTCCCGTCAAATTTCCTCCACCTTTTGTATGTATAAGACAGCATGGTGGAGGGGTCTTTATTCAACTTCAAGCAGCTCAGCAAGGCCCACCAGTTCATTATACTCATCTCAACAATGCCTCCATCTATACATACATGTACACATACACACCAACATGCCAAGAATGCTGTTGCTGAGATGCCTGCTGACACACCTGCTGACACATCTGCTGACAGAATACAGCACCATGTGCACCTGATGCTCCACACACCCTGGAGAATGCTGTTGGTGATCAAGGAGCCCATACTATCGTAAAACTGGATGAGGTTTAATCTTGGCCACCATATGCCACGACTGGAAAGTGACTTCATGAGGCGAAGCCGAGTGAAGTCCAGAGCCAAAACTGCAGGAGTGGCATGCGGTGGATAAGATTAAAATGAATGAGGTTTTGATTTTATCCTACCCCGTCTCCTCGATTTTGGAATATTACGTGATAAGAATTCTGTATGCGACTAGTGGCATATAAAACTACGTATGCCAGTCAGTGTGGCATACGGACACTCAATGTTGAGCCTATGGGATTTTATATTAAGGGTAGGATAATAACCCTGCACCTTCCACTCCTGCTGGCAGGGGTCGACATTGCTGGTTTCACAGGGCCATCCCCAAATTCAATGACCACCAGAAGGAGGAAATAATCATCTTACTTCAACATAATCCTGAACTATATGCTAAGAGGTCCACTGCATTCTGGGACATTGACCACAAAGATCTGCTGTGGGAACAGCAGGCAAAATGCATCAGGAGGCCCATCGGGGAAATACGCGCTTGGTACCTCAGTATGCAGATAACGCCAGGCATCTGGGGCCGTGATGCGAACAACATGAAGCCTGGGGACAAATGGATCTGGGATGGGTTTCAGTTCCTGTTGCTGCTCCTGGCCGGCCGGGCACGCACCAAGTCATGGAAGAAGACTCCATCCTGTACACCTGGTTCCTCCTCTACACCTGCTGCTACCTGTACACCAGCTACATCCCATACACCTGCTGCTACCTGTACACCAGCTACATCCCATACACCTGGTTCCTCCTGTACACCTGCTGCTACCTGTACACCAGCTACATACCATACACCTGGTTCTTCCTTTACACCTGCTGCTACCTGTACACCAGCTACATCCCATACACCTGGTTCTTCCTGTACACCAGCTACATCCCATACACCTGCTGCCTCCCATACACCTGCTGCTTCCTGTACACCAGCTACATCCCATACACCTGGTTCTTCCTGTACACCTGCTGCTTCCTGTACACCTGCTGCCTCCCATACACCTGCTGCTACCTGTACACCAGCTACATCCCATACACCTGCTGCTACCTGTACACCAGCTACATCCCATACATCTGCTGCTACCTGTACACCAGCTACATCCCATACACCTGGTTCCTCCTGTACACCTGCTGCTACCTGTACACCAGCTAAATCCCATACACCTGGTTCTTCCTGTACACCTGCTGCTTCCTGTACACCTGCTGCCTCCCATACACCTGCTGCTACCTGTACACCAGCTACATCCCATACACCTGCTGCTTCCTGTACACCAGCTACATCCCATACACCTGGTTCTTCCTGTACACCAGCTACATCCCATACACCTGGTTCTTCCTGTACACCTGCTGCCTCCCATACACCTGCTGCTTCCTGTACACCTGCTGCTTCCTGTACACCTGCTGCCTCCCATACACCTGCTGCTTCCTGTACACCAGCTACATCCCATACACCTGGTTCTTCCTGTACACCTGCTGCCTCCCATACACATGCTGCTTCCTGTACACCTGGATCCTCCTCTACACCAGCTACATCCCATACACCTGCTGCTTCCTGTACACCTGCTGCCTCCTGTACACCTGCTGCCTCCCATACACCAGCTACATCCCATACACCTGGTTCTTCCTGTACACCTGCT
Source organism: Alentia gelatinosa (assembly GCA_950022655.1). Taxonomy (NCBI): domain Eukaryota; kingdom Metazoa; phylum Annelida; class Polychaeta; order Phyllodocida; family Polynoidae; genus Alentia; species Alentia gelatinosa. The sequence continues at coordinate 142,122,526 of OX465580.1, read as the reverse complement.
GCCTCCCATACACCTGCTGCTTCCTGTACACCTGGATCCTCCTCTACACCAGCTACATCCCATACACCTGCTGCTTCCTGTACACCTGCTGCCTCCCATACACCTGCTGCCTCCCATACACCTGCTGCTTCCTGTACACCAGCTACATCCCATACACCTGGTTCTTCCTGTACACCTGCTGCTTCCTGTACACCTGGTTCCTCCTCTACACCAGCTACATCCCATACACATGCTGCCTCCCATACACCTGCTGCTTCCTGTACACCTACTGCTTCCTGTACACCTGCTGCCTCCCATACACCTGCTGCTTCCTGTACACCTGGTTCCTCCTCTACACCAGCTACATCCCATACACCTGCTGCTTCCTGTACACCTGCTGCCTCCCATACACCTGGTTCTTCCTGTACACCTGCTGCCTCCCATACACCTGCTGCCTCCTGTACACCAGCTACATCCCATACACCTGGTTCCTCCTCTACACCTGCTGCTACCTGTACACCAGCTACATCCCATACATCTGCTGCTACCTGTACACCAGCTACATCCCATACACCTGGTTCCTCCTGTACACCTGCTGCTACCTGTACACCAGCTACATCCCATACACCTGGTTCTTCCTGTACACCTGCTGCTTCCTGTACACCTGCTGCCTCCCATACACCTGCTGCTACCTGTACACCAGCTACATCCCATACACCTGCTGCTTCCTGTACACCAGCTACATCCCATACACCTGGTTCTTCCTGTACACCTGCTGCTTCCTGTACACCTGCTGCTTCCTGTACACCTGCTGCCTTCCATACACCTGCTGCTTCCTGTACACCTGCTGCCTCCCATACACCTGCTGCTTCCTGTACACCAGCTACATCCCATACACCTGGTTCTTCCTGTACACCTGCTGCCTCCCATACACATGCTGCTTCCTGTACACCTGGATCCTCCTCTACACCAGCTACATCCCATACACCTGCTGCTTCCTGTACACCTGCTGCCTCCCATACACCTGGTTCTTCCTGTACACTTGCTGCCTCCCATACACCTAGTTCTTCCTGTACACCTGCTGCCTCCCATACACCTGGTTCTTCCTGTACACCTGCTGCCTCCCATACACCTGCTGCTTCCTGTACACCAGCTACATCCCATACACCTGGTTCTTCCTGTACACCTGCTGCCTCCCATACACCTGCTGCTTCCTGTACACCTGCTGCCTCCCATACACCTGGTTCTTCCTGTACACCTGCTGCCTCCCATACACCTGGTTCTTCCTGTACACCTGCTGCCTCCCATACACTTGGTTCTTCCTGTACACCTGCTGCTTCCTGTACACCAGCTACATCCCATACACCTGGTTCTTCCTGTACACCTGCTGCCTCCCATACACCTGCTGCTTCCTGTACACCTGCTGCCTCCCATACACCTGCTGCTTCCTGTACACCAGCTACATCCCATACACCTTGTTCTTCCTGTACCCCTGCTGCCTCCGATACACCTGGTTCTTCCTGTACACCTGCTGCTTCCTGTACACCTGCTGCCTCCCATACACCTGCTGCTTCCTGTACACCTGCTGCCTCCCATACACCTGCTGCTACCTGTACACCAGCTACATCCCATACACCTGGTTCATTCTGTACACCTGCTGCTACCTGTACACCAGCTGCCTCCTGTACAACTGCTGCTATCTGTACACCAGCTACATCCCATACACCTGCTGCTACCTGTACACCAGCTACATCCCATACACCTGCTGCCTCCTTTACACCTGCTGCTTCCAGTACACCAGCTACATCCCATACACCTGGTTCTTCCTGTACACCTGCTTCTTCCTGTACACCAGCTACATCCCATGCACCTGCTGCTTCCTGTACACCTGCTGCCTCCTGTACACCTGCTGCTACCTGTACACCAGCTACATCCCATACACCTGGTTCCTCCTGTACACCTGCTTCTTCCTGTACACCAGCTACATCCCATACACCTGCTGCTTCCTGTACACCTGCTGCCTCCTGTACACCTGCTGCCTCCCATACACCAGCTACATCCCATAAACCTGGTTCTTCCTGTACACCTGCTGCCTCCCATACACCTGCTGCTTCCCATACACCTGCTGCCTCCCGTACACCTGCATCTTCCTGTACACCTGCTGCTTCCTGTACACCTGGTTCTTTAAGTACACCTGCTGCCTCCCATACACCTGCTGCCTCCCATACACCTGCTGCCTCACATACACCTGCTGCCTCCCATACATCTGCTGCTTCCAATACACCTGGTTCTTTGTGTATACCTGGTGTTTCCCATACACCTGCTGCCTCCCATACACCTGCTGCTTCCTGTATACCTGGTTCTTTGTGTATACCTGCTGCCTCCCATACACCTGCTGCCTCCCATACACCTGCTGCCTCCCATACACCTGCTGCCTCCCATACACCTGCTGCCTCCCATACACCTGCTGCCTCCCATACATTTGCTGCCTCCCATACACCTGCTGCTTCCTGTACACCTGGTTCTTTGTGTATACCTGGTGTTTCCCATACACCTGCTGCCTCCCATACACCTGCTGCTTCCTGTACACCTGGTTCTTTGTGTATACCTGGTGTTTCCCATACACCTGCTGCCTCCCATACACCTGCTGCTTCCTGTACACCTGGTTCTTCGTGTATACCTGGTGTTTCTCATACACCTGCTGCCTCCCATACACCTGCTGCTTCCTGTACACCTGGTTCTTTGTGTATACCTGCTGCCTCCCATACACCTGCTGCCTCCCATACACCTGCTGCTTCCTGTACACCTGGTTCTTTGTGTATACCTGTTGTTTCCCATACACCTGCTGCCTCCCATACACCTGCTGCTTCCTGTACACCTGGTTCATTATGTACACCTGCTGCCTCCCATACACCTGCTGCCTCCCATACACCTGCTGCCTCCCATACACCTGCTGCTTCCTGTACACCTGGTTCTTTGTGTATACCTGCTGCCTCCCATACACCTGCTGCCTCCCATACACCTGCTGCCTCCCATACACCTGCTGCCTCCCATACACCTGCTGCCTCCCATAAACCTGCTGCCTCCCATACACCTGCTGCCTCCCATACACCTGCTGCTTCCTGTACACCTGGTTCTTTGTGTATACCTGGTGTTTCCCATACACCTGCTGCCTGCCATACACCTGCTGCTTCCTGTACACCTGCTGCTTCCTGTACACCTGGTTCTTTGTGTATACCTGGTGTTTCCCATACACCTGCTGCCTCCCATACACCTGCTGCCTCCCATACACCTGCTGCTTCCTGTACACCTGGTTCTTTGTGTATACCTGGTGTTTCCCATACACCTGGTTTTTCCCATATACCTGCTGCTTCCAATACACCTGGTTCTTTGTGTATACCTTGTGTTTCCCATACACCTGCTGCCTCCCATACACCTGCTGCCTCCCATACACCTGCTGCCTCCCATACACCTGCTGCCTCCCATACACCTGCTGCCTCCTGTACACCTGCTGCCTTCCATACACCTGCTGCTTCTTGTACACCTGGTTCTTTGTGTATACCTGGTGTTTCCCATACACCTGGTGTTTCCCATATACCTGCTGCTTCCAATACACCTGGTTCTTTGTGTATACCTGGTGTTTCCCATACACCTGCTGCCTCCTGTACACCTGGTTCATTGTGTATACCTGGTGTTTCCCGTACACCTGCTGCCTCCCATACACCTGCTGCCTCCCATACACCTGCTGCTTCCTGTACACCTGGTTCTTTGTGTATACCTGGTGTTTCCCATACACCTGCTGCCTCCCATACACCTGCTGCTTCCTGTACACCTGGTTCTTTGTGTATACCTGGTGTTTCCCATACACCTGCTGCCTCCCATACACCTGCTGCCTCCCATACACCTGCTGCTTCCTGTACACCTGGTTCTTTGTGTATACCTGGTGTTTCCCATACACCTGCTGCCTCCCATACACCTGCTGCCTCCCATACACCTGCTGCCTCCCATACACCTGCTGCTTCCTGTACACCTGGTTCTTTGTGTATACCTGGTGTTTCCCATACACCTGCTGCCTCCCATACACCTGCTGCCTCCCATACAACTGCTGCTCTCTGTATACCTGGTTCTTTGTGTATACCTGGTGTTTCCCATACACCTGCTGCCTCCCATACACCAGTTACTTCATCCTCCACCACCTACACAACCACCTGTACCATCTGCACAACCACCTCTACAATAAGCTGCACCAGAACCTCTGAGAGTGACAGTTCTGATAATGATTCAGTAGAATTAGAGGTAGAGTGGTTGATGTCCTATCAAGTGTGACATAGTGTGTTTTCCTACATGGATATTTTCCTACATGGATGTTTTCCCAAATAAGTATTGTATATTTGTAACCTTTTTTTGAACACTACATATGCTATTGCCGACTTATACATATTGCTGATATTTCTTTGTTGCTTTGTGAGCTGCCCTCTGGAACTGACCTTGTAGTTGTGATATGTGATGAGTCTCACTATTTATTGTACATTTTATTCAAGATGTTTATTCTTAATAAATATTGTAACTTAAGTTCACTCTCATTGTAATTCTTCATAGTAATTTTCATACTACAGATAACTTTTTGCAATGAGATTGAACTAGTACTTTGAATTTAACATTTAATTCTAGAGCCTCAAATAATGCAAGTGAAGATATGAAATGTGCAAGTTACACAAAGGCAAATAAAGGAGGAGAGATATTAAATACTTTAGCAAAATCTATTTGAAAGTAGTAGTGCCTAAACAGAGCAAGTTCAAAGGAAGGACCCCAAGACAGCGGCTTCAATAAAAAACATGAACAGAAGAGCATTATACCAAAAAGTGCAGATTAGTGTAAATCAAACACACACAAAGAGGTGATAATCATAAAGTGAATTGATTGTCACATAAAACATAAAGCATAAAAGTTCATCAATATAGCAGAAGCAATGGTTTCAGAGTAGCATCTTAGGGCCCTTGACTGTTCCAGGAATCGTCAGCAACAGAGGAAGGAGTACCACTAATACTAATATGCAAAAAAAAAGGGTGGTGGAAGTATTGTCCTATAAAAGATACAAGTTGAGAGGTTTGAACGGAAAATGAATACGCTCAACATGACCTAAATCACACTGCGCCGCTCCGGTTTATTGTACCGCAAAACCTGTCTCTGCAATGATAGACTCATAACAACCTTAGGATTTTAAGATTATATGTCCGCGCCTTTTTTCGGGATTACTGCAATGTATTACTACTCAAGACAGAATATAGTTCCTAGCTGTATCGAGTGTACCATGCACTATCCCAGTGATATTTGTGAATTTCTTTCGTTATTATTTAAACTATTCTAGTACCAACTCTTTCAGTGACTTGGAAAATGATATAAATTGGTTATAAGAGTTTTAGAATTTGAAGTAAACATTCAACTGTCATCTTCTGAGAACATGATGGTAGATTCATAACATGCCTAAGTTCTTCATACTAACTGAGTATAAAACTATTCTATGCCACTCAGAAACATGTAATATAATGTATTCTTGATTATGTTTGATAGTTCTAGTGTTTGTCACTCTTTAAGATTTGTCAGACCAGTTAGTGTTTGAATTGACAGTTAGGTTTCCACCATGACCTATAAACGGTTGACCTAGATCTTCATCACTGCAGGTTCTGTCATTCTGCTGTCAAGACTTCGGACTACACCCAGAGAGGTTGTTTAGTCCTTAAGATATGTTCATGAAATACATTTCCATGTTTCCTTTCTATTGGCATAATTTGATGCACATACAAAGCATATATTGTCCGAAATCCCACCAGGCACATTCGGTAATGTTTGTAAACAACCCTTGTGCGACACAACGACCTAGATCTCCATCAAAATGTAGTTCCTACCCAGAGGCCTATAATAGCAGTGACAAGTTTCTGTAGGTTGCTCTAGCGGTGCAGTGTGGACCTAAATACATGGAGTGAATCCGGGTTGGTGTCTCTTAGGTCTCATAGATTATTTTATTACCCACCTGATACAGAGTCTCCATACTAAGACTATGGAGATTACAGATCGCGACTGAGGAGGATACGGAGCTCCGTACCCTCCTAGGAGGATACGGATTTTTGAGATGAAAGTAGTCCCAAACATAACTTCTTAATTACTTTGAAAAGTTTTCTAACGATCATATTTATTGCTTTAATCTAAAAATAAGTGAGTAATAAATACAACATTACCATAATTTCCATCTGTGTGGCCATATTCTCCTTGTAGTTGACGCTACGCAATACTCCTCGCTATTGCTTGGAGTATTACTGCGCGTCAACTACGCAGAGAATACTGCCAGTCAGATCAAAATCATGGTAATATTGTGTATGTATCCCAACCTGTGGCACCCCTTGCTCAACCCTATGAATACAGCAGGGATCGAACTGCCATGTCCTCGGGCAATGAAAACACAGACTACCACTCTGCCCTTTACACTTACAATATTCCTAAGGAATTAAAGCTACCAGTCTTGTCAATATTTTCCCAAGGTTATTCTTGAAAAATCACATCACTTACATTTGCTTCCAAGTCAACAAGTTGAGTAGAGATGTATTGTAAGACTCCAATGAATGCGAGCAGGTAAATCATAGCCAGGCCTGAGGATGTCGCATATTGCATGCCTGCCAATAAAATGCAACAGAGACAAGTAAACCATCCAATAAATGTCAAGCTCATTGACTCCTGCAGAGTATCTAACAGAAAAGCGGGAATTCAGTGTAAAGATCTCTCTAGTAGGGAGCAATATAAGGACAGAGCCAAGGGCTCCGGCAGCCATAGCCATGATAATCCATTCTAATCTATTATACGGTCTGCTGGGGTGGACAGAAATTACCAATCTGTTCACCCTTTGGTTGCCTAGCTCCTCATGGTGCAGACCGGATATGCTTGCAGCATAACTAAAGCGACTGGGGTGGGTGGGGAGTTAGGTTAGCGGTAAAGAGCACGGGACTTTGTTGATTTGGGTCCCACTGCAGCCACTTTTCTCCTATACCCCCCAGCAGTGGTAGATTTACTGCTATATCAAAGGCCAATCCTTCTCATACCATGTCTATGTGGTGTGGGAAGTAAAAGAACTCTCACCTCTGTAAATGTGTAGGGGTGGGATTTCTTCCTAAATTCATTTCATAGATTCGATCACCACCCTTGTGGTGTAAAAGAACCTTGAGAAAGTCTGGTGAGAACTTTCAATGGTTAACTGGACGTTAAATCAAACCCACAAACCCACAAACAAATCTATTATACTTGTTTAACCCCTTCAGGGCAGGTGTTGCCATAAGACATCAACCAGCCCAGGGCCAATAATGCTTTAAGGCATCATCTTTTAAGGCTGAGGGTGGATGATGCCTCAAAGCATCATTTACTGGATATATATATTTTTTTTATTTTTTTATTTCACATATAATTCACCTTAAAGTAGGTGGTCTTCCATTATAAGTATAATACAAAATCCGGGCTGTTTACAAAGTCAATATAGTCAATAACCAAATCACATGTAAATTACAAAAGGTGATAATAATTAGAGCTAATTAATTAATTAATTAATTGATTAACTGATTGACATACAAATGGTGTAAAAGAGTAAATGGTAATCAGTAAGTACAAAATAGAAGGATGATGATGGTTATGAGGAATAAGAGGAAGGCCATGCTATGCCAAACACAGGCCCAGTGTAGTTTACACAAAGTTCAGTATAGCTATAGCTTGGGCAGGTTGGCGATGGCTCTTTTGAAGCTGGCTTTATTAAATCTATTTTAAGAAGAAAATCATTTGTGAACAAACTTGAAATTCCCAAGGGATGTAGGTCTAACAAAATATTTTCTAGTCATTTTTAATAGAAATAAATGTATTCAGGATCACAGATCATATCACATATTGAGTCTTTGAAATCTGAGTTCAGAGGAAATTGCCTCCAATCCTTTCGTTCCCTTGAGAGGTATGGGGCAGTTGGTTGCAGTGCTGTGAGCACTGCTAGGCGGTGTCTCATTCATCATATGCCACTTATCCTTTAAATGGGATTCACACGGTGGGATCCATGTACCTCACAAAGTGTTTGTCTGAGACAAATCCTGTTGAGATTTGGTACTGGAACACAATCTCCTCGTGTGAATGACAGGGTTCCATTTTGCTGAGACAACTTTTTTCCCTTTCAATTATCGGCGACAATCACCCCTAACAAGGAACAGAATCTCATGAGATTTTGACTTGAAACAGGTTTAAAATCTATAGGGACATTTTGGTGAGACAAATGGACCTGCTGCGACCATGTACCTGCCCTAGCCAATAGGAGGCCAGCAAGCATAATTACATGTTTGTAACACCCCTCACATCAAGGTAATTGAGTCCCAAGGTGAGTGGTCACTGTGACTATGTCTGAGATTATGTACTAGGTGTGTCCTCCCGCGTGAATCAAATTCTCCATTTTTCCTTGAGACTGATAAAAGTACTTAGCCATGAGAATATTTTACCAAACGAGAATTGTCTGAGACTAGAGAAAAGGTGTGAAGTACACCAGTCTCAGGTACATGAGTCTCTTCGTGTGAATCCCACTCCAGCTGAATCCTATTCACAGAGAATTTATTGACTTTGTGATACAATTGTACTTGTCCTTTTTACTTTTCTCTCATAGTTTGTATTCAACTTGATATTATAATGCAATTTGTTGTATAAATCACATCATATTTTAACAGATAAACCTTGTTTAACCCTCCTTTCTGCTTTTGACCAGATAGACGTGATAGAGATTATTTTTTTAACCATGCAGTTGTAGGTTTCCCAAAGGTGGAACCCATGTGCTAATCTTCTGCTTTCAATATCATACCTAATTACTGCACTGCTTGTGATTGATTGCCTGTACAAAGAGGCTATGAATATCTTTCATTACCTTTCTCACATAGCATGAACAATTTTCCCTGGATGCTCACCGATCAAGAACCAAATGTTTTGTAACAGAGTCATTCCTTTCTGCCATAAGATCTGGAGAATAAATACTTAGATTTCAAGTGAATTATTATCTTCCTACTATTATTAACCTTACCTGATGAGTTTATGATGACTGTCGCAGCTATGTAGCTCCCAACTAGTAAAAATGATAAGAAATCAACACGTATTCCTACAAAACGTGAACTTTGTAGATATAGATACCATGCTGATGCATGTTTGTCGATATGAGAGTATGCCTCTGACAGAAAGTAACTCTGTTTCCTCAGTGCATGAATCACTTGAATGCCTTGAATTGTTGTAGAGAGGTGGGAATATGTAGGACTTCGAACTGCAAGACATATTACAAGATTCAAGTTCTTTTGGAGAAATAACGTTAAAGGTCCAACATATTTGTTCAATTCTCTTGTATCGTGTCCACATAATCATTTTAGAACAATAGAGAGAACATAATTTCGGGTGAGGGTATTCTCAATATACCATGTTCCCAAGAAATGTACTCATGAGAATGGTAAAAAAAGAGAAATGGGTATTATTGCCCTAAACTGGAAATATAGGCATGTGGGTTGCTCGAATGAATTTGATTTAAAGCTACTAATGAACTATAGTTTAATCATATCTCCCTTGCTAATTTTTGTAATTCATAAAGAGGTTTGGGCATTATTATATACCCGTGGCTGTATAAACTATGTATACTGCCCACTCCTACCCATGGCGTATTTATACCCGTACGACACGCTGTGACATACAGGGTATGTGATCACACGACCAGGTAAAATTTCGCAATTTTTAGGTATATAATAATAACACGAAAACAGGCTGACTGTCTTAGTAAGTCAAAATACTTGTTAAAGTTATCTTGATTTTTACATATATACATGCCAATATTGTGCACCTGTACCTGTACATAACACATCCATCCAGCTGTTCAGCTTCCCAGTCTGCCTCTACATTCCCTGTGCACCTATAACAAAACTGAAGCCCTCGCTCCAGATTCTGACCCCGGTTCTGACCCAGTCGTGACTCTGCCTCCTACTCTGACTCAGAGGAGGTGTGAAGCGTAGCGCCCCCTATCGTTTTGGCATGGTCTCAAATGACAGCTGAATGCGGATTCCTATACTAAAATAGGCTAACTAGTAACAGCTACTACATACAAACTGTTAGAGCTCTTTCAAAAATCTTTTCAGATATTGATAGAGTGATATCTAATGTACTCCAAACCACAATAGAGCTCAATAGAGTTCCACGTTTTATGGCTGTTTGGTCTTGTGGAATACAACGTTATTTCTCATAGGCTATTGCGTGGAAGCCTCACACAGTCCTTTCTCAAGAGCTCCTTCCCCTCTGCTGGCAGGTTTGAAAGTGGCGCCTTGAACCCTGCCGCGATCGCATATATGAGTTGGGTGCCTATAGGGGGCGCTACGCTTCACACCTCCTCTGACTCTGACTCTAACACTGACCCGTGTCTCCAAATACAGTCAAGTGTAAGATTGTGCCTTGAAAGCAGAGTCAGCCTCAAAGACACTGGTTTTTGAAAGTACAAGTTATCAAAAATCAGATACAAATTTGTGATATAAGATTTTACAAATAGACTTGTATGATTAATGGCAAATCTAATAAGTACAACAGTGCTATCCCTTGGTGCAGTGATCTGACCTAGCGCAGATACTTACAGAAACTGGCATAAATATGAAGCTAAGTAGTACAACCTTATTTATGCCTAAGGAATAATTCATATGCAGCAATTAACTATATGTAAATTGAAATGCACTTTCTGTGTAAAGAATGTGAAGATATGTATATATGACTGAGAATTGGACATATATATATATATTCGTCTATAGATGAAGCATATACACAAAGGCAAATAAGGTAAAATCATTTACAATTTGCGATTCAAGCCACTTCGAAAAAATTGTCAGGGCATAATCATCACCATAGTGATGAAGTAGATCAATCACCTATATTCTAAAACTGGGCATTTACACTAAAAACATTCTTGCCATTGGTGATGCATAATTGTCAGGTGGTGCTAAATTCATGAAGTGTCATGCAAAGTCATCTAGTATAAGTGCTGGGTAATCCTGATGACTTTTAATAACCCACACTGATAGAAATCTGATATTCAGTACACTATGACCCAGTTGTTTTAGTTTAAAGTCATGATTCCATATAGCCAATTTTACTGTCAATGTCCTCCAGATGTGCTCAAGTTAAGGTCCTGACACCCACATACCTTGTTCCATTGCGCCCATGGCTTCCATGCAGACACCAGACATTGGCCAGATTTGGTGCTAGGACCTTAACTGGAGTACATCTTGATCACATCAGGAGTGAAATCGGCTATATTGAATCAAGCCTTTAAGCACAGACATGGCTCATCACTGTTGCTGTTCCAAATCTAGTGTGTCGAACAACCGAATCAAACCACAGAATGAAACAGGTCAAACAAAGCTGAGCTCGGTTTATTTCTGGTGTTACGCTCAGCTGTGGATGTCTGAATGAACACAGAGGCTTCAATGTGTGTTCAGTACATAATTATATAGAACTGCAGCGAGAATCGTATAAATAGACAATACTCATAATGCCATAATCGTCACTCGGCTTCGCCTCAATGACGATGCGGGCAAATCCAAACGAGTGGAGTATTGTCTATTTTACGATTCGAGTGCAGTTCTGGATTTATCTTACCCCTGGGCCCTTTCTATGCTGTTAGATAGTATCAGAATATCAGTATAGCTCAAATATACCTAGCGAATTCACTACGCCACAACCATGGCGTAGTATTGTCACTTTATGGGGGTGATCGTTGAGTATTTTTTCCTAATGTTATTTCTATGGCGAAGCTTGTACCAGGGGTGAGATAATGCTGAGAACAAATATTTTATGGTTAGACAATGCCATATCAAACATCCAGATCATGAATAGATGTCTACATAATAAGGTCATTCTTACAGCTGCCCTCGAGTCTCCTTAGGTCACGGACACAGATGATGGAGAAGTACAAGAAACAGAAGACAGCAGCACCGACCAAAAGTGCACTCAAAATCATCCATGGAAATATGACGCAGCAGTAGATGGTGAATGCAATCAAGCCAGATATAAGCTACAATTGTAATCAGGATAAAAGGAATGATGATTTATTCAAATACACATTCATAATCATTCATTATGCAAAGTATATCTTTTAGAACCATTTCACAAATACTTTCATATTTTTCCTAAACTTAAATATGTGATAACAGTTGCCTTGAATTTATGTTATTTGTGGATAAGATGAAAGTGATATCTACATATGATTTGACCTTGAGTTTGAGTAACCCAGCATTCACACTATACAATTTTGGCCAGTGATTCTGGCATTTTGCACCTCCTGACCACTTTCAGCAATAAAATGAAAAAAAATTTGTCAAATGTAAACACCAAGCATTTGGTGACTGCAAATTGTCTGATATCATCAGAATATACAATTCACCACCACCTGACGACTATTGGAGACACTGTGATGCCCACAACTATTTCAAAAGGGCTTGAATTAGTCTTCTAGCTGGACGGGGATTCTGTGAAAACTTTTAGTTATCACTGTAAATGCTTGGGAACATTAGGAGATGGATGACTTTTCTGGTGGACATTGCCACCACCTATTGGCTTGACGATCTACAGTCACCACATATTTAGTCATCTTGTGACAACACCAGGGACCTGTTTCAGTAGTTTCGTGACATGTCTAGATAGCGTCTGTGACACCATACGGACAGGTCACAAGATTGCAATCGATGACACAACGAGTTTCACTCACTTCTCGTAGGAATTAAGCAATGACACTTCAACATGAGGATGGGATACATCTAATCTATCATCGTTCCAAATATGAAGAAGATTGGCCACTTCGCTCTTCTGATATTTGCTAGTCTTTTTCCGCTGTTGCTTGCACTGTTGGTGCCGATGTTGATGTCTGTCTAGGCCTAATGTCACGAGCCTACTGAAACAGGTCCCTGGTTACACTAGAATTGGTCGCAATATTTCCTCTTTTATGCTGCATTTTGAATGTGTTAGAGTTTGTGGAGATCATATCCCCCACACAAAACTTAATTCTGTAAACTTTGTATGTTAACATTACCCCAATAGAGTGTGTCAGAGGAATGGGCAGATTAATATCCATGAAACCAGTATCTCGTGCAAATCTGTTCAGCACTTGACCTGAAATATGCAGATTTGCATCTTAGGACATACAATGAAATGATTTTTTTCTAGGTGACTAAACTCTTCTAGACATTCAACCTCTGAGAGCTTTTACCACCACATCTTGACAAACATGCAATCTTGTAATGTTTTAAAAAGCCAATCCACTTTTATAGCCAATATCATTATATACCTATGAGCAAATGAGACGCCTATACTATCTGCTCATAGGCATATATCAATCATATAGTTCAGCAAGGGTGGAGCATATGAGCCCATACGTTCACAGTGTAAGCATATGAGCCCATACGTTCACAGTGTGAGCATATTACAATGCATGCACACTGTGAAGACTAATCACAGGCAAAAAAAAGGGTTTTTATATTTGTGTGTATGTGTGTACATGTGTATGCTCTATATCACAAAGTGACTATTTTTCTGGCAAGTAGACTTGTCTGTATTTTGTATCGATTCTCTCTGCACACTAACATTTTTCTTTTTATACAAAAAGAAAAAAAAGAAAAAATCATAATGAATTTATCATGATATCAAAGAAGTAGATAGAAGCTCTGATCACTTCTCTGATGATATATGCATGCCCATCGCTAAAGTAGTGGAAGCAAGCCTGCAAAACCATGTAAACAAAGCGTCTAAATGTAAACAAGCAGCAAAGGACACATTGTTTACATGCAAAACTAATATAATTCAGCTTTGTTTTTTTTATTATGTATAGTGTATTGATTCTATTTTTTCGTTTTTTATTTTTATTTAAACAAAAAAAAATGCTGGTCATGGCCGGCAGTCCATTCAAAAGGGTCTTTACTATATACCTACTGCCGTAAGTGACGTAATTACAACACGCTACTACCGATGATGTACTGCACAGCTGTGCAGTATATCAGGGTTCATTTCACGGTCGCAAAGGATATGATTACGACGTCCATATTTAAAAATGGCTGACGGTGTCTCTGCTTCGACATCGGTAAGGTTAACGTTAGAGTACATAGAGAAGACTTACTGAAATCAAAAATACATATATGAATTACAGAAAAACTTCGAAGTACAGTAAAAAAAAACACTTGAATAAACATGGCAAGCACCTTAAAAACAAGAGTGCAATGACAGAACAACTGCTATGTTTTCTTCCCAACGTTTTCCCGCTGGTTTGCAAGTGACAACAAGGGTTGCTATGCAGGTTGCTATGTGTGTTGCTATGCGATAATGTCACATCCGCATTCCACGATCAAAGCGAATGCTAGGGTTCATGTTGACCGTTCTGTGGCCAAATTTGATTTAAAATGGCTGCTACAACTTAATTAAGGTAACTATATCAATGTTTTGAAGGTATATAGTAAATAAAAAACGTTGTGCCTGTAAAAGTACAAATTTTGATCCTCACTCGGGCCCTGGGATGTTTACAGCTTGGTGTAAACACCGCGCTGTAAACGGTCCGGGGCCCGAGTTCGGATCGAAATTTGTACGTTTACAGGAACATCATTTTATTACTATATGTATAGAACATGAGGTTGAAGTTGGAGCGTATGGTATAGTTTGGTTCATCCGTTGTGTGCCTAATTGAGCCTAGAAGGGGCTGCTACAGTTTTATTATAGATATTATTGGTTTGTGATAAATTAAATACCAATATTATTGTATTTAATTTGAGGTACATAATAATAAGAAAACCTTATACCCATGTTTGAATTTTTATTTTTACCTCACCCCCATCCCTGAACCTTTACACCTTGGTCTAAAGACCTCGGTTTAAAGGTCTGGGCACAAGGGATCGGTAAAAAAAAATCTTTGCACTAGAATACAGTTTTCTCATATTATCAGAATATAGGTTTGAACAACTACTATTCAGTTTTAGTTTCTCCAATAATATCAGATAAAATATTTGGGAATGCATTCAGCATGTATCCCAAAGTTTAGTAAAAGACATTTAAAAAATAGTGAACCACTGCAGAAAGCCTTTGTTCAACATTATCTTTATACTCAGAACAGGTAAATGCAGACAAAAAATAATATATTATGATTTTGGAAAGCATACCAACAGGGTTTGTTTCAAAGAAATATAATGGGGCGCCGAGGACAAGTGTGAACATCCTATCATACAATCGACGTCCTGCCGTCACTACAAACACTGACATCAGCCCGGCAGCCAGTTCAACAAATAGAAGTGTGCTCAGGACAAGAGCTCCAACAGTTAATGAAAACCATCTGTCACCATACTCGGATAGCATTGTGGTGGATGCGGTGTTATTTCTATCAGTGTGATTCCTTCCTGAGTACCTGGAGTGAATCAACATTTGAGGTTACTTTGTCTTTTAAGTGTTAGAGTGTTTGCAGTTGGTGACATTGCCAATTTCACTTTAATATGTAAGGTGTTACAGCATGTGCTGTTTTAAATTGTGAGTTGGTGGAGAATACTTGATCTTACTTTAGGTGTGTACATGTGTGTTCCCATGGATATCAATATGTATGCATGTCCTCTAGATTGGACATTGATGAATATCTGATTGCAGATTAAAGATTATATATTAGTTATCCATATCTGATTCCAGATTAAAGATTATATTTTAGTTCTCCATGGCTGGACAGATGTACTCTTGACAAAGCAATTCTTTTTTTCCTTTTTTTATTTCAGTTCTGTAAGTGGGTACATATCCGGACTCTGCTTTGCAGTTATTCTGGCCGGCATTCATCATTATAGAACAATTCTTGAACAGAAACATGGATAGTCTAGTAGTAGTTATTTACATAGATGAACATGAGGTAATAATGAGATTATGTAATGAAATTTACAATCACGATCAATACCTTGCGATTTGGTGAAACCACTCGCATCAATCGGTCGAGATTTCTTGTACCATTTTTGTTTTAGATACATTTTGTAGCCATACACTTTGTCATTTTTGACTTCTATTGGAAGTTTGTTCCACTCCATCATGCCTTCGTACATAGGACTTATTCTAAAAAAGGATGTTTTCGGCCTGCTGAGTTTTATGTTTCTTTTACATTGTGCTGTAGTTTTAGGTTCATTAATCATCTCAACACTGCTAACTATCTTTCTCATTAACAATAGTTTCAAATACATACGCCTTTCAGCCAATTTCTGGACTGCGCATAATTCATGGAGTCTGTCAATAGAATGTTCCCCTATTCTGGTTCTTGTGCAGATTCTAAGTGCTCGGTTTTGAGCGTTTTGTAATTTGTTCGCATTAGCTTGTAAAGCACCACCCACAAAATATCCACAATAATGAAAAATAGGACCAATTAGCGTTTTATAAATCTTAATACTCCTCGTCTTATCTATATATTTCCTTATCTTGGATAGTTTAAACAAACCGTAGTTTACCCTTTTCAGTGTTCCCGCAATACAGTGTTCTCAACTCAGACATTCATCCACAACTACTCCCAAATAAAAGTAAAAGCTACAATACGGTAGCGCAGTCCCGTCAACTAGTATCGGAGGAATCAGATGTCTGTTTGCCTTTTCTAAATTCAGTTTAGACCTTGAGCCGTGTAAGCAAATTTTTTTCTTGTTGACAACTGATCTTTATCGCTTCTAGATAGTACAAGATCGTCCGCATAAAATAAGTGTGAACAGATAAAAGGATTCGCTATGATATCGTTTAGATAACAGTTAAAGAACAACGGACCTAATATACTACCTTGCGGTACCCCATTTTTCACACTCTGGTAAGTGGCATTGTATCGCCAACTCTAACCCTTTGCTGTCTGTGAGATAAGTAATTCTTGGTCCAACTTAAAATATTTTGATTGATACCCATTCTCCCCAGTTTTTTTGATAAAATAGAATGACTGACCCGATCAAAAGCTTTGCTTAAGTCAATGAAAATACAAGTTGAGATGCGCCCCAAGTCTCTAGCGGAGTAAAGCGTCTGAACAAGTTCAGTAACTGCGTCGGTCGTACCTCTACCTTATCACCCAGCTGCTTTTGTCCTACTTATATCAATTTTGTTTCCTGTCCTTATTTGTATATTATATAACCAAATCAAATTTCTGTCCATTAGAAGGAACTTATACACCTAGCCAGGTAAGCACCACAATGAACTCCTCAAGGTGAGGTTTCATGTAGACTTGACAGCAAGATCAGGTAGACTTTCTAATGGCTCATAGGTGGTCCCTACAGACATGTACATCATCCAACTCAAACTTACCATTGTGACATTGTCCAGCCTGCACCTATTTCGGATATCTGTATGAAAATATATATAATTACTTATCATACAGGCTTCTTTATCATATTCATTATGATGTAGAAAGACAATTTCAAAATAAATTGATTAAGTAACTGTTGTAATATTTCAGTCTCGATTTACAGACCTTGCTCTAGTTTGGCTGTTTATACATGGTAGGTAACAATAATTTTCCAGTCTGATACTAAGTGTTGCTATAAGGTTATTCCACTGCATGAAAATTGTATTTTATTCATCTATACACCACCGCATATACACATGTATACAATGTATATCTGTATGTTTATATATGTGAACACTCCCCTATTGTGTGCCTGAGAATGGAGCATATATAACACAGTTTTGTGTGCATACGCTAACCTAATAGCTGCATTTGCCACCCAGCGTATATAAATATAAAAGTGTGTGATATGTATACAAATATAGGGGACCAGTGGCAAGTCTACTTGGTCACAGGCACGTCTACTAAGCCTCTCCAAGTCTAGCTGCGGCTGAGTGCCCAGGTAGCTGCCTGGTGGGTACTTAGGGGCCTACTTATAGCTACCTGTGAGGTCATAGGCCGCTTGCTATAATTGGCACAGCGTTGGAACCAGTCTAAACAGGTGTTTGGCCACCTGGCTTGTACCTAGAATATGTACTGGTTCTGCATGGGTAAGGAAGGTCCCCAGCAAAACTACTAGTTAGCTGGGTACCAGACTTACATGGGACTACTGCTGAGGACACAGCAGAAGTCTGCACATGCCCAGTGAGGCTCCACAGGTGTATATAAGGCCTGTTGAAGCTCAGCTGGGCACATTGGGGTTGAGGGACTACTACCTGTAGTTCCTCACCAGAGCTCTGTCTCTGCTCCCTGCCTGTGTGGGCCTTCGGGTTCTCTACGGGCTGGGTTCAGAGAGTCCCAGATGACGGAAGGAGGGGTTTACCCTTCAGACGGATTCCAGTATTCTCAAGAGGACGGAAGAAGGGGTGATACACCCTTCAGACGAACTCCATGATTCCAGACAGATTCCAGGAGGACGGAGGGAATCCCGGAGGACGGAAGAAGGGCCCCTTCGGACGGTCTCTGTGATTTCGGGTATCAGTAGGGCCTAGTCACCCCTATCTGATCCTGGGCAGAGCAATGGAGGTGCTGGGTGGCTGTGGTAAAACACAGCTGTGGGTTTGTGGGTGGGACCAGCACTGGAATGGCATTCTGGACCAAAACTGTGGTGGTGCATGGCACGGTCCCAACACCCAGCCACTTCACAAAGGTATACATATATTCTGTATTAAACAAACATGCAAGGAAGGCTTTTGGTGAATTTTGTTGTCACCCCTAATTTCTGATAAACATAATACACTACAAAATACACAGGAAAAAGAAATGAATCATAAATAATAAAAAAAATACTAGAAAACACAATTAGACCAGAAGGAGATTGTCTGGTTGAAGTACAGGTGGGGACTGGTGGTCACGCACCTGCGGGGGTAGAGGCCCCAACTGGTGTGTAAATGATGTATGAGAAGATAAGGGACACTGCACGAAAACCACTATTTTACATATGTATACGAAACGCGTCTAACAGTAGGATTTTGCGTCTAGAAGTTTGACCTTTTAGACGTCTCTTAGACGCCTTATCTAGTGGCGTATATACGTGTCCATGGTACGGTCTTATATACGTCATATATACGCCTGATTCTGTTTATTTACGCCACTCTCCAATAATTCCGACCTCTGCCACTTGGGACATCAGTGGTAGCATATTTCATTTGCCATTAGTCATTAAGTCCTTGGTTTATGGAAAATACAATGTTATATCATCAATTTTGATTATAAAATTGTTCTAAAATCCTATTTATTATCTTTTCATTAAATACATATAATAAACCAAGCGTTTATTTGTTTTTTAAAACGTTTTTTTTTTACGTTTTTAAGGTTTTTCAAAACACCACTCTTCTGAAGTCATACCTTGGGTACTGTATATATAACACAAGGTCTGGTCAGTTATCAACCTACCACCCCAAGTGCCTCCACACATCTCCTGCCGACGCCGCTTTGACACTGGACGCTTTGACACCCGCCGCTTTGACACCTATATGCTCCCGCCAGCCCAGAGACAAAACTCAGGTAATGTGTGAAGACAGAAGACCTCCAGCAACAGCCTCCACTCCCACACCATGCCAAAAGTGCTAAAGCAACACACTGATAATTCACGGCAGCAGTGGGGGCCGGGCGTGGAGGACTTCCTTTTTTATTTTCTATCGCTATACATATACGCCCGGCGTATATATGTCACGCAGAGGAGGTTTTATCTTAAATACGCCAGGCGTGAAAGACAGCCAAGTCGCGCGCGTCTACATATGGAAACTGTCTCGTAGACGCCCAAAACGTAGACACGTATAAGAGGTGTATACAAGTATGAACAAGCCACGATACAGCCGGTACGTGCGTTATCGGATGGCTTATATATATGTAAAATAGTGGTTTTTGTGCAGTGGGAGCATGGAGTGACACCTGTCCTATAATACCTTAAATAAGAACCTTTTTTACAGACATGATGTAGGAATAACGAAGAGTTGTGCTTTCCCTACCGCTACCACGACCACAATGCAGGGAGTTAGACCAGGCGCGTTTGAGTCCCGCGCTAAAGCCTTGCGACCCCATGTCGGTGAGTCCTATTGGTCCATTTTCTGTTTGTTTTGAGAGCTTGTTTTTGGTTGGTTGACCCATGGCACCAAGGACTGGCACCTGTGGGTTATATTATGTGGCTCCAAGTGTGTCCATTATTGATGTATGGGGAGTCCTTATTCTTTTATTCTCAATTTTGATTCATTTTGTATTTCAGCTGTGTTGTTTCGGTTGATACATTTTGTGGTTGGAGGT
Source organism: Alentia gelatinosa (assembly GCA_950022655.1). Taxonomy (NCBI): domain Eukaryota; kingdom Metazoa; phylum Annelida; class Polychaeta; order Phyllodocida; family Polynoidae; genus Alentia; species Alentia gelatinosa. The sequence goes on along the minus strand of OX465580.1, from coordinate 142,102,296 downwards.
TTCTCCTCTTTTTGTTCATTCAGGGTTTTTTCTTTTTTTGTTGGACAAGACAGAGGCCATGTCTTGTTGGTTTTTTTTAGAAATTATTGGCTATGGTGTGCGGATGGCATCCACTTCTACCGTGTTTTTGTTAATTTTTTTTCCAACGCTGTTATCGTATAGAGAGAGCGAACGAAAGAAATTTCTTCAATTTATTTACAGACATCAAACAAAAATGATAAAAATGCTGGGTTTAATATATGGAATTGAACATGAGATATCTAATGGGGTTTCAAAAGGCTCTATGATAAAAAATTGTATGATAAGATTTATTTTCCATATATTAGGGACTTGAACAATATGGATGTTAACAGATGTAAGCTCAAAATTTTGTCTTGTGACTGATGCACAAAATAAGCATATATGAAGATATCAATACACATTATATAAACATGTGCTTATGTCATGATTTATAGATGAAATAATTCCATTTGTCATGCAGTGTACTATCTTTGTCAATCTTTTAGTCTTGTGATATCATTATGATATCATAGATAAATGAAGTTATTCAAATATGACTGATGAACGTAATGTCGTTTGTTCTTATGAATCTTATCAGATTATTATCAGATTTCAAGCTGAGCATTGGGTAATGGAATGATGTCATTATATCTACACTGAAACGTCAAGATTGAAGTTTTTGTACATGATCAGAACCTACCTTGTATAGAGATAGTGAAAGTATGATCAATACTGAAAATAACTTCCCATATCCGGCAGCAAAATATTTGCTGTATGTCTGAAGTAATACTTTTCTAGTTTCTTTATCATCAAGTCTGATTTTAGACTTTACAGTATCACCCTTCTGCAATTTGATACAAAAAATTATATGTAGAGGCGGTAGTATCCGGCGATGATCGTTCACTATAGGCAAACTCCACTCCATGCCGAGTGAAGCCTCGGGCACCTAGAATCAAACCCGTCCTCCAGCAAGGAGCAGCTTTGCTCAGCCCTCTTCTAGATCTTGACCTTAAGACGCAGGAGCAGCAGAGGTATACTCCTCTGCTGCTCACATCAGCAGGTCACTTGACCACTAACTTCCTTATACAGAGGATACATTCTGTCTCATATTCTTGTTCGTAATTTTTTTGTTCCGGTAGACCTTACGTGATGATCCGCGGTTGGAAAAATTCCAGTGGTGGGATTGGACTTACTCCGGATACGCCGCGTCTTACAAATTCAGCATAGCGGTGGGATTGGACTTACTCCGGATACGCCACGTCTTACAAAATCATACATTCTGTCTCATACATGCGGCTATCGCCATCTTGCTTAGTACCGAGCGGTCTTAACTCACATCCATTTTACCCTCATAACAGTAGTATAACTAAACTATCTTTATTCTAGAACCATAACATAATCTCAGACTAGCACATAGTGCAATGTATACTTATGGCATCCTTACTATAGGAAAAATGTGTCAATTCCTTTATCAATGAATACAAGTTTATTTATGAATGAATGAATGGATGAATATGCAAATAAGTATCTTTACCTTTGCATTTCCTGCCTTGTTTGTAAGCCCAGTATTAGTTTCTTCTGATGATATTGCCTTGGCTATTTCTTCAGTAGCAATGGGTCCTTCATAATCTTCCATATAAGATGTGCCAACATAATGCAGAAGCTGATCTGATATTTCTTCAAACTTCCCTTCTAACACTATTTCTCCCTGAAATATGATGACCTTAATATTTGCTATTCATCTAAAGCACAGGTTACCAAAATCACCATCCCTTGACCTTGAACATAAAATTGCAATATGCTGAAATTCCAATATTGATGTTTTTTTCATGTAAGGGTTTAGATATCCAGTCTCTATATTCTATGAGGTAACTTTCTTTTGGTCTGGCATAGCCATATTAGAGGCTGAAAATATCAATCCCTTCAAAAACAAGATTTGGCAAGAGAACATAATCTGTTATTTGAAACACCTTAGATAAGCTTTTTGGTCTTTTTAAAGCATTTGTATTTGTTCTCTTGCATTAATATATCTCGATCTGTAGGTCAAGCACATCTATACTGTAAGTGTCATACATGAAGTGATAAAATACTGCTATCATAAGAAAATTGAAAAGGCCACTTCTTTACCGCTTTTATTATTGTTTTTATATTGTTATCAAATCTAGCCAGGTCGTTACTCTATGATTAGGCAAGTTGATAGTATATCAAGTATCTGCCAAGTACAAAATCAAAGAGGTATGGGTTAACCCTGAAGGGTTGACCCCAGGACAAATGACATTGATGGACAGGTTGACAATAGGACAGGTGAAAGTCTGATGTACTGACATCTAAGATAAGTATTCACACAAAGCAGCATGGGTCATCTTTAAGACATTTCAGATTAGAACATGTGAGAGACTAAGGTAAAACAGGGTATTCAGGAATGCTGAGTGGGCATGAAGGATAGGGAATACAAGACCAAAGTTATCTCCCCTTAGTTTTATGATATCATTTTTAAGGTGTTCTCCTATTTTTGGAATTTGTAAGGTATGTTCTTTGCAAAGGACAGGAACCTCTCCGTCTTAAATTTTTCTCTAAACTCTAGACTCCAATGGTAAACCTGTAGGGAGTTGTCATGAAAAAGCTTTTGTCGGGAAATATAGAATTAACACACACAAAATTCTAAATGAAACAGGGACCCCACTGGGACCCGAAGGCACACAGGGATGGACCTTGCAGGCCCTACACTCCAACTCTCAACTAGAGAAAGATTTGTGAATAAATATAGAATTATAATTGAAACAAATATAGTTCAAGATCTGACAGTTATTAGCCTGATTGGGATTTCTTCTTCTGACCAAGAGTGGTGGATGCCTGTGACAGCTTTAAGCCAGTTAGAGGCTTGGTGCCGGAATTCCTTACTGTTGGGCAACCAATAAAGAAGTGTACAAGGTAATCCCTTTCTGGGCAATAGTTACAAAAATCGGAAAGAGTGATTTTCCGCTCATAGAGTTAACAATTGGTGGGTATCGCCTAATAAAACAGCCTGTACTGGAAGGAATGTAGCTTTGTTTCATGTGTAAGTTTCTATACCATTGAGAATATATTTGTCAATGTCTTTCCATCAGTTTGGGGAATTCGGTATTTTTTACACCAATATTTCACACCAATACATCAGCATATTGATAAAATGGCTTCTACATGGGAATGCATTATTTATCCAAGCTCTATGAATAATCAAACTCAGCAGATTGATTGGAAGTCATGACGCCATATTTAACGTCATAATGAGTATGTGAATGAAATATTTTGTTGTTTCACTGTTATCTATTTTAGGGAAGGGTTTGTACATAGGTGGTGGGTTTGTTTGGTTTTTTTGGGGGTTTTTTTGGGTTTTTTTTGTGCTAATGGTAAATATGACATACTGTACAGATTACTCCACACACTTCAAATGGAAGAACAGGACTGTAGTTCAGAATTTGAATAAACACTTAAAAAAAAACAAAAAAAAACGTTAAATGAAATATTCAACCAACCTTGTTCATGACCAGCACATTATCAACATGGGGAAGATAGTGGAGGTTGTGTGTTACCAGGATTCGAAGTTTTGACTTCAGTAGTCCACAGACACATCTTGAAAATTAAAAAAATTAAATCATGTTATCAAATTTCTCTATAATAGCTCTGTAAAGTTCTGGTCTCTACATCCTCAATTATATGCAAAGAGATAAATTGTCTTTATTGTCCGTATTTATTAGTATCGAATATGACTGTCTATCTGTAGCAGCTCCTCCCTGTCTTGATGTTTACTGTATAGCAGCCATGTAGTGAATAGCATGTTTACCCTCATTATCATCCACATAGGGAGAGGGCACTCTGACAACAACACTCTGAGTTGTCATGAGCAGCCCTGTAGGCATTTGCAACAGACTAGTAATCCCTCATTGGTTGTTGGTACAAGAGCCAAGCTCAACCTGCAGAAATATGCCTGCTATTGTGTGTATAAAAGAAGTGCTAGTTGGCATTCAAATCAGTTAAGTTCTTGACTCCTAATAGTTAGTAGAAACCAAACGAGAGTCAGCTTTGTCAATGTTTATGCCACGATGGGCAGGTTGTGTATCACTACACGAGGCGTTAGCCAAGTGTAGTGAGTAGCAGACCTGACCAGAGTGGTATAAACATTGACAAGGCTAACTCGAGTTGGGTTTTGTATTTATCCTACCCCATCTCACCGATATACAGAGAAAATTTTGGAATTATCCATGATAGTAGCGTTTTGACACTGCCGGATCTACTTTCGTTATCTGGTCCCTGATTGGTCCGTTTTTATATTCACCTCGGTGCATAAATAACACTTTATTCAACGCTCCGTCAAATACATTGAGTCAATGTTAAACCTAGGGCGTTTTTTATTAGGGGTAGGATAATACCATAGACACAACTCTCTCTTAGTTTTCAAGGTCTACCCTGGCCTAGGTTGGGCTCTAGACTCAACAAACAGGCTATAGAAACACTTTTATCTTCTAGAGTTCTAATAGCACAATATATGAAAGTATTTTCAATGAAGGATAGTAGAAAATACTTCAGTCAGTTTGACTTAACCAAATAAATGGGGCCAGGAACAGTAGTGGTGAGGGTAAAATCTTCTCAAATATAATTGTGAATAACATGCTAATCTGTGCTGAAACCAAAAACAGCACAATATTAAGGTTATTAATGTGCAAAGGTATTTTAAAAAGGTTATTTTATTAAATAATTATTGATTATGTGTGCAATTAGTTACCAATTTGTTAATTATAATAAGGTGACATGATTATTAGGTATTGGTTATTACTGTTAATACATATAGTGTTAACCTAAGGTTAAGTAAGCCGTATGTAGGCTGAAATGAGTTTGCAAAATATGTAGCCATGTGAAAGGTGATGTTCCCTATACTTCTCACTATACTTGGGGAACACACCGTGCTTCTAGGAATAGACTCTCTGACATGGATATGACGCATTAGGGAGTTGTATCCGGAGTCTCCCAAGGAGTCCCCCTTGGGGTATTCCCGAGTTCCTGGAGCTATTTAACATAACCACGTGCTCTCCAACCTATGTGAACTCAAACATGATTCGATATTAATTCTCCCATGATCCTCTAGTAAAAGCTCATTAGAGATTCGTTTTGGAGCTGAACGTATCATCAGTCTCCACTACCATCTCCTGCTGTTAAGACGTTCTTGCTTGGCTCCGGATCCAGCAAGGTGCGCGGATTCAGCAGTGAATTTAATCGAGTAGGATCAGCTAAGGAAAATTTCCTTACATATCTGGGAGTGCAGAAAGTGACTTGGATCGGGACTCTCCAAGGACACATACTCTGTTTTCGGACTATAGGAATCTCTGGGACTCACATCGGTTCCTTCTCCAACTTTCTCACCTTATTTATAAGTGAACGAACATCATTAATATTTCGACATCTGTCAAATATGGATCTGTGAATCTTCAGGGAATCACATGAGTTCACAACGGTTATCCCTAATTGGGTGAATTAAGTTGTATGGTTGAAACAAATCATTACTTTGCTATTATCTGACTATGAGTTCTATGATTGACTATTCTCAGCTATACTACGCTGTTATGAACTCTGTTGAATGATCACTGAACATTGGCAACTTGCCAGCTTTATCATTACTGTAATGATTTATCGGACACTTTGATGAAAAGTCGTTAATAGCCTGACTTTGGTGTCTGACACTTATTAGACTCTAACTGTCCTTGCATTTTGGCACTTAGCCAAACATGCGTGTATGCTGAAATATCAATGATTTGAAAGCCATGCTGTGAACTATAACATTGTATATCCTTGTGTGAATTTATTAAAAGATCTTGAACTTTACTTTACAATCTTTGATCTCTTCCATGAATACTTAAGACACAATCTATTATCTAATTATAATTATTAAGTTAATGAACCTTACGCTTTAACAAAGAAACAACTTAATTAAAGATCTCAAAAGAGTACCTCACTGTTGGTTTGGAAATAATAGATTCTGGTAGCCTGCCGACACACAGCCTAGAGTTGCCTCTATCTCCCCTCATTAGTTCATTAATTAATAACGAAATGATTACATAAAGTTACGCTCACGCTTATCACGTATAAGAGATCGGCGTTATCTCCATCTCTAGACGTCTAGACGCATAAGGTTAATCATGAAATATTAAAATGTATGTAAGTTAATTAATAACTGAATTATGTTCGATAATTAACCATTCTTCCTTGAACGTATGAGGCCAATCCACGTGCATTTGTGTAGTGTTTCCCGCTAGAGGTCAACACTAGACTGGTGACTTAATTAAACATATCATTGTGTTTCTCTCTCGGGCCACTACGTGCCGTAATTAGTTAAAAGGGTGTTAAACGGTAATTCCTAGTTTTATCGTTAGATGGCGAGAGTGTTATGCTAGGTTTAGTAAGATCTCCCTCTCTCACCAGATGTCCTAACGTACCTATATAGACTTTGGGATAAGTCTTTAGTAACAGCTATAACAGCTTCTATAGGTAATTAAGACTAAGTAATTAGTCAACCATTAAAACAACCATCTCTACCAGAACAAATCAATTGTTCAAATAAATATTTAAAAAACACTTACTCATTAAATATATGATGCCCAACCTTGTCATCAACAGCAGCAAGAGGGTCGTCAAAGAGGTATATGTCAGCATTGTGATACACAGCTCTGGCAAATAAAAAAAGGAAAGAGAAAGTGCTAAGAATTCTAAATTGTTTAAAAAAATCTAATAATGTTTATAAGGATCATATGTACATTGAGATTAATTACAGTTATTATAATTTTAGTACATTTAACCTGATTCGTAAGAACTTTTAACATAGTATTATATTAGAGTACAGCCTGAATTTCCTTAGAGCCCAAAGATCAATGATTTCTGTTCTCAAAACCAGGTCCTTTATCATTTATTATACCTTGCCAAATTCAATCGAGATTTCTGTCCTCCACTTAAAGATAATCCCCTCTCTCCTACAAGGGTCAAGTCACCAAGGTTGAAGCCTTTGATATCCTAAAGAGATATCAAAAAGGATTTATCAATGTAAGATTTTAAAAACTGAGAAAATATCTAAAAATGTCATGGGTATGAGATGTACTACAGATGAAATGATAATAAAAAATACAAAAAAAACACAAAATAATATTCATTTCCATTTCATAGTACATTACTTTTAGTTAAAGAAAGTGTTTGAGCTAGCGCTGTTAAATATAGTAGAGCTGAACAAGTACTGCGAGTTTGAGCAGTTGTTGCCTTGTGGTCATTTCTCCATTGTATTGGCAGGCAACCACTTTCTGTCCTGTGTGCGGGCACATACCCATGATCCAGGCACTGTTTGTCTTTGTCTTTAATAAAGTGTAGGGTCAGGGTAGTTGAGCAGCATTGTTGTCACTTTATGCTAGGTGGCGCGGTTGCCAATCCCTGCTGTGCAGTAAGGTAGGCGGACCTGTGTATGCAAATTTATACTACAGGGTCGCCCGCATTACGTAACTCAGTCAGTATATAAGAACTGAGTCCGCAGCCAGTCGACAGGTCTTCTCACGGTGCCTCTTGTAGTGTTCCCCCAGTCGCTGGAAGTGTATTACCACTTCCCGTGATCGACAGCCGACCAGGGGTTCCGAGACTCAGTTGCTACCCTGTACTTACCGTGCCAGTACAGGTGGGTTCGGCTTTACCCACTGGAAAGGGCAGGGAGATGCAGAATCTACTACCTACCGCTTAACTATGGAGACAAACCAGACTCCGGCCCGTTTCGGTATATCTTCTTTTATTACAGAAGAAGTTACAATCCGTTGGTGCTTCGGGGCACCAACTAACGCGGAAAGAGATTCTGGTCTCTTCAATGTTGAAAGGTGTTCAACACAACCTAACCAACATGTGAGGCTCCAGGCGTTCACTCTGTAGAGAGGCAAGGCGAGAAGTCCTATCAACCCGCTGTGGACCCAGCCTTATATATTGACTGAGTTACGTAATGTGGGCGACCCCGTAGCATTTGCATACCACGGGTCCACCGGCCTTACCGCACAGCAGTGATCGGCACTCGCGCCATCTAGCATGAAGTGAAACAATGCTGCTCGACTACCCTGGGGTCTGTTTAACATCGGACGAGCGAGAATTGACCTGGACGATACGAGATACAAGGCGAGGGACGAGGTTCTGGGCGATTCTCGTCCAATGTGGTTTAATAAGGCATGTCATCCAGAGCAGGGCATATCGCTCATACAGATTCTCCTACGTTTGACCTATATGAGTCCATACGAGAGGTCGTCCGCTGGAGGTGACCGTGACAGGCAGGGGACCAGTGAGTGGACCATCCCGCACCAAATAATAACTTCCAGGACCGTTTCGAAAGGCAAAAACTGCTCCCCCTAAATTCGCTGATATAAGACTGATACAAGGCTGATACAAAAGTGTTGTAAAGATGATATGAGACTGTTGTAAGGCTGATACAAAACTGTTTTAAGACTTGCAAGACTTATAGGCTGAAAAAAGACTGTTGTAAGACTGAAACAATACTATTGTAAGACTGATACAAGACTGTAATAGGACTGTTACAAGACTATTGAAAGACTGGTTTAAGACTGTTACAAGACTGTTGTAAGATAATTGTAAGATTGTTGTAAGATAATTGTAAGATTGATACAAGACTATTGTAAGACTGCTGTAAGACCATTGTTAGTATATTACAAGACTGTTGTGAGGCTAATACAAGACTGTTGGAGGACTGATACAAGACTGTTGTAAGACAATTGTAAGACTGATACAAGACTATTGTAAAACTGTTGTAAAAATGAATCAAGATTGTTGTAAGACTGTTGCAACACTATTGTAAGACTGTTGTAAGACTGATGCAAGACTGTTGTAAGACTTGTAAGGCTGATATAAGACTGATACAAGACTGTTGTAATCCTGATACAAGACTGTTGTAAGACAATTGTAAGATTGATATAAGACTATTGTAAGACTGTAGTAAGAATGAATCAAGATTGTTGTAAGACTGTTACAACACTATTGTAAGATTGTTGTAATACTGTTGTAAGAATGATACAAGACTGCTGTAAGACTGTAAAACTGGGGTTTTAAGACTTGTAAGACTGTTGTAAGACTGATACAAGACTGTTGTAAGACAATTATAAGACTGATATAAGACTATTGTATGACATTTGTAAGATTGCTGTAGGACTGATACAAGACTGTTGTAATACTGATACAAGACTGTTGTAAGGCTAAAACAAGACTTGTAAGACTGTTGTAAGATTGATACAAAACTGTTGTAAGACTGATACAAGACTCTTGTAAGACTGTTGTAAGGCTGATATAAGACTGTTGTAAGGTTGATACAAGACTGTTGTAATACTGATACAAGACTGTTGTAAGGCTGAAACAAGACTTGTATGACTGTTGTAAGGTTGATACAAAAATGTTGTAAGACTGATACAAGACTGTTATAAGACTGAAACAATTGTAAGGCTGAAACAATTGTCTTTCAACAGTCTTGTATCAATCTTACAAGCCCAACGCACACTGTACGACTTTTCCTGTTTTTAATGGAAAATCGCCGTAAAACTCCCCTTGCGATATTTTTCCGGTGAAATAACGCAACTTGTGCCATGCTTTCCTTGCGATATAGCAGACCCCATTATGCACCCCCTATTCACCCTCTCCCCCCCCCCCCTGCTGATTTGGGGATTGTCGCCGACTTTCCCTTGAGACTTTCCTTGAATATTTCGAATATGATAAGGGCATCGCACACTTTGTGACTTTTTTTGAGATATGCTTGAGATTTTGCACTGAAATTATCGCAAGGGGGTGCATCTAACACAGCAGGGGGATGGGGAAAGTCGGCGACAAAATGTGCTCGAGGGTCGCTAAGCGACTTTTGCATATCGCAAGCAAAAAGTCGCCGTAAAAGTACCCTTGCGATGTTTTCCCAGTACAATATCGCCAAATGTGCCTTGGACCCCGTGCGACATTGCACCACCCCTTTTGCACCCCCTTACATGTCAATTCTTTTGGTTGAGATATTGTACCGCAACCACCTGCCAGGTGGGCCGCCGGGCTGGTCCCGGGGCCCATTAAAACTCAATTAACTGCCATATAAGGGATATAGAAGGCCTCAGCAGCCATCCTTGCTATATTGTACCTCAGCCAAGGGGGTAATATCACAACGAAATATCGCTAGGTGTGCCTTGAAATCCCTTGAGATATGAAGCCCCCCTCCTCCTGTGGAGGCCGAAGCCCGAGGTACATTTTACAGCGCCTTTTTCCCCTCCCCTGCTGCGCAAACCACCCCTCCCTTGAGATATTCTCCTTGTGATATCGCAAGCATATCACAAGGAAAAATATCACTATCTGTGCTTTGGCCTTTATCATGTTTAGTTTGTAAATTACAAATTGATTATTTGTATATATGATTATTTCTATATCTTATAACGAGTAATTTTCAACAATAACTGATTAATACGAACTATTGAGGTAATGTATGTCACAATATTGCAATAATTTACAATAAGTAATTCTGATACTTCATAAATATATGGTTATGTGATGGTGTCTCTTGGCTATGAAAAAAAAGAGTCAATTCATGCGAGCATGGAGGTTGGTTATTGGTGGGCAAAATGGTACACCTGTAGAATCCTGAAATAATCATCTGCTATTCACGTCTCAATATCCTGCAATAATTTATAAACATTGAATAGGGTGGCCTTTTTAAGTTTGTAATGGTTATTTCTTGGGTCAGAGAATCGCAATGCGGTAGAACAGTTTAAAAGATTTAAAATGGTAGCTTTCTTTAAGACAAGCGTCTACCAGCTTCAGCTAAGACACCCCTTTGGGGTGTCGTCCCTTTGCGAGGGTTTGAGACGACCTAGGACAGTGTGGACGACATTCCTTCATTGGACGAGGTTCTTGTTGAACGAGACTTTCTCATGGCAGCTCTCTCTTATCGTACAGGGCTCCTCCCTGGACGAGCGAGAGACTTGTTGAACGAGACTGGCTGGACGACCCCCGTACAAGCTTTCAAAGTCTCGTTCGTCCGAAATTAAACAGACCCCTGACCCCTACACAATAAACTGTTTGTATCTAAAAATTAAGGAGTCTGGTTTTGTGTCCATAGTGAAGCATTGGTTGTAGATCCCAAATTTCCCTACCTTCTCAAAGGACTTGATTCGAACCCACCCGTGCTGAGGCATTAGCATGGGGTAGCAACTATTGTCTCAGCCACCGGTTAACTGCCACTTCACGGAAAGTGGACATACACTTTCAGCGACCAGTGGTTCACTAAAAAAGCATCGAGTTTGCTAGCAACTGTCTACACAAGTATTATAAACCTCAAGAGATGATTCATTTAAAAACTAAAGATTCTCAGGGATTCTCGATAGATATGCAATGAACACTATAATTGGTTCAGGTTGGTAGAGATATATATGAAGGCAGGTTGTTTGTAGACATGTAATGTCAGTGTGAATGTTTTCGTTTTTTTGGTGAAATTTTTTTATTGACGTGAGAAGGATTCATGTACAAAGTAAATGATTTTCAACCTATTACGTCATCGATCATAGGGGGTAACACGAACCAAGCAGGTCGGATTTAAACTCAATACGTCGATTTGGACCACATTTTAACAAATCAAACAACCTAACATTCAGATATCCTCAGGTGGCCAATGGAACAGAAACTTGGCTTATCTCACCAGATCAACACAAACCAAAGGTGGTTACAAATACATGCCATTCCAGGCCATAGACAGTTACACCATATAGTACATAAAATAAATGAAAAAGAGAAAAAGTAAGAGAAAAAACAAACAGAAGAAGGACAACATTACAAGAACTGAACAAGGATAGACACAACATGGCTTGGTACAGTGGTCAACAATGAATCATAAGTTTGGTTGTAGTAGCAAGACAATCAATGTTAATGTCATAACTCAGTGTTTATGGACAATCTGAAGCAGCCAATAATGGCTAACATATTCCAGAGTAAAACCAGCATTATTGACGGGGGAGGGGCGTAACCACGTCTTAAATATGACTCGGTTTTCAATACGCTGACCCTCAATTTGGAGTGCATCCCACAGGAGTTTAACAGCATATAATAGTTTATAGGGTAAGGTAAGGAGGTATGTCATAATATGTGAAACCATAGTTATGGTGACAATACGGGGTAGATTTATGAGTTGTTTCGGAGAAATTTGTTCCGAACAAGCCAGCACGGCGAGTTCGGAACAAATTTCTCCGAAACAACGAGTAAATCTACCCCATATTGGCACCATCACTATGGTTTCATATTATTATATACCTTAATTCCGTCTTAATTTGCTAAAACTGACCGTACAATTTGACGTCGAAGTGACTTGGCACAACTCTCAAACACGATGTGTACGTTAGCAGACACGCTGGATGTTAATAACCGGAAGTGATCACCGCACAGGCGGGAATACATTATAGCGCCGCATAAATTAGCAAGTGATCACCCTGCTACGCTCGATCATCTTGTCGGACAGCTGTACTCGAGCAGTGCAATGTCTCCCCTATTTGTTGACATCTACCAGTCACCCGCTCAGCTCGTGAACGTATCGAAATCGATTGATCTCGCATATCTAAGCTATATAACATGTTTCACATGATTTGTACTTGTATTCCATCCCGATGTTTGATAAATATACACACTAACTCCTTCCTAGGTTTCGGTACGAAGCCACAGAACTCGCGAAGTGAAGAGATCCACCATTTTGTAATCTTGCACCTAGAATTCTGTTGTCGGCCTCTCGACCAATCAGATTGCGTTATTTCTTCAAAGCGTGCAATCTGTAGCTCAAAGCGTGCAGGTTAGGCTCAAAGCATGCAATTTGTCACTCAAAGCGTGCAATCTGTTGGTATCCAAAGTAATCAGTACAACGTTTCACAGCGTACAGTGCATTCTGTTCATACTTACCATACCCATAGCAGCAGTGTGTATTTACACTGACTTAGTGCATAGGTATATAATAATATGCAAGACCAGTGCAAATCAGTTAATTGTATAAAGCCAATGGCAGGCTCTAAGCAAAATTCAGAACTCAATTTCTCAACATACAGCTTAATTGATTTACACAACTCCCACAAGGCCGACCTTAACATATCTTTTGTTTACGAAGCATCCCCTAAATCGTAGGATTATTCAGAATAGCTGGAATCATTATCAAAATGTAGAAAGGCATCACAGAGATTTGCATATGGATCTTCTTGATACTTGGAGGTGTATGCAATTGTTAAATGTTATGTATAAACAACCTAGTATTGGTGATAATCTGGATCTAATGATCAGACATACCATGAGTGATTCCAAGGTTAAGTTTAAAACTGGCCGTAATTCACGTAGTAATTACTTCCGCAGTCTCCACTATAAAGGGCAGGTTTTGTGGGATCAACTTGATTCAAATATTAAGAAAAGTACAGAACACAAGCTTTTTAAAAAAGAGTCAATGTAGGACGAGGCGACGTCCTTCTCTCCCAGCGATGCTACCTTGTGTGACAGTTAGTAGAACTGTACCTAACCACCGTAACCATAGCGCACTGTCAGTCGTGACATCATAGTGTCAACAACGGTTGCCCTGGAGTCTCTACAGAGATGAGGGGGGGATTTTGGACAGTGTTAGTCTGTCTGTGTGTGTGCTGTAATTTACATAAGGGGTGATATGTCAAGGTTTCGCCTTTTTTAAAAAAGAGGTTAAGTCGACATACTCAACCTATGATTGGGTCTAAAGCAAATCATGCAGTCATGACACCCTCAACCCTGTATTACTAAATTTGAGGAAGAACTTTTGCTAGAACTGTTTGTTGGAAATTGAAAAAATTAAATGGTATGATTTAGGAAGCATCCATTGGATCGAGAAAACTTACCACAACAAGTGAACATGCTTCCAAAATAGAATCATACCTGGCCTGGTTGAATTCTAAATCTAGAATGATGTTCTTCCTTACTGTATCTGACAGAATCCAAGGCTCTTGCGAAACATAGGCAAATGATCCACAAACAATTCGTTTCCCATGTAATACCTCCAGCTCACCAAGTATAACCATCAGTAAAGACGTCTGTCAACATAGTGAAAAATGATGATTTATAGAATTTTGAGTTGCAAATGGTTGAACCACAGTCTTCAAAAGTGCTGGATGCTGTAAGGAGTTTTTGAATAATGACATATTTATAGTGTTATTTATATGCAATTGTTGTCGGAAGATTAAAATAGGTTACATTTTGGCTGTGTAAGCATGATATTTTTCAGTTGTTTCTGGTTCCACCTTAAATCACAAGTCATAACTTTTACTAGCTGTATATATTGGTGCTTACCTTCCCACTTCCGACCATTCCAGTGATTCCTATTAGTGCTTCCTTTTTTAATAGATATAAAGGTTTATTATTGTTCACAGAATATTAAATGTTAAACTACCCTAAAAACCAATACACTTTTAGTAAGTCATAGAGAGATTGTTGGCTTTGTATGATGAGAACAAAAGCACTACAAACAAAGTGCATAGTAACAGACAATTTTATTGCTTTATTGTTTACCATACTTTTAAGGAAAGCTCTTACTCCCTGTTCATTGTCCTCTTCATAATATATATGACTAAAAACCTCTCCTCTCATTGAAATAATGGGAATATAAAGAAAAGCAGGAGGTACTACACAACTCCACTCACTTACTGAATGTATTGAGAGATTGATGTCTTTTAGTGTCAGGCTTCCCTCTTCCTATTAAGAATACAGAAATATTTACATCTTCAAAGATAAGCCAAGTATTTTTTAGGAGTATGTGGTGTACGAGGCACAACGCGACTAACGAAAAAAAATTCTCGTCGGAATGGCGCCGAACCAACACGCTGTCAGACATCTGAGGCTCGGAAACCCATCCGACGGCAAAGATTTTACACAATATTTATCAGGAGTAATCTAGATATATTATTTTTCAAAGCCTTGATCATGTTATTATCAGAGTTTGTGTAATCTACTGATATCTTCCGAACTATGAAATAAGTTGGAATCCAGTGTCTTTACCGTCTTTAACCTATTAAGGATATACAACTTAGGCACTTCTCGTCTTTTCCTTGCCAAGGCTAATTTCACAAAGAGAGAGAGGACAAATGAAGTATGATGTTACTTGTTCATTTTTGTGATTAGGTTCCCATTTGGCATCAGCACCAGTTAATTTCACAAAAGCTTCAGAAGATGAATTTATTGCAACCGGAGAATCCTGAATGAAGTTTTCAGAATTAAGGAATCGCTGTAAAGAATGATCATAATTATGACTTATGATGCAACACATTTCCTATGAAATCTAAACTCAATCAACATTGAGCACCACATTTCTCTCTCTGACCTCTTCCATGATACTAGAGATATGTATATCAAAAGTAATTTAATCATTACTTAACCCATTCATCCCGGACGATGTATTTAGGCATTAACCAGGGCTGGCATCATCCTGGGATGGCAGGGTGATGCCTTGAGGCATCATTTACAAAATATTCGTTTTTGTAAATAAAATTGGAAATATTTGCTCACTAAGCATGAAACTTTGACAGTATGTAGGTATAACATCATATTTAATATTTTTGGGCAAATAATATTAGCGATCTTGTGTCATGTCACATGATGCAAAGATCAAAATGTTCACAATAGGCCTATTATATATATACTCGGCCTCTAGCGGTATTCACTGGCAGTAGTACCCGGCTCCATGCCTGTGCTATTGCCGTGGGTACCCGGCGTGATAGGGTTAACTTTGACTATTATTTTATATTTATATATAAATATAAGCATCCCTAAGTTGAACCTCGTTGTTGGTAAGGATTTAATGGATTCTGGTAGCCTGCCAACACACAGCCTAGAGTAGCCTCTACCTCCCCTATATCATTATTTTAATTATTAATTAAGCTCATTAGTATGATTTATGCATTTCTATTAAGTTACTATATTCCTAACTTAAGGCTCTATGTAATAAGATCGGATACATACACAATATTACCATGATTTCGATCTGAGTGGCCATATTCTCCACGTAGTTGACGCGTAGTAATTGCGTAGCGTCAACTACAAGGAGAATACGGCCACACAGATCGAAATTATGGTAATGTTGTATTTATTACTCACTTATTTTTAGATTTAAGCAATAAATATGATCGTTAGAAAACTTTTCGACGTAATTAAGAAGTTTGGGACTACTTTTATCTCAAAAATCTGTATCCTCCTAGGAGGGTCCGGAGATCCGTATCCTCCTCAGTAGCGATCTGTAACCTCCATAGGCTTAGTATGGAGACTCCGTATCAGGTGGGTAATAAATTGAATTAGTCGACTTTACTTAGAATATGTAATCATCTATGTAGATTAGATTGATTAATCTAATTAATTAATGATATCCCAAGTGCGCCTAAGCATTCCCTACATCCATTTATCTCATAATCCCCGCTATGTGTTGACACTGCCGCTTTAGTTAAGTTTAGTTTATTATTTCTAGATTCTAAACTGTGTCCGCTATGTTCCGTGGTTCGGGCAGGTTAGTTCTGTAGTTCTTAAGTTGGGCTCCAGACATCTCTGGCGTTTTACATTGAGTTTTAGGCCCGGCTTCCACCTATTATGACATGGCACCGATATGGTCTACGATGCACCTCCCGATAAAAAATCAAAATCGCGTCGGAAGGTTACCTATTATCGGGGCAGTTGACCATGTTTCTGCGATTAGACACCGATAAAACCCCATTACAATGCGTGGTGGATTGGCTTGTCTAGACATATGTCTCGATTTTGCACCTTCCCGATATGGCACCGATTTTGACATTTTGTGTCAGTGCCATATCGGGAGGTCTACGATTCTATCGTAGTAGGTGGACGCCGGGCCTAATAGTGAATCTATTCCTCTCCGTTAGATGTCATAACGTTCTCGAACGTGATTTCTATGGGAATCTGAATGCAGTTGGACCTGCTTCTATCTCCCTCTAGTATTTATTAATTAATTAGCAATTACAACAAAACCACTACCAGAACAATCCCTTAGCAATTATAAGCCAAACCTTTCTTTTCCAAACTAATAATGAAATCAACTCATATGATTTTATTCCTGAGTTGTTTGATACCTGTATGCGTTGTGTAGCTCCTAATGTCTCAAAGAAATTTCCAATTGCTAGGGGGGCATGAATAAATACCATTGTTTTCATGCACTCAATCCAACCAATAAGCAAGATAGTGGTCTGAAAAAAGCAAAATGGAGCATGGCCTTGATATAGAATTTCATTCTACGATAAATTATGTAAAGGAGGGCCTCTCTCTAGTACTGCACTTGGGATATCAGGATGATGTGAATGTGGCTTCCAAGGGGCTGCCACAATCTACTGTTTGGTGACAGTAAGAAGGAAAAGCACAGCGAGAGGAGAGTTCGTAGGCAGACAAGGACAGGATACTGATTCTGTTATACAATTTGTGTTGTCCTGATTTGCCCCAGGTTTTATCTCCGGATAAGCCTAATTTTGATTCCTTTTCCATAAGAAATACTATTCTTATTTTATATAAGATAAAATAGATTCTTCATTTATATATTTTCATACTTTTCATCTAATGACATTACCTGGTCTGTTTTTCATGGAAAGGCTGACCTATATACCGAGGAATTTTTTCGAACAAAATATTATGCACAATGATTATATATTGATTGGTTAGGCTGTCAGCTTAAAAAAGGACACATATTGAGATGTCCTTCCAAAAGATTAGTTTTCAAAATCAAGGTTTAAAACATTGGCAGTTTTATCAAGTGTCCATATTTTTCTGTCCTTTGAAAGGTCAATTCCTATGACAGTCCTTAGATGTCAGACCCAGTTGAAGAAAACAGAAGGACCGGCTCTATGGTACATATATCTTGCATGTTAATCTCATGGAGCAAAATAAGACATAATTCAGATTGAATACTCTTCCTTATTATATGTTCAGGTAAGCCTCAAGGCCTCACCTGGGCCCCGTTGCTCCAGGATTACGATAGAGTTGCGGATCGCAGAATAGCGATCCGAGGGCCAAAACGTTGCTCCAGAAATTTTGCGGATCGTTTCGCAATCGCATAGGCGCATCGCCGCGTAAAATACGGCTTTTAGCGATACTTTTTACGCGGACCT
Source organism: Alentia gelatinosa (assembly GCA_950022655.1). Classification (NCBI taxonomy): domain Eukaryota; kingdom Metazoa; phylum Annelida; class Polychaeta; order Phyllodocida; family Polynoidae; genus Alentia; species Alentia gelatinosa. The sequence goes on along the minus strand of OX465580.1, from coordinate 142,084,135 downwards.
TCACAGCACTGCGGATCGTATCGCTGTAGGTCAAATACAGCCTTGTCTGATATTTCAAATAACGATCCATGGTGGCACCACCAACCCCTGCCCCTTGTTTTTTTACCTATAGGAAATAGTGATCCACACCACCAGGTGTCAGATCAGTTTTAACTATTGTGCCATCTGTATTTAATTAAAGAACTAACTAATCTTCCCCTGTCTCATTCAATATGTGCCCCTGAATTGTTGTATCGTAATCGCATCGTAAAAATTAGTGATACCACGGATATATAGCGATACAATCCGATATTACTGGAGCAACACTTTTTTAGTCGGATCGCTAAAGTAATCGTAAAAATAAAATTGCGATCCAATTATAGCTAGCGATACCACAAAAACAGGAGCAACGGGGCCCAGGCCAGTAAAGGCAAATTCTTGAGATGTCATTTTCCAAGAGATACAAAATCACTGTGGTTGTGATAAAATAAGAAACAATTTATCAAAAGCAGAATATCTTTCAATCGCACAAGATATACCTGATGAAGCGCTCTGAATTTGTGCGAAACGTCGTGATCTATGATTGATATTTATGACTTCACCTGTTAATTGTCATCTTGGTGAAATACAACAACCACTGTTAATAACAACTACTGTGTCTGTTTTTTTTGTGATTTTACCTCCACCATATATATATATAAATATATGATATAATATTTAAGGTTTTCAGGAACAACAAATAAGGCCCGGCGTCCACCTACTACGATATGGCTCCGATATGGTCTACGATGCACCTCCCGATAAAAATTGAAATCGCGTCGGAAGGTCCCCTAATATCGGGGCAGTTGACCACTTTTCTGCGATTAAAAAATGTTAAATACCCCATACAATGCGTGGTGGATTAGCATGCCTAGACATATGTCTACGATTTTACACCTTCCTGATATGTCTCCGATATTTGCTTTTTGTATTAATGCCATATCGGTAGGTCTAAATCTCTATCGTAGTAGGTGGACGCCAGGCCTTAAGGATGCATAAAAACACATTACACCAGGATCAAATATTAGTTCTGCCTGTCCTTATAGCATTGTATTCGTCCTAAGTGCCCATCTTCACCAATGCCAAAGACCCTCACATGTCAATGAGTATTATCTCACCCCTGGAATAAATGTCCATAGGCTTAACATTGGGAACTCGTTCTCCATGCCCCTACAAGTATTGCAGTCCGTTCTCCATGGTTTATATCCTATGTATTGTCGATTCTTTTAGTGTGTATAGGGGATGAGATAAATACAGAAAGCAACTCGTTTTGGTCAAAGAAGTTTGAATGCTATGTGATATTCACTCGGCTGTCTCCCCGTTCATATCACACCGCATCAAACTCGTGGAGAACAACGATTTTGACCAAAACTTGTTGGTTTCTTCTTTAATATTACATTGATAATTTTTTAAGGATTTCATTCTACCTTCAATAAAATATCGTTGTTCTTCCAAACAGAATATTTCACAAAACATATCAACAGGAGTATTGATATCGAATTGGGAAGTATTGATTATTTCAACCTTGGAATCTTTTCCGAACAGCGGTACCTACAGCAATAACAACGTGCAGAAAAACTGTTAGCTCTTAGTAATTATGGGATACTAGTGGCTTGCCAAATTAAGAAGAATGTCAACTGCTCTATCAAGATTTTGGTTGGTTCCTGCATTTTCCAGATAGACATACAGGTAACTGGACCAAAATGTTTTAATTAAAGAACGGGAAAAAGATTTTTGGAGGTAACAATACTCACCATCGGATCAATTTTGTCACCCGTCAGGTATAATGTGAGCAATATAATGTAGACAACAATCATTCCCATTGATAAACTACCAAAGAGAGCTGTCATCACCAGCAGTAAACGTTTCAGATTTTGGTCTGTTTCTGATCTGAAAAGACAAGATTGATAATCAATGGTTGGGCGTGTCAGATTGTTAGGTAACAAGCTGAAAGGTAGTCAAAGGTATTTGACTACTTCCATGGTAACAACAAGGCAGTTACTACTGCTCATTACCAAAATATGAAAAGGGGCAGAGCAGAGCTCATCTGAAACTATGGCAAACACTTCCCTAATCTTGTTATCAACCACCTAAGTGGTCAGCTAGCCTAGCTTATTTGAAAGTATATCACTGATTTACTGTTCGACCATCCATGTTGTTGAGTACTGTTAAGTTCTCTGAAGCCAGCATTTACATTATATGACTAAATAAGTGGCGATCATAAAGCAAGTAGTCGTCAGGTGGTGGCAATGTCCACCACAAAAGTTGTCAATCTAACCCGGCGTTTACACTAGACGACTAAATATGTGACGACTGCAGATCGTCAGCCAATAGTCGTCAGGCGGTGGCAATGTCCACCGCAAAAGTCGTCGACGTCAGAATTCACCTGAGCGTTTATACTGACGACTATGGCTTTTCCCAGAATCGCCGCCTATGTAGACGACTATTTCAAACCGGCTTAAAATAGTCGCCGGGGTCAGAGCGTGTCTAATAGTCATGAGGTGGTGCCTTATTGCGTAATCAGACATAACCAGACGATCTGCAGTCGCCACGGGCTTAGCGTTTAAATTAGACGATATCTAGACTTTTACGGCTGAAAGTCGTCAGGTTCAAGAATCGCCCCCTTTAATCGTCTAGTGTAAACACCGGGTCAGAATGGACTCAAGCAATGACACTGACAACTAAGTTTTCACAGAATCACTGCCACTTTAGATAACTCATTCAACCTAGCTAGAAATAATCACTGGTGTTAGAGCATGTCCAGAAGGTTCCAATTGGTACTAAATTGAATAATCTGACAAAATCTTCAGTCGTCACTCGCTTGGTGTTTACATTTGACGATTTCTATAATTTTACTGCTGAAAGTCATCAAGAGGTGTAAGATGTCTGAATTGACTGCCAGAATTGTCTAGTGTACACGCCGGGTTAGTCCTACTCTTCAAAGCTGACCTCTATTTCTAGGAATGAGGGTCAACGCTGTGATAAGAAAGATTGACCAATCCATCCATTTTAGTTACAAATCCAAATTTGATTTATTAAGCCATCTCATCCTGACAAGTAGGCAACAAGTGGTCAGCTAGCCTAGCTTATTTGAAAGTATATCACTCTTTTTCTTTTTCTTTTTTTTTGTACAATTTCCTTTATTGAATCTTCAGGTTTACAGTTGAAAGTTACAATTTGTACCATGTTCAATACTTGATTCAACATAGGTGGCATATAGCCTCAGTTGTTGTACAACTGGTTTTCATGGCTATGCCGTTGGTGTTATAGATCCCGTATCTAAGTCACAGTTTTAGTACTAACATATATACACTGATTTACTGTTCGACCATCCATGTTGTTGAGTACTGTTAAGTTCTCTGAAGCCAGCATTTTTTTTTTTTAATACTTTTATTTATCCTGTGTAGCACTCAGCCTATTTGTAGGCTGGTTACATTATATGACTAAATAAGTGGCGACTCAGGATCATAAAGCAAGTAGTCATCAGTTGGTGGCAATGTCCACCACAAAAGTCGTCAATCTAACCCGGCATTTACACTAGACGACTAAATATGTGACGACTGTAGATCATCAGCCAATAGTCGTCAGGCGGTGGCAATGTCCACCGCAAAAGTCGTCGACGTCAGAATCACCTGAGCATTTATAAAGTAAAGTCGGAATGCGTAAAGAAACGTAGAAAAAAACGTAGAAAAAACGTGGTATCAGAATGAGTTTTAAATTTTTTTAACTTATCTCTACGCATTTTAAATGCGTAAATGAACGCGGTAAAAATGCTACAATGCGTACAGGCGCGTAGACAAGCGTTGAGAAACGTACTAAAACCTTGAAGCAAAGCAAACAGATACGTTCCCAATCCGTAGCAAATACGTGGTATCCAAAGTCTAAAATAGGTAGTAGATACGCCAGAATTTACGCCAGTGTGACTGGATTGCGTAGTAAAATATAAATGCGTTGTATTTGCGTACTAAATACGCGGAACTCGCATCCTTTCAAATACGTAGAAGAAACGCCGTTTTTTACGCCAGTGTGACTGGGGCATTATTCATGCATAACACACTTTTTACAGTGTAGCCCATAGTTTAGGCCGAGCCATCTCAGATCACTTCCCCTTGTACCTTTCCTTGTTTTTGTTGTGCGTTTGTTCCACTCTAGCAATTTAAAACTGTTCTCTTCTTTTAGATCTTTGTCTCCCCAGCAAATGGCCATAGCCTTGTGGCATCTTCTCCACCCGAAGGATTTTGTGACATAAACAATTAATTACTTCATTTTCGTGATATAAAAGCTTGTTCTGTAGTACACTGGGTGAAGTGGAGCCTAATAAGCCTTTGACCCAGAATTTCTCTTCAACTCCTTCTGTTATCGCTTGGGCAGCATTTGGCCTGTTACCTAAACCTTGCTCTTTTAACTTGATGCACTTCGAGCCTAAGACGTCACATCTTGCAGTGAAACCGTCCGATCTTAAGATGCTTTCCCTGTAACCTCTGTCATGTAGATGTCTGAAAAAAATGATAACATTTTATTGGATATAATCAACAACTGTAGCGACTATATTATTATTTTTTCAAATGTATTAATGTTTGATTACCTGTCGATGCATTCTTGGTAAGAGCTGAGCATGTCAGGTCTGTATTGGTGACTCATGGCCTTTGGTCAGGGGTGGTCATTGGCCCCCCCCCTGGTGTTCCACCTCTGCACCGCGCCGCACTACGCTGGTTCCCGGGGTATCCGCTAGAGGTCTCGGCGGAGATATACCTATGCATTTATGCCGTGGGGTATGTCTGAAATATCTGCTTTTGTCGCACAGTGTTGGTATTGTTTTATGTATGAAGACAATAAAAAATAACATCAAAACTGTGTTGAGCTTCATGTCACCAACTTCAGTCTATCAATAAGCTTGATAAATTACCTTCTCAATTCTTTAGCTTTTTGAGCAAATGGTTTCTCCCAGCAGTACATCTTGATAACTTTCATTGCTGTGATGATTTCACTCATTAAATGGACTCGTTGCCTGGTCGAGGTTTCTTGTGAGTACCTAGAATATGAAGAACTCTCATTTTGTCATTTCAAATTGCAGAATGTTTTATGTACATATCAAAGTTGATGTGTAATAAAAGGTGGTTGGGTATTTGTCTGAGATTTGATACCATAAGAGGTTTTGGATACTAGGTTCATAACAATCTGTAAAGGCCCGGCCCCACTGGTGCGATGCGATTGTCGCAAGTCAATAAAAAGGTAATAAACGCCGGGTGAGTGCCATAAAAACGGTGCCGCCCGTCGCATCGCACACAATCACTCCTGTGGGGCCGGACTTGCGCGTGTGTGCGATCGTGAGAGATGCGATGGATTCATCGCATCGCACATCTTGAAATGTTCATGATGTGCGATGGATTCATCACGCAAGCAGGGAGAGCATCCTACTGTGTTCATATTTAGTCCCCCTATCCTCACAAGTACACCCAGGTACAGCTACCACTGGTACATGGAATATAGAATTACTATGTTGTCGCTCGTGTATGGTGGACGTACGCCGAGGTTTGTCTCACGGTCATACTCACCAAGGCCGTAGGCCGAGGTGAGTACAACCGTGAGACAAACCGAGGTGTACAGACACCATACACGAGCGACAACGTCGTAATTCTATTATTATATACCTTCAAATGTATTAAAAATTGCTAAATTACCATTTTTTCACCGTAAATCGCCATAACATCACACTCAACTGTTCGACAAAGACGTCAAATACACTGTCATACTCATCCGGAAGTTGATTGCGCCTGCACGAGTTACATTTGATCTCGAAACAGATCTTTGGTTCAAATCGATAGCGTTAACGAACCTGAACTACGCTTGGAGAATGTGAAGTTACCCGGATTCACTTTTTACATCACCAATCGTATCACTACTGTCTTGTATATGAATAAACGGAACGGGATATCGGCTTTGGAGAGTGAAGTTAGCGTTTTTCAGTTACCATGGCACCCAGGTTTGTAGTGCTTGAATTCGCGTGTTTCAATGGTCTGACACGCGTAACGGAACGATTTATCGTGCGTTTCTACAAAATATTGAGGCAACTAAAGTGAAGCATTCAACTAATACCGTTTAAATGGCTTAAATATGTGATATTGAACGATAACATCACTCGCCTCGCCGACTTGACAGTGCGGCCGCCGATGACGTCATCAACGGGATTTCCCAGAGCATAGGGAAACCCCGCTAATGACGTCATACCAACATGATCTTTAAACGGTATCAGGTAAATTCTACACGTTAGTTGCCTCGATGTTTGGTCAATACACGTGATAGCTCGTTGCGTTGCGCGTGTAAGACGCATCGGAACACACGAAGTGAAGAGAACCGCCATTTGCAATTTTTCTGCCAGGATTCATGTTGTTGACTTCTCGGCCAATCAGATTGCGTTATTTTTCAAAGCACTCCGTATGTCAGTCAAAGCACTCCGTATGTCGTGCAAAGCACTCCGTATGTCAATTCCAAAGACGATGCGTACCAAGCTAGACAGAGTATCATGGTTATATGATATTATTACTATATCCCTAGGAGCAGTCAGTATTGATAGATAGTTTGTGCATAGGTATATAATAATATAGAATTACTATGTTGGTGCTCGTATATGGTGGCCGTACGCCGAGGTTTGTCTCACGGTCGTACTCACCAAGGCCGTAGGCCGAGGTGTGTACGACCGTGAGACAAACCGAGGTGTACAGACCCCATACACGAGCGCCAACGTCGTAATTCTATTATTATATACCTTCAAATGTCTTAAACATTAACAAATTACCTTTATTATGACCGTAAATCGCCATGACGCCGCCCTCAACTGTTCGACAAAGACGTCAAATACACTGTCATACTTGTTTTTCAATCCCATAGTCCTTAGCGGCACCATTCTACACTCTCCTATCTGAGTTTTGCAATCCGTAACATTGGCCTCATATACAGTATCTATGGTTCGGAGATTGATCGACTTGTTACTATGGCAATTGCCTTGCTCACTCTCCAAACAGATCCTCTGTTATACACACCCTTACTGATTAGCAGAGACTACGATTCGGAGATTCGCTGGTTCCTAAACGAACGTCGGGGAAGATTGTCAACATGTACTCATCTAAAAGTGTATAATGACCAAATAACAAGGTATTCAACGTGAGACAACCATGTGATACAGTTTAGATATACAGTTAGATACAGTTTTAGATAGCTTAGATATACGAAATAAATCTACGCAGTGTCCCGACACTGGAACTAGGGTAGCCAACGTAATTTGATGTTGACAATGCGGAGCGGCGCAGTAGACCTGGAGGTCCCAGTTGTTACATGCTGGATGTGTTGCTATGGCAATTGCATTGCTCGCTGTCCAAGACGTCGGCAAGTGGACTTGTTATCGATTGTTTTAGCATATTTGAGCTAAAACCAAATATCTAAATGACCAAATATCGAGGCATCTAACGTGAGACATTCACGTGATACAGTTTAGATTACGAAATAAATCGATATCACCAAGCACTGACAGTCCAATGCGTCGCTCCGCATTGTCAACGTAAATTTATGTTGGCTACAGAGTTCCAGTATCAGGACACTGCATTAACTTTGTTGTTATCAATCAGACTCGCATATTTGAACTATATGAACTGTATCATGCTACATATTGATATCTAAGTAACTACCATAATCAATATACACGTCTATTCGTTCCGGGCTGCTTATAACACATTGTCAATCTCACGATTCAAGGACGTCCGCCATTTTTTAATTTTCCACCCAGCCGAGTGCTTCGGCCTCTCGACCAATCAGATTGCGTTATTTTTCAAAGCACTCCGTATGTCGTTCAAAGCACTCCGTATGTCAATTCCTAAGACGATGCATACCAAGCTAGACAGAGTACCATGGTTATATGATATTATTACTATATCCCTAGGAGCCGTCAGTATTGATAGATAGTTTGTGCATAGGTATATAATAATATACTGTAGTCAATCTCAAATACACATGCCAGCCTTCATTTAGGTCTTAGCTCTCAGGAGGTGTGAAAGCTGTGAAAACTACCCGTTGTGACTATAGCCTAAGTGTTATTCTGATACCTTGTAAAGGGTGACTGTTGAGAAGTGATATTATTATAATTAGAGGTGAGTATCTCATAAATATTAGAAATTAAGTTATATACCAAGCCTATATACATAGGTGATGCCAAAAGTGACGCGATGATTCCATCGCATCAGTGGGGCTTACCCTGGACTTTTCTTGCGATTGAGTGCGATGAATCCATCGCAATAGGGGTCATAAACCCCGCCGAGGGGGTGTTTATGGGGTCATAAAGCATGAGCGACAATCGCATCGCACCAGTGGGGCCGGGCCTTTAGTGGAAAGTTTTCATACAATTAATCGAAATAATTAATGGTTTCCATTTAGCAGTCAATGAGGAATGCACATTGATTACTACCATTGGAATATATTTGAGTGATTGATTTCAAATTCTCCACAGACATTAAACAAGACCACAACTTATTTATTTCATATCACAATCCTTACAATCCAGGGACCTGTTTCACTAGTTTCGTGACATGTCTGTGACACCATACAGACATTTGGGTTGTCTAGTTTTGTGACAACACAAGCTCTGCCCTGAGGTAAAGACAGACCCCAAACATAAGAATTAGACAAATCTACACGTCATGGACCTGTTTCACTAGTTTCATGACAAAAGTGTTAGACAGACATGAAAAGCGGCACCAACAGTGCAAGCAAGAACGGACAAAACGAAGTCTTATGTCTAGTTCTTATGAAACCGGACACACCATCTAGACACCATCTACTGATCTAGACATGTCACGAAACTAGTGAAACAGGTCCCTGTTCATGTTTATCTTTGGTGCTAGCTCAGCTTACTACCATTTAGCAAAAGCTATTTGTAACTTTGTTAAACTGTACATATGAATATAGAAATGCACCGACTGAAGATGATTACATGTTATGAACAGACTTACCTGAATTGTCCTATCAACTTTCCTATAAATAATTGCCAAAACAGAAACGTGAAAATAGCAGCAAAACCAGTGATGAATGAATATCCAGTTGTATGTGCTCCAAATATGAGAAATGCCACCAGGATCATGGGAGTAAACAGAAATGAAGGAAGGCTTTGCATGCACTGGAAAAAGATAGAATGCCGTGATAATTTTTGTAAAAGACATATTATAACATTATATGTAAAGAGAAATTTTACAACAGAAAATGAGGACTAACACCACTACACATAATCTACGAGGGAACATGAAGGACATTAAAAACCATACAAACATATATACAACTGGAAAGCTACTGTTCATAATATATAATTTATATCAAATTGACCTTAACTATACCTTGATATTCTTAGCCCTGGCGTCCACCTACCACGATATGGTTCCAATATGGTCTACGATAAACCTCCCGATAAAAAATCAAAATCGCGTCGGAAGGTCAATTAATATCGGGGTAGTTGACCACGTTTCTGCAATTAGACACCGATAAAACCCCATACAATGCGTGGTGGATTGGCTTGTCTAGACTTATGTCAACGATTTTGCACCTTCCCGATATGTGTCCGATATTTGCTTTTTGTATCGGTGCCACATCGGTAGGTCTAAATTTCTATCGTAGTAGGTGGACGCCAGGCCTTAAGTATAACTTGTCATTATCATACAAGCTTTTAAAACATGGTACAGGACATCAATACTTTGATACCAGCATTCCAAAATCCCAAAAGCTTTTGTTGAAAGTCCTGGTAACGGGTATAAAAATGACAAGTCTAGTTCTAGACACCTATCAGCTATTTTACTTTGAAATTCTTTTATTGATATTTGACTTATACAGCTGAGACCTAGGATTCAGGAGGCAGTTGAATGATAAACCTATGATAATCAAAAGAAGCATACAAGTGTCTATAATGCCATAACATACCAGAAAATAATAGGTGTGCAAGCTTTTGAAATCCAACAATCTTAAAGGTTGTAGCTAGTGTAGCATACAAATCTTCATTATGTAAATGTTGTCCATTTGTCATCTGGGAAGATACCTCTAGAGGTGTCTTAGCTCTAAATCTCATCTAAATCAAGAGACATCTCCAAAGAGAATTCTATAAGTGAAACAATTGTACCAAAGTTCATCCTTTGTTAATGATAAAATAGTCTTTGATAAACATTTAACCATTCAAACTGATAAACAGGAACTGCACCACTCAGTCTGCTTGTCTGAGGCTGGTCCGTTTACAGACCGCACCACCTAAGGCTTACGGTCCGTAAGGGTCTATCAGAGCAAGGCATCCATTTGCCAGCACCCTCTGCCTGATCGGTGAAAGGAATTTCATGATTGGCTGTTCTAATTTTAGGACCTATGAATGAAATATAATACACTGGTTACTGGCAAATAACTCAGGCCAGCTTAGTACCAGCAGAGGCAGAAATTCCTGCCTCAAAATGGCAGCGCATAATAGTCTTAGTTTGAGCCTGTTTGCCCTAGCCCTGTCTGTGTTTTTGTAGGGAACCTGTGATTGCAAATGTTCGGGGAGTTGTCTAGTTGTCTGATTTTCTCCACTTCTGTGTACTGTGGATTAACACTTATGAGTTCCATCTTTGTATGGCACAGAGTATAATCAGTTATTTGGGATTGTTAAAAATGTCTTGAAAAATGGATGTATCATTGTAAATATCATAAACCAAAGTTAAGTATGTTAGCATGGAAGTTTGACGTGCAAGCCAAATGAAATACTATAATCAAGCCAAGTACGACTCACTGGGCCGAATTGAAAACAGGCAATTTGCCTCATTTTGTTCAGTATAAATAAACAGATTTTTAAAAAACCAAAAAAAAAAAACAGCATTAACTAGAGTCTAGTCTTAGACATTATCCATCTTTTCGAATAAATTAAACCCATTAATTGCCATATTGACGGGTATAACAACAGGAACTATTTCTTTGCTCTATAGGAAAAGGGACTATTTTTCCCGTATACCATGGTTTTGAGGCCGTATACCACAGGTTTGAATCCGTATACCACTGTTATGGTATCTGACAGGTTTTATACACTGGGTCGTGGTTCATTGAGTCCCCATTCATTCTCAATGGGGGCTTTGTATACGAGGGATAATAAATTCCACTTCATTGTGGCTGATGTGCAAATAAATGTTATTCAACAGCCCCCTGGTCAATCAGAAACGAGCATGATAGACTCTTATTCAATGACATATGAACATGGTAATAAACTAACTCTTTTCTAGTTTCATCGAAACAAACACTCTTATCTGGTCTCATGGTTGAAAACAAACTCTCATTTAGTTTTGCAAAAACAGACAAACTATTATCTATTTTTAAGGGAAACAAACAAACTCTTATCTGGTTTCATTGAAACAAGCAATTATCAAGTTTCACAGAAAGGAACAGACTTAATCTTATCTAGTGTTACAGCGGGCTCCCACTATCACGATTTGCGCCTCCGACACACTACGATAGCCTTACGATAAGCGTTCTGATGAAAAAATGAAATTTCTGTCGGAAGGAACGGCTCTATCGTGGAAGTGGGTAGCCGTTCCTTCCGAAAGATATTTCATTTTTTCATCAGAACGCTTATCATAAGGCTATCGTAGTGTGTTGGAGGCACAAATCGTGATAGTGGGAGCCCGCTTTTACAGTAACAAACCTGAAGAGGGAGAAATTTCTTACCGAGATGGAAATTCCCAATAACTTCAGATAGTGGATGAAAATCTATACAAGAATGACCCCATTATTTCTCAAAGATATATCAGGGGAAAGGTTACACTATATTTATTGACATATTGCCACTTGTGTTCAGTTGCATATGTCTTGATCTTTTTATGTAAGTGCATATGTGATGAAGTTCCCTAAAACACTTCTAATTGTGTTAGGTATGTCCAATGAACGTCCTGTCGTTTATTTACCTGTACAAACTGTGCTTTTTTATTGGGTGCATTTGAGCTCTTTATGAAATTTAAGTAATAAAAGAGAAAAATATAAAGCTAGGAACCTTATTGATTTTTTTTTTGATTTTTTTTTTTTTATTTAACGAACAAAATTCACCTTATTTGGTGGTATTACATTTCGCTCTGGCACGTTCGAATTTCTCAGTTCAGTGATGCGCCATCGATCATATATATAAATATAATATAAAAAAAAAACAGGACACATTATACAAATGATGACATGTGGTTGGTAAAGGATGATAAATTGGCGAACATAGTATGATAAAGATAAATGTACATAATAATTTGGGTGAAATGGTAACCTACAAAGCTCACATCTAGTCATACAGTATGTGTTGGATATATGCAACATACAAGTGCTGTTGTCCCTATTGGTTTGCTTTACCTTGCTATTACCTTGGTATTACAAGTAAGTCTCGTAATTTACGCTTAAAAATAGTTTTTGTTTCTGAGCATTTTAAATCTTCAGATTGGGCATTCCACAATTTCCGCCCCCTATATAGGTGGGAGCGTTTTGCATATTCCGTTCTCACCTTTGGCATATTAAATAGAGATTGATTTTGTATTCTGAGAGTACGGTGAAAGTGAACTCAATAGATGGCTTGCCAAAGTTCACAGTTGACAACTCAGAGATGGACTTCCTGGACGTCCGACTAGAAGATTTAGTAGAAACCGAACGAGAGTTAGACTTGACCATGTTTATGCCAAGACGGGAAGGTCGCATATTACTACACGAGGCGTAGCCGAGTGTAGTGAGGAGCAGACCTGGCCAGAGTGGCATAGACATTGACAAGTCTAACTCGAGTTCGGTTTCGTATTTATCCTACCTCGTCTATGCTTTTGTATTATTAAAAGATAGATATTGAGTCAATGACCAACAAAAAAATTTTCATAGTAGCTGACATCCTGCTCTCTGATTGGTCAATATTGTTATTACTCTAGTGGCATAAAAACACTTTATGTCACGGCCTGCCACATAAAATTTCCCTATGTTAAGTCTATGGCGGTTTTTTATTAGGGGTAGGATAAAGTCACCTTCACATTAACCTTTATACAGATAAATACAATCTGAAAAACTCATGTATCTGAGATGATACTTTTCCTAATGATAAGATAAAATACAGATGCTACCAAGTACCTGAGTTATGATTCAATGCATCCACCCGCTCTGAAATAGAGAATCCCCTATTCACAACTACTCTATATTAAGTGGATCTGTACCAAGGTTAGAGACGACCAGGAGAACCATGCTGGTGTAAAGATTTTTTTTTTTTTTTTTTTTATTTGTTTATTTGTCACTCTCATAATTACATGAGTTTTTCAGTAACATCATGGCCAGTTTTACAGCTAGCCTGGTACACATTTTCAGATATGAAGAAAGATGAAGGAATTCCTCGACACAGGATATCCAAAGGGCACCGTTAACCCTTTCCCTGCAGCACCCAGTTTCCCTGCTCAGCTTTAGACGGCAGGCATCATATTTTGTTGTACCAAATCAAAGGTCAATATGGCCTTTTAGACATTGTCGAAATTTCTTTTAAATCCAAAATTTATCTTATTATATATTGAATTTTGTATGCAAATATCATTGATGCCTCTAAGATGCCTGGAGGCATACCCAGGGGAATGATAAGAGGCATCTTCCTGCCGTAGCCAGGGGAATGCCTGGAGGCATCTTCCTGTTGTTAAAGGGTTAAGGAATACAACAAGAGAGTAGATGATCAGGACAGAAAGTGTCTCCTGCATCACACTCAAACAAAAGAGGCACAACAAAAAGAATGGTACCAAAACTTTCCTGATCACAACCTACTGGCACGAAAATCTGGGACACCTTAGGTAGAAAGATAACCACCAAATATATCCACTGCTCGTAAAGCGGAACTGCTGTAAAGGGGTAAAAAAAAGTCAGAGATTCTGGAGGAAGACAGATTGCCACAGAATTTTGGAGCTGAGTTTCTGCAAAACAAGAACCAGTGGAAGAAATCTGATTTGCAAACAGATCTCTACAAGGAGAAACCTGATCTCAAAAACGATGCATTGAATGTTACTTGTAACAGTTCTAAACATTGAGAAAGAAGCATCTCAAATTGAGTATTGTCACTTACCATATGAAATACCTCTATGTCTGTAGACATGTGGGTCACTATATTGCCAGCTGAAGTTTGACGGCGAGCCTTGTTACTGATGGTAAGAACCTACAAAAGCAAAACATGTATTATTTTCTATCTTTACTGCAATTGATACTTCAGTTAATTACTAAAGTTGCTGACAGTCATAATGGAAAGGGGGAAGACCAGTAAAATTTTATATATTTTTTTGCAGCACACTCCCCACTGGGACACTGCCAATATGGATTTACCTCCAAACTCACCTGCAAGGTAAGTTTTAATTGGTACAGGACGCCCTCATACATAATGAGACGTGCCCCAGACCAATTAGGAGGACGGACACTGATTTTGTTTACTGACGAACCAATCAGAACGGTTTTGTAAGGTATTTTCGCGGGTCCGCAGCCGCTGACGCGGCGCCGATCCGAACACCCGGTCACTTGCTCAGTAGTCGCGACTGCCAACGCCACATATTTCACCTACGAAAACCAGTAAAATGTCCGCGTTTGAGCATCATGTTTCTCTTCCTCCTCCACTCAACTACAACATGCCTGCCCCACATTGCCTGACCTGCCCCGTCTTCCTACTCACCTCATACCATCACCTATTGTCAGACCTCTTCCTCATCTCCAGGGGCAACACCTCTAGGGGTATCGTGGGTGATTCAAAATAACAAATAAAAGCTATTAAATTCATTTGAACTATCAGAAAGATATTCATTATGATTTTGATAAAAACTGGAGGTCTCAGATGGAGAATTACTGTGTTATTTACTTAGATTTACATACATTCATAAATGATGAAATTAGTTCCCAAAAATACCACTATGTGCCACCACCTGCAGTATACCCAGCCTCTCTTTCAAGTCTCCTCAAAAGTGTCCTACAGGTTTATTTTGTCCTGGGGCTCTCTCAAAAGAGACTACTGCAGAGGATTTCTCTCCCTCCCGAGGACAGGATAAATCAAACAAGATTGAGGAGATCTCCTCAAAAATATCCTCAGTGGAGCTATCCCTCGTGGGGACTCTCCTCCCCCAGGAGAGTTGAAAATAAAACAGGGCCCAGGGACCTGTTTCAGTAGTCTCGTGACATTAGGCCTAGACAGACATCAACAGCGGCACCAACAGTGCAAGCAACAGCGGAAAAAGACTAGCAAATATCAGAAAATCGGAGTGGCCAATCTTCTTCATGTTTGGAACGATTATAGGTTATATGTATCCCCTACTCATGTTA
This sequence comes from Alentia gelatinosa, assembly GCA_950022655.1. Classification (NCBI taxonomy): domain Eukaryota; kingdom Metazoa; phylum Annelida; class Polychaeta; order Phyllodocida; family Polynoidae; genus Alentia; species Alentia gelatinosa. The sequence continues at coordinate 142,068,787 of OX465580.1, read as the reverse complement.
AAGTGTCATTGCTTAATTCCTATAAGAAGTGAGTGAAACTCCGTGTGTCATCGATTGCAATCTTGTGATCTGTCCATATGGTGTCACAGACGCCATCTAGACATGTCACAAAACTACTGAAACAGGTCCCTGGCCATAGTTTCTAACTGTAGGCTCGGCCCCTCACCTCTCTCATGATAGGCCTGGGTGATGCACTGGCATCAGACAGGGAACAGTGCATCAGACACTTGCATTGGGGCCCCTCGGGGGAGGCTAACCTCTATGTCTTCCACAGCAATATGGTGTAATCGCCTGGACAAATTCCCCTAGAATGGAACTAAGGAGTAATGACTAAGTCAAGAATGTTAGAATATGGTGCAAACATGAAAGTGATAAGGGAAACCTGCATCTGGGTATGGCCTTTGTAACACACCTATGAGTAATGTATAAGGTAACCGACCATAAACCCACTCATTTCATCACATCTCATCATTCAACCTGATCAGGTCCATGTTTGTAGTTGTATTTATCCCACCCCTGGTACAGGTTGTGCCATTGAGTTAACGTTGAAATAAAATACGCCACGCTCACCTACGTAAAGTTACACTACTACGCCATGGTGGTGGCAGAGAACGTAGCAACGTAGCAACCAATGAACGTCGCGGAAAAAAAAATAGTTCCGACGCTATTGTTTGAACAATTCAATACATGATTATATTATTGCTTAAAATCGACTGTAAGGTCCGTGTTGGGGGTGAGATAAAAACAGAACCGCTTTCGAAACGTATTTTGAACCACTATGCTCACTCGTTTGGATGCTCCGTATCGTCACGAGGCTACGCCTCGTGACGATTACTACGCATCCAAACTTGTGGCGTAGTGGTTCAAAATACGTTTCTGAAGACAGTTCTGCTTAAGTACAGGAAATGTGAAAGATGCATAACTCTGAAGACCGTAATGGAGTTGGAAGTGTGTTGTCATATATGCATTCATAAGAAATTGCAAGCCATGTGAGAGTATTTGCTATACTGAGGGACGGAGCGGAAGAACGGTAATCCGAGCTCGGACTGTTTACGAAATGTAAATTGAATAACCCTAATAAACATGTTCAAAAAAAAAAAAAAAAAAAAAAAAAAAAAAATTATGCTGTGTCTCCAAACCGGGTTGGGAGATGTCAACCTCACATCCCTGGATGAGAGAAGGATGCCGTAGTTGGGAAAAACACAATTGTATTTAATTTTTTTTATTTTTTTTTATTGTGTTTTATTGTCAACTAGTCATGAAAATCATGTTTCAATGTGAATTGTACAGGATATATACACACAACTATTCTAGCAGCCATAAAGAAACATACATTTTTAAATGTTATAGGGTTGTCATGCACTGGTAAAATAATCTACCCTGTTTCTACAGTTTTTCGAAATACATGTGTCACATCTCACCCATGGAATATTATTTCTTCTCCCGATTTTTTTTTTTTTTTTAAATTTTCATACAGGACAAAACACAACAAGACAATATGACAGACACCTAAAAACAGTATTTGCAGTTAGTACTGCCCACCCCCCAAAGGTCCACACTCCCCCTATTGGATTGTCTCCCACAGTTGAGCTAAATACTTAAATTTATGCATGCGACCTTCCTTCATATATACATATTTCTCTGTCTCTAATTTCCTCTTCAGTTCCACCATGAAAGCCATAATATGTAAGTCATTTGCATAAAATAATTTCTGCCGATGCACAAAGGATTTAGCTTGTAAAATTACATAATTGACCATCCTGGTTGAGGAGGCAACACCATATCTTCCAAATATAACCTCTTTTTTAGTAATCTTTAAGAAGTTGTCACTAAGGACATTTTTTAATTTTTAAAGAAAAATGAGGATTTTAGTTGTCCTTATGAATATTGATTATTAATCATAATACAATGTGACCAAGATTCTTTTTGAGAAGTAGGTTAATATTTTGTAAAGAAAGGAGACTATTTTACCTTCTTGTAGATTAGTCCTGCACATAATGTCCGCATTTCCATAGCAGTTTTATAGTAGCAAAGCAATACATGACTTTGGACAAGACCGAAGAGCATAATCATCACCAACAAGATGACTGTATAGACGTAGGCTGTTGTCTCTGATATTTGTCCACTGCCGTTGAGGTGCTGAACCAGTCCAATTATCAGGAAAGGAGTTGCATATTTCATTATCTGCTGTTGTAAAAAGAAATGTAGCCCATAGTGTCAACTGGATTTATTCAAAATTATTTATTTTTATCATATGAGAGTTTGATATGGCTGGATTTTGTACTGTGGTCAGAACCAACAAATCGTTTGTTCGTGAAAAGTTGTGTGACCTGCCTCAAATCAATTATGGCAAAAACAAAAGTATAAGAATGATTGCATACCAAAGCTAGGTAACACAGAATCAACTTATTCAGTTGAATAACCCTGACCCTACTACAAAAAACGTAAAGAAAGTCTGCACTCTCTGTGAGAACCCAGAGGAGGTGTGAAGCGTAGCGCCCTCTATCGTTTTGGCATTCTCTCAAATGACAGCTGAATGCGGATTCCTATACTTAAATAGGCTAAATAGTAACAGCTACTACATACAATCTGTTAGAGCTCTATCAAAAATCTTTTCAGATATTGATAGAGTGATATCTAATGTACTCCAAACCACAATAGAGCTCAATAGAGCTCCACGTTTTATGGCTGTTTGGTCTTGTGGAATACAACGTTATTTTTCATAGGCTATGGCTTGGAAGCCTCACACAGTCCTTTCTCAAGAGCTCCTTCCCCTCTGCTGGCAGGTTTGAAAGTGGCGCCTTGAACCCTACTGCGATCGCATATATGAGTTGGGTGCCTATAGGGGGCGCTACGCTTCACACCTCCTCTGGTGAGAACCCAAGGATCCTTCTCTCTCAAGAAGCATGTCACATTATCTGCTGATCTAACTTAAACCCTTTCTTTATATAGGGGACAGAGCCATTGTTAGTTCATGAAGCAGACACTAGGTGGTCGGGGGACAAAACCTGTATTCTGGCTCTTTGTTCTTATGAAATTCAGCTGCCTTTCAATGTTTTACCAAGGTTCCTTTGACTCCCTACACTGATCCTAGAGCAGGAAGATATAATGCTAAAACCCAGGACATGATGATTTTTACATGGAACAATTTATTTAAATATGTGAGCAAGGCAAGAAAAGTGACATTTCCCAATTATCACTCACTTCTTTTGCACCTCCATTAGTGAAGAACAGCTACTTTTTCGAAATTAATCCACGTGGTGGAAGTAGGCCAAATTAGCATAAATACAATATGGCCACCCCAGATATATGATATGCCATAATTCTGGTTTGAATTGAGGTAGAAACATGATTTAAAATGCTAGACATATGTTTTCTGAGGTGGGGAATCCATACAAATCACAAGTGAAATCATATCTTTTGAGTAACTTAGCGTAAATTCAATATGGCTGCCTGAATTCTATGAAATACCCTAATTTTGGTTTGAATGAAGATATAAACATGATTTAAAATGCTAAACATATGTTTTCTAAGGTTGGGAATTTATATTAATCATCAAAGAAGACCTATCTACAGAGAACATTAGTATAAATCCAATATGGCTGCTTGGATGGCACTGGAATTGAATCTATTGCTTTTTGTGGCCGGTCAAACCCAATTTTGACTGGACTATATCCCTGGATGAACTAAGAAGGAAGCCAAAGTAGGCTAAATAAAATTATATTGAATTTTATGCGCACTTATTAATGTGAATAAGTGATAAGGTATTACTATGAATATTAATAATAAGAATATACGAGGTAATTGACAGAAGTATGAATGATGTCAATTATAAGTAATATGATATAATAAGTATATTTATGAGTTATTACGGGTTAGGTTACTTAAACATTACTTTTAGTGTCAAAGACAAACAGTTAGACAGGTGAAATTAACCTAGATTTACTATCATCTGATACCTGGGTCGGATTTTTGAAACCTGCTATATTACGCTTTCTTCCTGGGACCAGACACTCAAAAAATAATTTTAGAATAATACTTCTTTTTATATTTCATATTAGTCTCCTACCAAGTGCCTTCCAGAAAAACATTATTCCAACAAAATCAGACAAATGGTTCAGATTTCAGAGCCTTTTGAAATTGTGTATAATACTGCATGTTGTCCAACCCCCTAAAATATTTGAATTTTCAAGAAACGTTATAAAAGATTATAATTTGAGAAAAACTGATATTATATGGTGACATATGTTATATTTGACCCAAAACATCTCTATCACATATTAGATATGAAACAAAAGCTATGAGCATATTTAGGTGTTGGGCCACACAGGGGTGTCGGACAACACGAGGGGTGTCGGACAACACGTTTTTTAAATCACTCAGAAGAATAAACAAAATAATATTTGTATCTATAATCCTTTATATTCTTAATCAAATGATAGAAATCTTCGTTATTCAAAGCAAACCACTCAATTATTGATAAGAAACAACCCCAAATTCATGACTTATATCAGAGCGTGTTGTCCGACACCCCAGGGTGTCGGACAACACATCTTAAGTTTTTTAACCACAAGAAGTGCATTCTTTTGTTTAGGAAAAAAGCAAACTGGGTATTTATAAGTGGTAGGAATACTTAACATATACAGGGGTATTTGTTATTCTATTATGATTATTATTTATTCTATACATCTTTTAACAGGTGTGTTGATTAACAGCCCATTTTTTGGAAAAATATCATCATGGAATCAGAATGTTTTAATATCAGAATGGATAATCCCATTGTATTGAAACTTTCAGGTATCACAGTGGAGATATTGGTCAACATCTCACAATAAAGGAAAACTAATTTCTCATTTCATTTCTCATTAGTATTATCCTCTCAAAATCGGGGTGTCAGACAACATGCTCTATAGGTCTCTCTGTTGGAAAATTTAAAGGTCCTGGATATTTTTGACCATTTTGATATTTTTTCTAACTTTTACCAATTTTCAAAACTATGTTGTCTACACTTCTCATGAAATATGCTTTAAAAACGTTAATAAAAACAATTGGCTCAATATTGTGCCTCATAGACTTTGAAAAAAACCTGAAAATCATGAAAAGCACCGGTTTTGTTGATTTTCGAAAGGAAATATTCCTCAGAGCTATACAAAACCCATATTGGAATTAAAAACCATGAAAAGATGCACCAGAAAATGCCACTTTTACATCGATAAGATACGTTTATAAAATATCAGCCTTAAATAACCCTGATTTGGTAATTTAGCAGGTTTTGAAAATCCCACCCACCTTATATATTGAAATCTTGAAATTTATGAAGATAATTGCCTTTGAATGACGGTACTGATAATAAAAGTCAATTTATGAGAGTTGATGGGAATCAGGGCCCTGCTGAATAATACAGAATGCATCCTGGAGCAGGACAATAAAATGAAGACAATCAACAGCAAATTTTGCTGATGAATTATATCTTTCATGGACAGCATAATCCCCTTTAAAAATTGTCCCTGATGTTTCATAAGGATAAATTTTGGACCATGGGACTGAAGTTCCATATACTTGGGATATGGTTCTACATTATCGGACCATGTCCAATTTGTTTTTTAAATCACTTTATTTTTCCTGGAATGTATAATGCACACTTGCCTATTTTCTATCTATACTAGCTGTATTAATTGTCCAGAAATGCAAATTCACATTGACTACACATTTACCATTATCAATGCCTCTTCTCAGTCATTCAGACTCCTTAACTGTTGAATAATATCAAGAGACGTTACGAGTTTAAGTCTGAGTTTATTTATGCCACGCATTTTGTTGGCTCCATAATGTCACGAGTTGAAGACTCGTGACATTATGGAGCCAACAAAATGAGTGGCATAAATAAGCTAAAACTCAAACGAGTGGGGTCTATATTTTATCCTGCCCCGTTTCCATATTTTTTCAGTATCAGAAAGTAGTGGTATAAACAACACTTTATGTCACACCCGCGACATAAACAAATCCCATGTTAAGCCTATGGCGTTTTTTATTAGGGGTAGGAAAACCTGCGATCATCCAGCTCCTCCAGAGGCTCTTTTCTGTCTCTTTCTCTTTCACTGTGAGCAGTTATTTAGTAACAAAATTACCAATTACACCTATAATAGCTGCTTATCATGTTATTTTAAGAATTGGCTAAATGTATGACATCTCTTGATTTGTATTTGTGTTCATATTTTGGATTAGTTAGACTCATTTGGAGGATATCAGGTTTTATCATGAAATAACTTTAGTATTAGCTTAGATCCTTTCCTTCTCTCATTTTAGCTCAAGGACAATACAATCTATTTCTACAATATTTCCTGGATAATTAAACTGCAAGCAGGAATGGTAAAAAGCTGAAATCTTTTGAGAAGTCCTCATATCATTTTGGTCTTTAATTGTGGAACAAGCTACTGCTCTTTCGATTTCAACATTCTGATGAATTGACTTGAATAGCAAATCGTTTTGTCATTTAGTTAGCCTTTTCCTATGCGGATATCTAGATTATAGATCTTTTATTGAAGTATTCATTCAGCTATGCCATATGCATGAAAGGAAACTTACGCAAAATAGGTCCATAAGAAGTCCCTTGATTAGTTTTATCTTTATATGAATCAGAAGATTTGTGAACAGTGCACAACGTTTCTGTCTTTCCTTATTTGATAATTTGTACCATCGCCTGTAAAATAAGAAGTCCCATAGCTGTCTGTATTTCATTGGGTAGTAAATTATGCAAATGATTAAATCATTAATATGAGGTTTTGCAGCAATGTGGATGTCACAAAAGGTCTAAACTTGAATAAGCACAAACAGTCTGTCATAAGAGGCAAGATATAGAATCTAATGTGTGAAGTAACGAGGCATATCAATTTCCAAAACCGTCTCCCACCACTTGCGAAAAAAAAAATTCACAACCGCAGAACTAACCATCCATCGGAACAGAAAAAATTATATGAAAAGATATAGAATTTAATATTTATTTGATCTTTTTTTGCGGTTCACACTTCATTATATTTCAAAGAATTATCAGTTAGTGTTGCAAGGTATATTGATTATAAAAATTCATATAAGCCAATGATATCCATTATCCCCTCACAGACAGGCTGCAGAATTATGTGACCTAGATGTATGGATCAGCAGCTGGGTGGGAGAAATTCATTGAGCAGGCACAACAACCACCGCATGAAAACCACCAGTTTATTCATATTTATTATCCATCGTATACAAAGACTCCATTGAAAATGTATGGGGATTCAGTAAACCATGACCCATTGTATAACACCTGTCAGATACCATAACTGTGGTATACAGATTCAAACCTGTGGTATACGGCCTCAAACCATGGTATACGGGGAAAAAAGCCCCTTTGTGCTGTAGAGCAAAGAAATAGTCCCTGTTGTTATACCCGTTTATATGGTAATTAATGGGTTTAATTCAAACGAAAAGATGGATAATAAATACAACAATCGATGGTTATGAGGACAGGCGGCTCTGTAAACCACTCGAGGCTGACGTCGTAATACACTCGCTAGTGCTTGTGTATTACTACGCGTCAACCTCTCGTGTTTTGCGGCCGCCTGTCCACAAAACCATCGATTATTGTCTATATACGCCATCGCTCAAGTGCATGTATCAGTTGTATATTGACACATCTTCTATGCATCAGCATTATTGCTGTATATGCCACAAAACATATAGAGAGAGAAAAATTGTGTGCAGGACATGTATATGTGGGTCATATACATTTTACACATCTATAGATGAGGCGTATACACAACGGAAAATAGGACTACCTTGTATATGCAAAATTATACCTATATACACTGGGTGTATACATATATAAACTGATGGTCTTCGCGCGGTGAACCATTGCATTACGACTTCCTCCCAAACAAAGACACCACTACAGGCTACACTGCCAAAATACCTTTCCTCATGATGGTATGACCAATAGGTCTTCCTCAAGCTCTGGCTGCATGGAGTTGGCACATTACACGCACTGCCATATAAGGAACAGAGTAGACCCAGTAGCCAATGACTGCATTCGCAGCAAACCCCGACCTTCACCCTGACCTCCTTATATGATATTTATAGCACTTTGGGACCGTTCTAAAGTCGAGAGTTGACCCAGAATCTAGTGGGCCACAACCACCCTCCTTGGCAGACATCGAAAAGGCACTAAAGGTGGTTGTTTCATCCCATGAGGAGTTATATAAAGGATTCGGTAGAATCTGGGCTTCTGGCCTTTTGGACAAGAAGCTTTAGTTTACTTTATTTGTAGTTAACTCTTATCCACAAAGCAGTGTTGAGTTTAAGTTGACATTGCCTACAATTGTTTGTGTCTACATATATGTTTCTAGCTACTTTGAACTGCCACTGTGCCTGTGTCTTGTCTATATCACAATTTTGACTGAGGAACTGGTCTTGAGGCTTTACTTACTTTTCAAAACAAGTGACATTTTTCTCACAGCTCAATGAAGGCAAAGGGTCATAGCAATCTGTATCATTTAATGGCCTTTTGTAGGCTGTGTAGAAGAGGCTGCCCATCCACCTGAATAAAGGATGACAATGAATAAAAAGGATTCAGTATTTACAAGCATGAAGTGCAAAGTAAGCATTTTCATTTAAATATTCATGTAAACCCATTCACTGCAGGTGCCTTCAGCAGTCATATAAATATGAACCTTGGACCTATTTCACAAGTTTCAGGACAAAAGTGTTAGACAGACATGAAAAGCAACACAAACAGTGCAAGCAAGGACAAAATGAAGTCACAGTTTTTAACACATATCACATCTATTGTTGCATGTTGTGTCACAATGTTGGTGTTGCAAACAGTGACACTACAGCACCACTTGTGACAGCGCTAATTGTGTTGCCATCTAGACATGTCACAAAACTAGTGAAACAGGTCCCCACACTTAAGTGCAGTGTGTTTACTTATTAGGATGGCATCTCCACTAGCTCATGAAATATTTTCATTGAAAGATGAGATGACATTAAGGTTAACACATTTCCCATGTATCATACACCTATAATCATCAATAATTAATCAAATATTTACAAAAGCATGACAATGTCAGACCGCTAGTCAAAGGGTGCTGGCAGCTGGAAGCAACAGCCTTCTACTCACTATGCATGTGCTTGAACATCTCCTGGCCAGAAGATCTTTTGCTTTGGCCAATTGCAAAACATCAGGTTGAAGATTGAACAAAACTGAGCTAGACTGTAGTACCGTCTCGAGTCCCTATACTCAAACTGGTACATGGCAGCTGGCCCACTATGCAGTGCCTGTCACTACAGAAATTTGCTGTAGTGTTATGTGGCTGGGCCCTAGGGCTTCATTGGTGGCCTCGGGTCAGTGTATCGAGTTTGACAGAACAATTTCTAATAGGCCTTTATGAATTCAATGTGAACTCCCTTCCGGAAGATATCCAAAAGTTGCCTTGTAAAGCCAGCTTCAAAAAAGGTATTGCTAGCCTGCCCGAGCTAAGCTAAACTGAAACTGAACTATGCTGAAAATTTATTGGCCTATGCTCTTACGCAATATAGTTTAGTCTACTCATCATTCCTCATAACCATTACCATTCCCTTTTGTATACATTGTACTATTCCCATTAATTCTCTATATCCCACTTGGTGTGTTAGCTAATTAGCTCTTCTACTTATTATCAACTCATGTAACCTATATGTGATGTGGTTGTTGATTACATTGACTTTTGTAAACAGCCCAGACTCTGTATTCTTATAATGGAAGACCAGCCACCTTTAGGTGAATTATATGTGAAATAAAAAAATAAAAAATATGTAAGGCATGCAAGTGAAAGGGGGCCAAAGTGAGTCTTCAACTCTGAGATGGCAAAAGCAAACTGATAGTGGTTTATGCAGTTTTGACATCATGATTTTGCCAGGATGTATCGACATGAACACTGAAATAATATTCCAATCTGCCGATCAGTCTTTTGCTGATATTGGCTTACTGTCACAGGGTGATATAGCCAAGGTGACATCAGAATACTGACCCATTTACTTGTCTCCTTAGCAACATCAGGTGTTGATGAATAAAGAGATGTTGAATTAGAGGTTTGACATCAGAATTGATTATTATTTTCATGTTAAAAATGTCATCGACAGACTTATTACACTTATAGCAGACTTTTAAACAATGATAAATGTGAAATCACTAGGCCAAATACTTGTTTCACATGTTGGCTCTGATGGAGTGTGATCTGCTGTATCACATCATAAATAGGCCAGTTATTTCTTTTAACCAATCAGAATTTGTATTCAAAGTATGGTGGTATGCTCCCATACCAGCACAGTATGGTGATAGATGCTAAGTACCAATGCCACATCAGAGGTTGGTAATCACAGTAATTTTAGGCATGGGTATATGATACCAGTGTCTTTTGGTACTGCTAGGACCAGGTTGGCACATGATGATTATGATAATTCGATGACTTCCTCATAGGTGGCCAAGTGGTCAGGGTGTTCGCCTTGAGCATGGGAGGTCGTGGGTTCAAACCCCGGCCGGGTCATACCAAAGACTTACACAAAAATGGTACCCACTGCCCATTCGGCTTAACACCCGCCATAAGAACGAGGAGTAGGGCCCCAGTGGAAGAACGGCCATATAGCCGAATTCGGTGATTGTCTGACACAATATTCCCTTAAAAATTGCCCCAAAAAAAAGAAAGAAAAAAAAAAGGATATGACACATGATTGGCAGGTTCCATGCTTGTTGATCAATTATATCCTTCTTTTTAAAAATTCCATTCACAGCAATTTGCCTATGTTAATTACAGCAATTTTGTGATATAAGTAATAAGATAAAAATAGTGGTTACAAGATGTAAGTTTGTCGGCAGTTAAATGATTTTGTTTGCATTACATGTTGCCCTCTATTCTATTAAAAGAAAAAAAAAGAAAATTTGTAATTCTTGTAATATGATGCTTCAAGGTATCACCTGATCTGGCCTGCTGATACCTTTAGGCACCACCCACCATGAATGGATGAAGCATTTACATTACCAGAATGTGATCCTTGAGAAGAAATTTGCTGACAGAAGTGGATGTTGTTTCTTTTTTGAAGTAGGACCATCCTTTGCAGTTCTATTCTTGTTATTTCCCGTAATTGAGTTGTAACCCTGGAATAATTATTAGCATTTAACCAACATATATATGTCAATTGCAAAAGGCATTTCCCTTTTATTTTGTTTCCTATTCGTCCACCTTGGAAAACATATCACAGAAATAGGTTTAAATGGTAGAGAGCTAATGAATAAATACTTGGATTATTGAAAGTAATTAGAGTTTTTGAATCATTCAGAACAATTAGGTAATGCTTAAATTGAGAATGGTAGAGATCATCTTTCGACTGCTGAAAATAGATAAAGATATTATGAATATTATGAGATAATAGTGCTAGAAATGTTAGTTAATTAGACAATGTGAGGGATGAGATTAATTCAGAAACCTTTTCAAGTTTATTGTCAGAGCATATCGAGCATACCGCTATGTAATATAATTGGCTTCACCTTGTTAGTAACTGCACTATGTGTGTATGAAAATTACTTATGTATATGTAGATAATTTTTTTTTTTTTTTTATTCAGTAAGACAATTAACGACTACAAGCATTCGCCGCACTGGCGTTCTTCCCTGCAAGAGTCACATTGAAACAGGACATACATGGACTAGTACAATAAGGCCCGGCGTCCACCTATTACGATAGAATCATAGACCTCCCGATATGGCACCGATACAAAATGTCAAAATCGGTACCATATCGGGAAGGTGCAAAATCGTAGACATATGTCTAGACAAGCCAATCCACCATGCGTTGTATGGGGTTTTTATCGGTGTCTAATCGCAGAAACGTGGTCAACTGCCCCGATATCAGGTAACCTTCCGACGCGATTTTGATTTTTTATCGGGAGGTGCATCGTAGACCATATCGGTGCCATATCGTAGTAGGTGGACGCCGGGCCTAACAATGGACAAAGCAACAGTATACTTGTTATCAAAGATCGTAGAACCTAATAATTATAAATTTCAGCCTTTTTTTTATGAAAAAGAAAACCTCGCTACCTTATGATCACAGGTCTAGTATACAACTCTTCCTTTACTTTGATCTTAAATAGATCACCTCTTGGTAGGTTTTGTGTTTCCATACTTGGTCAAAAATCACGAAATTACAGCAAATAGACTATATTTTGAATGTTTTGAAAAACCCTTTTTGGGGAATAGTTTAAATGGTTTTCATGCATCTAGGGCAATGTGGGGCAGAGTGTAGAACCATAAATACCAGATAATTCCAATATTTAGACAAATTATGGCTCAAAACGTGAGGGCGTCACGTTACGACTCCAGCATAAAAATGTGCATAAAATAAAATAAAAGTGCCAAATACAATGAGTTTCACCGTTTTTAATGACTCACATATATGCATCTACCCACCGTAAAAAGATAGGCCTATATGCATTCCTTCATACTGAACTCGATTTGTGCTATTTTGGTGTGGTTTAAGCAGTCACGTTACGACACCCACTAAACTATTAAGAGAAAACGTGGTTACTGAGCCCGAAAAGATGGCCATTCGATGTCTTTTGATGCCATAAATACGTCCCGACGCCACAGGCGGAGGGACGTATTTATTGCATCAAAAGACCGAGAATGGCATCTCTTCGGGCTCAGTCACTTCGTTTTCTTATTATTACATACCTAAATATCAAGAAAAACGTCATTTTAAATGCTTATTTTAAGTACCTATTGACCTGATAAATTCACTATAACCACAGTGCGCCCGAATATTCACTACGGGCGCCCGAACATTATTTATACTGCACCCATAGCAGCGGTTAGTATTTTATAGATGTTCAGCTATACTTATGTAATAATAATAGTTCCTGTTCCCTATGATATTAGTAATATTAGGAAACGTCCTTATTGTGGATGAAACAGTTCATGTTCGAGGTCAGCCTATGGCGTCAGGCAGTATGAAATCGAAGATTGACCGAGAACGAGAAGCGTTTCGCCGACAGTGAGGACGTTTGCTTATTATTATATACCTTAAATTGATGAAAAAACGATATTTTGATGACTCATTAAGTCACACTCACAGCGGGCACGAACATTATTATTACTGCACCCCTAGCAGCGGGCAGTATTTCATAGAAATTCGTACACAGGTATATAATAATAGTTCTTTTGGGATATCAAAGGGTAGATATATAGCTACACAATGGCGAAAAAATAAAGTCTCTATCTTTATTAGAAAAAAAATTTATCAGTCCAAACCTATTTTTCGTCACGTTACGACCCCGTCACGTTACGACCCCGTCACATTACGACCCCGTCACGTTATGACCCGCAGTGGGTCACGTGGGGTCAGGAAAAAGGTAAAAAATAGTGTTCCTGTGTTGGGTACATAAATATATAAAATAGCGAAAGAATGAAGTCTTTATCTTTAGCAGAAAAAAAGTTATGAGACCCTACATATTTTTGCATCACGTTACGACCCCCGTCACGTTACGACCCCCGTCACGTTACGACCCCCTAGTGAATGTATGACCAAGGAAAGCCATAAAATGATAAAAAAGCATTTTCTATGGATCAGATCCATTTCCCCAGTGTCAGCCCAGGCCCAGGTAGGGGTGTGGGCATAGCCTTTAAATATGACCCAATAGGGGGGGGGGGTCGGGGGGGTCGTAACGTGACGTTTTTATATTCATATTAGCCCTGTGCTAAAGCTATTTATGGTACTCAGCGTTCCCAATATCACACATGAGTCTTTTGATATATAGAGATGATATTTGCCAAAGGAATTTATGATCCCCTCATATTTGATTTTTTTTTCGGCAGTTCCTGCAATTTCGTGATTTTTGACCACTTTATGAATTCCATAATATATTTCCCTCATAAAGTGGTGATTTCCTATACCTCGAGCTATTCGGTGTCTTAATTTTGAGCGCTATTTTGTCGTTTTGCCTTGTACCTATATTCTTATTCTTTACTACATTCTCAACGGTTTCGCTTTTCCATTTTATTCAATGATACCACATGACTGGCTCTTCTAAACCTCAAAGGTCTAATCATACATTCATTATAGAGGTCATTTAGATGTATATCTTGTGCATTGCGTATACCCAGAGCAGTTCTTAATCCTTTGTTCACTAAACATTGTATTTTATTTCTCTGTTGTATATTCCAGGCATATTGTATAAAATCACAAAACCGGGACCAACATATGCTTTACTATGCTCAGGGCAGCCTTTTCACTAATATAGCATCTAATTTTACGGGGAAAAAACCAGTTTATTATTAAATTCAGAGATAATCTTATTATATTGCTTATTAAATTTCATTTCATTATCCATTATAATTCCTAGATATTTGTAGTGATTTACTGTATCTTATAAATATCTTCCCATATATACCATTTTACTCTTATCTGTTCCTCTTTTAGAGCTGCACCACATAACTTTAGACTTCTTGTAGTTCACCATCATATTGTTGTTTCTGATCCAGTGGTCTATATTGAGTAAGTATCTCACCCCTGGTACAAGTGTAGCCATAGGAATAACATTAGAAAAAAATACTCAACGATCACCCCAGTAAAGTGACAACACTACGCCATGGTCTTGGCGTAGTGAATACGAGATAACGTCATAGGCGATTGACCAATCAGCGGCCAGGATTTCAGAGAGATGACAAGACAAGACAAAAAATTTCAACTCTCCTAACCTTGAAAGGGGTGAGATAAATCCAGAACCGCACTCGAATCGTAAAATAAACAATACTCCACTCGTTTGAAAGTGCCGTAATCGTCACTCGGCTTCGCCTCGATGAAGATTGCGGCCCTTCCAAACTCGTGGAGTATTGTGTATTTATACGATTCTCTATGCAGTTCTATATAAATCCTCTTCCATCTTTTCTGCTGCTATATTCTGATATTTGTGATGAACCAGTAACACTAAGTCATCAGCGTACATGGCAGCTTTGGAATTATTGATTATTGGAATTATTGATTATCGATTAGGTCATTTATGAAAATTATAAAAAAGAGAGGGCCTAAAACGGATCTTTGGGGTACTCCCAACTTTACTATGGTGTATATTTGCTGGTTAATCCATGTGTGTTATAACATAGAAAAGTATGAACAATGTAAAGAGATGATAATAACACTGCATGAAAACCACCATTTTACATATATATACGCCATCGCGATAACGCACGTATCGGCTGTATCGTGGCTTGTTTATACTTGTATACACCTCTTATACGCGTCTGCATTTCGGGCGTCTATGAGACAGTTTCCATATGTAGACGCGCGCGACGTGGCTGTCTTTCACACCTTGCATATTTAAGATAAAACATCCTCTGCGTGACATATATACGCCGGGCGTATATGTATAGCGCTAGAAAATAAAAAAGGAAGTCCTCCATCCCCAGCACCCGCTGCTGCTGTGGATTATCAGTGTGTTGTTTTAGCACTTTAGGCGGGAGCTCTCTGTGAAGCCCTGTTCCCCTATTGTCTCTGGGCAGGCGGGCACATGGCTGTGTGCAGAGGGGTGTCAAAGCGGCGGGTGTCAAAGCGGCAGGTGTCAAAGCGGCGTCGGCAGCAGATGTGTGGAGGCACTTGGGGTGGTAGGTTGATAACTGACCAGACCTTGTGTTATATATCCAGTACCCAAGGTATGACTTCAGAAGAATGGTGTTTTGAAAAACCTTAAAAACGTTAAAAAAAATGCTTTAAAAAACAAAAAAACGCTTGGTTTATTATATGTATTTAATGAAAAGATAATAAATAGGATTTTAGAACAATTTTATTATCAAAATTTATAATATAACATTGTGTTTTCCATAAACCAAGGACTTAATGACTAATGGGAAATGAAATATGCTACCACTGATGTCCCAAGTGGCAGAGGTCGGAATTATTGGAGAGTGGCGTAAAAAAACAGAATCAGGCTTATATATGACATATATAAGACCGCACTATGGACACGTATATACGCCACTAGATAAGGCCTCTACGAGACGTCTAATAGGTCGAACTTCTAGACGCAAAATCCTACTGTTAGACTAGTTTCGTATATATATGTAAAATAGTGGTTTTCGTGCAGTGTAAGACATTACGGTAGTAAATAGGTATAAGAACCACAGGTACTCCCTATTCGGTTGATCATACGGTGTTCTGACGTATGTAATGGAGGGATATACCTCTTTCATGCCTGCGCTGAGCAGCAGAGTAGGAAGATAACACCTAGACGAGGTACAGGTGATCACAACTTGCTCAGTGAGTGTCTAGAATACCGGAATTTGTAAATCACACTCTCATTGAGAGAGCAAACAAACACAGAGTAAACAAACCAGAACTCAGAACACTGCATTATCTATCACACTTGATTGTTAGTAAGGAGAAAATAGAATAGAAATCTGGACATAGACTCACTTATTGGATTAGTTAAAATATTGGAATGACGACAGTGTGATGGAAGTATTTATATAGAACGTCCTGACCATGCTGTACAAGTCACAAAACGAGATGCTAATTTACGGTATGTATGGACCGAGGCGTTTACGCCGAGTTCCGTACAAACGGTAAATTAGCATCGAGTTCTGTGACTTGTACAAGCATGGTTGGACGTTATATATTTACTATGTACCCGAAATTTAAAAAAAAAATCAATTTAAGTTTTCTTAACAACCAAAATTTTAATAAATGTGTATGGGTAGGTAGTCCGTATTTTGGTGTACGGACCACTGGTCCGTACAGCATTTTTACGTCATATACCGAAACGGTACGTATTTACAGTATATACGGCATGGGTATATAGTAATATTGTATACCTGTGGTAGTATAACCTACACATACGGCCCACTCCTACCCATGTCATATTTATATCCGTACAACACCTAGATATCATATGGGGTTTGTGATCATGTGACATTAGCGATAGCCTAGCTGAGGTGAATTGTCCCTTCTATTCATATGTTTGCAGATGTCCTACAAACGCCTCATAATGAGTAGGAAAACGTAATGACCAAATATCAAGGTTTATCCTACCCCTAATATAAAATCCCATAGGCTTAACATTGGGTTTCTGTATGCTACGCTGACTGGCATACCGAGTTTTATATGCCACTAGTGGCATACAGCATTGTTATCATGTAATATTCCAAAATCGAGGAGATAGGGTAGGATAAAATCAAAACCTGATTTGTTTTAATCTTGGCCACCGCATTCCACTCCTGAAACGAGTTTCTGTAGGTTGCTCTAGCGGTGCAGTGTGGATGTGCTACGCTTCGAATGAGTTGGTCGCTCAGTTTTGCCTTATTTTAGTAATAAAATATACAGCAACATGTAGTTATGGCTGCAGGTATATAGTATAGTTTGTTCACTCACCGAGTCACTAGGCCTTCCTGGTCGTGTGGGTGATGATGAGTCTTCAAACAAAAGCCTTTCAGCTTCTTCTGGTGGCGAACCACTGATTTTCTTCATCTTCTCGTTTGTTCCATGCATATTGCCTCTGTTTTATTGCATTTTAACAGACTTACTCCACACCTTTCTGCATGATGACGGTAGGTGTTCTGTGTTTTCCCGTCAGAGGATTATTATGTCCTATGTAGTCTGCTGTGTGCCAAGTTAAGGCAAATAGGACCTAATTATTTACGCCAAATGATATATGTATATCCATGACGTAAACATATGTAAAGAGATGTTTCATGCTATGATACTTTATACACAGGTGGTCTACTGTTGGCCGACTGACTATAAGTTATATATGGGCAATTTAAAGGAAATGAAATGGTAGACAAATGGTCTTGTCATTTGTTCTAATTGGGGCTCTTTTTCTCCACCGCCTCTTTTTCTCCATGAGACTTTACATCCATTTCAGCTGTTCCTCTCAACCATGTAAATGAGACTGATCTCATTTACCCCATAATATATTCAGTATTAGATTTGAGTCTGCCTAATCCAATGCACCTGGGACGGATCCCCTAACTAGGTCAGTGTTTATTTTAGGTGTAACTTTTTTCGTTCCGTTAGTCCCTAAATGGGGCTTTGGTTGGAAAAAAATTTTTGGGTGAAGAAGCGTTGGGTGAAGAAGAGTCAAACCTTGCTACGCCTCGTCTACCTGCTACAGTGTTTATTTTAGGTTTGCCATGGACCTGCTTCATTGTGATGTACAGACAGACTTAAATGCAACATAAAGAAAGAAACTGAAGAGTGTTTGGTATGTGTGGCCAATCGCCATCAAGTTTGAGCGTGCAAGACTTTTCACGAGACTTTATCTCGTGAAAAGTCTTACATGCTCAGACTGTTTTTGGTAATAAAATAGGGAATGGTTTAGCAATATGCATTAGACTTTCTTATACTGTAAGGACAACATTATATTTATCGTTGTGATGGCCGCCGACTAGACAGGACGTGTGTGGGGAAGCGGAGGCATGTTGTGACTTGGGAATACCGAAAAATCAGTGTAGTTCGGACATATAACGGAGCTAAGAGACATTACTAAGAACTCTGACCATAACTGGATATGAGTTTTACCTCTCAACGATCTACACGATCCAGTAGGAGCGAACTACCAAAAGACAAAGCAACCAAAGAAGTACAGTTGAGCGATACTAAAGGTAGTCGTCAAGGTAAACAAGCCAACAGTGACGCCGCGAAGGCAGCCAACGCTAAAGCACCGACCATGACTAAGCACACACTAGACACACTCGCAAATCTCATTACATCCTTTAGAGAAGAAACTGAATCACAAAATAAGGACTTGACTCAGAAAATGGATGACAATGCCTCAACTGCAAATCAGTTAAACAAACAAGTTAATGACAAACTTGATAAATTGAATGAAAGCAACCGGATTGTTAGTGATAAAGTGGAAGCCATAGGGGATAAAATGAAAACTATGGAAAGTGAGATACTTCAACTGAAGAAAGACAAATTAAACAAAGAAAGAGAAGCCAGATCGTTGAATCTGATAATCAAAGGAGTCCCAGAACCTGCCAATGAAAAAATGCACGAGACAATGCGATCAGTACTAGATCACCTTGATCTATCATTTCCATTCTCCAGCACTCATGGCGCGCATCGAATTGGTAAAGAACAAAACCAAGCAAATGGTAACAAACCTAATGTACCCAGGCCCATTAGACTCAAACTTCTAACAAAACAACAGAAGGGAGAAATCTACGGGAAAAAACGAAACCTAGTAGGTACTATGTTTGAAAAAATAATCTTCTCTAACGTGTTAGATAATGAGGAAATGATGCAGTTCAGACAAATGCAGCAAATACACGCAGCAGCTCTCAGCATTCAAGGGGTAACAAGTAAACCAAGAGGGACGAGCATCAACATAGACGGGAAGGTATACACAAGCAAGAACATACAAGATCTCCCCCATGGCTTAACACCTGAACGAGCCTCTACGATATGCACTGACTCGGGTGTATATTTCCAAGGGCAATCAAGCCCGTTAAGTAACTTCTACCTGGGACCTGTTTCAATAGTCTCGTGACATGTCTGTGACACCATACAGACATTGGGGTTGTCTAGTTTTGTGACAACACAAGTAGCTGCCCTCAGGTAAAGAAAGACCCCAAACATAAGAATCGGACAAATCTACACGTCATGGACCTGTTTCACTAGTTTTGTGACAAAAGTGTTGGACAGACTTAAAAAGTGGCACCAACAATGCAAGCAAGAACGAACAAAACAAAGTCTAATGTCTAGTTCTTATGAAACCAGACACACCATCTAGACGCCACTTTTGATCTAGACATGTCACAAAACTAGTGAAACAGGTCCCAGATCAAAATAACCGACCCCACAGACAAAACCGAGGCAACCAGTGCGGTACAGCTTACGCAATAAGAATGGCTGAAGAAAACAAAGACTTCCAGACAGCAGCACTAATCAGGAAGGAGTCTAACCCCTATACCATAAAAGCTCTCACTAAGAAAATCAATAGGACTCCCGACTGGACAAGAAAATCAAGAAATACCCTAAAAGACATAGTTCGTATGAAATTTACTCAACACCAATCACTGGCGGCCAAACTACTGAGCTACAGTCCTGACAAGCACTTCTTTGAGGCCACTCGTGACCCAGTCTATGGGTCAGGGCTCACACTGAGAGAGGCGAGGAACGACGCACCACTGCAAGCAGGCTATCAGAACGTGCAGGGACAGATCCTGGACGAAATTCGTGAAGAGTTAACCCCAAGCAAGTGAACTCACAGAAAGTAAGGCATATTATCTACTTATCTAAATGTCTGAGCTAAAACTGAACTGTTTAATTGTGGCAGACAGCAGGGGAAGAGGTCTACAAGACCGGATAAACATGTACTGTGAGGCAGCAGGCCACCCAAGCGTGACATGTACGGTGACGGTACACCCCGGTGCTACAATTGCTGGTGTGTTCAACAAGTCTATATCATATCTTGCCCACAATAAACCGGACATGCTGATTCTTATTGCGGGAGCAAATAACCTCACTAACAAGCACACGAACGGGAGAATCTCGCCTGTCTTTAATGAGGTGGGAAACCTAACTGAAGTATTGACTGACCACTATATTGACTTCAAAAGACATATAACCAGCATGGGCCATCGGCTAGCCATTGCCCAACTAACAGGTGTGCATTTAAATACCTACAACATGCAACCAAACAGGTACACCTGGCAGCAATCAGTTATAGACCAAGGAGTCATACTCGTCAACCAACTTATCACATGCTTAAATGATGAAACAGCACTAGTAGGCCCCTGGTTACAAGATTCAATACATCACATACTTAAAGGCAAGCGTGTACTGAAATATCAAAGTTTCCAAGATGGCATACACCCAGACAGCAAAACGAAAGACCTATGGAGCCGACTTATAGGAAAATGCTTGATAACCAATGCTGAACTCCTAAGAAATGCTGATGCATTACCATAACAACCATGATCCTTTTAGTAACTGATGCACTGGTGTCTGTTCCTAATACAAAATTGGTAAAATAACACCCATTAACAATACCAACAACCTATATATCACTTGTCACACTAATGACCCTTAACATGATTTGAAAACCCACATGCACCGGCGTGCAGGTAGAAAAATTAAACTATCCTCCTAAACCGACTCTGTGCCTGTGAAAAACTGCAGTCAACACATAACGTATCCCACCCTGGAGGGGACTAGAGGTCCGCTCACCAAGGTCCACTGGGATATGGTGACCTGTACCTCTTTTCACCCCCCCTCCAGGCTGGTAAATAACAAATAAGATCCCCCCCCTCCTTCTCCCATTTATGTACATCAACAAGGATAAGTTAGAGTAATAGCATACACTGACTGCCCGGGCCCTCCTCACCTGCAAACTCAATGGAGTGGTGGGTGACTGGTAGCCCGAGTAGGGTGATGCATAAATATGCATGCCATATCTTTATTCGACCCACAGGATCACAAATAACTTTGATGACTATTTATATATGTTATCGAATTTAGATAATATTTACAAATAATCAAAGAAATAAGAAATGAACTTACTCCAAAAAAGGATACTATGTAAAGACCCGGATGTGCCTACCTTGACCTGAACTCATCTTGAAATGAACTTATTCACATACGACCACTACGAGTGGTAATTACACCAATCGCAAATGAACTCGCTACTTATGAGCAGAAATATGGACACCTAGATAAGATAACTTTAACTTCAGTTAGAATTCTTTTCGGATTATAACTTGTCTTGCTCACCTGTGTATTTAATGTACTTAATGTCTCTGTCTTCCTATGTACGCTGTCAAAATGGACTCCTATGATGCTGGAGACAAAGTATACAACCAACCATGATCCAGGAAGGAATCCTAACGAGAATGATGCTCCTACTAATCCCACTTCGCTCATCCAATTATCATCCCACAGTCGATCACTTGCGCCCCGCACCCCACAACAAACCTGTCTAGGTTGAAACCGGTTGGCTAAGCATTTATTACTTTGTACTAATATATCAGCTATATAAGAAGCTAATCAAGAAATGGTCATCAATGATCAATCGAAGCCCAAGTGGCATGGGGTTGACATTGGCTCCATAAAAACTCTTGTTGTGGGGTTCTACCACTGCACGAAAACCACTATTTTAATATATATACGCCATCGCGATAACGCACATATCGGCTGTATCGTGGCTTGTTTATACTTGTATACACCTATTATATGCCTCTGCATTTCGGGCGTCTACGAGATAGTTTCCATATGTAGACGCGCGTGAATTGGCTGTCTTTCACGCCTGGCGTATCCAAGATAAAACATGCTCTGTGCGATATATATATACGGCAGGCGTATATATGATACCAAAAAAGAAAAAAATTGTGACCTGCGGCTCGCCCCGTCCTGTGGGTGTTGGTAGAGGATACACCAACACTGACCAGCCACCCGCGACCTCCCAACCCCACCCTCTACCGCCCCCCCGACACCCCACCACCCCACCACCCGACACTCACTCTACCCACAGGGAAGCCCTAGTACACAACCCCCGCCTCCCTGCAGTGTGTGTGGACGGTCTATAGGAAAAACGGTAAAAATCCCAAAGAATGCAGGGTTTATTATATGTAATTAATCAATTTATATTCAATAAGGTTTTATAAAGGTTTTATAAAAATAAATTGGTAATTTAAGATTGCAATTTTCATATAATACAGCCTTGGATGCTACCAGTAGTGTCCCCAAGTTGCAAAGATCGGAACCTTTGGATGGTGGTGTATATACAACGGAATCAGGCGTATATATGACGTATATAAGACCACACCATGGACATGTATATATGCCACTAGATAAGGCGTCTATGAGACGTCTAATAGGTCGAACTTCTAGATGCAAAATCCTACTGTTAGACGCGGTTCGGATTCATATGTAAAGATGTTTCTACATACATCAACCAGTTTTTTACGTCAATTGGAAACAATTTGGCGCTAAAGCACAACGAACCCTGGGGCATGACAGATCAGAACTTAAATGAAAATTTTAACTTACACCCAGTTGAAGAAGATGAGGTTAAGAAAATAATTAAAAAAATAGATGCAAAAAAATCATCGGGAATACAGGATATTTCAACACGCTTACTGAAAGATACATTTCTTATCCTACCTATCATCTAACCTTCATTATAAACCTTTCAATTACAAATAAAAACTTCCCAAACTCGTGGAAAAAAGCTATAGTTACGCCAATTCCCAAGGGGGGAAATAAACTAGATGTTAACAACTATAGACCTATATCAATTCTGCCACTGCCTAGCAAGATAATAGAAAAAATTATATACAAACAAATATATCACTATCTTGAAACACGTGACATTCTCTACAACAACCAATTTGGTTTCCGACCAGGTTTCTCAACTACCATAGCACTAGCGAATTTCACTGACGTAATATTACTCAAAAAGCTTAACAAATATAATTTCACAAATGATACAATAAGATGGTTTCACAGTTATTTAACAAACAGGACTCAGCAAACTGAATGTAACAACACAATTTCTCCCCCTCTAAATATTACCCATGGTGTTCCCCAGGGCTCAACCCTGGGGCCCTTGCTTTTTATAATCTACATAAATGATTGTGCAAATATACTTACCCACTCGAACATTCAGCTGTATGCAGACGATACCGTCATTTATAGAAGCAATATTGACCACTCACAAAGAAATAGGATACTGCTCTACAACGACCTAAATAAATTTAGTACCTGGTGTGAAAAAAATAAATCAACCATAAATATCTCTAAGACTAAATTCATGACCTTCTCAACTAAAAATATACTTAAGAAAATTAAACCAGAACCACCCACTCTGTATCAAGAAGTTATCTCCCAAGTATCACACTATACCTACCTAGGTTTGATCTTAGATCAGCAACTGGACCTCAGAAAACACCTATCCAAAACCATGAATACTCTAAATCATAAAGCCTACCTACTAAACAAAGTAAGGCACAACCTAAATGAAGATACTGTAGTTAAAATGCACAAACACATGTTACTACCTTACTGCGATTATGGCGACATCATCTACAATGGTGCGCCAAACTACATAACAGGGAAACTACAAATAATACAAAATAGATGCACACGAATAGCCCATACAAATTGGCCTCAACTTTCAAACGATGACCTGCATAAACGATTCAAACTAGAAAAACTTGAGAAGCGTAGAAGAAACCATTTAATAATGCTAGCCTATCGTAGAAAGGACTCAATTAGATATGTTGACAAAAGAGAAATCAGGACCAGGACCAGGACCAGGCACTGCTATTGCAGACAAAACCGAATCGTACGAAATATACAAAAAGTGTAATGTATCAAACAGCAGATCTCTGGAACAGATTACCGACCCATGGACATGCACTCGAAACCCGCGAAAAGTTAAGAAACTATCTGAAAGCAAACTGAAATAAATAAGTCCACAAAGTAAAAGAAAATCCAAACAGGTGCAACAGGGGCACCCCCCCCCCACACACAAGACTACGATGAAACAAGACTACATAACTTCTTAGAAATGCATCTAGCCTTGACGCTAGTCTAGATTACTTAAGTAATAATTTTGTTTGTTTTTTTCTTTCTTATATTTTATTTTGTCCCTTTTAGATTTTTTTCCTTTATTTTGTTCAATCATAAATTGTATACTTGTAATCTACTTTGGAGGTTATGTATGCGAATACTGGGATACCATTACGAGATTATTAATAGCACATAGATCATACCATTACCCACACATTGCTATGTCCTCAACTACTAATTTATCTAAATTCAGGCAGTATGCCTATTGTGTATTATTTCCACGGTTTGAATATCATGCAAAAATGTATCAATATCTTTATCACAACCGTCCCAGAGACGAGTATCAGTGAGCTGGATTATTGTAAGACAGGCCCAGAGCCTAAATAACTTCCAGGATAAATAAATGAATGTAAAAAAAAATATATATATTGAAAAGTTTTAATCTATACATCCCTGTCATGGCCAAGTAATATTGGTTTCCATGAAAAGAAAGTTATTATCTAAATAACCCCTAATTATTATAGAACAAATTAACTGAATTGGAACAGTCACCATTTTGTTTAGTTATCTCCTCCCTGATGTTTACAGTATGGCTATCATGGTTTGAATGGCATGTAATACCCCTATTATTGCTCCGCTCTAGTTCCTAGTATGTCCACATGAGGGCAGGGTGCTCTACCAATGACAACTCGAGTCGTTCAGTGTCATGAGTGGCCTCCTGACAGACTGGAACGGGTACTCAACTGGAACAAATTTGGTCATCCGTTATTGGCTGTTAGTACAACAGCCAATGAGAGCACAGAGCTCACAGATGCCAAACCTGTCATGTCAACCCCCTGCTAAGGGTATAAAAGAAGGACCCTTTCCTGTCAATTAACAGTTAAGTTCTCATAGTAGTATGGTAAGGATTCCGCATTCCGAGGAATGACGGGTGTCGCATGCTAGTCAGCATGAGGTTAAATGGTAAAACATTCTTCTACAGATGCAGACCGATAAATCAGATTGGCTACCAACGGGGAAGGTGCTGCAAATGGGAGCAAGGTTTATGACAACTGGTTCAAGGCTAAAGTCAATGTTGGAGTCTTCAAACCTGACCCAGGGTATGCTCTGGTTGGAGACAGTGGTGTGCCAGCAAGAAGAGACGGTGGACCAACTCGACCAAAGCATGGTTTACCAGATTGCCACCAGTGGGGCTGGTGAGAGGCATCACTAGGGCCTGATCCAACAGATCCTTAGCCGGGCGGACATAATGGCCTTCCTGGTCAACACCGCAGTTGCCAGGAAGCCTGTGTGTCAGCACGAGCACCATTCTGATGACGAGCAGCAGAAGCACCTGCCTCTATTGG
Organism: Alentia gelatinosa; assembly: GCA_950022655.1. NCBI lineage: Eukaryota > Metazoa > Annelida > Polychaeta > Phyllodocida > Polynoidae > Alentia > Alentia gelatinosa. Next base: position 142,042,866 of record OX465580.1, on the reverse strand, counting down.
CTTGCGTCCTGCCTATAGTGGACCGATCCAACAAGACAGCCCTACAGCAGTGGCTCCTCAATGGGGTAGAAGTGGCCCTTCTCCGTATGGTCCTGGAGAAATCGGCTCCACCCATACAGCACACCATCTTGAAGGATTGGCAGAAAGGAAATGCTGTGGTTGTGGTGTTCCACATTGTCCAGCTTGAGTACCTGGACAAAATGGACTACGTGGCGGGAGTGCAAGCCGAAGGTGAGTGGTTTTCACCGCCCAGTTCTGGGAAGCCCATCAGGCCTGCTTCCCCAATAGTCAACCGGAGCTGGAATTGGTGCTACTGTCCATCTTCCCCTTTGCGTTTAGGCAGTGATGCAGCACATTTCCCTTGTCCGACCCAAAACCATGGAGCCGGCCATCCAGGCCGCCCAGATAGCGACAGAGCAAGATGCGAATATGAACCAGCCAAATAGAAGCGATGGAGGTCAAGGTCATGTGTGCAGGCCCTGCCCTCAAAGAGGGTAAGGACAAGCATCCCCCAGTCAATGCCAAACATTGGTGCCCTATAAGGATGCCCTCTACCATGCTGTGTCCTCTGACCACAGTTATGAGCAAGTGGAAAACTAAGTGCAGCATCAGATGAGCAGCCCTGCATCTGATTAAGAATCCAAGGAGTGTTGTTACAGGGTCTAGTTGATTCTGGTGCATGATGAAGTATGATCGGGGGAGTGAAATTCAAGGAACTCAAGGTCCCTCCACCTCTGCTCACTCTCAGGACATATACTCCTCAGATTAGGAGATCGTTAAATTGGACATTCAGGGCAACCGGTGTACCTTGGGCATCATGCCGGGGATGTCCGACGACCTTCTACTTGGAGGCGATTTTCTGCAGATGAGTTGGGTTGTGATAGACTATCAGCAACAGGTGTTTATCGCCAAGAAGCCACATCCATTCTTGTGGGCACCACCTGGGGAACTGTGCGGAAGTGCTTACTGAACTTTAGTACTGGAAGAATTGCTTCCTAGCAGTCTTTCCTGAGAAAGGAACCCCACTGCCGTGCACTGATGTGATGAAAATGATAATAGACACCGGGGACATGCGGCCAATCAACCTGCATCCCCATCACATCCCCCTTGCCAAGCAAAAAATTGTGGCACAAGAGCTTGCAAGATGCTGGAAAGGGATATTATGGAACCTTCCACATCCCCCTGGGCCAGCCTGTTGATGCTTGTGCTGAAGAAGGATGGATCTATCTGCTTTTGCTTGGATTACAGACCGCGCAACGTAGTAATCCAGAGGGACACTTATCCCCTCCCCCGCATCCAGGATATAATGGATTCTTATCGGATGCAGTTTGTACTCTGTAACGCCCCCACAATATTCCAGAGGATGATGAATTGCATCATTTTGGCCCTGAGATGCTTTGGAATGGTCTATACCTCGTGAGCAGAGGTCTGCTCTACACCTTGGAGGTGCCCTCAGAACAGGTGGAGTACCCCAGTATTTCACTCCCTACGCCATTCATAGAAGGTCTAATCAAGAGGGCTAATGAGTGAAGTGTGCCATCAAGGCGTGTGAAAGACCTTAGGGATGGTCCGGGAATATTTTAAGTGGCCTGGTATGAGAAGAAAAGTTTCCGTGGGGTGTGGCCAGCCAACAAGCTGCGTGCAGTATTGGGCTGTAGTATTCTATGTGTGACATGCTTTCAGTGATAAACACCACAGCATGCTTCTAGGACCTCCTCAAGTTTTAGTTGTAAAATGGTTACAACCTTTTTGATGTCGTCCATGGCATATCCCAACTATGTGAGACAAATCAAGGGTGAGGTGATGACACTGGCATAGTCATCTACCTATGCGAGTGATGTAATTTCCTTTGTGTCAATGTATATGTAACGTTCCCTCTAGTCGCTGAAAGTGTATTACCACTTTCCGCGATCGACAGCCGACCAGAGGTTCTGAGACTTCAGTCGCTACCCTGTACTTACCATGCTAGTACAGGTGGGTTCGGCTTTACCCGCTGGAAAAGGGGAGGGAGATACCAGATCTACCAACTACCGCTTAACCATGAAGAAAAAACCAGACTCCGGACTGTTTTAGTTAACCGTTCTTTATTGCAGATAGACTTTACAATACGTTAGTGCTCCAGGGCACTAACTAGCGCGGGAAGAGATACTGGTCTCTTCAACGTTGAAAGGCGTTACAACACAACCTAACCAACACGTGAGGCTTCAGACGTTCAGCGCGAGAAGTCCTGTCAACCCACTGTGGACTCAGTTTTATATAGTGGCTGAGGTACGTAATGCGGGCGAACCCGTAGCATTTGCATACCGCAGGCCAACCGGCCATACCGCACAGCAGGGATCGGCACTCGCGCCACCTAGTTCTAAAGTGAAACAATGCTGCTCGACTGCCCTGACCCCTACAGTAGTATAAGAATTGTGAATTTTGTCACGGAATGTGTGTATCGGCTATCCCTAGTCTGCACGTAGGCCATTGATCCAAAGTAGAATAATCTATGCTAAGTACAATGCTGTATTATTTGTGTGATATATTGTGTGTTGAATTACTTCTATATGTATGTCAACAACTTGAATATAACCATTATCATAAGTTGAGTATTATAGTGAAAGGACCTTCGCATATACGCTTAAAATTGGCGAGTAAAGAAACCTAATGAACCATGGAGCGGCAACTCGTAACACCATGCACATTATAATACTCGTTAAATCACCATGAAACACATACCTATCCAGAGATCCAGCAAGCCTTCTAGCTGTATGCCACTCTGTCTATTGAAAAATATCTCACCAGCGCAGATTGCTCATGAGATAGTCTTTTACATCCTCATCACAGTTTCATCTCATTCATATTCGTACCTAATACTATCAAATGGGTAGACCGAAATTTAGGATAGGTTATCTAAATGTGAGAAGCCTATATAGGCACCTGCATGAAGTGCAACAATTGTTTAACGAATTAGACATTATGTGTTATATTGAAACATGGCTGACACCGAACTATACCAATGGAATGATTACTCAAGAGGGCTACCAATTAGTATGACAAGACCGAGTGGTAAAGGTTGGAGGAGGAATGTGCGTTTACATAAAAAACAAACTTGAACAATATTGTGATACTGATCTTACAATGTCCTTATCGACTGAAGACCTGGAAGCGATTGTGCTGTCATTAGATAAACCCAATAACAAAAAGCTATTACCTGTTTTCTATTATCGTGCACCAAGCTGCGACCTAAAGAAATTTCTCGCCTTCCTGAAAGATGTTCCGACTTCAACCAAATATAAGAACTTTGAAAAGATATACCTAGGGGATGATAATATTAATATACTAGATCGTTCAGAACCAAATAGCCGTAGTTTTCTAAATTTTATGAAACATAATAACCTTATCAACTATGTGACAGAGGTAACTCAACCAGAGAGCGGTAGCAGTATTGATCATGTTCTATCAGATAACAAAGCAACATTAAGAGTGATGGTCGATAAAAACCTTATAAGTGACCACCTGGCTATCATAGTTAAAAGACAATTCACCCCCCCCCCCCCAAAGAACCCTGCGAATTCTATGGACGTTCGTATAAAAACCATGGTACACCTAATCTACAAGATGCATTATATGCATATAACTGGCGAGATTATTACTTGTTGACAGATCCAGAGGAACAGTGGAAAATAATAGAGAAGGTTATTTGTGAATATTTAGACAGGGTATGCCCGCTAAAAACTTTCTCATTTGAGCAAAGAAAAGCGGAATGGCTATCAGAGGAAATTTTAAATCTGATGATAGAACGGAAAGAGTTGGTAAAAATGTGTATCTTAAATAAGTCGAGAGAAAACATAGGTAAACTAAAAAGAATTAAGTGTAAGATAAATAACGCTATACGAAGAGCAAAAAAGAATTCTGGAGAAAAGTGGATATGGCCACTGAAAACCCACGAGAGTTCTGGCGAACAATTAAAAAGTTACATGATCCAAAAGGGAACAAACACATCACCAAACTCTGGGATGAGGAGACAGGAAAATATTATACGGGTCCTGAAATGGTTAATTACCTAAATCAATTCCTTTCAAAGGTTGGTAATGATAAAACAATCACTGAGGATGATATAGCTGCAGAAAGGGTAAACCTTGCCAAAGAAGGGATAAATAATCTGCCAGGAATGGTAATAACTTTAACACAGGTCTATAAGATGATTAAAGAGATTGATGAAAACAAGTCAAGTGGACTGCAGGGAATAAATGCAAAGGTACTAAAAGATGCTTTTTTAGTAATCCCTGATCAAATCCGGTGCATGTTTCAAAATGTAATAGATTATGGAATTTTTCCTGTATCATGGTCCCTGGCTACTATAATTCCAATACCTAAAGATAAAGCTACGAAAGAGCCCGGAGATCTACGACCCCTTTCTTTACTGCCAGTTCCTGGGAAGATGATAGAACGTATTATACATAAGTATATACATGTCCATGGTGCAGTCTCATATACGTCATATATATGCCTGATTCCGTTGTATATACACCGGCATCCAATAGTTCCGATCTTTGCAACTTGGGGACACTCCTGGTAGCATATTTCATTAACCATCCAAGTCTGTATTATATGAAAAATACAATCTTACATTACCAATTTATTTTATAAAACATTTATAAAATCGGTAGGGGGTGGGGTTGGGAGGTCGCGGGTGGCGGGTCAGTGTTGGTGCATCCTCTACCAACACCCACAGGACGGGGCGGGCCGCGGGTTTCAATTTTTTATTTTTGTATCATATATACGCCTGGCGTATATATATCGCACAGAGCATGTTTTATCTTGGATACGCTAGGGGTGAAAGACAGCCAAGTGGCGCGCGTCTACATATGGAAACTACCTCGTAGACGCCCGAAACGCAGACACATATAAGAGGTGTATACAAATGAAAACAAGTCTATATTCAGCCAATACATGCGTTATCACGATGGCGTATATATATGTAAAATAGTGGTTTTCGTGCAGTGCTGTTGAAGGTAAACCGTAAATGAGGGAAATGAGCATAATTTGTGGATAATGCAATAGGGGGTGCTTCAGAGGCGCCTTTAGAGGAGAGACATTATCCTGACCATAGGCTATGAGAAACCAATTACTCCAATCAAAGTCTATCAAGTGAAGCTAATCTAATGAGAAATCACCAATGCATTGGTAGCTGTGTGGGAATGAAACTTTTTGTGGGAAAGAAACTTTGGCAATAAGACAAGGCATCCTAGCAGAACTAAAGCATGGTAATCGGATATACTTGTCAAATAGCGAGTCTGTTCAATTTAAGAAGATTGCAGCCTAACCAAGCTATTGTCAGTCAGTTATCATGCAGACATACCACGATCTTGGACATGACAATGAGGTAATGATGGCAACAAATTGGTCCCAATTTTATGGATAAGTGCCTGCTACTGAAATTTAACTGTGTCATATTATAAGTAAACATGTTTACACATCACTTTTCTGTTATACCCTCCATGGAGCTCTGAGCAACAAAACACAGGAATTTACAGTTTTAGAATCCAACTGCACTTGGACCCACTTCCAAGCACAATCAGGGGCTAAGTTTGAATCTTATTGATTCGAAAGTATATGATCTTGTAGTATATTTCAGGATCTTTGACAAAATGTCAGTAGTAAAAAGTAAGGCTCCATACCTTCATAAATTTTTACTTAGTTTTATAGGCTACTTTCAGTGAAGCTAACTTTTTTTAGCTTTTTGAACTTTACCGTGGGAGCTTTACAGTGGGAAAGTCATGGTCACCCACTCGCCACACATCTACATCTTCTTCCCCACTTCACTGCCTTATGCCGTTAGGGGATACATTGAAGTAGCAAGAGCAACAGTGTGATCTGTTTTCTGGTGAATGCTTGTGGTGAACATTAGAGTTTTGTCATTCTCCAAGCATAGATTCTGCTCCCTGTTTGTAAACCAAGTACAATGAAAGATCTGTGGGGAGAGTGGAGATTATAGCACACTAGGACTGCACCACACCTCCACAACACCATAGCCTGATGACCCTCACAGCATTACTCAGGGGGGTGTTTGATATCTGGGGACAGGGAGAAGGGTAAGGGCAATGAGAGGAGAATTTTATGCGAATGATAGTGTAGGGGTCAGGGCAGTCGAGCAGCATTGTTTCACTTTACAACTAGGTGGTGCGAGTGCCGATCCCAGCTGTGCGGTATGGCCGGTGGACCCCCGGTATGCAAATGCTACGGGTTCGCCCGCATTACGTAACACAGCTACTATATAAGACTGAGTCCACAGCGGGTTGATAGGACTTCTCGCGGTGCCTCTTTAAGGAGTGAAGGTCTTAAGCCTCACGTGTTGGTTAAGTTGTGTTGTAACGCCTTTCAACATTGAAGAGACCAGTACCTCTTCCCGCGCTAGATAGTGCCCTGGAGCACTAACGTATTGTAAAGTCTATCCACAATAAATAATGGTTAACTAAAACAGTCCAGAGTCTGGTTTTTTCTTCGTGGTTAAGCGGTAGTTGGTAGATCTGGTATCTCCCTCCCCTTTCCAGCAGGTAAAGCCGAACCCACCTGTACTAGCATGGTAAGTACAGGGTAGCGACTAAAGTCTCGGAACCTCTAGTCGGCTGTCAATCGTGGAAAGTGGTAATACACTTTCAGTGACTAGAGGGAACGCTACAATAGCATTTGATATTTACTATATTAAGGATCAAGTAACACAAGGGAGTGTGTCTGTGTGAGAATGCCAGGTGTCCACAATAACAGGTGTAGGGGGATTGTTTTGACTGAGAAACTGTTCATGTGGCTATGTAGTTGTGCATTACCCTACCCCCTGGATAAAAGTAGAGAAGCAGTAGCTGGGAGAATACAATTTTATCTAATTTTATGCAGTAAATGTAGTAAAATTATGTTGACCTTACTGGACGGCATATTAATGAGTAACATAAATATGAAAGTAAGTAATAATATATGATAATTGACAGGTAGAATATAAGTCAATTATGATTGATATAAGATAAAATATGATATACAATACACTTGTTAATTGTATGATATACAATATATATGTAATTGTATATGTAAATAAAGGCCGTGAGTAGGAAAGAGAAGAGAGGTTGTGGGTGGGTGGCCGGGACGAAAAAGTACTGTAGTATGTGTGTACTGAAGGACGGGTGGAGGAGAAGTGAGACAGGGGTCTGGACCGGGGTCACCCACGTGACTGCATGGTATGTGTGAAAGCCGCGAGGGGGCAGGAGGGGCGCCCGTGAGGCGCGATAGAGGGGGACACCAGAGGGGAGCAATGACCACCCCTGACCAAAGGCCAAGAGTCACCAATTATAACAAGGATGGAATTGAGGAAGCTGGAAACAGACTTGACTGGAGGGGAGGGTGGGTGTCACTGGGTCGACTGTGGGTGGTGTTGCTGGCTGGTGTTGGTGTTCATACTATCTAATGGTAAGGAACGTCCCTTAAACAAATACAGTAAAACCCCGCCTCCGTGACAGCCCGCTTAAGGGGACACCCCTCTCTAGGGTACAGTTTTTCGGTACAGAAATGCTTCAAGACCCACTTAAGGGGACAGTTTGGGGGGACATCTTATCAAAAAGATTCCAGATTATCCTCAGTGAGTGAATATTAGTACGAGTGAATTTCGAGCCTGCTGAAGGTGCCAGGTAAGAGGCCCGCCTACAGGTTAGCGGTGGGCGGTTCAGGGCGAGTAGGAGTATTTAAGTACTAAGTGGACCTCACCCCCAGACCTGGAGATGCCTTCCTGGGACTGCGAAACTGTTCTTTGAACAGTGTTGGATGCTGTAAATAAATGTATTATTTGTCTATTTATTTTCTAAATTTGTGTATTTGTTTATGTTTATTTGGTATTTATTTTCTATTTATTTGCTTAGAATGTGTCCTTAATAATCCTTTTAACCTAATAACCAATGTTTCCTTCATTTATGTAGGTATTCTCTATTGTATAACTATTGGCAGACTGAAAGCCCTGCTTAAGGGGGTACCCCGCTTAAGGGGACACTTGGCCCGGAGCGATATATATACGCCAGGCTTATATGTGTATCGATAGAAAATAAAAAAGGAAGTCCTCCACCCCAAGCATCCGCTGCTGCTGTGGATTATCAGTGTGTTGTTTTAGCACTTTAGGCGGGAGCTCTCAGTGAAGCCCTGTTCCCCTATTGTCTCTGGGGGGTCAGGCGCATGGCTGTGTGCAAACGGGTGTCAAAGCGGCGGGTGTCAAAGCGGCAGGTGTCAAACCTGCATCGGCAGCAGATGTGTGGAGGCACTTGGGGTGGTAGGTTGATAACTGACCAGACCTTGTGTTATATATATAGTACCCAAGGTATGACTTCAGAAGAGTGGTGTTTTGAAAAACCTTAAAAACGTAAAAAAAACTTTTTAAATAACAAAAAACGGTTGGTTTATTATATGTATTTAATGAAAAGATAATAAATAGGATTTTAGAACAATTTTATAATCAAAATTGATAATATAACATTGTATTTTCCATATACCAAGGACTTAATGACTAATGGCAAATGAAATATGCTACCACTGATGTCCCCAAGTGGCAGAGGTCGGAATTATTGGATAGTGGCGTAAATAAACAGAATCAGGCGTATATACAGTGTGATACCCTACAGTAGGTCATTACTGTGTGCTGCATTGCAATATGCTTCGTTTTGTGAAGGTGGTTCGTTCCTTTTTGATTATTCTCTAAATTAATAATTTACTGTTACTCTATTTTCTAAATTGTTCGAGAGTGCTTTTAGGACTGCTTGCAATGCTCCTAAATTATTATTATGAATCTAATTAATAATTATGCTTGAATTGTGCTGTCTGCTTGCTCGGTGCTGTAGATAGTGCTGCTAGTGGATGGGGATGTGTGGAACGTCTGCAGATCTAACAGTTTCCCTCAATCATGATACTTGGATGAAGGTCATTCTCATATCGTTAGTGTATGTGGAGAAATTTTGTTCAGTTGCGTTCAGTTGCTACAGGAAAAGTGATTACACACTATATGATTATTGACAAAGTGAAGAGAGTGTATGGTTCTTGGTCTCCTGCTCTGACTAACGGTCGTCTGAGTCGTCTGTATGATGATGCCTCTCATGGGAAGATTTGTTCTCCTGATAGTGACTGTGATTTGCTCGGTGCCTCGCCCTCGGGTCCCTTAGCCCAGGCGTGCTCTGGGACTGAGCGGTCTATGAAAGATGCTAACATATCTACCTCTGGTGAGGGACGATCAGTCGTACCTGAACCAGGGTTTCCTCCTATTTCCCTCCCCCCTGCCTGCTGGTTTGAATTCCGCACTGCCTTCAGGTGTATCTACCAGGAGCCCCAGGGTTCTGACGGGCTTGACGGTGCCCGCGACCCACACACTGGTAAACTCGTCCGAGACCCAGGTCTCACCGGTTGGTCGTCGACGGCCAACTGTTAAGAAACGCTCCCGTCAAGGTTCACGCCCATTTAGGGGTGCTAGGTAGAAAACGAGTGTGCATGACTGGCATGACTCGTATGAATCGCCGACACGTGAGGAGATATGGTCAGTGGTGGTCAGTGGTGGTAGTACAAGCATTCTAACCACTCCTGGCCCAGCCCCATCCATGGTGGTACAAGGGGTTACGGAGGCTGCCCCTGGTGTTAAGCCTGGTATTGTCGCTCTGCCAGCCGAATTATTCGGACCCTCCCTAACGCTCATTGTCTGGATGATCAGGTTCCGCATTGTGTTGTCTACACTGAGTGTGAGGGGTAAGCATTGCCTTTTTTGTGATGTAAAGTGGGAAATGCTTGACTTTATTTTTGGCCCTGACTGCCTAGGGTGGAAAAGCAGACTCCGCACTGCGCCCTATGAGTCTTTTGAGGGTTTGTGAACGAAAATCCCCATGGGTGACTAGCTGTTGCCTGGGTAGGCTTCCCTATGCCTGCGTTAAAAGGGTCTTTTTCACGTCTTACTACTGCTATAAACTCTGCTCAGTTCATCCATGAGCTGTGCTGTGACGCTTGCGTTTTGTCTCTAGTCTTATTGTACATATTTGGTTGGTTTTTACATGCTTTTGCTGTTTTGTGACATTTTCTATTGCTTCTATGTGTTGCTTTGTATTTTTCTAGTGTTGTCCATGATTTTCCGCATAATTTTGGTCTTACCGCGTTCAGATCCGATCATTTTTAAGGAAGTTAGAGCATATATAAGATTTCCCATAGACTCAGCATTGTCAATGATAACTCTATGGAGATTTGACAAGTGCGCTTACTTTGGCCCGTATTTCGGTTTAACGTTGGTTTCTATGGCACCTAAGCGAAATGATAGCTCTGGAGCCCTGAAATTTGTTCTGGGGGCTCCTAAAAATCAGATTTTGAAACACATTTTCCGAAGCTATATGTTGCTTAATTTGCCCAATAATCGCTCAGTTAGCCTGGGTCACTACTTTCTTTGACACTGCAATGATGATGGTCTGGGTGGTTGGCTTATGTTTTGTGGGCTTCGCCTGATAATTGCTCGGTCATCAGTAGTTATGTTGGGTGGATTCCCCCTATAGCTAGTAGTATTGGCTATTTGTGGTGTATGGTGTATGTGGTGCAGTATTTGGTACTGCATGTTGCCGTGAGTGTAAATTACCTCGGTTTAACTTTTGTCAATTTCGACCTCAGAATTCCGAAAATCGCACTCTCAGATCGCTCCGACGATCGCAAGTGCCTCAAAATCGCGTTCGAAAAGTGAAATTTTGCATTTTGACTATGATTATTATTTTTATGTTTTCCCGAGTAGTTGTGCGCTAAAGTTCATCGGTATTTGATCCCTTTATGCGTGTTCTTATGTCGAGAAAGCCCTGATCGGTGTAAAGTGTTTTGGATTTCTTTTACTAAACCTGTAATTCGTACTGGAACGGTTTAAAATGGATTGTATCCGCCGTTCTGGGGTCTATTTTCTAGGAGTAAACTTAATTTAATTTATTACTTAAATCACTATTTTATTTAATAATCTAATTAACTAAATTTTCTAATTGAATAATATATGGTTCTAATGTGTATGTAGGGGACCTGTGGCAAGTCTACTTGGTCACAGGCACGTCTACTAAGCCTCTCCAAGTCTAGCTGCACTCTCCCCCCAGATCCTTCACGGCGCTAGCGCTTGCTTAGTCTCTGCCCCAACCCTGTGACGTCATACACTGGTTCTCAGGCTATCCACTAAGGACTAGGGAACCAGCCAACATTTCGGATTCAAAACAAGGCAACTGTAAAAAGTTATAAAAGTCAAACAACTCACATATCATGAGTATAGAATATGGGAATTGTTAAAGGAGCTTCACAGACAATCTGGTTGTTTCTTTTTCATACTTAATCCATTTTCTAATGGGAATCCACAGTTGATTAGACTGCCCCTTCAGAGGAGCACATGTCATTGTTGACAAAACAAAGCCCTGCAACACATGAGGTGCTTTCCACTGTAGAAAGTAATCCCAGAGACTGTGTCTGGTTTGAATTAGATAATAACAAAAATGAGAGTATTTTATTTACCATATAGATATGTTCATCTCTATTTACATGTGGAACACAAAATACCCCCAAAAAGCCCTCAGAATTTTGGATTTTAAAAAAACTGGCGTATGAGCCAGATTTGAGCCCAAACAGGCAGGTTGGGGCAGAGATACAAAGCGACCACAGGAAGTAGAGCGCAGAATATCTGCTGGGAGAGTGGACTAGCTGCGGCTGAGTGCGCCAGGTAGCTGCCTGGTGGGTCCTTAGGGGCCTACTAATAGCTACCTGTGAGGTAATAGGTTGCTTGCTATAATTGGCTCAGTGTTGGAACCAGTCTAAGCAGGTATCTGGTCACTTGGCTTGTACCTAGAATATGTACTGGTTCTGCATGGGTAAGGAAGGTCCCAGCAAAACCACTAGTCAGCTGGGTACCAGACTTACATGGGACTACTGCTGAGGACACAGCAGAAGTCTGCACATGCCCAGTGAGGCTCCACAGGTGTATATAAGGCCTGTTGAAGCTCAGCTGGGCACATTGGGGTTGAGGGACTACTACCTGTAGTTCCTCACCAGAGCTCTGTCTCTGCTCCCTGCCTGTGTGGGCCTTCGAGTTCCCTATGGGCTGGGTTCAGAGAGTCCCGGATGACGGAAGGAGGGGTTAACCCTTCGAACAGATTCTGGGGTTCTGGACGGATTCCTTGAAGATGGAAGGAGTCTCAGAGGATGAAAGAAGGGGACCCGTGTACCCTTCAGACGAACTCTGAGGTTCCAGACAGATTCCGGGATGAAGGAGGGAATCCCAGAGGACGGAAGACGGGACCACTGGAGGTGCTGGGTGGTTGTGGTAAAACACAGCATTGGAATGGCATTCTGGACCAAAACTGTGGTGGTGCTTGGGATTAGCTTCGTCTGGTCCCGACACCCACCCACTACACTATTTAGAAAAAAAGAATGATTTTGTAAATCAAGGAAAATGATGCTTCAAGGTATCACCCGATCTGGCCTGTTGATGCCTTGAGTCATCACTTGCCATGAATGGGTAAAGCATCTACAATACCAGAATGTGATCCTTGAAAAGACATTTTCTGACAGAACTGGATGCAGCTTGTCTTTTGGAGTAGGACCATCCTCTGCTTTCCCAGTTCTATTCTGGTTATTTCCATCCATTGAGTTGTAACTCTGAAACAGTAATCAGCATTTTACCAACATATCTATGTCAAGTGCAAATTTGTCAATCTTGGAAAACATATCATAGAAATAGGTTGACATGATAGAATGTTCAGCAAGAAAAAGAAAATTTTGTAAATAATTCGGAACAATTAGGTAATGGTAAAACTCATAATGGTAGAGAATCAACTACACCTGCTAGGAAAAGGTGGAAATATTTCAATGTGATAAAGAGAATACATATGTTAGGTGAATATATAGTAGATTGGTTAATTTTTTTCGTTCCTTTGAAGTTCATGTGAAACTCTAAGAGATTAGTTTAAAAAGGCAGTAATGGTCAATAAATGAATTAAACGGTAGAAACAAATGTCAAATAATGGGAGAAGTTGTAGGAACTGACCCTAAAGGAAAAAAAACAGTGAGGAAAGTTTGAAATGGTTAGAATATGTGGGGCAAAAGTAAATGGGAGAGGGATACGGTCGGAACATGTGAATGGCTCTGTGAATGAATCCCTAAGGCTAAGCCCCCACCCCCCATGCCTGTCAGCATGTGCAGAGCGAGGCTAACAGGTACATCTGTGAACTGAGAGCAGCTAGCAGACCTGCAGGTGGCGACTGACCAGAGTGCGAACCAACACTGGCCCAATTTTGGGCAGGTGAACCTGGGAGCTGTTTCAAAAGTTGCTGAAAGCAGCAGTAAAACTGCTACCAATACCCAATAGAAAGCGGCACCTCCACCTCAACAGCGACGCTTCAAGTGCCATTGTTAGCTCTCGCTTTGGCGGTGAGTACTTTTGTTTAGCACCCTCCCAAATTTGGAAACAGCTCCCTGTTCCCAATACTGAGGTATAGGGTCGGCATTGCGACATCGAGTCCGGCACTGACAGCCCTTTACCATATTATATAAACATTCTGACCATTGTGTGTTGTTCACCAACTCCCAGTTGGACCACTTAGAGGGCAGTCAGTGACAGTAGATTGCTGATTATACGCAACAATACAAGATGGCATATTCATATCCAACTGGACAGAGAATCATATAACTAATTCAAACAGGCTAGATCATTTTTCAATAATTAGTTCATTTATAAGAATTTTTTCAACAAAGCAAGTGCTGACACTGCTCTTCTTGACTGTCTTGTTTGCAATCTACTTCAGTACTCAACCCAAAGTTGGTCTGATAGTCTCTTACTTCTGATTAAAGCATTTCATTTCATTAAATTTCAGTGTATCAAATGAAAAGACATTTACTCTGATGAATTATGCATGTCGGTTGTGTACAATTCCCAAGTTTTATAATTATCTGTTAAGCAATATACATGTGAGACATGTTTTGTTTTTGAATGGGCCTTAAACCAAGGGTGATCATATATCAGTCCAACAGTGACTGAGTCTGAGAAACACTTTGTGGTAATGATCACTCTTTTGGTCTCTCAAAAAGTCATTCTTTTTCAATCACAATTTATAAAAATGTTGATGTCTAAAAAAACATCCAAGGATTATTTCAGTTGTGATGCATATATTATTATAGCATATTGGCAAAGTGTCATAGGCAGGCATCATAGGAGGAGCTAACACTGATAGATGTGGAGGTTAGCGAAGTCAGAGTAGACCTAACAAAGATCACCTAACTAGGTCAGTGTATACGCTAGGTTTGCCATGGACCTGCTTCATGGTGATGTACACACAGACTTAAATACAGTATATACGAGTAAGGTGATACTTATTGCCCGCTATATAAAGTAGCACACACTATTTCAAAGTATTATATGAACTGCTTTAGATAACAATTACCACATTTCTACAAAAATCTCTTGCTCCAAAGGAGAAAACTGAAAACCTGGATATGTACTCACATGTACCCCATTCACAAATAGTCTTTTCTGAAATAGATCATGTGAAAGGGAACATTCATTATTTATGTCTTGGAGTGCTATTCCATTAGATGTAGTATAAATAAAGTAATATGAAAGATTCTAAAAAGGAGGTGAAGCAGTAGGCAGAAACAGCTGATATTTACCTTCGGAGACCCTTCAGTTGGAGTATGCATGGAAGGAGGAAGGACTTCATTTTGAGATATTTGTCTTGAGTGCCCTACATTTCCAAATATGTTCATGTACAGTAAGTTGGTCATACAAGATTGCATTTTTACGGACTTGGATGGTTTAGGGTAAATGAATAGAAAACGACAGTGGTGCCCACTAGGTGCAGAGATGGGAATAATTGGACAGTGGCATAAGTATGCTTGAACTTGAACTGGCTTGTTTGACGAACAGCAATCTGCGACCTGAGATTGGTGTTCTGTATTTTCAACGCCGCCAGTTCCTCTGCCAACTTTGCTAATTTGTCTTGGTCGGGCAATTGTTCTTGCTCCAGCTTAGCCTGCTGAATAGCTTATTGTAACTCTTCACGAGTTGGTTGGGTTGTTTTAACATCTGCAACATCCAAGGTGTCCTGGTCATCACCGGTGGCCTGCCGCGTGACCAATGGATGCTCCTGCACCTCATCTGAGTCGTATTCCGCGTCTTCTTCAACAAACTTACAATAATGGCCAAACGGCGGAACATGGCAACCTTGACAAGCTTTGCAGTTCATCAGCTTAGCCGTGTCTGAATCGCTAGGTTGTCCACCTGTCACCATCGTAAACAAAAATTATAACCACCACCAGACCAGAGAACATGCTTACATGAGCGAGCATGGCAGAGAAATGGAATGTAGGAGTCTCCATATCCAGCGAGAAGGGGTGGTACACGCCCCTGGTGTGGAACATGGGCATAGATACAGATGTCCGCCTCTGCCATTAATACTATAAACAATAATACATTGGTTCATAACTAACATGGGATATGTCCAAAATCGCAGAATGCAAACATTTGAAAAAAGAAATGTTTATGCTGCCCTAGCACTATACACTGAAATTTATACATGACCCTATGTTTATGACTGATAAGTTCCAAGGGATTCACACTACTGTACTGTAGAATCCAGCTCAAGGGGCATGCTGTGTGTGAGGACACTCTGTGTTAGACTGATAATCAATTAAACAACTTCCAATATAGGAGTCTATGTTGACTTTTCTATGCAGGTTTTCTAATATCATCTAAGAAAAGCCAATGCTTACCAAAAAGAATCCCATAAGAGATAATGCTTCAAGTTTACCAGTTTGGATAATAAAAAATGAAAATAATTTGTCTTTGAAATATCATGCCTCAGAGGGAACAAGAGTACATATAATGTAAGTTCCATAAATATGCCAGCTTTAGGTAGACAACATTGATATCTATAGACCATATCCATTTTAATATATGTCATATATGTAAGAGGTGTAAGATTGGTGTATAAGAAATGTATAACATCTGATGTCAACTAACACAGATCACTGTACTGTGTCCAGTTTCTTGTGGTGGATAATTATCAGAATAGACCTGAGGAGACCCCTTCCTAGCACCATACACCGAAACCAATACCTGACCCTATGTATATGACTGATGAGGTCCCTGCTAGGAGTCTACACATACATATATCTAGGAGCCTTAAAGACAGATAGGAAAATACTAGACATGACATTCAATCAATGTATGCGTACAGCCCTATATATCACAAAAACAAGGGAATATACAGTTCTGGATCTATATACAAGATGCTGAATTTGCCATCTTGGTTATAGATGAACCTAACATTTGATGATGAATGTGTGGTGGTAGTCATATGACCCAACATGCATAATTGAAAATAAAAATAGTATTCCCCAAAACAGAAAAATTACAGGCAAAGCCCACTGTATGCTGGAGTGAACATAATGTCACACAGGAAGAACTGATGTATCAGATGTTGTGATTTAAATTAAAAAAACTTTTTTTTTTTTTAAATTACCAGAAAACACTCAAAATATTGAGAACAGAGATATTTCAAAGTTGGAGTGAAAATAATTTTACCTGAAAACATTTTCATGTTTTATTAAAGCCAGGCCCCGATCTTCCACGATGGTCTACAACATACTTCCCGATGGCTAGGATTTTAAATACCCAAATTGTGGCCTATCGGGAGGTCCCCGATAGCTCCAAATCGTAGACATGGTTTGAAATCGGAGTGCTGTGAATCATACTTGCTGACCACGATATTCTCCATAGGCTACGATACCCTACGACAGGCTACGAAATTTCCAACATGTTGGAAGTTATCCGGACCTCTACAATTGGCGTTTTCAATCGCAGCCTATCGTGAGTTGTCGTAGATGAAATCACAGAAGCCTGTCCCATCTACCACGATTTTGGCTGACCTCATGATAGAATCCGAATGGTGTCGGAAAGGCAGTCGTAAAAGCGCCTGATTCAAGGTGAATGTACATCTTAAATTGAATAAAAAAAATTTAAAAAATTAAATTCCTATTTTCTATCATCATTCACTGCACGAAACTTACATTAAGATAAAACGCGCTCTGTGCAACATGTATGCTCCGAGTGCATACATGTCGCAATAGAAAATCAAAAAGATTCACCCCCACCACCCCCCACTAGGTCTTGTTTGTACAGGTATAGGTAGCCTCTCCCCCCCCCCCCCACCCCCTTCCCTACACTCCCAGTGAAGCCCTGTCCTCCCTCACAATCCGCCATCGCTCCCACTCCCTTTCCCGCTCACGCTCCCGCTTCCTACACTCACTCACCCGATCAGTGTGTTGTTTTAGCACGTTAATGAGGGGGGGTGAGGGGGTGAGGGGGGTAAGGGGGGTGAGGGGGGTGAGGGGGGTGAGGGGGGTGAGGGGGGTGAGGGGGGTGAGGGGGGTGAGGGGGTGAGGGGGTGAGGGGGTGAGGGGGTGAGGGGGTGAGGGGGTGAGGGGGTGAGGGGGTGAGGGGGGTGAGGGGGGTGAGGGGGGTGAGGGGGGTGAGGGGGGTGAGGGGGGTGAGGGGGGTGAGGGGGTGAGGGGGGTGAGGGGGTGAGGGGGGTGAGGGGGGTGAGGGGGTGAGGGGGGGTGAGGGAATAGGACGACCTTGTATACACAAAAGTATACCTATATACGCCGGATGCATTCATATATAAAGCGGTTAGTTTCGTGCAGTGAATTAGATGATACAGACAGTTTTTTGGAAGAATGCCCAGGAATGAAGGGATTGTTGTATGTCTTCAAATTTATCAAAACAAAATAGAATACTGGCCCACTATTTTTTCTAAAGACTCAACATGTTCAAATAAAAGAATTCAGAAATTCTCTGATGGTTATAAAGGTCCTTACCAAATAATGAGGAAATAACATCGCATGGTTCGTGTCTTTACTTAACTGCAAAGAAATACATTGAATATATGTCCGAAACGTTTTACATTTAGTATAAATTGATATGACAGATGAGAGCACACTGCTTGATACTGAAAATATTTGAGCATATTTTTAAAAGATAATGCTCTCTTGCTATATCTGCCTAACATTAATAATGGTTTATTCAAACTTTCTTCTTCAAATCTATGTCAGCAATAGCAGTCGTACTTACTGCTCATGAAAAGAATTTTAAACAACCATGCACACATTTTGTAACAAAACATTTACTTCTGTTGCGGTATACATCTGGTTATAGTTAGTTTATATGTTTCATCCCTTTATCAAAGGTGATGGTACAGCATTTTTCACAGTTAAGGTCATTTCTTTTTGCTTATTTTCATATTTTTGCTATGATTCTAAAGTAATTCTTGGTTGACACTGTCATACCAGTTTATATAGTCCATCATGTTTCTGGTATGAAATTCACGTTGATCTATAGTAGTAAAACTATGTCATATGGGACACATATGGTAGGCTTGGGTAACGCACAAATAGTTTAGTAATGATTCTGACACTGGTCATAATGAATGTAGACAATATTTGAGGCTTAAGGTCATGATTAGCCATGTTTTGCCATGTTTTGCCAAGATTAATGGAACAGAACTTATTGTAGCTCTTTCATCAGAACAATGATCAATTGATATAGATTTGATCTTCGGATTCCAAACGTGGTTGACACATAGTCTCTGAGAGTCATTACACAAAGAAATTAGACTGTAACATGGAAAACGACATTAAGCAGATATAATGGCAAAGTAGAATATATTATAATTCTTTCTTTTTTTTATTCAAGAAAAAAGTGGAGTTTATGGATGCTCTTCCATGGACCAAATCCAATGTAAACAAAAAGCACCAATCATATTTTCTCGATATATCAAGAAGTGTTCACACAGTACCGAACCCACCTGTACTGGCACGGTAAGTACAGGGTAGCGACTGAAGTCTCGGAACCTCTGGTCGGCTGTCGATCGCGGAAAGTGGTCATACACTTCCAGTGACTAGAGGGAACGATACAGATTTATGACCCAGAACACGCTGTAGGTTTCCACTCCAAGTCTAAACTAAGAAGTACGAATTCTCTCTTACAATAGGTCTGAGAGAAGCTCTGGTATGAAACTGGACAAATATATGATGGGTCAATTAGCACAAAACATGCATAGAATATAGGTATAAAATGGATATGTAGTTGACAGAAAAATAATAATAGTAAGTATAGTGTGTTATATCAAATGCTATAACAATATATCAATTTAGGCTATGATTTGCCTGGGAATTGATTAAATACCCATCCCTTCTCACACAGCTCTGCCATGTACCCACGTCCTGTAAAGGGTTGAATACCTTTTACATTGTTGACATTTGTTAGCTACATTTATATTTTACATCAACATCTAGGCCATATTGCTGACCACTGCCTCACCAATTATATTTCTTAGGCTATAGAGTCCTGGGCTTCATGATTCTGACACTGTTGATAATTTCCAGATATTTAATGTGATGAAACAAAGTCAAATTTAAGGTGACAAAGGTTTATAAACAGGGTGCTGTTCTTGCTACTGATTTTCAAATAAAATACCTGGCAGTTATCTTTTTAATGACACAGTATAAAAGATAGAGTTGCATATGATAAGTCATGCCTCATGAGTGTTGCAGTGTTTTAGTGTAAAAATTCTAAATCCAACATAAGCATTTATTGATATTAATAGGCTTTAACTACAGTATGATATGTATGGGTCATTTCAACGAGATATAAAACTGGCATGCCTGTATCGGCAAAGACATATATATGTATGTCACGTCAATAGTAACATTCTTCCTCAGTTCATGAATCAACACCAACAGCTGGTGAAAGTTGCATCTTACAATCTTGTACTGTTCAGGTTGACCTTAGCTTCCTTAGCATCTGATGGCCTGAAAGCTAGGTTAGTTGAGCCCTCATTCAGTGATATCGGGGCCTGTCCACATTCAGTCTCACAGCATTGTTCTCTTGGTGACGAGTAGAACCTAAGTGCCAGCTCAGTGAATCGGCTGAGCACATCGGCTCCTAGCTGAACCACCTTCTGGTAGAACATTCCTTTACAGTTCTGTAGGAGTTTGTATGGATGGTCAAACTCAACCAGGTGTCCATCATCTAGCACCTGGAAATGGGACATGATTAAAAGGTTTTTAGATTTGGGAGTGAAGATAATTAGTTCAAAAGGTAACAAACAAGAAAATTATATGTATTAAGTAGCTTTTAGGCAAAACAAAATGTTCAATGTGTATCAGTGTTTATTGAAGACTCGATACAAAGTGGTCTTATTTATTATTATATACCTATGCACAAACTATCTATCAATGCTGACTGCTCCTAGGGATATAGTAATAATATCATATAACCATGGTACTCTGTCTAGCTTGGTATGCATCGTCTTTGGAATTGACATACAGAGTGCAATGACTGATATATGGAGTGCTTTGAAAAATAGCGCAATCTGATCGGTCGAGAGGCCGAAGCACTCGACTGGGCAGAAAATATAATAACGGCGGACGTCATCGAATCGCGAGTTTGACAATGTGTTATACCCGGGCTGCAACGAGTTAAGATGCATATTTAGCGAATATTGAGGTAAATTACATATGGGATGAACATGATACAGCTTAGATATACAAAATCAATGAATATCAACAAACATTGACAGTCTAATGTGCTGCTCTGCGTTGTCAACGTAAAATTATGTTGTCTACGCTAGTTCCAGTGTCGGGACACTACGTAGACTTATTTTGTATATCTAAGCCTTCTAAAACTGTATCTAACTGTATATCTAATATCTAAACTGTATCACATGTATTCCGTACAACAGAGGATGTCTTCGGAGAGTGAGCCAGGCAATTGCCATAGTATCAGATCCAGCATGTATCACAACATACACAACGTCTTTGGAGTTTTAAGATATATAATAATAGAATTACTATGTTGGCGCTCGTGTATGGGAGTTGTGCACCTCGGTTTGTCTCACGGCCATACTCACCAAGGCTGTAGGCGTACAACTCCCATACACGAGCCCCAACATAGTAATTCTAAATTATTATATGCCTATGCACTAACTCAGTGTAAACACTTACTGTTCCTAGGGGTACAGTAAGTCGCTACATATTGCACAATGTGTCATGTACATTTGTACTGAAATACATATTGCATGCTTTGACTTACATATTGCATGCTTTGACTTACATATTGCACACTTTAAGTGACATATTGTGCATGTGCGAAATATGCAAATTAGCATCACTCTCCGAAGTGTAGTGTGTGTGGCCATCAGCAAGCTTGAGCGAATCTAACCTCTGCTTGGAGAGTGCATGTGACTTCTGGTTAGTCTTGTAATGTACTTTCCACATGGGTTGGGAGTGACAGTGCCAACAGAGTCAAGTTTTGGTGAGTTTTGGCAAATAATGACAAATCTAAGGTATATAATGATAAAAACATAATGATGACACCAATACAATAATACTTATTCTCGGTGTATGACAAAATTTGTTCCGAACTCGTTCTTCGAACTCATTTGGAAAGAATTCTGTTATACACCTCAAATAAGTATCATCGTATAGGCATCATAATTATGTTTTGATATAATACTTTCACCCTAATTTCTTTTTCTTCAAAATGGATTTAGAGTACATATATAAAGATACATATGTTAACACTTTTACCTGTGTTCTTAGGACATATCACAATTAATATATAAGACAGGACCTGGGTTTCAAATATAACTAGTGATTCAAGAATTTTGTCATTTGCTATATCCATAACTTTTGAAATTGCACTAACCATAATCTTGTCATATGTGATGATGGTGTTTATGCGATGTGCAATTGTCAGCACTGTGGAATTGGAGAACTCAGTCTGCAGTGTAGCTTGAATAGTTCTATCAGTTCTGAAATCAAGGATATGGTAATCCAAAAAGAAATGAAATTATACTTAGCCACCTTATAAAAGGTTACCCTTTATTGGGTATACTTATTTGATATATAAATCTATGTAAGCGATATAAAAGATACAATATCAACATTTAAGCGATACAGTAATCATATATATTCCTTTTAACCCATTTGAGCCAGGCGACTCCTTGAAGCATTAAGTTGCACTGGCTGGGAGATACCTTGAACATGCATCAACTAAGGATGGCCAGGTGATGGCAGATTTATGAAGAGATAATTTTCCATAATAAGATGGGAAATAAGTGATCAATAAAAATGAATTTTCTCTGAATTGTAGGTATATCATGGTATTTCAGTAACAATATAACTATAACAATCTGCCTGTAACCCAATTCCTCATGACATACATTGATATTGCTACCCAGCTGTATTAGCATGACTGCTACAGGCATCCAGCAAATGGGTTATGGTAACACTGTGTTCTGTGCCAACCTGTTGTCTACATTTGCCGTTGCCTCATCTACTATGATAATCTTGTTCCTCCTCATCAGAGCACGAGCCATACAGAGCAGCTGCTTCTCGCCAACACTGAAGTTATCGCCAGCCTCTCCAACCTCAGCAGACAGACCTCCAGGAAGACTTAAGACCTTCTCTCCAAGCGCTACCTTGAGACACAAACATTTGTTCATGTTTCTCTAGATCTAGATATGATAATTGTCCTGATACACTATTTCATACTATTACAGTCTCAATATACATAGAAAGAGGTTAACATATAGCAGAACCTGTGTATGGGAATTGAGGCAGGAGGAGTTATATGATATACACATGTCTTTGTGAAATTTCTTATTTTCATGATCAATCCAGATTTTAAAGAATCATAAAGTTCACCGAGGGACTATTTATTATGATCATCAATACATCCTCTAATCCTTAATATTTGGTGACCCACTTAATGCAAGGAAGTTTACAAGGGACAGTTCCTTGCAATTCTGTACCTTCCCTCACCCAGTCAGGGGCAATTGTCAAGGAGAATGTAGTATAAGAATTTCTTGCAAGTTGGACTCAAATATGTTTGATATTTCTCCTTGCAATTATGGAGTGGACTCATGGACAAATAAAACATTAGAGATTTACCTGATTTAATGCTGACCAGAGCTTCTCATCATCAAATTCTTCGAAAGGGTCTAGATTCATTCTGAGTGACCCTGTGAAGAGCACCGGATCCTGTAAAAGAATGCATACACCATACAAAATTACAAATAATGCATTGAACATTAAATAAATAGACCACCTTCTCAGAAAAGATGTCCTCTTGTTTCTAACTAAAAATCAGAAACAGAACACTATCACTAAACAAAAACACCTTCCCAGAGAAAGCCATCTATGAAAACTATCAAATATGAAAATTCCACAATTTGTATAAAAGATAGTCTACCTGGGGTATGATAGAAATGTTTCTTCTCAAGTCATCCAGACCCATATTTGTCACTTCTATTCCATCGATGATGATGTTACCCGTAGGTTCGACCATCCTTAGCAGACTGACAAATACTGAAGACTTCCCTGCTCCAGTACGACCAACTATTCCTACCTGAAATCAACGAGTTAAACCTATTGAATAAGATAACACAAACATTTATAGATTCATTGTGGCTAAAATCCCAGATATATTCAATCCAACCCATTCTAGGATTAATATTACATTTTCTGTATGTGCCTACTAACATTGCCTTGAGTTCCTAATTCTGGTCTAAGCTTTAGATTATTTGCATTCCATTGAGGAACATACTGAGGGACTTGTTCATTACCAAAATCCCTCCCAATAGAGTAGATCATAGCCTTTGCAATCTAGGAAACCAATTCCATACCTTTGAATTGGAATGCAATATTGCCCAATTTCTTTATAAAAAGATAATCTTTCTTAAATGCATTTGAGTGATGGTCATACTTTGAGACTATCGAGATCAGCTTACAAACCTTCTCAGCAGGTAGGATGTTGATGGTGATAGGACCCAGGGCAGGTTTGTTCTGACCTCTGTAAGTCAGACACATGTCTGTCAGGTCTATCGCTCCTTTAGTTGGCCATCCAGGTGGGGGCTTCACATCGGTATGTGCAGGGGCCTCCTGTTCCAGGTGAGAAAACTGGAGTACCCTTTCCACAGATGTCATCTTGATGGGTACGGAATAATTGACATATTTGACATATTTCAAATAAAGCGAATATTAACATAGTTAGTGTGGGTGAATGGAATCTGCTTCCATTTGTTTTGTATCAGGAAAATGCATAAGTGTGACACATCATATAGTGCACAGGTACATATTGATATATAGATCTGAATATTGAATGCCCATTCAAATGTGGCGAATGTATATCAAAATGTTTTGGTTATATTGATACCTCACAGATACTTCATAGATATATCCTCATATGAATATATTAGATGAAATGGATTGACACTTGATGATAACAATTGTAGTAAATACGGCCGGATGGTTACGGAGGTTCTCGGAGGATACCTCCGGAGGGGCCCAGAGGACATGGAGGTACCCGGAGGTACCGGAGGTACCCGGAGGTACCCGGAGGTACCAGAGGCACCCGGAGGGTTTGCTCTGTAATGCCCCAAGAGCCCACCAGGTGGTGTCCTGGTCCCGGAAAAGACGTCAGAGGGTCCCTGGAGCCCTCCTACATAAACCTCCGGGGGGTGCCTCCAGGAGTCAGTCTGGCTTCAGCCACGGCTCAGACCGCCTCCGGCGACTACGAGGGCAACCGCCCGCCACTACCAGTGGCCCCGAAGTGAGAGCAGAAAGGTTACTGAAGTGACCTACCTTGAGCCCCGTGTGGCTCGCCGGGTTCGTGGAGGTCGGAGACAGACCCCTGGCATCGAGACTAGTCTGGGATACATTATTAGTAGAAGTTACCTACCTAATATGCCGCTTGAGGCTTACTTGTTTGTGGTCAATAAAGATCCTCCATTATGCAGTAAACTGGTGTCCTCGTTGTATACTACACATTCACATAGCCAAACTTTGTACCAAAATCCCATGCATTATTTTATGTCAAATTATTCAATAGATGAAAGTTACTAGTGTCAATATTTCCCCATAATTATCCATGAGTAATCACTTACATTTGCTTCTAAGTCAATGAGTTGAAAGGTGGTGTATTGTACATATCCCATGAAACTGAGCAAGTAGATCATAGCTAGGCCAGAAGATGTCGCCTCTTGTTTGCCTGAAAGTAAAATACACAGGCTAGTAAATCATCGAATAATAGTGAGGTTCAGCCACTTAACCGGCATTTAAGAAACAATGTGAATTCAGTGTTAAGATATTTCTGGGTTATCGCATAGTCAGGGCTGGGCCAAGGAACCCCAACATCTTAAAGAACCTAGGATTGATTGTAATCAAATTTCTTTATAGTTATTTGATTATCAATCAAATCCTTAGGTACTGGGGGACGTTCTTCTGGGCAACTTCAACACATTCTATTGTATGCCACTTCACTTTTAGCTGAATCATACTCACAGTTCCTAACAAATATTTTTCCTTTTGACTTGCCTCTCATGATTTTGATATACAATTTGTATAAATCACATCACTCCTCATTTGATTAACTATACACCTGTCACTCAGGGCACTTCTCATTTCTGGGTCCTGTTACTAGTGCCAATATTTTAATTCTAATTGTAACTCTTTGTTTTTTAATCTTTACAGTAACCATGTTCAACATATTTATTGTTCTACACTCCTTTTTCCCTTCCCCAAAATGGATGCGATAAGGCCATGAGAATAAAAACCTAGATTTCAAGTGATGAATCTCAATTTTAGTATGATCCTTACCTGGTAAAGTTATGATGACTGTAACGGCTATGTAGCTCCCAACCAGTAAAAATGTCAAGAAATCAATACGTATTCCACCAAAACGTGCACTGTATAAGTATAACTGCCATGCTGATGCATGTTTGTCGATGTGATGGTATGCCTGTGACAGAAAGTAACTCTGTTTCCTCAGTGCACGAATCACTTGAATGCCTTGAATTGTAGTAGAGAGGTGGGAATATGTAGGACTTCTAACTGCAATACACATACATATTTTCAAATGTTAGACTGTCTAATAAAATCTTTTAATAAGTTGAGTTCTTTCATAGAAATAAAGATATAGCTTTAACATATCTAATCATTTTTCTCATAGCCCACTCCCCCAATGCTAATGAATACATAAAGGTTTGGTCAACTGTGCAGTGTATCTATGAAGACAGTCTCATTTAGGCCTGGTGGAAAAAGCCTATCATCCCCTCTTAGAGGGCTCAAATATTCAGGACACTACCACCCAGTTGAAACAGTTATACAGACAGACATGGTTGATTGCTGTAGCTTATTATCAAAAAATGGCTGACTATGAGGATAATCAGAATATTGGTACTAGACATTTTTCAGTACCAACTTTTTTCAACCATACTGTGAAAAGTAAAAGAGGAATATCATATACATATGGACAACAAGCATGTAATGGTTAGATATCAAACACCTGGATCATGAATAGATAGGCAGTAAAGAGATGTCTACATAATAAGGATAAAGAGTACACTTACAGCTGCCCTCAAGTCTCCTTAGATCACGGACACAATTTATGGAGAAGTATGCTAAACAGAAGACAGCAGCAGCAGCCAAAGGGGCACCCAAAATCATCCATGGAAATATGACACAGGAGTAGATGGTGAATGCAATCAAGCCCGACATGAGCTACATATGTAAAATCAGGATAAATAGAATGAATATTCATTCAAATAAACATTTATAATGATTCATTATGCAATGCATATGTTTTTTTAGTGGGGTGGGAATCCAGCAGTGTTCGTTTGTTTCACGGAAGATGGCGCGACGTGCCGATACTTACTGTGTAGTGATTCCGGACAACGTCGCACACGAGAGTGACGCGGCGGAGGCCGGGATTACCTAACGCTGGGTATATTTACTCAGCGTTCACAGTAGGTCGACAGGCTGTCCTCGCGCGTCTCTTCTATGGAACAGACCCTTGGGCCCTCACTTTGAAGGCGGGTTCTTGTAACCTTCCTGGTGGTTAGGCGAGTCTTTCAGATTAGCCTCTCCAGCGTTACCTGGCACCTACGTGCTGGGGTACTGTACTTGTGGGAAAGATCTTCCAGATCTTTCCGGGAAGTAGTGAATAATAAACATCTCTGTTTATTAAAAGACGTTGTTGTGTTATGTGTGACTAGGTCTGTGCAAACTAACCGAAAACCGAACCAACCTACGTAGAGTGCGTAGGGTGGGATCCTGCCTGGAACTAGCGTTCAGGATTGGGGTCATCCAACCTGCTAGACAGGCGGCAACCACCACATTGGTGCCGTGACCAGGATCCTAGGTTGCTTGCACAACCCGGGATTCTCGGTAAATGCACAGATCTGGAATAAAAACCAGACCCCAGGCTGAGCAGGAGAGTGAGGATGGGGAGGTAACTTCTCAACCAACTCTTCCGGCCCGGAATGACGGAAAGTCGCCAAAACCAGAGGGAGGGGGTGAAACCCAGAAGTCCGGTAAGGAGAAATCTCCGAAGAGAACCGCCGCTCAGAATTTGAGTTCGACGGTCCTGAAAAATTTCAGTCCGGCAGCTGACAGCCGACATGGCCCCGCGAGGGATCTGGAGGGACTCAGTAAAATTGGGTCTCAGACAGATAGTCCTGGAGAGTCTAGTACTCCCCGGAATAGGTCGGAAGATACCTTTCAGGCACCTTCCGATGAGGTTCCCGAAGGATTCCTTGGACCAGAACTCTTAGCCGAGTTTGATCGGAAAAGGGAGGCCCATGATATGTGCCGGGAACTAGAAGCTCGAAATCGAGAGATCGCCGAGGAGGTAGCCAAACGGCAGCATAACTTTGAAGAACTTTCGGTTCGCGAGATAGAGACTCTAGAAAGAATCGAGCAATTGGACCAACATGTACACCACATGAAGGACCAGGCTCGACTAGCAGAGACAGAATCATCCCGAAGGATGCCTATGTCACAAGCTGGCTGGAGTAATGTAAGAGATCATCTATACTCCCCTCCAGTGAAGGTGGAAGATCTTGAAAAGACCCTTAACAGATTTATATCTGGAACAAAGGGTGTGAAGACTCCTTTGGTTAGCTTCCGGCTACCTTCCAAGTCAAGAATGGGTTCCCCGAGTTCTGAACACACTAGTAAATCTAACGCCGAACTAGGGTTCAACTCTTTCAACCAAATAAGGGAGCAAGACCGGATCTTCAAATTGTCAATGGCAAGAGCCGACAAGGTTCCGATTATGCGTCCTGAGAACGCAGCCAGAAGAAACGCTGTCATTCCAAAACCTTATGGAAAAGGAATGGAGTGGGAACACTGGTTTGCGGGATTTTGTGAGGATATATAATGTAATGGCTGGAATAAAGTCGATGCGCTACGAGATGGACCCGGAGAACCTGCACTTCGCGCTTTTCGCCGTTCCGGTGGTACGGAATGGGATGAGTTAGTGGAGATAGCCTCTTATTATTGTGGTCAGCTGGTAACGCTGAACCCCAGAGCCAGAAGGGAATCCTTCTGAGGTAATGAAGTTGTTGGCCAAAATCAACGAAAGACTGAATCAGGTGGAGAAAAACCAGCTGGATGTTCGACGTTGTTGGCGGTGCAACAAAATGGGACATATCTCTCCAGATTGTCCAGAAGCCCGGAACGTTACTACAGTGGAAACACCTTGTAGTCTGCCTGCGTTGACGGTTGCCTCTAGAAGTGAACTGGAAAACAAAGAAGGACTGTAGCGAGTGGCAACACTGTGGTGCGGGAAGAGATGTGCCAGGAAACACAAATCTGTGAGATCAATAAGAAGGGATGTATTCCCCACTTACCAGAAAAGGGAAAGATACGAAGATGGTCGCAACGATCTGTAGTAAGTATCTTTCACCCGGGCACCCCTGTCTGCAATGGCTTTGTCAACGCGGATGGGATCTTGGAACCTTAGATGGGATCTCACGGTTTATACGACAACCGTCTCCCTTAGGTGGGCGATGTTGGTATGTGCCGGCTAGAATTCAGGGAAGAAAGTTAGATCTATTATTAGATACTGGCACTAGTCGCTCTGTGTTGAACAGTGGACTCTATCAGTCTCTCGGATTTGCACAGGAATGTCATGTTCCTGGAGCTTCGGCAAAAGCTGCTAATGGCACTCACATGAGATGCTATGGTAGTGTGATCATTCCAGTCTCAATAGGTAACACTGAATTTGTATGGGGTCCCATACTCAGTGATATTGAAGAGAATGGAATATTAGGCGTAGATTTTCTCACCCTCTATGGAGGCTCTGTGGATCTACAAGATGGCATTCTCCGACTCAAATTTCCTGAGTTAATGGAGGTGGAATGTAGTTGTCGACAGATTTCTTCTTTGATTTCTGTTCGACAAGATGTGGGCATCCCCCCTCAGCAGATGGTTAATGTCCTGATAGCTGGGGAAGGAGATTTACCACGTGGAGATGCACTCTTCAAGCCAAACCAGGAACTGTTTTCTAACAAAGGAATACAGGCCTGGGATACTTTGATCGGAATTGCTAGAGAAGGATCAATTCCTATAAGTAATCACACCTCCGCGTTGATTAAATTGAAGAAAGGTGATACATTGGGCTGGGCAACCCTAGCTCATGTAGATGGCCTAGTAGACTCCGGTCCACAGGGAATCACACCTGTTCCAGTTTCCGAAATAAACAGGGAAGATGAAAAATTCGAACCGGGAGAACTGGACTTCGAAGGAACTGATTATGAAGAAGTACGAGTTAGTGCTATTGATACAGGAACAGGATACATTCCAGTTCCGTGTCAGTTGCATGAAACTCTAGAAACCTTAGTTCAGACGACAGACACACTAAACAGTGGGGAACGACATGAACTAAGAATGCTTCTAAAGAAAATGGAGTCAATCTTTGCTCGACCCAGAGATCCTCTGGGAAGAACGGATTGAGTAGAACACACGATTGACACCGAGGGAGATCAACCTTTCCGTCTTCCTTATCGACGGCTACCACTGGTAAAACGGGAAGCTTTAGAAGAGGAAGTAGAAAAAATGATGAGCCAGAAAGTAATTATCCCCAGTGCAAGTCCTTGGGCTAGCCCTGTGGTAATGGTTACTAAAAAGGATGGTACTTGCCGATTCTGTATTGACTACAGAAAATTGAATAGTATCACCCGAAAAAATGCCTATCCAATACCACGGATCGATGAGAGTCTCGACTCTCTAGGAGGGAACCAGTGGTTTTGTACTCTGGATCTCCAATCTGGATATTGGCAGGTAAAGATGAATAGTGGCGATCAACCTAAAATGGCGTTCACCACTCATCAAGGGCTTTACGAGTTTACCGTAATGCCATTTTGCCTCTGTAACGCTCCAGCGACTTTTGAATCCATGATGGATCAGATGTTGCGTGGCTTACAGTGGAAAAAGTGTTTGGTTTATCTGGATGACATAATCATCTTCGGAAGAATTATGTTGAATGTCTAGAGAACCTGAGAGAGGTATTTGAGCGGATTAAATCTTATGGGTTGAAGCTCAAACCTCAGAAATGCAAACTGTTTCGCAGATCTGTGGAATTCTTGGGACGGATAGTTTCTGGAAATGGAATCCGGGCAGATCCTTCCAAGTTGCAGGTATTAGCTAATTGGCCACGCCCCCAGAATATAAAAGACATAAGGTCTTTCCTAGGATTTTGTTCATACTACCGCGACTTAATTCCGGGTTTTTATGAAATTGCACATCCCATGCAGCAGTATGTGGTACTAGATAAGCCAGGAAAGCCAAAAGAGATCCAGTGGACTCCGGAAGCTGAACATGCTTTTCTGGGACTTAAAAGAAAATTTACGGAGACTCCCATGTTGAAGTACCCTCTGCCCCAGGGTCGGTTCATTCTTGATACTGACGCTAGTAATGAGAGTATTGGAGCGGCGTTGTCTCAGATTCAGAATGGTGTGGAGGTTCCAATAGCTTTTGCCAGCAACAGCTTAAGTAAAAGCCAGCGGAACTACTGTACCACTAAGAGGGAACTCTTAGCGGTTGTGGTGTATGTGAGAAAATATCGACACTTCTTAGCAGGTGGAGATTTTATCTTGCGTACCGACCATTCTTCTCTCAAATGGCTCTTTAACTTTAAAGATGCCGAGGGAATGATTGGAAGATGGCTGGCGGCTCTTTCAGAATTCGGATTGACTAACTGCCAGATTGAGCACCGGGCTGGAAAGTCTCACATTAATGCGGATTGTCTCTAGAGGAGACCAGTGCAGAAATGTGGGTGGCCAGATTGCCGGGACTGTGGCGAGCATAGAGCTGTTATAGCTACCCTACGCTCCCAGAAAGTAAAACCGCCCCAGCACTATCAGTGGACACTAGAACAGATAAAGGAAAGTCAACAGGCTGACCCAGATCTGTTCCGGTTAACTAAACTGGTAGCAAACGGGCTCCATAGACCTACAGGGCCCGAAATCTCGCCTGAAAACCGAGAATTTCGGAATCTGTGTGGTCAATGGAAAGAACTAGAGGTCCAAGATGGAGTATTATATCGATGGAGAACTACGTTGCAACCACTTAAACGTGCTCCAGCTCATCTAGGACGGAAAAGGACTGTAGCCAGAATAAGGCTTCGTTACTACTGGCCTGGAATGGGTGCAGATATTTGAAGATGGATATCTGGGTGTTCCGTCTGTAGCAAAGTCAAACCCGGGGTAGGACTCGGAAAGATGCCGCTACAACAGGAGTTATTTGGTGTCAGGTTTGCCAGAATCGCTCTAGATATCATATCTGGTATCGAAGAGTCTGAGGAAGGAAATACCTGTATGATGGTGGTGATGGATTACTACACAAAATATGTGCAGATCTATCCCATGAAGAATCACAAAGCTGCCACTTGTGCGGAAGCTTTAGTGAAAAACTGGATGCTGCCTTTTGGAACTCCAAGCGTGTTACATTCCGACCAGGGACGGGAATTTGAATCCCAGATCTGGAAAGAAATGTGTAGGATACTCGAGATTAAAAAGACGCGTACTAATCCATATCGTCCACAATCAGATGGTATGGTAGAAAGATTCAACCGGACATTGATCCAGTGTCTTCAGACCCTGGTAGATGAAAACCGGAAGAATTGGGATGAATTGGCACCATTTATAGCTCACGCTTACAATTGGACCATTCATTCAAGCGAGGAAATTGTAATGCCTGCTGACATAGTCTATGGGGTTCCCGGAATGTCTACGGATGATCCTTGTCCCATAGGTTTTGTCAAAAAGCTCAGGGAACGTTTTGTAGAGGGATATTACCTAGCGAGACGGAACCTGACAAAAGCTGCCGAGTGGCAAAAGACTGGCCATGATGTCAATCTTAAACCACGTAAGTTCCGAGTTGGTAAATGTAAAACTCGCTCCTAACTGGGACGGACCATTCAGAATTGTTCAAATATTGTCAGAAATGACGGTAGTGATAGAGGATGAATGGTCAAGAAGGCGTTACAAATCCATGCAGCTTGTTTACGACTATTGGAAGGGAAGCGCGAAAGTTCCGGCTTTGAAGTTTCACACCCTGCTACAACGCGGGATGTGTCACTGACCACGGGTCCGACTGGGGTACCAGAGAAGTCCCGGGTTCAAAGAGCCGGGAAGCCGGGTGTCAAACCCCCGTCAACATGGCGGAGGCAGACCCCGACAGGGAAGTCCCGGTCAAAGGTTACCGGGGTTCCGAATGGGTGCCCGTCAACACAACGGAAACCGGGATGTCCGCAGACGGTGATTCCTACTTGCGCTAACCCTACAAGGGAGTCGTGGGTAGATGAAAAACCTGATACGGATAAGTCCGAATTTGCTACAAATCGAGCTGTGTATAATAAACATGGTTCGAGATGTTGAATGGAGTCTAAAATAGACTCTAAACCCCGCCGCAGCTTTTGACTAAAATCAAAGGCTGTGGTTAGCTACAAAGAGTAGTGGTGCCGGGGTTGTCGAAAACACAACGAGAAGCAATGGTACGGAATGTAGATCGTTGATGGTCAGTGGCGTGTCAATTATACTTGAATGTTGATCAAATAGTTACCTTAAAACCAGTCGTTGTGTGCCGCAGCCCAGACGTTGCTCTAAGGGACCCCGTCGAGGACCCTCTAGAGGCTGCAGAATTGCCGAACGCTCTGTAAGGTCTGATCCATTTATATGAAAGTTGTACATAGTCTCCCATACTATCGATGTGATGCACGACGGCAATAAGAAACCCCCACACGGTAGAGAACTCCGGGTGGAGCTCAAAAAGGGGCTTCCCCGGGTTTCGGAACCTGTGCTGGGCGATTGAAGGTGTGAACGAATCAAGTCGAGCATAACGCTGACCCTTGGTTTCTTCACGCATGCGGTGTTGAGACGCTCAAGATGAGCCAGTCTCGACACGGTTGATTGGTTCGCGACTGCAAATCTGGGTCAACTAGGAGTATATAAGACCCTGTTTTTTCCAGTAGTCTTCACTCTGTGTTCGGAGTGGTGCCTAGCACCACGGGAGTCTGGCGGTAGCAGCATGGCTGACTGTGCCCCGTCTACAGAGGGTGAGCGCGAGCTCCCCTCACCACTGCCAGGATCCTCGGCCTTGGCTGAGCGGGGGGCAGATCTGGATGATGATGCTTTGCTCATCGGGTCAGATGATGGTGATTTTGACCTGGAAGGGGACGAGTCTGAGGACTCTGTTCTTCTTGGGGAAACCCGAGATGAACGACCCGGACAGGGAAAAGGTCACAAAGGGAAGAAGTCCGAGGCGGCCCAGGCCACTAAGGGTTTTTCAGGTGCCCGTCTGAAGACGAGCTCGGTGAAAACCGAGGCCTCTGATTCGGATGTGATCATGATGGAAGCCGGTGGTTCCGAATCGGAGCGTGAGACGCCGAAGCGAGGCCGAGCCCGCCCGCGTCGCCACTCTCCGAGGAAGTTTTCCAAGCGGCTTGAGTCCGGGCCTGAGTTTACAACTCAGAGCCTGGAAGAGATGTTGGCTGGGATCCCAGATCCCAAGACACGCAACATGGTTCAGTCAATGTATCAGCATTGGACCAGGACCTTTTTGGCCCCGGGTCCGGTGGCTAAGCCTGAGAGGACCGAGGTTGGTGCAGAGGCAGCCATGGAGACTGATTCGTCAGTTGGGGACGACTCTGTAGTAACGGAGCCGTCCAGCAAAGGTGATAAACCGGTGTCACAGCCGGCTAAACCCGCGCCGGGGAAGTCTGTGAGTAACACTGAGGTGTCAAAACCTCAGGATGCTTCCAGGACTGAGCCGCAGCTGTCGAAGCAGCAGAGGAAGTGACTCCGTCGGAGTTGGCAAAGAAAGAAGGTCTGCTGGAATCGCCTGACTCGGGTAAAGGGAAACCTAAATCCGGGAAGCAAGAGAAGTCAAAGGGGGCTGGGTCGAAAGGCTCGGACAAACCCGCGGCGCAAGCTGGACCGAGTGCGGCTGTCGCTACACCGAGCACCTCCACGGGTGCCACGGGTGGCGAAGAGGTCAAGTGTTGGGGAACGGAGATGGACAGGGCTAAACCCCTGACCAAATCTAACCCGGACAGTGATGGCGGTGATTTCCAGCCTGGCATAAAGCGGGCTGGGAAGAGAACGGTGGCTCGACAGCTACCTGCCTCTTTGCTGGGCAAGACCTACACTTGCCTGGAAGATCTCCGTCATGGAAACCGACATTACATCCCGGATGGTGTCGGTTTAGATGGAACGTCTGACGACGAGGAATGGTTTGTTTGACAAGGGTTCTCCCAACACCTGGTACATCGACCGGGTGAAAGGGGTGTCCCGAGTCAGCCGGCTTAAGTATGAAGATCGCGTACGCATGGCACAAGTTCGGTAACGGCGATCATTGTGTCTTTCTGAGTTGCCATGGAAGGGACAAGAAATTGTCACCAACCTATGCGACTGCAGGTCGTTACGCTAGGCACCTCATAGAGGTACACTTAGCCGAGTGACCGTGGCTACAGTGCCTCGGTAAGAAAGGTGGTTCTTGCCAGGCCGGGTGTGCCAGTTCGCGGCGATCGTGTCTTGTCCGACACATTGCCCGGGAACACAGGACTGCTGGAGCTGCAGCTCAGGAACGAGTCATGAATCTGTGGCAGAGATTCATTGACTTAGGTTCCGATGCTCGGAAAGGCAAGCTGGAACCCGAAACTTGTGTGACAGACGGTCGATTGTTCAAGATCGGATGGAAGAAGAATCCTGGCAGGTTCGGGAGTCTGATGCTATCCGCTTCAAACCATCGACGGATGTCAAAGGAGTCGAGGAACAAACGCTCCCATATCCGGGGACCGTCTAGGGGTTCCTCGAAGGTTAGACGACGGGTCAAGAAGTTGTCATCGTCCTCGTCCAGTAAGGATGACACTTCTGGGCGATCCAGTCGGAAACCGAAGAAGAAGTTGGCTCCTAGTAAGCACACCATCGCTGACGTGGTGGAAGCTGCTTACCAGGCTACGCCAAGTTTGACTGAGGGACTTAAACTCCTCTCAGCCAAGAGTGAAGGGAACGTTCCAACTGCTTCTAAAGTAGGCGGACCTGTGGAAAAACCAGCTGAGAGTCCCAGCTCAAGTCTCCTGGGAGTTACCCCGATCAGTAGAGGTGCTACCCAAGCACCCGGGAAAGTTGTGGATGAGGAGGCCTTTCTGGCACTCCCACCACCAGCCAACCCGGTTGTTGAGGTGAAGAAGAAACCAACGACACAACCACCCGTTGCGTCGAAGGAAACTTCCTCCCCCTGTGCGATATCAGTTGAATACGTCCAACGGGCGGATCAACTAGAGTCGCACATAGGTAGCACATTGGAAGGCTGTGTCCGAAGGGGCGCTCAGTCTCTCCATGAGAGCCTCGTTCAGGAGCTAGTTAACCTAGCCGGTTCGAGGTGAAGGAAGCCACGAAGGGCCTGGCTAAACAATATGCGTCGGACCTAGAGGACGCGCGTATTGCGAAAACCACGGCTCAATCAAGGTTTGCCCGGGCGGAATCCCAGACCCATCGCCAAGATGAACGTTGTCTTCGGCATTTGGGGATGTCGCTCTATGACATCGGTGACGACCCGCAAGCCCTTGAGGAAGCGTGGTTGGCCCGACAAAGAAGCAGGGGAAGATTTCTTCAGTTTACCACGGAAGAATCAGATCCGACATGTCGGCAACTCGCCGGCATGTTGGGGTGGTCGTCTGTGGGAGAAACTTCCCACCAGGACACTACATCCAGTACGGCCCAGCCTATGGATGTCAGTGTAGACACTCTGCTGTCGGGACAAGGTCAGATCCAACAGGATCCGACTGAAGTCCTACAGCCGAGGGTGCCTCCCGCCATGACGCGGGCTGAAACATCGGCGAGGCCCTCCCAGGCTAAGCCGATAGATCAACCCGAGGAACAGGGTGAGGCAATGGGGATGAATGCCAACATCATCCCGTTGGAGTCCAGAATCTTTTTAGATACCGGACCGACCTCTCTGCAGCAGTTGATGTCTCAGTTCGAGCCTACGTCTGCACTGCGACCAGAAAGGACCGCCCCGGCAACATCGGTTCCACCGACGACTACCACGCCCAGTCAGTCGGAAATTCTCGACCTCAAGATATCCTCTAACAAGGATATCTAAGGTTGACAACGACCGGCTCGATTGGTGCTTGATAGGCCGGGGAGACGCCGTCTAAACTCGGAACCGGCAGAGTCAACAACTCTCCTGGATCCGAAGTCAGACGGGTATGGGAAGTCCCGGGGAGGAAAAAAAAATTCCGACCTAGCTACTTCCAGGATGGTCTCTCGAGAATAATTACTTAATCTCGATAGATCATCGTGTGACCTCCTAACCGGAATTCTGCACTTTCTCAGCGAACCGCAAGGATCGCTGGGAGGGGTAGAAGAAAAGTTAGGAGCGACCTATGATAAGCGATCCTGGGTTGGGGCTGAGGAAAGTCAGTAAAACGACTTCCCCAAGGCACAACCCTGGTTTCAGATGGCTGAAGGTTCTTTCGATGGTCAGGCCCATAATAGGCCCCCATCACGAAAACCTCCGGCCTGTGGTGTGGATTCCATCCACACTAGTCTCTGGTGCCGGGTAAGGAAGACTATGCCTTTCAGGTATGGAACTGACTTACCAGGTCTGTGTCGGAACTGAGTTTGTTGACTCGATAATGAGATAGTAGACGCAATCCCTGTTCTGTTGGATTGCGCCGACTATTTCTACCTTGGGTCGATGATCATAAGTTCTGAATCCGGCTAAAAATTGGGGCCTTAATTGGTACTCGATTTAAGCCGAAGGAAACTATGCCAGTATAGCTGGAGCCAAATAAAAGAACACTGATACCACACACTCTTACCAGGTGGATGGAGAATTGTTTTTGCCTTTTTGGCCGTTATTTCCGTATTCGGAAACTTTCCAACTAAGAAGGTGTCGAGCGAGG
The DNA here is from genome assembly GCA_950022655.1 of Alentia gelatinosa. Taxonomy (NCBI): domain Eukaryota; kingdom Metazoa; phylum Annelida; class Polychaeta; order Phyllodocida; family Polynoidae; genus Alentia; species Alentia gelatinosa. The sequence continues at coordinate 142,005,557 of OX465580.1, read as the reverse complement.
CTGACCCTTCTTCTACATATGGATGTCTTCCAAACTGAAGAACAGTGGAAAGCCCAGCACCCGCCGGTATCGGGCTGAATGTAGTAGGTCTGCTACACTGGTGGGCCAGCTGGGCTTGATACTCGAAGAAGAGAAACAGAACGACAACTCACCCGCCGGGAGCCTACAATGGACTTCAACAAGATCCAGAACGGCTGGAGGCAGGGTGCTCGACAGGCCGGGCTGACCACCTGTAGGTCCGCGACTGTCGAGTCTTCCCTGCCCAACGCTTAAGAATACGCTCCCCGGCTCAAGATGGGTGAATATCACATTTATTCAAGGTGCTAGCGAGGCTAGTCCTTCATTCTTCAAATGTTGTTTCTTCTTTCCTAAATGTTGTATCTTCCATATTTTTAATATAACTTCTCCGTCTTACAATTCCACCTTTTTCACTTATACATTGGTATCAGTGAATTCTTGTGAACACATAATGGCTGCCTTGGTCCCCCCGGTAGTAAAAACTGGGAGGGGTAATGTAGTGGGTTGGGAATCCAGCAGTGTTCGTTTGTTTCACGGAAGATGGCGCGACGTGCCGATCCTTACTGTGTAGTGATTCCGGACAACGTCGCACACGAGAGTAACGCGGCAGAGGCCGGGATTACGTAACGCTGGGTATATATACTCAGCGTTCACAGTAGGTCGACAGGCTGTCCTCGCGCGTCTCTTCTACGGAACAGACCCTTGGGCCCTCACTTTGAAGGCAGGTTCTTGTAACCTTCCTGGTGGTTAGGCGAGTCTTTCAGATTAGCCTCTCCAGCATTACCTGGCACCTACGTGCTGGGGTACTGTACTTGTGGGAAAGATCTTCCAGATCTTTCCGGGAAGTAGTGAATAATAAACATCTCTGTTTATTAAAAGACGTTGTTTTGTTATGTGTGACTTGGTTTGTGCAAACTAACCGAAAACCGAACCAACCTACGTAGAGCGCATAGGGTGGGATCCTGCCTGGAACTATCGTTCCGGATTGGGGTCATCCAACCTGCTAGACAGGTGGCAACCACCACATTTTCATAGCATGTATTTTCGTAGTTTAAAAAGCAAATCATGTGAGACATATGGGATAACAGTTGTCTTGAGTCTATGCCCTTTGTGGATAAGATGTCTACAATCAAATTGCAAATGACTTGATAGTCCAGCAACCCAAGGCCAAACCCAACTTCTCCCATATAGCTTTTCTTTCTGCTAATTATTCATCTTTAGTATTACATAATGCGAAATAGGATGGTGTGGTCTTACCCTTGAACAATTTTAAATATTCAAGATGGCATCCTTGAATTTTCTATATTCCTATACTTCGATATTTACTGGCACAGATCAAATTTATTTGGGCAATATATATAATGTAGGGTCCAGTTATTTAGGGTATAGGAAGTATAGTAAACACCTGTTTATGGGATACCCTGCTTCAGGGGACATCCCGCTTCATAATCAGCAGAGTAAAAGAAATATATCAGTAAAGTTGGGGTCAACCATCTTGGCTGCTGGACTATTGAAAAACTGTATCACATATAGAAATGAAAAAATGTTAAATAACATTTTTTTGAAAATGAATTTTAGTTTGAATAACATTAAAATAAGTCTGAATATAATGACAAAATGAGGTTACTGAGCCAGTAGGGATGGCCATTCATGGTTTTCTGTCCCACAAAAGAACATAATTAATAGCTTTGTTCAATATTTAATGGCACAAAAGGCTGAGAATGGTATCCCTACAGACTCAGGCACAATGTTTTCTTATTGTTATATACCTAAATACAAAGTACACTACTGGAACAATGAGCCTGAACATTGACTACAGGCTCGGTGCTCCTGAACATTATTGATACTGCACTGCCAGCGATGGGTAATATTTCCTAAATGCTCGAACACATGTAAACAAAGATAAGTCAAAACATAGTTATGATGCCGATACGGTGATACTCATTCTAGGTGTCAACAATAAATTGTTCAGAACAAGTTCTTTGAATCTTTTAAGAATTTATCAGCAACTCTGAGAATAAGTATCACCTTATAAGCATCATCACTATATTACTTTATTATTGTATGCCTTAACTTTTTTATAATCCGCCAAAACTGATCATAACTTGACTCTGTTGGCACTGTCATCTCACCCAGCATGGTAAGTACAACTTGAGATTAAACTGGAAATCAACTGTGCCTGCATGAGTAAGATTCGCTCTCCAAACACATTCTTAACATTAAGGTTCATAACATATCCCATTCTCCACTTGGAAAATGTGAGCGCACTCGCCGAAGCTGAGGCTAAGTTTTCTTAACCCCACCGCAACACACAGAAACTTTGATTAGGAGAGTGAACATCATTATTGTGCATGCACAACAGGCAACATCCAGGCCTACTGTTACCATGGCACCTTGGTTTGTAGTGTGTCACTTCGGGAGTATAGAGCCATCTGACATGCCCCATGGAACGAGTGAGTATTGACCAAACATCGCATATCTAAGCTATTTAACCCTTTCAGGGCGGATAATGCCTTGAGGCATTCCCCCGCATAGACCTGAGAATGCCTTGAGGCATTCCCAAGCGTAGACCTGAGAATGCCTTGAGGCACTATTTATGAAATTTAGTAATATTTACAATTTTCAATTATTCATGAAGAAATAATTGAACAATTAATATGAAACTTTCAGTGAATATACCTATGATATAGTATTTAATGATATTTGGTTAAACAAATAATATAAATAAGGGTGATGTGTAATATCACATGATCAAATAATAGAATTTGGATTTAGACAAAAATGGGCCCGTCCCCTGGCATTATACCAGTCCCAAGTACCCGCCACGACCAACAGGGCTCTGCCACAGACCCCCGTCTTTAAAGGGTTAAACGGTATCAGGTGAACACCCCATGTTAGATACCTCAATACTTGATCCATGCACATGATAACTTGTTCGAGGGGGCTCGTCAGATACCTCAGAACTTGCGTAGTGAAGGGGTCCACTTTTTAAAGATCCGCCTTGACAAATCGTTCAATATCTTTTATTGGCCAAATTTTATAACATCATACAATGGTAGTACATTCAATGTAGTCAAGCCAATAGAAGAAGTACCAGAATGTCAACTCAGTTACAGCATTAGGCTTGCACTGGTTTTCAGTTGACATCCAAAAGAAAAAGTTTTACAACACTTACTTATTTGTCTCTTTGGATTTTGTACACTAGCACATCGGTCTCTTGTGTATATCCTGTATACATAGGTAGTTGGATTTTAGTTACCAGTTGAGTAGACCTCAATTCTCTTGTGATTTCGAGGGTATAATAATATATGTGCTCATACATTCATGGAGAAGGTCTAGACAGGTATAGATTCAAACATTATGGTCTTGGAGAGTCTTTTAAACTGTGTATATGATTCCGTTTGCCTGACAATGGTGGGCAGTGAGTTCCAATAGTTAGCACCTGTATACTCTACACTCTTGATATATGCTTGAGTATTTGGTTGTAGCTGTTTAAGGACTGGTGCCATAAAGAGTCTCGTTCTTAGCTCTCTAACATCAAGATACTTCTCATTTAATGTTCTAAGAAACATCAAGTTTCCAAGATGGGCTTTTCTACGTACACATAGGAATGGGATCTTTGCCCATTTATGCAGGTCATTGATTCTAGTGTATTGGTCAGCATGTAAGACTATACGCAGGCTCTGATTCTGAGCACGCTGTAATTTGTCTAGCAAAGACTTTGATGAGTTATAGTACAATAGGTCACCATAGTCGAGGTAGGGTAATATGAAGGATTTATATATCCTTAAGGCTGTGTCTTTTTGTAGGAACGGTCTCATTTTTCCTAGCTGGTAAATTCGGTGTCCGACCTTTCTTAGGGTTTCTTTTATATGAGATTTGTATGTTAGGCTAGAGTCTAAAAGGTAACCCAGGTATTTATAATTTAGGACATTTCGCAAAGGGGTTCCCTTCATAAGAAGGGATACATGACCTACTTGTTTACATTTGTGGGACGACCCAAACGTCAAGTATTTTGTCTTGGATATATTAATAGATAATTTGTTTTGGTCGGCCCACAAATCAAACGTGTCCAGCGCTGATTGTAGGTTTTTTTCAATATCTTGGGTAGTTTTGCCTTCTGCGAAAATAACCGTATCGTCTGCATATAGTCTTATATTAGCATAGGGAATACAGGAGATAAGGTCATTAATAAAGATTAAAAATAAGGTCGGACCTAAGTTTGAACCTTGTGGGACACCGCAGACCACTCCATGGCCCACCGATAAAATTTCATTGGCTTTTGTTTGTTGAGATCTATCAGTGAGGTAGTTTTTGAATAAGTTGAGATTGTTTTTTCTAATGCCATAAGTTGCCAATTTTTGTAGTAGGATGGGGTGGTCCACGGTGTCGAAGGCCTTCTTCAAGTCAATAAAGACCGCCCCCACAGCCAGACAAACGTTCATCGATCTTAATATACTATCGGTAAATTCGGATACAGTTTGAAGTGTGGAAAAACCTTTCCTGAATCCACCTTGCCTATCAGTTAGGATGTTATGATTATTTATATGAATTAGTAGTCTATCGTTAATGATTTTTTCAAGTATTTTAGATTGTATGGGTAGGACTGAGATAGCGCGTAAGTTTGTACAGTTTGTCGGGTCTCCACCCTTGGGCACCGGTGTCACAACTGCCTTTTTCCAGGAGTTTGGTATAGTTGCTTCTGTAAATATTTTATTTAGTAATGTAGTGAATGTTCCTATAATTATTTTCAAGAAGTCTTTAATAATTGATGTTCTTATATTTTCGATACCTGATGGTTTTTTATTTTTAATAGTATTTATGAGTTTTATGGTTTCCTCAGTGTTTGTTTGTATTGGTCGCATTTCTTCTTGGATTTCATGGTCGTACATTTTCCAGGGGGTGTATTTATCTTTAGCTAAATTTGTGCCAATATTAGTAAAATAAGAGTTTATAAAATTTGGTACTTCGTTATCCTCAATATCAGTGAGGTTTTCTTTATCTTCAAGGTGAATTTTAGGTATGTTGTTACTTTTTGTTCCCGGAATGATTTGTTGGATATTTTGCCAGAATTGTTTTTGGTCGTCCTTATATCTAGTGGTTTGTTCCTTCATGTAATTTTGTCTTGCTTCTTTTGATATTTTGTTTGCTGAGTTTCGTAGTTCTCTTGTTCTTTTCCTGCTGTCAGCTGTGTTTATTTTCCTATTTTGTTTAATCTGTTCATTTTTCTCTTTTAAAAGGACAGCGAGTTCACCTGTTATCCAGGGGTCGTTACTAGTTTTAATTGAGAATTTTTGATTGGGCAGTATTTGTTGAGAAATTTTTCAAGGAGGGCAATGAGATAATCCCATTGGTTTGAGGCCATTTTTAATTTGTTATACTTCTTCCAGTCCGTTTTCTGAATAAAAGAAACAAGTTTTTCGTGGTTATATGATTTATACGAACGTCCCTGGAAGGTTTTCCTAATTAGTTTGGTTTTTTCTTTCTTTCTAACTATGAAAATAATTTGGTGGTCACTGATTTCGTTTGTTAGTACACCCGCCGATTTAATGTAATTTGAATTTGAAAAAATAAGGTCAATTATAGTTGGGTTGTCGCTAAAGCGTGTGGCATTTTCAATATACTGTTTGAGTCCTATTTGTGCCATTGATTGCAAAAGAGAGGAAGCATTGTTTTCCTTTTTGTCAGTTATATCAATGTTGATGTCTCCCATTAAAATAATTTCAGTATTTGGTTGTTTAAAACTGTTTATAGTTTCTTTTAATATTTCAATAAAGTTGTTTATATTTCCCCCAGGTGGTCTGTAAATATTTATTAGTATGATAGGTTTTACAAAAGTTTTATTAATGAGGGTGATTTGCATTTCAATGTCTTTTTGACTTCTATTTTTATCTTTATATATACAGTCATTATATGAGTAATTTGTGCTTACAAGAGTAATGAGTCCGCCTCCCTTTTTAGGCTCAAGGTCCGAATCCTGTTCTTTCCAAGTCCTATCCCATCTCAGGGATACGTAATTTGGGAATTGATAACTGTTTTGCTCATCATGCTTAGTCATCCATGTCTCAGAGAAACAGATAAAGTCTAGTTTTTTGTTATTAAGTTCGAGTCGCAGTCGCTCATACTTTGCTTTGACGCTCCAGACATTCAGGTGTATGAACTTAATACCATTTATCTCCGATAGGTTAGGAATATCTGTAGGTTTATCCATTTAAAATAAGGGTATTATACATCCCTATATCACACAAGAAGATCTTATCATACAGTACATTTGGTAACCGAGTCATCACAGAAACATGTGTATTAGTGTACGCAATCATCAGTTTCATCAAAGTCACAAGAATAATAGAAGTCAATAGTTTCATAACAATAGTAATACATATGAGAACATTTTCAAGTGTTGCATTGTTGTAAAAATGTATATGGTTAAACTTAATACTATTCAAAACACCCAATGGGCAACATCAGCACTTTTGGCCGTTGCTCATTGGAATCAATTTACCTTGGCATATTTATCTTGGCACATGGTATCTTGTCGAGTGTACGGGCTTACCGCAATTATGTTTTAAAGTGTTAAGTCCGAATAAAACTGGATTTTTCACCTTCATTTGTGGGATACATGTTTGGTCATATTTCCCTGACAGTAAACGTGTGGCTACTTATAGCAATGTTGGTTACTGAGCCTTTTCCTATTTCCCACTAATATATATGTGAATACTTGGTGTGATTACATTAGTTAATTAGTTATATCAGGTAGGCATATGTAAACACACAACAAAAACATTGGTTATTATTAATACTATATCAGGTAGGTATAAGGTAAGTTCTTCTTCAAAACATGTTGGCTATAAGTCCTTTCCATATATACCTGGGTCACTACTTATAGCAACCATATCAACATAAGCAAAGCTATATCAGATTGTTATATGTATAAAACATCAATCATTGTTAGATATAGTAACAAATAACATCAATCATTGTTAGGTATAGTAACAAATAAATATAGAATAAGTTCTTTTTCAGAGCTTGTCTGTTACTGAACCTTTTCATATTTCCCACTAATATACATGTGAATACTTGGTGTGATTACATTAATATAACCAGCCATATCCGGTAGGCATATGTAAACACACAGCAATAACATTAGTTATTGTAGATATTATATCAGGTAGGTATAAGGTAAGTTCTTCCTCAAAACAAGTCCTTTCCATATATACCTGGGTCACTAGGTCAGTCCAATCATTGGGGTGCGGTACCTATTATCGCTAGCCGTTTTACTTTTCATGGTTTACCTTCTACTCATCTGGTTTTCCTTCTTGGTCGTTTTCTTGGTCTTTATCATCCTCTTTTTCCCTTTCCTCCTCAGATTCTGATTCAGATGAATCACTCTCCTCGCTCTGTCTTCCCATCTCTTGCTCTCGTAGATCATCTCGGATGTCGCTAAGTAGTTTTCCTAGCCGGTTTTCTCCAGGTAAGTTGCCCTCGTAGATGTTGTTTGCTTCATTGAGTAGTCGACCGCATCCCCATAGTGGATCTTTTGTGGCCTCGTAGAGATTTACTTCACCCGTTCCCAGTAGTTCCTCTTTAAGATCGCTGTTCTGAGTGAATTTCTTCCATAGAAGGGACAACATCACTTTCTTTTTCCTGTCGTGCCAGGCCTTGGTTTTCTTTACCGATTTTGCAATCCACATAACTTCTTGGGGTGAATCGGCTGCCATAATCCTCTCACAGTCGCTTTCGGTCCCGCATTCATCCGCCATGGTATACTGGTAGGCTCGTTCAACCGTATCAAACAACGCTCCCTGGTACTTAATTGGGCTCTTATGTAAGTTCGACAGCGGTGTGTGGTGGCTTTGAAAGGCTACCCCGTCGGGTGTACGGACTGTCTTCGCCTCCTCGATATTTACACCTGGGTGATCGCGATTTAACAAATCAAGTTGGGAATATTTGTAGACCTTATCTTCTACAATAATATTGATACCTTTGATTTTAACCGATAGCCCGTTTTTCCTTCCAATCGCTCCTACTGCTCTGAGATCCTTTAGTTGCTCATATTCCTCTTGTGACAACTCATCGTGGATCGATACCTTTCTCCAGGAGACCAGGCCCTTGAGACGAAAAAGTTGCTTGTAGATCAGTGGTTTTACAGCCGATGATCCAAGCGCAATGACGATGTCCCTAAGTCGCGCATTGTTGGTATATTTACCTCTCCTATAGGCATGTTCAATAGGTATTTCAGTCGGCACAAGTCCAATGTCAGCTATTAACTGGTTTATCACATCACGCTGTGATTCATTTGGGAGTTCACTTTTCCCAGATATGATCAGTAGCTTTTTCCTTTTATCACCCTCGTACATCTTCATTTTTTCTTCACTCTTAACTGCTTTTAGTCGTATTTTAAGCATATCCTCGCATAGACCAGTCATCAGAGTACTTGAGTGGTTCGCATTGGCTGTCAGGCTGGAAATTTCCCTTTCACTATTGGCAAGTCTATTCGCGATATCCTTGAGTAGCGTGGCAGTCGACTTGACATCTTTTTCAGTAACTTCTAGTCTTTTTTGAAGTGTGTTTGCGGTTTTGGAGGAGATTTGTTCCTGTTCCCTCACTCTGTTTTCAAGTTCATTTACTTTCTCAATGATTGTCAACATGTTAGAGTTAGGTTTCAGGGGCGGTAGGTACTTGGCCTTGTTGTTGCCTTTAGCCGGTGTTGGCGACTTACTTGGTGTGTCCGCCATGTTAGAGTCACTATCCTTGTTAGCACGATGTTTCTTTGTTGAAGTACGGACTTCACGGATCAGTTTCGGGTCGGTATCTTCCATGCTGGCCTGCTCCGACATCTTATAGAGGTTAGACAAGTGTTTTGGAGAGGAAGAGATTCAATAATCCATGTGAAAAGACACTAAGAGTTTGCGGGCCACGTAACACGTCCGTCTACTGCTGTGCCATTTATACCTCATGCTTCCAGCCCTTTGGCCAATCAGAATGGTTCATTTGATCAAAGCATGCTGCAGTAAGCTCAAAGCATGCTGAAGTAAGGCTCAAAGCACCCTGAAGTAAGGCTCAAAGCATGCAATATGTATCGAAAGTACAAAGGTACATGGTGTATCACACAATATGTACAGAATTAGGACACCCCAAGCAGCTGCACCCATTTACACAGAGTTCATAGGTGCATAGGTATATAATAATAAAGATGTTTTTAGAGACAGCAAAACCTAATCCAAATAATTTATTTGTATACTGATTAATTTTACCGCAATAAAGTATGTCAGAGGAAAGTACAGATTATTATCCATGAAACCAGTATCTCGTGCAAATCTGTTCAGCACTTGGCCTGAAATATACAAATTTGTATTAACAAAGTTATAGTCATACATAAGTCTTATTTCCATATTCTATTTCACAGGACAATGTTTTTCAGGTGATCTTATAGACAATTAATCTCTGAGCAAGGATTTAGTCTCCCATGCCCACCAATATGTTAACATGTTGGACTGAATTACAAATAATTTCTGCATAAACACACAGTTCTGACATAGCAGTGTAAGATATTTCAGATCTATCTATATATCCAAACTTATCTTTAGAAATAAGAAACTAGAATACAGCTTTCAATAAACAACTATTTAATTTGATTATCTCCATTCATATCAGACAAAATATTTGAAGATACGTTTATAATGTATTTCAAAGTTTTAAGGACTTTTCAAAAATTATTAGTAAAAATGTTTGTTTGTACACACACAACAGGTACATGCTGATAAGAACAAGTAGATATTAGGATTTGGGAAAGCATACCAACAGGATTTGTTTCAAAGAAGTACAAGGGGGCTCCAAGAACAACTTTGAACATCCGATCATACAATCGACGCCCTGCAATCGCTACAAACACAGATATCAGCCCAGCAGCCAGTTCAGTAAATAGAAGTGTTGCCAGGACAAGGCCTCCCACAGTTAATGAAAACCATCGGTCACTGTACTCTGATAGCGGTGAGGTAGATGCGGTGTTATTTCTATCAGTGTGATTCCTTTCTGAGTACCTGGAGGGAATCAACATGTCAGTCTACATGTTCCTTTAGGGACGCATGATGCCTGGAGGCATCACTGCACTAAAGACGCATGATGCCTTGAGGCATCATTGTCCCAATATTAAAAAAAATGTTTTAACAAAGAAATAATAGAGCAATATTCATGAAATCTTCAGAAAATGTAGATATAACATCATATTTAATATTTTTATTAAAAAGAAATAAAATAGTTATGATTATGTATCATATTGCAAGATTGCAAACTTGGATATCAGTTTTAGCTATTATGTGCCCGTCCTCTAGCCAGACACACTCCCACTAGCACCTGTCCTTATAGGAGTAGCTCTGCCCCAGGTAGCCGTCCTTAAAGGGTTAAGGAGAGGCAAAATAGCTGGTCTCTAGCACAACTTGAAATGTAGTCATGATGTTCAGTTTATCGCACACTCAAAATATGACATTCATGCCAGTACGGAATGTATTTTATAACAGAGGATTATATAAATGAGGGCAAATTGAGAAGGTAATAAAGTTCTGCCTAAGAGGGATTCAATTGTAATATCAACATAATTGATGTTGACACTGATAGAACCATACCAACAGAACAAACAGCACATGGTGGCAGGGCACTGCCATGGCAGGCTGCAGAGGAGGTTAGCAGTAGGTGGGCAGTTGGCAGGTGGCAGTGGCAGTCTTACAATAGTTTTACAATAGTCTCGCAACATCAGTTTTAATCTTAGGTTTGTATGTTCCCTAAGTGAAGCTGAGACTGACAGGCCAAATATTTATTTGTGCTGTAAAAGGGAAGCATTGACCAAGTCGGCAAACTGATAAGTGTATCAAAAGTATAATGCAAAACAATTTCAATTTGTTTGAGCAGTGTTATTTTGATTGGTGTTGGCCAGGACTACTTTGCCTGTTACCCTAGTGAGGTACCTAAATCTATTGGATTGTAGGAAAATATAAGATTTAGAGAGACAATTATGACAAATTGTATTTGAACTATAGCATGTGATAAACTTACAAGTGTGTGGCTGATACAATTCTTACAGTGACCTATTATCAGGAACAGGTATTGGAAAACAAGATCAAGGTGTTATTTCCAGAGTATTGTAAACAAAAGTGTGTTATTTACTGTATCTCACTAGGGTAAAACCAGTGAAGGTTTGGGGTTGAATATATAGTCAAATAATCAAATCAAAATGTCCTAGAACTGTCTCCATACACAAACCAGCCTTACAAGCTGAACGGAGCCAGTATAAACAATGAAATAAAAACAAGTCAGTAAATTATTCAGTTAACATCAGTTTAGGTCAGGCAGAGCCTGATCAAAGAGAAACGAGAATAAAAATAAGCAAACTAAGGTTCACTTAGGAGGGAACTTTGAAACAGTTTATCAATGATTACGACAAACATATTCATCATAAACTTACCATTGTGACATTGTCCAGCCGACACCTACCTCTGATGTCTGTAAAAAATGTATTTGGATATTGTTACTTATCAAACAGGCTTCTATAAAAGAAGGTCTACAAATAACAAAAACCTGGACAGTCAAATGCGAGGAAACAGAAGTGACCCTTGGAACATCAATTCAAAAGTCTCCAGCCTTTAGTTGTCTGAAACTATATCAGAGAGTTATATATTACTTCTATTGCCTTATCTTTTGCTTGTTATATATAAACATGTCTTTTCTCAATACTATGTTATTGCTTGAGCTATGGTTGCAATCTAACCTGTAAGTTCATTGGGAGGATTGAAGCTGAATTCAGAAATGAATGAACATGTCCAATGAAAAAGAATATATTATGTGCAACATAGGAATAAAACTTCAAAATAAACCAACTGAATTTGGCTCCAATCTAATCCTACATTCTTTCTGCATTGAAGATTGCATGTAATCCTGGCTAGAGCTGTGATTTGCAATGACTGACATTTTATTTGAGTGTTCGGTCTTATTGGCTCCCCTTCTGCCAACTGGCACATACACATATCGCTATAGGATGGTGTTGATACACATATCTATACCTAATTCACTTTTACATTACTTTAACTTCACTTTCACCTTCAGAAATCTAATAGAATAAAACAATTATTTAGTTCCAATCAAATGTGTCCAAATAAACAGGGTGCCAGTTAAATAAGATTCTACTACATCTCTGCTTTTTTAATTTTATCAATCATATATTCTTTTTTCATTTAATGAAATTATGAAAAATAGATAAAGCTATTTATTTCTGAAGCTGCCACTCTATTTACCCTTTTGGGAGGATTAGAACTAATTAACTGTAGTCTTTTGTTCTTATGAATCAAATAAAGTTTTTTTATAAAACATTGGCTGATGGAATGACATCATTATGTCTGCATTGCGTTTTCACAATGGGAAGGTTTTGTACTGAATCACAACCTACCCTGTATAGGCATAAGGAAAGCACAATCAAAACTAGAAATATCTTGCCGTTTCCAGCATCCAAATATTTCCGGTATGTCTCAAGTGATACTTTTCCACTTTCTTTTTCCTCGAGTCTAGTTCCAGACTTTTTGGCATCACCCTCCTGCAATATGACATAAGAATGACATGTATTTACAGATGAAGAAGTGGAATACAAAAACTCCCTAGTCAAACATCTCAAGCATAAATCCTTATGGAACAGTTATAAAAGTACTTCAGAGATATGATTCTATGTCAGGGTTTCAGTCACTTCCATAATCGATGACTATATTTATTGCTGATAATTAACAAACACATTTCTTTACATTTATATTTCCTGTCTGTGTTGTCAGTCCAGAATGAGTTTTTGCAGTTGACCTGGATATTTCCACAGCTGCAATGACATCTTCATGATCTTCTGTAATTGATGTGTCGACATATTGCAGAAGCTGATCCGATATTTCTTGAAACTTCCCTTCTAATACTATTGCTCCCTAAAATATAAAGGCCATAATCAATGAATCTTAATCATTTGCTATCCATCTAAGGCACAGGTTACAGCTAACAATTTCCCAAACCTATAACTGACCCTTGATGTTCCCATTTTAGCCGGTTGTGCTTTTGATCAAAATCCATGAATCGTAGTAACCTGAGTATTAGCATCAAAGTATCTCTTAAAATTCTTGATTTCAATTCCCTATGGGATTGAACACTATGGATAACCATTAGAAAAGCAGCTCCAAATAACCCTACATCAGTTACAGCTGCATTGGAATTACACAAAATAAGATTTTTTGGCTCCCTAGAAGTCTGGCCTTAGCGATTCTCCTAAGATACAAGCACCTCACATGTCACGAAAGCTAGATGAATTTTGCACCCACAAAACCCACAAAAAATGGGTCAATCACAAAGTGATTGTAGATTAATCCAACCAAAACACTAATTCATGTGACAAAGTGCTATAACTTATGAGAAACAGGTTTGATACCAGAATTCTCCTTACCTAGATACACAGCGTCAAGGCAAAGAACATGAATTTAACCCATATTCTCATCATACACTGTAAGGAAAACAAAAAACATCCCCACTGATACATGTTGGTTATTCCCAGAGCTGTTTGCAAACTGGCCACGGGGATCTGGGTCGCTGCTACAGATGCTTCACATTGTTTATGCAGCAGACCAATCAGAACACACCTTATGAATTGACCAAGGCATGGCCAACCAATACCAATGGCGGATACATCTAATGTAGGGCAAGCTTTCAAGGTGATACTCCTGTTAACAAGTTTTGCAAATGTGTTAATAAGTTTCGTCATCTATTATATATTGTTTTCATGAATCTGCCAACACTCAAACTCGGCAGATCAATTGGAAGGCCTGACACCTTATATAGAATTAAAAGATATTCAGAAGTATTTGACTGACCTTCTTCATGACCATGATGTTATCAACAAGAGGAAGATAGTGGAGGTTGTGTGTGACAAGGATGCGAAGTTTTGACTTCAGTAGCCCACAGATACATCTGAAATGAAAACATGAAGATAGAAAAATACATTCCCGATTGAACCATTAATCTCCATTTGTATCTAGTGGGAAATGGAAATTGCAATAGGAAGGTAGGTGATTAGATGGTAGTGAGATGGTAGACAGGACCTTCAGTCCTGAATTGTATTCCAATTTTATTGAAATCAAGATAGATTTCAATTAAATGTGATGGATTACCTTATAAATACAGCATTTCATAAGATACTGCTCAAATATCTCTGGAGTGCATAAGCACAATATAAAAGAAGGAAAGAAAAAATGTCAAACAAGTGTTTTAAGAACCAAATCTAAAGGGGCCACAGACAGTAGTGGAGAGTGGCAAATATACCCAAAGATAAGGTAATAGTTGTGAATAACTTGTTAGTTAATTATCCAAATAAATGTTTGAAAAAACGCTGACTCTTTGAATATGTGATGTCCAACTTTGTCATCAACAGCAGAAAGAGGGTCGTCAAAGAGGTAGATGTCAGCATCTTGATACACAGCTCTGCCAAATACATAAAGAATAAAAGCTTAGGAATACTTTCATCAAACAGGTCATTAATGTTATAATAAGAAAATATCCAAATGAGATTAATTACAATTATCACTCTGACAGTTTGAATACATTTGACTTGATTCTGCTTTGATGTAATCTGCCTTGAAGCTTAATCTGAAAGGGGTGGTCCCACTCCCGGTAGCTAAGGTCCACCCCCCTAGAGTATTAGTGCAGAGTAAGCTTGATCAGTTAGGCTAAGGGAAAGCGCAGGGTCAGTTCTCAATACAGAAATCAATTACTTCAACAAATACTGATACAAGTCAGGCCATGCTGTAATTTCCAGATTTTACCAGAAGTGATGAACAACCCTCATTTATATATTTCATACTTTGCAAAGAGGTACTTGTCTAATCAATGTAAACAATCATATACCTTGCCAAATTCAATCTAGATTTCTGTCCTCCACTCAAAGATAGTCCCCTTTCTCCGACAAGGGTCAAGTCACCGAGGTTGAATCCTTCGATATCCTAAAAAGAGAAACCAAGAAGGAATTTTCAATGTAACACTTTCAACAATTGAGGAAATTTCTTGATATGTCATGGGTATGAGATACTCTGTACCTAAAATGACGATGAGCAATGCAACAAAACAAAACAATTTTCTTTAGTTTAGGATTTCATGGCCATGCTTTACCTCTCATTTTAGACGGTGTGCAAGCTAGCTCAGTTAGATATATACTGAACAATATGGCAGAGCTGGACAAGTCCTCAGGTAGTTTAACATCCAATATTTTCAATCACATTTGCATGTTTATCCTGTTGGACTAACATGGTATGCTTCATAGTCAATCCAGGCAGCTCATTCTTCTCGATTATATCTCATGAAATATCTTATACTCTCTAAGGATGTCAAGAATTTCTCTGTTGCTAGTATTATGGAAAACATATTGCATTCTTCTAGATATTTCCCTGTTCTTATTAGTAGCATGAGATGTTATACATGAAAGAGAATGTTGCATGTTGGGTTTTTTCTAAAGGTCTAACTAGTAGATTCTATGATTTCTCGTAGTTTGCTGTGTCTGGTGTGGTTCAAGAGTTCCTGCCAAGTCTTTTGAATATGCTCCTTTGCCATTGGTTTCAAT
The DNA here is from genome assembly GCA_950022655.1 of Alentia gelatinosa. Lineage (NCBI taxonomy): Eukaryota > Metazoa > Annelida > Polychaeta > Phyllodocida > Polynoidae > Alentia > Alentia gelatinosa. The sequence goes on along the minus strand of OX465580.1, from coordinate 141,989,917 downwards.
TCTTTATCCTACCCTTAATATAAAATCCCATAGGCTTAACCTTGAGTTTATGTATGCTATGGTATGTCACAGCCAGAGGAAAATTCGCTCCTAGAAGCATTCAAGACATTAGACTCATGATCTAGGAATTGACCAATCAGAGACCAGACTGTGGGCTACTATGAAAAAAGTTCTGGTTGCACTCAAATTGTTCATTCATATGTTTACTGACATGTAAAGAAATATAATTAGTGATTTATCAAACCAGCCCCTCCTCAAATGTCATTCTAATATTAATAATACATTCATACTCAATCTGCACCAATGCTGCATATACTTTATGATCACTCCCAACTCTGTTAGGTGAATGTCCGACTAATAATTTTTAAAAAGAACTAACGTTGGCATAAGCATCAGCAAAGGATTGGCAATATTTCACACACTTTCCTTCAGAATTGGATTTTTAAAATCCTATATCAGTAGCGTCAGTATATAAACAAAAACATACTCAAATATCAGGAAAATTGGGAACTGTAATCTGCTGTTATTGTTCCCGTTTTGCGAGTGTATTTCCAGTACCTATGGTGAAACTATGAAGCAAAATATTCACACAGTCAGCTCTTGAGTTTTGACGACATTATTTCCAGTCTATTTTCCAAATCTATGTTATGATGTATCAGGCTGCATAACTCTTACTGGCGGTTCTAGCAGGGTTTCAATTGTTCAGATCTGTTCATTAGTTCTGTAGATATGAGCCAGCATGGAGTTGTCCCATTACACTAAGTCCATATAAGGAATAGAGTAGACCGAGTAGCCAATGACTGCATTTGCAGCAAACCCCGACCTTGACCCTGACCTCTTTACATGATATTTTCTAGCGCCTTGGGATGTAAACATCAGTCGAGAGTTGACCTCAAATCTTAGGGGCCACAACTCGAGCAGTTGAAAAGCTTCCATGTTGTGGGTCTGCCCAGGGCACCACGATGACATTAGATTTATGGCCTGCTTATGAGTACCATGGCAACGCATCAAAATATAGCCTCGACAACGGTTCTAATTACCATGATCATCTTTTATATGTTAATATGTAGCTGATTTCGCTATTTGTACACTTTTAGACACAAAGATTTGAATAAATGCAGTAAAACCATTGTGACTATATCGTCTCCTAGAGCAGACCCAACAACGGCTGTGCAGGTAGATAACTAAGTGGCGATGTAGCAGAGCTCCCACAATAACAAGTAGCATTTGAGGTTGATCAACGAGTTTGTATTAATTTTTTAAGTAATGTAAGAGTGTAGGGAGGGGTAGGATAAAATCAAAACCAGATTTGTTTTAATCTTGACTCCTGTATGTGACAACTGGAGTTTGGCATAGTGATTTCACGACACTACGTCTTGTTAACTGTCTATATTTGTCTCTTGACTTGAACTAGGTCTCAAGACACCATTGACACTATTTGAGAACTTTTGAAGTTGAGAACACCGTGAATTCTATCACTGCCAAGAGCTCTGATATGTATGAATTACCCAGAATACCATCCTGAACTTATAAGATATCTATGTGATGCCTTGAATATTGTTCATTAACGATTGACAAACTTCATAGACTCTCTGACCTCTTACCTGAACTAAAGACACATAGAAATAGAATAGAATATTATTATGAGAAAACATACGGCCCGACGCTGCAGGCGGGAAGGCCGTATTTTCTCATGAAATGACTGAGAACGGACACCGTATGGGCTCAGTTACTATGTTTTCTAATTACCATGCACCTTCAACTTGTTTGAATAATTATTAAATACACTTTTTATTGACCTACCTTATTCCCTAGCCAAGACCCGTTCGCTGATTTGTCCAACTTCAATCACTATGGCCCGCTGTTGCCATACCCCGAAAATATTCCCTGCACCCCTTCCTATTGGTTCGTTAACATTTGGCCAATCATAGCCGACCTTTCATTTTACATTATCGCCAAGCAGATATTCCCTTCGGTCTACCCACTGAAGATACTTTGGAGAGTGATGCCCTGATTTTGAATCCAGCAGCAAACAGTCATCTGGCCTACATGGCATGCAACGGTTCTCGATGGATAATTTTGAAATGTAATCAACTTTCCTGGTCCATTATTAAACCCTCCGTTCCGATACAAAACCACTGCCATTCACTTCGGCCTGCTAACAGAAAGCACCTGGAATGGACGACCCAACGGACTATGAATTGTTGACAGGCTTTGCAACATCTACTGTCCATGCGTCATAAATGTGTTGTTATCGATAGCTTTCGCATATTTAAGCTATTTAAACGGTATTATGTGAACGCTCCAACCTCCCCTTAACAACTCGAAGTGTGTCATGGCCAAATATCGAGGTAATATATTTTGTCGGGCATTAACCTGAGACCTTAGGTTAAGTAGCTCAAATCGATATCAACACGTCACCTGCCAGGATTCTCTGCGTAACTAAGGAAATGCAGCAGAACACATTGTGCTGCTCTGTTCTATTCTTCCGCAAAGTTTTCCGTCGCTTGCTCGAGTGTAGTGCTGTCAGTCGGCAAGTGGAGTTGTTATTATCGATTAGTCTCACAGATTTAAGTTATTTAAACAGTATTACGTGAGCGCCCCACATTAGAGTGTAGTGCTGTCAGTCGGCAAGTGGAGTTGTTATTATCAATTAGTCTCACAGATTTATGCTATTTAAACAGTATTACGTGAGCGCCCCACATTAGAGTGTAGTGCTGTCAGTCGGCAAGTGGAGTTGTTATTATCGATTAGTCTCACAGATTTAAGCTATTTAAACAGTATTACATGAGCGCCCCACATTAGAGTGTAGTGCTGTCAGTCGGCAAGTGGAGTTGTTATTATCGATTAGTCTCACAGATTTAAGCTATTTAAACAGTATTACGTGAGCGCCCCACATTAGAGTGTAGTGCTGTCAGTCGGCAAGTGGAGTTGTTATTATCGATTAGTCTCGCAGATTTAAGCTATTTAAACAGTATTACGTCAGCGCCCCACATTAGATAGCTCTATATTTGGCCATTGCGGACTTTGAGTTGTTACATGGAGGTGGTAGCATGCCTCTGAAGTTAGGAATGGGAGAGAGGTGAAAAGTAATAGAATTTATACTAGACATTAGTTAGTATATGATTAATAATTCATTATTCCCTAAGTTGTACGTCGTTGTTGGTTGGATTAAACTATAGATTCTGGTAGCCAATACAACACACTGCCTTGAGTAATTCTACCTTCCCCATCTTTAGAATAATGAAACAATCTAATTAACAAAATATATTCATATCATATCTATAAGTATGATTTCCTATATATTAATATAGGTAATGAAATGAAACAATGAATATAGATGCAACGTTGCAAAGAATTATAAAAGAGTTTAATTAAGATTCACATTTGGTAATACAAGATTTTTAGAGATTGATTATACTTTATGTATTTAAAATAAGGATTCGTAGTCATCTACTCTTAACCTATACATATATATATATATCAATTATCAGTGACTTTGGCAATCTGTCCACAATCTACCTACATACACATATTAGTCTACCCCATCATTATTATATAATATATTCAATAATTATCAATACCACTACCACAACACAAATTTCACTTACCTCATTGAGTGTACATGCCTCTAAAACAGAATCATACCTGGCCTGGTCAAATTCTAAATCTAGGATGATGTTCTTCCTTACTGTATCCGACAGAATCCAAGCCTCTTGTGAAACATAGGCCAATGATCCATGTACATGCCGTTCCCCATGCAATAGTTCTAATTCACCAAGTATAGCCATCAGTAAAGACGTCTGTCAACATGATAAAAAAGGTAAATTGTTATTTTTGTTTAATAAGGGGACATTGTAGGATATTTTTGTATATCAACCTATTCCAATTATGTGTAGGGGTCAGGGTAGTTGAGCAGCATTTGCTTCACTCCATGCTAGGTGCCATGGGTGCCGTTCCCTGCTGTGCAGTAAATCCAGCGGACCCATGTATACAAATACTACGGGTGCGCCCGCATTACATAACTCGATCTATATATAATATCAAGTCCACAGCAGGTTGACAGGTCTTCTTTTGGTGCCTCTACGCTGAGTGAACACTTGGAGCCTCAGTGACTGCTAGGTTTCTCCAGAAACGTTTCAGCAGTGAAGAGACCAGAATCTCTTCCCTTGCGCTACTTGGTACACACTGTACCAAGGGACTGTAAGATCAGCAGGTAAACAATAAAGCTATTGTATCTGAAGTGTCTGGAGTCTGGTTTTGTGTTCTAGACCAAGCTAGGTAGTAGATCTCCCCAGCCTTACCTTGGATATTCCGAACGAACCCCTGTGGAGAGTAGACGCACTGGGTAGCGACTCGTCTAAAGCCATCGGAAAGGTAGGAATACTCTCTGTTGTGAGGACACTTACAACGAACCGGTGGTCTGCTACATATGTATATCCACCAATGTTTCTTTGTTTTGTAGATAAAAATAAGATATCTTTTGGCGGTAGCAAGTATGATATTTTTCAGTCAATTCTGGATCAACCTTGAATCTCATGTCATAGTTTTATCTTTACTAACTGTGTAATTTGGTACTTACCTTCCCACTTCCAACTTTTCCAGTGATGCCTATTAGTGCCTCCTTCAAATGCAAAGATCTATCATTGTTCACAGGATATAAAATTTTGAACTATCCCAACATACAATACACCTTTACTAGGCCATTAATGAATTGTTGACTTTATACAATAGGACAGATTTTTATCCAAGAAGATACAAACATAGTGATAGACAATTTTCCCACTCGTTTTGTTCACCACATTTTCAGGGAAGCGCTAATTTCATTTTAACTCTCTTCTTTATGATACTATCTTTGTGAAGAAAGGCCTTTTCTTCTGCAATAATGGAAGCAGGAAGCACCATGACACACAAACTAACTCCCTGAAGTTTTAATTTATGAAATATCTACTGAAATACTAAATTAATAGGACCTTACCGAATCTATTGAGAAATTGATGTCTCCCAGGGTTCTCTCATCCTATTAGGAAAATTCAGAAAATGTTACTTTATCCAAAGATATTATCTTTAAGCATCTACCATAATATAAAAAGTGTTTTGTAAATATGAAATTATTTTGAATACATATCATTATGTTACATATATTTACTTATATTATCATATAATATTTGGAATCAAGTTTCTGTACAATCTTGTTCTTAACTTGATAGTGAGATACATAAAGTGAGAGTTTCAGCACTTTTTCCCTCTTCTTTGCCAAGGCTAATCTTACAAAGAGAACAAGGAACTAATGAAACGTAATGTTACTCGTTCATCTTCATAATCAGATTCCCATTTCGCATCAGCATCAGTAAATTTCACCACAGCTACAGAGGAGGAATCTATTGCAACTGGAGGATCCTGAATGAAGTCTTCGCAATTAAGGAATTTCTGTAAAGAATTATCATGGTTTCGTTGAATTCATGATTACATATGATAACACGTTGCTGCACATACTAAGATTAAGTAAATGGAAATCTTATCAAGTGTCTTTATGAAAGTGGCATTGATCCATTAGCTATCAAATAATGGAGTGAGAACTCTATAAAGTTTAACTTTTCCAGATTGAAATTTCACATTTAATACCTGTATGCGTTGTGTAGCTCCTAATGTCTCAAAGACATTTCCAAGTGCTAGGGGGCCAAAGACAAATACATTTTGATTCATGGACTGAATCCAACCAAAAAACAAGAGGGTGGTCTGAAGAGAAGAATATATGACAACTTTCAAAAATCCATATGAAAAAGACATTGCAAAAGAATTACATATCAACCAGGAGTGAGGGCATTTATCCTACCCCTAATATAAAATCCCATAGGCTTAACATTGGCTTTCCGTATGCCCGATGACTGGCATACAGAGTTTTATATGCCACTAGTGGCATACAGCCTTGTTATCACGTAATATTCCAAAATCGAGGAGATAGGGTAGGATAAAATCAAAACCTGATTTGTTTTAATCTTGGCCACCGTATTCCATAGCTGAAGTTTGGCAAAGTGACTTCATGAGGCGAACCTCATCCAGTTTTACGATATTATCCTACCCCTAATAAAATACTGCCATCCGGTCCGGTCTGCTACTCACTACAGTTGGCTAACACCTCGCTTAGTAATGCACAACTTGCCCATTGTGATATAAACATTGCCAAGTCTAACTCTCATTCAGTTTCTACTTATTATCCTACCCCTCATATCAAAAGTCATAGTCTTAGAATGATGTGACTTTATGCTACGGTTCTGCCATAAATATTTATATGCCATGTTCGACATATGAAGTTAAAAACATCTGATGCCAGTATTAACCAATAAACAAGCAGAACCTTGTTCGCCTCCTTCCTTTCATAGTTCAGCTAGCAGACCAGCATGGCAGTTAGTGTTGGTTTTTTTGGTTTTTTTTATTGGAAATAGTTTGCTTACAAAAATGTCATGGTCTTCCACCATTCCTTTTCTCATACCTTTTAAGTGCATATTGCCATGATATGACTTGGGTTCTAATTATGTGAAATTGGTATGCTATAACCCTATAATTAGAAGCAACATACGCAAACATAAATATATCTTTTACAGAAAACTTTACACAATTCAAAGACTATGAGTATTAAAGCATAGGAGTATTTTACATTTAGATAAAGCTACAATTTACCATATAGAAACATGATTTCCGAGCTTCAGTTAAATGGTGATAATGTACATGAATGCAAATACAAAAAACAATAACAATACAAGATCCTTTACATAGAGATCAGAATCAGAAAGTGGACTACAGCAGCTGGTTATACTCAAGTAATTATTCATTTCTTACAATGCCATTCATGCACTTCAGCTTATTTTGCACACAGGTGTGCTCTGATTGCCCGTTTAAATGTATATTTTGTCTCAGCTTGTCTGACTCTGTCAGGGAGCCCATTCCACAATGTGTAGCCCCTGTAAAAGGGAGCTCGTTTCAGGAACTTTGTTCTTGGTCTAGGTAGGTTAAAAGTGGGTCTTGTAGCAGACCTGGTTTCAGGTCCGTCTTTTTGTTCATTCGTGCCCTCAGAGTGCTGGTACAATCCTTGTTTTATGGCTACTTTCCTCAAGTGGACCGCCATCAATTCTTGCCTTCTTATTTCTAGAGTTGATTTGATAGATTTATCATGCATTTGTTTGACAGTGTACACCATGGGACCCACCCCAAAGCAAACCCGGAACCCCCTATTTTGTAACCTTTGTAGTTTAGCAAGTATGCTCCTTGAGGCACTTTCATGAGTGATACAAGCATAATAGATAATAGGGGCAATTGTTTATTTATAAACATTCAATGCAATTCCTACACTAAGGTTGTGTCTGATCTTGCTCAGGAGGTATATTTTGTGATTCAGTTTTTTCATCACATTTTTCAGGTTCCTGTCAAGGCTTAAATGGGAATCTAGACAGACACCCAGATAAAGATAATCATCTACTGCCTGGACTCTGTTCAGTCCTAGGAAGAGTTCCGGATACTTGATACTTTTTTACTTCCTTTTTGCGGCGAACCAAACCATTTTGGTTTTAAAGCAGTTAATGGTGAGGTAATTTTCCATGGACCAGTCCCATAATGCGTCCAGACCCTGCTGGAGGTTATTTCCTAATGCATTAACATCTTGGGATGATTTGTAGAAAACCAAGTCATCCGCATACAATTTCACAGATAGGCCCTTGTCTTTCAGGATCCCAGTGATCTCATCAATGTAAAAAATAAACAATAAAGGCTCCAAGACAGAGCCTTGGGGCACACCATATCCTACGGCCGACCAAGTCGAGGTGGCATCACCCATTCTCGTTCTCTGTTGATGTTGTGCCAGATAGCTATCGAACCATACTAAGTTATTCCGGGATAAAGATTTTTTAAGCTTTGATAATAGTATCCCATGGTGTACACTGTCAAATGCCTTCCTATAATCCACAAAGACCGCTCCAGTTATCTGACTCTGGTCTCTAGCTATCATTCATAGGCTGCCACACCGCGTCCAGAGTTCCTTTTTCTGGGAGGTACCCAAACTGGCAATCACTTACGGATCCCAGGACTTGTGAGAGATAACTGTGCATTAATCTCTCAGCAACTTTTGATTGCACACTCAGATTGGAAATTGGTCTCCAGTTACTCACACTGGCCCTATTGCCACTCTTCGGGATTGGAGTGATCGTCGCTTGGCACCATGATTTAGGGACTGATCCACTGTCAAAAGAATTTTGGTATAGTACAGCGATCTGAGGTACAAGTAACAACAGTGCATCTTTGAGGACAGCAGTACGTATTGACTCCACTCCAGATGGCTTGCTAATAATGATAGAGAGGTGCTCAAGTGTTTCAGAGTTCACCTGGATCGGTTCATGCATACTAACATACTCCGTCATATTTTCTGTGCCTCAAATACTCCACATGTACAGAGGAATTTATCTTCCTCGCCAACACTTGCCCAATATTGGTGAAGTAGGAATTTATGAACTCTGGAGCATCTCGCAGGCTCGATCCTATTGCCTGATATCTCGTCCTCAAAAGATGGTGGTGGTGTTTGTAAATCAGGTGAGATAACCTGTTTCAGCTCCCTCCAGAACTTTTTGGGGTCCCCATTTGACTGCTCAATTTTGTCTTTAACTAGTTTGCCTTTTTTAATTTTTAACTGATCAGGTTATGATGTTTTGTAGCCGCTTGGCTCGCTTTAGATCCTAAATATTTTGAGTTCTTAGGAAATGACTTACAAAATGCTCCTGCTCTTTAATATATTCCAAGATGTCAACGTTGTCTAGCGCCCAGCAGCTATCCCAGTCACACTTAGTTAACCACTCATCAAGTTTATTTACATCATAGTCTTAGTAATCCTGGCCCTAGAATTCATATGTGTGTGTTTTGATTTTTTGTTTTTTACAAAACTGCAAAAACTGGAAGATGTAATAACCCTGTGTGTGTCTGTTGTCAAAGTGCATGAGTACCCTTAGCAGTTGATACATTTAGCAATGATGGAATAGAGGTTCAACAGCAGAATTCATGATTACTTTTGTCTTTTATATGTTAATATCAAACATTTCCAATCTAGATATCTGCAGTGAAACCATCGCAAACTATTTTCTCATTGTAATGTCAGCCAATGCAGTGATGGTGGCACTCCATTACTCCATTATATAATAGTTTCCAAAGGTCTAAGACCTGTTGTTCATTCCACTGGGTATGTCATTTGTACATTTTGAAGAAAATGTATATTCCTGGTTGTAAGAGTGCAATAGTATAATATGGCAACATCCCCATCTGAGCTACTTGTTTGTTCGGCTCGTTCCGTCAACAATGAATGTTCATCTCCTACTTGTTCTTTTGTTCCTGCATATACCAGATGGGGCCATTCATAAAGTATGTACACAGCAAGGGGGGTTGGGGGTTCGACCAAATGCGTACAAAAGCATACGGGGGGAGGTGGGGTTGAAGACTTGAATTTCCATACACATGCATACGCAACTGCGGATAGGCATATTGAATCATATTACCCCTCGCCATACTGCCTCTCACTATATTGGCTCTCATCTTACTGTCCCTCAAAAACCCTGACCTTCAGCTTTACTGCTCCTCTACAATACTGCCCCTGAATCAAATTGTATCTGACTATACTGCCCCTCACTATACTGGCCTGAAGCAATACTGCCCCTGAACCATAGTGTCCCTCAAACATTCTGTTGTTCAACAATACTGCTCCTAACTGCACTCCCTCTCACCCATGCCACCTCTTGATCATGCTGCACCTCACCATACTGTCCTTTAACCATACTGCGTCTCACCAAAAATGCTCCTGAATCATATTACCCCTCCACAATTCTGCCCCTCTACCATACTGCCCCTCCACCATGCTGCCCCTAAACGATACTGCCCCTCACCATACTGCCGATAAATGATACTGTCCCTCAACAATACTACCCCTTAACAATACTGCCCTTAAACCATACTGCCCTTGAACAATACTGCCCCTCCACCATGCTGCTTCTCACCATAGTACTCCTCCATCATACTGCTCCTCAACCATACTGCCCCTAAATCACACTGTCCCTGACCATAGTACCTTATGAGGGGCAGTATAGTTTAGGGCCAGTATGGTTCAGAGCGCTCAGATTGAGGGACAGTTTGGTCTCAGGACAGTAAGGATTAAGGGCAGCATGGTAGAGGAGCAGTATGGATTAAGGGGAGCATGATTGAGAGGCAGTATCATAGAGGAGCAGTATAGTGTAAGGGCAGTATGGTTGAGAGGCAGTATTGCTGAGGGGCAGTATGGCAGTTGAGGGAAAGTATGGGTGAGGGGCGGTACGGTTGAGGGGCAGTATGATTGGGAGGCAGAATGGGTGAGGGGCAGAAAGGGTGAGGGGCAAGGTGGATGAGGAGCAGTCATTTAGGGGTAGTATGTGGAGGGGAAGTATGGTAGAGGGACAGTATGGTGCAGGGACAGTATTGTAGAGGGGCAGTATAGTGGAGGGGCAGTATGGTGGAGGGGCAGTATGGTGGAGGAGCAGTATGTGGAGGGGCAGTATGGTGGAGGAGCAGTATGTGGAGGGGCAGTATGGTGGAGGGGCAGTATGTGGAGGGACAGTATGGTTGAGAGGCAGTATGTGGAGGGACAGTGTGGCAGAGGGGCAGTATGGTAGAGGGGCAGTATGGTGGAGGCGGAGTATGGTGGGGGGGCAGTATGGCAGGAGGGGCAGTATGGTTGAGAGGCAGTATGTGGAGGGATAGTATGGCAGTGGGACAGTATGTTTGAGGGGCAGCATGGTGGAGGGGCAATCAAATTCAGGAGCAATTTTGTTGAGGGGCAGTATGGTTAAGGGGCAGTCCGCTGGAGAGGCTTAAGTGCAGTTGAGAGAATGTGCGGTCGAGGGGCAGTATAGTTGAGAAGCATTATGGTTGTGAGACTACTGTGAGACTGTTTTGAGATTGGGATTGATGTGCTCCTTGTCTGAACGGTAGTTACTTAAGATTGATATGGGGCAAATGTCCCTAACGAATTGAGAGGAAAAGGTGTGAAGTCCACCTGTCTAGTTACATTATGCCTACATATGTTTCAGGTGTTGAAAATGGCGGGGGGGTTCCAAAAAATGTACATACGCAATAAGGGGGTCCATGAGAATCATATGTTGTGCAACAGGGGGGTTGGGGGGTCAATTTTCCAGGAAAATCTGTGACCATACTTTATGGATGGCCCCATGGAACAAAAGAATATCAATAATAAATGAAAAAAGAAAACTTTCATGTTGTTTCTTGTAGTTAACCATACTTACCATAGGATAAATTCTGTCACCACTTAAATATGAAGTGAGCAATACAATGTACACTACCAGTATTCCAATCGATAAACTACTGAGGAATCCTGTAATCACCAGCAGTAAACGTTTAAGATTTTGGTCTGTTTCAGATCTGAAAGCAGAAAGTTTGATATGCAGATGAATAATCAATAGCTCAATTTATGATGTTTGTAACTGGTAACAAGGCAATAACTACTGCTCTTTACCACAGAGTGGTCCTGATGCCTTCACAGGCCTGGCCCCCCACATCACAGCCTGAACTGTAGATGGACCACCTCCTGTCCACCCAGCTTATTCGATGGCCACTTGAGACGGAGACACGGGTGGCAGCCCATAGACTATAAAGTCAGCATATAGGTTGATTTTTCATAACTTACATTTTCTTAGGCTATTTCTCTTGATCATAAGGGTATAGTTGTGAATCTTATATCAAAGGGTAAACAATTCTGTCATTCCAATGTAAGTTTTTCCTATGTGCACCTATTGGTGCACTATGTGAATCACCAACTCCGCACTTTTTATCCAAAGTCTCATTTTTTTTAAATATCTACATGAAAAAGTGAAAAGGTTTCAGTCGAGCAACCTTTACTATCAGGGGTATATGAAACAGTATAAAGGAAAGGAACAAAATGAAAATTTCCATCGTAAAGTTTTTCAATTGAAATCGTTATGTCCATGACCGCAAAATTGAAATATGAAACAACTGGAAAAAATCTATTTTAACTTTTCCTCCTTAGAAAGGTGCAGAAATATAAAATTTTATAGTACTAAGAGATTAAGCTTGATTGTATGATTTCAATTGTGTCACATCTTCAATTTTGTTATCAAAATTAGAATTCAAAGGCAAGAGGGTCATGGACATAACAGGGATATAAAACATTGCCATAATTACTGCAATTCATTTTTCTGAAATGAACCTGTTTCATATCATATTATCATAGGTGGGCTTTAACCTCAATAAACCTTGTTCTGGTGAAAAATATATATACGCGTGTGAGGGCTTAAAAGCACATATGTTGCCTCAGACACCCATTTAAAGAAATGCATTTTCAAATTTCTTCCTTCCTCCTTCCTTCAGGCTCTGAACAATTTTTATGTGGAAAATTGATGTGATAAACCTCCACTGTGAAATTAAACAAACATTGGAACAAGAATTTTCTACTGCAATATTTGAATGTTTATACTGAGGTCAATATTGAATTGAAATTTTCAATATTCTTCCATCCTGATTTCTGTATATATTTGCTAATATAATGTTAATCCTGTACTTTAAGCTGGGCCCACACCTACCACAATTCTGGTCCCGATAGGCCCTACGACTGCCTTCCCGACTCCTGATATATAAGCTCTCGTTTAAAATTAGAGTGAGCTTTACCCCATTAATATTGCCTATAAATATTTGTTATTTACCTTCTCAATTGTTTAGCCTTTTTGGCAAATGGTTTCTCCCAACAGTACATCTTGATAACTTTCATTGCTGTGATGATTTCACTCATCAAATGAATTCGCTGCCTCGTCAAGGTTTCTTGTGCATACCTAGCATGTGAAGAATTACGTTTTTGTCATTTTAAGATACAGAATAGCTTATGTACATATCAAAGTTGATGTGCATTATATGAATCAAATGTATTTAATTCATATTTCATACCATTAGAGGTTTGGGATACTAGGTACAATTTAATCTGTAAGATACTTACACAAATAACTAAACAGATTAATGGATGCAATTAATCATTTAATGTGAAATGTACATTAATTACCACCATATGAACATATTTGATAACGTTTCCGATAAATTACAGATATTAACAATATAAAAACTTATTTGCTGAGTCATATTCTTATTTTAATATTACAACCCTTAATATCCTAATCGTAGGATATTTTGGTGCAAGCACAGCTTGCTAGCAATCAGCAAGAGCAATTGTCATTTAATGGTAAAACTGTACACACAAATAAAGAAATGTTTCAAATAAAAATGATTATATGTGATATACAGACATACCTGAATCTTCCCACCAACTTTCCTATAAACAAACGACCAAGCAGATACAGGATTATAGTTGCAAAACCCGTGATGACTGAATATCCAGTTGTAAATGCTCCAAATATCAGAAATGCCACCAGGGTGAAGGGAGTGAACAGACATCCATGAAGGGATACCATGCACTGGAAAGAATTTATATGATTTGCATACACAATAATAACAGGTTTTGTGTAAGAGTAGCCGTAATCTCCGAGTAGTTGATGCATAGTAATATCCGAGCGATCAGCGAGGATATTACGTCATCAACTACGAAGAGATTACAGCCACTTGCATACAAACCAGTCGTTATTGTATTTATTACCCACCTACAAGATTAATAACAAGTCTATTGCAATTAAAAGGTTTCTGTAGTGCATTTAGTTCCATACACCACAGCATTGTCAAGTGTGGCAATAATTATGGTGTAGTCTTACACCAATAATATAGTTCGCCATTAACCTATACTTTTGGTATGCAAAGTGTGTTAATACAATAATTTCTGATGGTAAATGAGATTGCTACGATTGATTATATTTAATTAGCATTGAATGAACATTGGAGAAAGTTATTTTGAAGTACATGATGATTGGACCTCATTATGGACAGGACTATTTTTCCGGAATCTCTGGGTAGTTGTTTCCAGGCATTCTATATATTTCCTATGGAAACTCCGTTATGTGATTGTATCAAATTGACCTATATCTGATTGATCTCTATCTCTACTTTATGTGCCAAAAGCACAAAACGTTTTAGCAATGTAAGAAAATATAGGAAAAGATAGGTGTTACGTGTGTTTCAGCTATGGCGTCAATCGTTGAAAACGACTATACTCGCGCTGTGTGTGCAATTCAGCACAATGATCAATATTTGCAAATAGCTTCTCACTAATGGTGGTGAAGAAATGGTGGATAACATTCAGAATTCTATCATAACTTACTTGGTTGCCATTAACTTCTATTTCACACTGTTGGGTTTCAGCATTATGATTGAGAATATCATATCTCCAGAACTTTTTCAACTCTCCTTGGGTTTCGTGTGACTTATCAAGGCAATATTGGCTACATTCTCTCTTGATTATGTTTTGTTTCTCTAGATGTTCTTCTATTCTCATGTAACAATTAGAGATCATAAGTCTCTCTGAACATGTGGACCGATTGTCTTCGGTGGTTTATGAGGTTGATTAACTCTCTGCTCATCCAGGTGGGCACATTATCACCACTGCACGAAAACCACTATTTTACATATATATACGCCATCGCGATAACGCACGTATCGGCTGTATCGTGGCTTGTTTATACTTGTATACACCTCTTATACGCGTCTACGTTTCGGGCGTCTACGAGAGAGTTTCAATATGTAGACGTGCGTGACTTGGCTGTCTTTCACGCCTGGCATATTTAATATAAAATATACTCTGCGCAATATATATACACCAGGCGTATATATGATACAAAAAAAAAAAAAAGTGCGACCCGCGGCCCACCCGGGCCTGTGGGTGTTGGTAGAGGATACACCAACACTGACCCGCCACCCGCAACCTCCCAACCCCACCCCCTACCGCCCCCCCCTACCACCCCACGCAACTCACAGCCAGCCTCAGTGAGAAGCCCACCGCTGCCCGCCGGCCACCGCCCACCGCCTGCCGCCAGCGACGTTTATACAGGTTGACTCAGTGAGAAACCCTCCCCCACCCTCCACCATTATCAGGAAAGGACATTTGTCTTCCAGGGAGGAACTCTTCTAGGTATCAGGTAATGGGATTGATGATATTGTCCCAGTGTTTATCGTCTGAGTCATTTTTGGTTGGACTCCCCAATCTTGTGATTTCAGAAAAGTTTCCAGATCAAAGTGCTGGTAGCTCTGGCCCTCAAACATAATAGAGTATTTTTTTATCCTGCCTTTTTTCTCTCTAGTCACTATTGTAGGGTGGTGATCATTTAGCAGAGTACTTAGGATTATCTAGTTCTGTTAGTATAGACATGGTCTACTATTGTGCCTCAATTTGTGCTAATACAAGTGATTTCTTTTATTAGCTGTTTAAGACCACTCAACCTGACAAAAAGTTTTAGCAATTATGTAGTCAGGGGTGTGATTTTTTTAAGATTAACATTGATGTCCTTGAGGCCTGCTGAATAACCCAGGATATATCATAGAAAATGTCTGCCGATCGTCCTTGTGCCAAGGTCTTTAATTCCGGAGTTCAAAGATAAGATCTTTTGTAGGCTTCAAAATATTGTTGTATAAATCTATGCTAATGCAAGTGATGCAACATAATAAGCTGTGTTTCAATTGTTATCAGTGGTTTTGTTACAAAATGGCTGGTCATGGTGGAAGAGAAAGGATTATTCATCATTTTAAGGCAGAAAAGAGACTCTAGAGGAGCTGGAGGATAATAGATTTATTCAACACTTCCCAAAACATGTGGCTTATTGAATAATCCAGGGGGCTGTTGAATAATACTTTGTCATCCATGAGACTTGACAATACAACACATCGAAAGATGAATGACAAATTGGATGACCTTTCTCATGTAGGGTAGCACTAAACTAGCACTAAACTAGTCACTTCAATACATTTTCTATGTAAACGCTGATACACATCGGACAATGCAGTAGCATTTCTGAGAAAAGCAGGCCAAGTAGTCCATGTCTTTCAGTTCAAATTGTAAAATGTTTCTCATTTACGATTTG
Organism: Alentia gelatinosa; assembly: GCA_950022655.1. Classification (NCBI taxonomy): domain Eukaryota; kingdom Metazoa; phylum Annelida; class Polychaeta; order Phyllodocida; family Polynoidae; genus Alentia; species Alentia gelatinosa. The sequence goes on along the minus strand of OX465580.1, from coordinate 141,973,871 downwards.
ATCATTAACAAATGATGGAATTTGGTATACATGTATGACATACATTAAAGATTCTCTGTTCAAAATTTCAATTCGAATGAGATTTAGTGCATGAGAAAACAATTTTGATATCATCTCAACACCTCTAGAGGTTTCTTTTGGGACAACAATTGGATGACAAAATTAGACAACATTTTCAAAATGAACTATTTCTTATGCTAAACCACCTACGACCTTTCAGGTTCTTGGATCGTGAAATGCTTCTATGCCTACAATGCCTTTTTTATGCTACATTTTAGCACCAACGAGACATGTACAATAATTTTTTCTATCGCAGGATTACTATTCAACGGCCCCCAGGATATATGATAGAAGTTGTCCCACATCTTTGGGGCCTCAGGCTTAGGTTCGAGGGACATACCCTTAAGAGGCATCTGCAATGCACTTGGGACAATTTCCTTACTGTTTAGCTCGCTGTAGTTCTCCTCGCAATGTCTTTAGAAGTTGGCTGCAGAAGCTCAGACCTGGTATGCTGTGAAGTTGGCATGTGACTTCAAACTCGCACCCGGAGCCCTAGAAGGAATCCAGGGTGGCCTCGACAAGCACATGAGGATATGTTTGAAGTAGTTTACACTTTAGGGGTGGGTGCTGGCTGAACCTCAGTTGCATCAGGGTTTTTAGTCAGTCTTCCCTGACTGCATCCCAACCAGCATGATTTGATGAGCTAATTGCCTTGTTTCTATGTTTTGCTTCCCTGGCATTTGGAGCAGATATGATATGGTAAGCTGCCACTGTGGACCTCGTCGAGTGAACTTGTTGATATTGATTTATATAGTCATTAGAGGTATAGTTCGGGTAAACGCAGCTCTGTTCTGTACGCTAACACGACCACATGTGTCGGAGGGAAGGCTGCACGCGTCTGGTGTTGCGTGTGTGACCCCTGGTGTCGTTTTTTCGCTCTCCCTATTGGTCTTGCTTTCTCATCAATATTCATGTGGGTCTCTGTGTACCCATGTCGGTTGTCTGCAGTGTGTGCTGCTGTGTGTGTGTGCCTGCCTGTCGCCTACTCGCTGGTGGGTAGGTGGTGCAGGTGCTGCCACCTGTGGGTATTGATCAGCAAAATTTTTTCAGTGGCAGCTGGTGTTGCTGCCATCTGGGGGCTAGTGGCGGTGACTTTGCTTTTGGAGCATGTTTTTAGGGGGAGAGAAAGGTCTTTGTGACATGTGGTTTCGACAAATTTTTCGTTGTCTCGTCAGGTGTGGTGCGTATTTGTCTGCTAATGTGGTAATCCAGGTGTTTGGATTATTTGTGGGCTCACATTTGGGTGGTGAGTGTTGGTTTTTGGGGATTTTCTTTATTTGGGGGAGGTTGTCTCCAACCGTATGTTTGCCTTTGTGGTCTCCGACAGATGTTGTCGTGTAGGGCACGCCATATATTTGACAGTTTTGATTCTGTATTTTTTCGTTCACGTGGAAGGTTGGTTTCCGGTGTTGGAAAAATTTTTTTAGTCATTAGAGGTAGTTTGTAAAACATCTCTGTAGTCACAAGCAGTGGCATCTCCCATTTTAAAGTTTGCCGCCACACCTTTTTCTGTCAGTCCCTTGTCCAATCAGATTGCATTATTTCACATTGAAAGCACTCCGTATGGCCTATCCAAAGGTGACCCATTAAGGAAATTATGGAGTACCTTTGCTGTATAATAAAAGTACTACACCCGTAGCTGCAGTCCATATTTTTAGTAAGTTTGTGCACAGGTATATAATAATTATATAGAATGTTATATATTTACTATAAACCCAAAATTTTGTTAAAAATCATTAATTTAATTTTTAACAACCAATATATTAACAAACATGTTTCGCAAGGTAGTCTGTATTTTAGTGTATGGACCAGTGGTCCGTACAGTATTTTTATGTTAGATGGCGAAACACTGCGTATTTGCAGAAAACATGGGCACAGGTATATAGTAAAAGAGACAACTCAATATCTATTGAAAAAGTATTATCATCGAGAGTCTATTTCTATTCCATTAAATGGTCACTTACCAGATGAAATACCTCTATGTCTGTAGACATGTGTGACACTATGTTGCCTGCTGAAGTTTGACGGCGAGCCCTGTTACTGATGGTAAGGACCTATGATAGCAAAGTATAAAATTATGGTCTCATATAATCATTTTCTATATCTACTGCAATTAATGCCTTTGTTAATGAGTCAGTCAGTGGAAAGTCCACCAGGTGGGTGTAATGATAATCCACAACTCAGGTCTACTAAAATCCATAACTCAGGTCACCTTACTCATAAACCTTGCTGACTATGTGGTGACAATTATTCTTTAACCCATTCACGACAGGTGATGCCTTGAGCCATCACCCAGGCCTGGCCGGGTGATGCCTCGAGGCATAATTTACAACATATTCGTTTTTTTAAATAAAATTGGAAATAATGACTGCATATTTGATATTTCAGGTAAAATAGTTTTTAGTATCATGTTTCATGTCACGTGATGCAAAGATCAAAATGTTCAAACTAGGCCTATATATACCCGGCCTCTAGCGGCTTTCACTGGCACTAGTCCCCGGCCCCATGACTGTACCCATGCCGTTGGTACCCAGCGATAGTGTTAAAAGTATGTTAAAACCTTAAAAGAAAGGATAACAAGATCATTTTACCTTTTTGTAGATTAGTCCTGCACATAATGTCCTCATTTCCATGGCAGTTTTGTTGTAACAAAGGAATTGATTACTATGGAGAAGACCAATGAGCATAAGAATCACCAACAAGATGGCTGTATAGATGTAGGCTGTTGTCTCTGATATTTGTCCACTGCCGTTGAGGTACCGAATCAATCCAATGATCAGGAAGGGAGCTGTGAATTTCAGTGTCTCCTGTTGTAAAAGAAATGTAACCCATATTGTTAACTTGATTGATTCTGAATTATTCATTGGTATATATAAGGCTTTATCCTACCCCTAATAAAAAAACGCCATAGACTTAACATAGGGAAATTTTATTTGGCAGGCCTTGACATAAAGTGTTTTTTATGCCACTAGAGTAATAACAATATTGACCAATCAGAGAGCAGGATGTCAGCTACTATGAAAAAAAGTTCTGTTGGTCATTGACTCAATATTTATCTTTTAGTAAAAGGCAAAAGCATATACGAGGTAGGATAAATACGAAACCGAACTCTGGTCAGGTCTACTCCTCACTACACTCGGCTACGCCTCGTGTAGTAATATGCGACCTTCCCGTCGTGGCATAGACATTGTCAAGTCTAACTCTTCTTTGGTTTCTACTTATTATTCTACCCCTAATAAAAAAACGCCAGATAAGTTTGAGGCATGGCATGACATAAAATTATTTTTATGTATCTAAAGATATATAAAAATTGACCAATCAGCAAAAATAACGTGAGCTGCTAAGAAGAAAGTTCTGGTTGCACTCAAATTGCACCTATTGAAACTGATACTGAATATTACAAGTGATTTATGCAACCAGCACCATCTCAAACACTATTATTATATGAAAAGTAGATACACACTCAAGGAAATCCAGTTATAATCTCATTCCTACACATTTTGACATGTTTGTGACTCTCCCCGATCATGCTGGACGACCTGACTTGTTCTAACAATGTGCATGTTAAACGCATTAGAATATTAGAATATGTGTGTGTACCCACAGCCTTCCAGTTGCAATCAGGATTTTTACATTGTTAATATCACCTTGTCGAACTCAAACAGTCAGAGCCCAGGACACACACATAGAGTTTTGTCATATTTTCCTAAAATCTTGGAGACAGGGTAGGATAAATACAGAACCAAACTCAAGTTAGGTGGCCAAGTTTTAAAGCCACACCGGTCAGGTCTGAACTTGACCATCTAACTCTTTCAGTTCTATTTAATCAGGCAGCTGGATATGTTGGCTTACCATTGTCAATATACAGTATCTAAACAATAAACAAAGTTTGACATGGACAAGAAGATAAGATCAAAAATGATTTAGGTTACTTAAACAATACTTTAACTGAGCAGATCTGTAAGGTGTTCACCCTGAGACCATCAGGTCAAACAATTAGAAACGGTAAAAATAATGTTTGAAATTATGTACATTATATATATCATCATTATATATATTGAAATATTGAAATTTACTCAGATTTTTGCCATGAATTTACAGTACTGATTATTTTGTGGGGGGGTTTGAAAGCAATCTTTATTTCCACTATCAGCATCGGGTACAGTGAGTTAGAGTAAGTGTTGAATAGCAAGCACAGATATATTTGGGAAGCATTTCACATTGCTTTGCAATATCTGTGGTAGATAACTACTTTCTGCTTTCGTTTTTCTCTATATTTATGTAAACATCTATAGTTATTTATGTGAATTTCTCCTTCGCTCCCTCTGTTACGATAGCAACGTTAGACCAATCAGAACATAGCTCTCTGAATAACTAACCAAATTGACCAATGGAAATAATGGAAACAGGGTCGGCCACTCGCTGTTGCCAGCCTCTCATTTGAAATGCGATGTGCCGCTTGCGAGACTTCACTCGACTTTTGGAACAGCTCCCTGGTCAAAGGGAAGTCTAAGTTGCCGCCTGTGTGAGCACCGCCACACCTGAAGGAATGTATGGAAAAAATGTGGGCATATGTCAAACCGGCCTCCTCAAAGAAGCACACAAACCTCCCCAACGAGACTAATCAAGACAGAATGACGAACCTCATCCCATCTCATCCCATCTCATCTCATTTCAAAGCTTACAGTAATGATGTTAGTCAATATAGAAGCTAAACGACAGTGAGCAGTATTGTGACAAACATGTGACTTTGTACAACCCAGAAAGGGCCCAGATGGAAGAACGGCCATAGGTGAATATTGTTTGTAAACAACAATTCCCATAATAAAAGTTTTTAAAAAAAAAACATATTGAGTACAGCGGCAGTTGTAGTAGAGTGCGCTTCCCAGTGTGGTCTTTGTAGTCGGTAGAGATGATAACCCGACAATCCAGTTTTTGTCATTTGATTCTCACCTTCCTTGCAAAATCTAGATTGTAGATAATTTTTTATTGAAGTACATGCCATACTTATGCATGAAAGGAAACTTACATAAAATAATTCCATAATAAGCGCCTGGATCAATGTAGTCTTGCTGTGGAGGAGAAGATTTTTGAACAAGGCACCACGTTTCTGTCTCTCCTTCTTTGATAATTTGTACCAGCGCCTGAAAAACAAAAAAATTCATAGTGGTCTAATATTTTTTGGGTAAAAGGTTTGTTAGAAAAGAAATTTAAGTTTTTTATGGAAGGCAAGCTCATATACATTTATGTGATCCTCCACTGTGTCTGTCCAAAGACAAAATCATGGCAATGACATACACATCAATCACTCAAGGAGTTTGGTAATGGTTTGCATCACTATAGTGCAATTAATGGATGCTTAAATGTATGCAATCTGCCATTGTAAGGGCATATGGATGATGTGTGGACCCAAATTTGAGAAAAGTGTAAAGAGTGTATCATAGGAGGCAAGATGTAGAATTTGAGAAATGCAAATGTGTCCTTTATTTGTTTGGATTTGCCATAATTGTCACTCGACTTTGCCTCGATGACGATTTGGGCACATCCAAACTTGTGGAGTAGTGTCTATTTATATGATTCTCGATGCAGTTCTATATGAATGTAAAATGACAATAAAATGATGAAATCAGTCTAGCGTTTATGTTGTTATATAATGGTGTTGTCATCTCCTGATGGGGAGAGGGTTGGTCATTATCTCCCCCTGTGGGGAAAAATGCACAACTGCACCAACTAATGCGCCACCTGCAGCTGCACACGGCAACTGCATACACCTGTCACTCACCACTCCAATACACACATCCACTACCTCATTATCAATTTTACCCACCCATCTACACCCTTTTTTTTATTGTATCTATAATACACTATTACCCATCAACTGGTTATCCATTTTACATAACAAGATATTACTTAATTAAGTTATTCTCAAACATCTTACTTATCAATCTATCAATTTTATGTTTTAATGAATTTTGTCTCACAAGCCTGCCTCATTGTTTCACTTCCAGCAGTATAAGATAATGATAGATACAAATTGAGAGATAATAAGTGACAGTTAACAAGGGCATCGTGACATAGTAGTAAAAGATGTACAAGTATTCAATTGAGATACCTGATAACATAAGGAGGGTTTATAGACCCTAATAAAAGACAGGATGATTAGAAATATGACCAAATGGTGCAAAGAGCAGTGAGGAATGTATACATATGTGGTATACATTAAAGCGGGCTCCAACTATCACGATTTGCGCCTCCGACACACTACGATAGCCTTACGATAAGCGTTCTGATGAAAAAATGAAATTTTTGTCAGAAGGAACTGCTACCCACTTTCACGATAGAGCCGTTCCTTCTGACAGAAATTTCATTTTTTCATCAGAACGCTTATCGTAAGGCTATCGTAGTGTGTCGGAGGCGCAAATCGTAATAGTGGGAGATCCCTTTTAGGGTCAAGGTAAGAACAGTAGAGGGTTCTTGTCATCAGAATTAGGATCAGTTAATCATCAATCTGCCTGAAGTACATTAAATCAATCCTTTACACTAAATCTCTCATGAGGTTTTACTTACTTTTCAAAACTAGTTACATTTTTCTCACAGCTTATTGAAGGTAATGGTTCATAGCAATCTGTGTCATTTAATGGCCTTTTGTACGCTGTGTAGAAGAGGCTGCCCATCCACCTGAATAAAAAATGACAGTGAGTATTCAGAGTGGATGCACTAATCAGTTAAACCACTGAAATGTTAATGTAACTCATCTTGAAATAAGCGTAAGACACAAAGGACAGATGTTCTTATGTTTAAAACAAGCAAATAATACGATTTGTATTCTATTTGACTAATAAAGAGAGCTAAGGGTCTGGTTTATAAATCCATGATGTGTCACTGCACGAAAACCACTATTTTACATATGTATACGCCATTGCGATAACACACGTATCCGCAGTATCGTGGCTTGTTTATATTTGTATACACCTCTTATATGCGTCTACGATTATATAGTAAGCCTGACTGTCCACACATTGAAATGGTGTTTGAAAGTAAGATCTATTAGAAAAACAATTTAAAAAAACAACATAATGCAACATAATGCAACATAATTAAGTTTTTATAAAATAAATTGGTAATATAAGATTGTATTTTTCATATAATACAGACTTGGATGGTTAATGGAAAATTAAATATGCTACCAGTAGTGTCCCCAAGTTGCAAAGATTGGAACTATTGGATGGTGGCGTATATAAACAGAATCAGGCATATATATGACATATATAAGACCGCACCATGGACACGTATATACGCCACTAGAACTTCTAGACGCAAAATCCTACTGTTAGACGCGTTTCATATACATATGTAAAATAGTGGTTTTTGTGCAGTGTGTAAAGTGAGTTATTTCATTGAATACTTAATGTTACAGATTCATCATACCAGAATGTGATCCTTGAAAAGACATTTGCTGACAGAACTGGATGTGGCTTCTCTTTCAGAGTAGGACCATCCTTTTCTTTCCCATTTCTATCCTTCAATTTATCGGCATTGCTATTTTCCGCCATTGAGCTGTAACCTTGGAATAGTTATTAGCATTTTACCAACACATCTATGTCAGGTACAAAATGCATCGCCTTAGTAATATTTTCACCGTGGAAAACAAATCATAGAAATAGGTTAAAATGGTAGAAAGTTGGGAACTGAAAATAATTGGAAGATAGTGTGAATCATTGGGAACAATTGGGAAATGGTAAAGCTCAAAATGGTAGAAAGTATTTTAGACTTGGTAAGAAGAGGTGAAAACAACAGCCTTTTGGTGATACCACAAGATTATTCAAGAATAACGAACAAAATTGAACCTGAATAATGAAGATATTTAAGAAACGCTTTAACAAAATTTCCATGAATGCTTTCGTTATTGGTGCGGCTAATATGGGTGCTATAACTCTACTCTTGCCGGATACCAGCTTCAGGACTGGTGCAGCCATATCAAGCTATATTGGGGTCTAAGGAGTATATTGCATTACCCAACTCTGTGGAGACATAGGTAAGGCATCCAGCAATCGTGCTGGAGGTAGGGTGTTCAAACCCCAGTGCCGACACATCATTTTCACCTAGAAAAGGTGAAAAGAGTTGTGGGTGTGGGTGTAGGTGTAGATGTGGCTGTGGTTGTGGTTGTAGTTATGGGTGTGGTTATGGTTGTGGTTGTGGTTTTGGCTGTGGGTGTAGGTGTGGCTGTGGGTGTGGGTGTGGGTGTGGTTGTAATTGTGGATGTGGATGTGGTTGTGGGTGTGGGTGTGGGGATGGGGATGGGGATGGGTGTGGGTGTGGGTGTGGGTGTGACAGAGGACTGTTGAGTGACAAGAGCATCTTGTTTTCCTGTTCTCATGTGGTCACATGGCCGTAAGATACCTCTAAGATACCTCTAGGACATGTCCAACCTTTTCTTGGGCTGAGACAGTTTTGGAGCCAATTTGAGCTAAGATAGCCTAAAATATCTCAAGATAATCTTGACTAAAAGACACCTATGACGCCCCTAAGACGTCTCAGCCCAAGATATATCAAAGATCCCCTAAGATATCTTGTCCATAGCACACTTTGGTCTTAAGACAGTCTTAGCCAAAGATTATCTTGACTAAAAAACAAGGCCCTGGCCTTTTACCGAGCATCCAACAGAATGCTCAATAAGCAACAGAGGCAAGCAACAGAAGATGCAGGGACCTGTTTCACTAGTTTCATGACATGTCTAGATGGCGTCTAGATGGTGTGTCCAGTTTCATAAGAACTAGACATTAAACTGCTTTGTTTGTTCTTGCTTGCACTGTTGGTGCCACATGATGTCTGTCTATCACATTTGTTACAAAACTAGTGAAACAGGTACATGATGTGTAGATTTGTCTAATTCTTATGTTTGGGGTCTGTCTTTTCCTAAGGGAAGCTACTTGTGTTGTCACAAGACTAGACAACCCCAATGTCTGTATGGTGTTACAGATATGTCACAGCACCAATGTACTGGTGCCAGGCCCTGCTTTCCGGGTACCTACCTTCCGATCAGATTCTATCTATCCCAGCGGTGAGACTTTGCTACCCTATGTAGTTTACATAGGTTGGTTTTGTTGTTACTCGGTTTGTATTAGTTGGATGACTGTTACAGATCCCTATTCACACAAAACCAGACTAGATATATCTTTCTCTACAGTTCCTTGTGACACTGGAATGTCATGTAAAGCAAAGGGAGTAGTGTTGCAAGCTGAAGCAAGCTCCATTACTCAGCCACCGAGAGGATTCTGAAAAACCTACTACCAATCTGGAATCCCCACACAGCAGGGATTGGCACACATGTCCTCTAGCATAAAGCAAGCACACCACCTGACCTGACCCCTACATAATGGTATACCTGAAAAATATGAAAAAATGCCATTTCATTCCTTGACTGATTACTGTGTCATTATCTACCCATGAAATATTCTCTATTCCTATATACCTATGGCTGTACACTCTATGCTTACACCATGTTCTGGGGGGTGGAGTAACTTATGGATACTAACCAAGGTTGCCGTATACTACCCAAGGTTGACATTTAGACCAATCAGATTGTCTTTTACAAAATTCATATGAAAAGCGCAGTGGGGAGTAAACATAAAGTGTCAAGTTACTCGATAAGGTTGGATCTGGCTTCAGGTTTGATGGTGAATGAGCAAATAACGCTAATTATCGTTATTAAACCACATTTGAAGGTATATAGGAATAGGGAAACCAAGTACCAGTGAAAGGAATTACTCGGTAAGGCTTGGAAAAATTACTGCCCAAGGCCTTGGCCGCAGGCAGTAAGCCTTACCTCGTAACTTTGACTTCCTTTCACCGGAACATAGTTTCCCTCTATTCCGTAGGTTACATGTCAACCTATGTCAGAAAACTACAAGTTACTACACCCCTAGAAGTGGTAAGTAAATATAAATGTGAACAGACACCGGAGTGCCTTAAAATAATGTTTTATTCATTAGACATTATTTCTTTTAAAAATAAACACAAGTAAGAGATTAAAAGTTGGTAGTATTTGAGTAATATGTTTAAAAGTATACACAGAGTAAGAGATCAGGTAGTGATCAAGTAATACATATATAAAAGTTATTTTGATAATACAAATTTAACTTGACATGCAAATGACAGAGTTGGGTGTATATGAAATAATCAAAATGAGGTGTGGTTGGGTAGGTGACAAAGAATTTTATCAAGACATGTTGTCAGTATGGTCGACAGCAGTGAAATGATATATGTGAAGGGTCACCTGATTGTGACGTGTGGGATGGTGTGTTAAGGTAAAACGAGGTGGTGCTCCGGAATATATAAAAACGGTATTCCTGTGGAGTAATTTTCCGGACTCTGAACCTGTTTCGCCGGATGTTTAAAACAAGTTCTTTAGAATCAGTTTTGAACAGCCAAGAAAACAGGTGAGGATCCGGAAAATTACATACACATGTATACAGTTTCTGTTTTGCTATATACCTCAAAAACAGTAAGATATTCACCATATTTAAGCCGTCATTTAAGGAGTCATTTGTTATCCAATTTGGGCACACAACGGTAATAGTGTAACATAGATTACGCCCCCACCTTTCAAACTCTGGGACAAAATCGGTTCTCCGCCGATCTGCTATTTGGAGCTATGCACATGCTGAATTATTCAATTCAAACCACCACACAGATCTAATAACTGTGACTGGAAGTTGCCCATACAAAAGGTAGGTTGGTGGAGAGATACAACAGCAGAGGAGGTAACGCTCAGAATCTATTCTTGGAGAGTGGCTTCAAAGTCTGACGTCATCATCACAACATCGCACGGACTCAGTCTGACATAGCTTTGCTGTGAAAGCAACACATATTATTCAATTTAAACAGCTGTTTCAAAAGTCGAGTGAAGTCTCCCAAGCGGCAAGTCACATTTCAAAGCGAGAGGCTGGTGACAGTGAGGGGCACTTTGAAACAAAGTGACAGCAAAACCGGTCAATACCGAATAGCAAGCAGCAACTCTCTCTTGACAGCAACGCTTCAAGTGCCATTGTTTGCTCTCACTTTAGTGGTGACTACTGTTGTTTAGCTCCCCACCCCCCCCCCCCTGACTTTTAAAACAGCTCCCAGATCTAACACATATCTAGTTAATGTAATAGATATATAAACATCTTAGGCAAATAGTATGACCTCTCTAAAGAAATATCTTGCTTTCAACCCTATATTGGGGTGTCGGTCGTAACAAAGGGTGTTGGACGTAACAAATGCATTTTTCTCGCATATCTAAGCTGTCTAAAGTGTATCACGTGATTCGTACCTGTTTTCCACCTTGATGTTTGATAAATGTATACACTAACTTGTTCCGTGGATTCTGTACTACGCCACAGAACTTGTGAAGTGAAGGGATCCGCAATTTTTGAATCTTGCAAATTTTTTATGAACTGCTTTAGATAATTATTTTCTGCATATCTACGTATATCTCTCGTTCCAAGGCAGTGATATTCGAATAGTCTTCACAATTCTTAGGTCAAAAGTGGCCTCTTTAATTTACCTTATCCAATACGTCAGAATGGCACCAGGTGTAGTGCACATATTATTGTAGTATAATGGCATAGTGTCATAGGCAGGCATCATAGGAGGAGCTAACACTGATAGATGTGGAGTTAACAAAGTCAAAGTTGACCAAAGATCATCTAACTAGGTCAGTGTTTACGCTAGGTTTGCCATGGACCTGCTTCATGGTGATGTACATACAGACGTAAATGCAATATAGTATATATAAGTGAGTGGATACTCATTGCCATCCACAATGTAGTAGATGCTATAAGTACTATATGAAATATCATTGTCAAGATTCCTATGAAAAGCTCTTGTTCAATAGTAGACAACTTGATAACCTCAATATAGACTCACATAGAGCTGCTTCACGGTGATGTACATACAGACGGTAAATACAATATAGTATATATATGAGTAAGGCAATACTTATTGCCCTCCATTTTGTCTACCACATTAGAAGTACTACATGAAATAGTTTCCACATTCCTACGAAAACTCGAAAACTCAAAAACCTGGATATGTACTCACATTTACCTCCTTCACGAAATGATCTGTTGTGAAGATGAGATCTAAGGGATTGCTCATTATTTGTATCATAGAGGGCCATGATCCTTCAATGGGGTGGGGGATGGCAGTTGATATTCACCTTGACACTTAGCTCTTTAATTTTGGTATTTACAAGGAGGGAGCAAATGGAATTTATTTCGAGGCCGAAAAAGGTGTATTCTCCTAGGAGATTCCAGAGGTCCGTATTCCATAGAGATGTTGGGATTATTGATGGTCCAAGACCTTTTTGAATATAGCTGTGCATACATGCGCAGATAAATACATGCGGAGCCAAAATTCCTGGATCATAAGAAGCTATGTACTAGAGCTCATGATGCACCGCTCCTGTTCTCAAATCAATCAAATTGTTAAGCTTATACGAAATCGATAGAATGTCATGAAGGTTGTACCTGGAATGAACTATCCCCCTTGGTCAGGAATACACCTGAAGCAGGTCCATGGCAAACCTAGCGTAAACTTCCACCCACACAGGGTTAAAAAAACGGGCAGGATGCGCTCTACGAGTAAGCGAGGCGCGAGGACGAACGGCCCGTGCACGTGCACCCAACAACCAGGAGGGTGCGTGCAGCGCACATGACGTCATCAACCAAGTGACCATGTACACCCCAGAGAACCACGTGGTCAATCATAACAACAAAGTGGATGTGGACACACCCACCGCACAGGAACACGGACTGGCACCCAACATGCGGGCTGATAGTATTTGTGTCACCGTGCCTCGACCTCTCTTCACTGTCCAGGCAGGAAGTAACACTCCCCATTTTGATACAATTAAGGATATTTGTGCTACCGGTAAGGTCGACCACGCAGTCCACATGGACCCCGCTGCCTTCACCGACCACCGCAGAGCCACTGGCCCGAGTTCAGTGCACCCCCAGGCCATGCACACATCTACCAGCTGGTGAAAGATACAGGACTCCCAAACGCCTTCGGGCCCACATCGAAATTCCCTCAGATTTAAACCTGCCGGCCTGGGAGCGGTATCTCCGTGGTTTGCCATACAGAAAGGACCGGGATACCTGAGCCCAGTCAGCGATATCTAGGATACTCCAAACCACCCGAGTGCCAGCTCTACACCCACTCATTCAGGGATGCCAGTTGCCAGTAAGAAAAAAATATCACAGAGGAAATATCTTTCCTGTGGAATATGCTGCCTCTGAGAAACCGAGAAAATATAGAATGTAAGCTCCTTCGATACAACAGTTTTAAGTAGGTGACCTCGATATCTATAACGCGTGTCAATTTGTTTAATATATTTCTTAATCTATGTGTGAGCTTGGTGTGTAAGGAAAATAATCCAGCGTGGTGTCAAGCCAAGTAGTCCCTACAGGTAACCAGTATTAGTGTGGCAGATATAGCACATGATTGTGCGTTTAATGAAACAAGCATGAGTTTTGGTACATGGTTAGGGGAGCCCCAAAGGAAAAATTTTAAATGTGTGAGCATTGCAGATAATTCCCAGGAGCCAGGTGGCGGCCATTTTGAAAATTGACCATCACAGAGCACTATGAAACTTTCATAATAGTTATTACCAAGAAGAAACCTATATGAATCACCTCAAATGTGTGGCATTACTATTGGCATAACGGCCAATTGATGTATTTGATTGTTACTGGAGACTGTGTACAACTGCAACAGTGGAAGATCTAACTTTGGTTAGAGCTTTTTGTTTCATAATGAAAAATAATATAAAGAAATTGTGTTATTTAGGCATCTCACTTTACAAAATACAAATGTAACAAAACTACAAAATTTAATATATTATTTGATATCCCATTCCCAATGATACATTATATCAATTTAATATCAGACTGTCCTTACACTTCACAATTTTCACAGTCAGTTGTTTTCACAGCTAACACACCTCCTGAGACCTGATACCTGATTAGAGGCTGCCAAGTGCACTAATTATTGACTACAAAATATTGTATAAGTTAACCCTTTCAATGCCGGTGATGCCTTAAGGCATTCCCCTACTATACACCAGTAATGCCTTAAGGCATTCCCCTACTATATGCCGGTAATGCCTTAAGGCATTCCCCTAGCGTGTGCCGGTAGTGCCAAAAAGCATTATTTTTTGTAAATATGTTAGAAAGTCTTCTATCTTTGGCAATAATGTTTTTACAGACAAAATAACTCCAGAACTGTTTCTCCATACCTTTTTATTATTATTAATGTAAAAAAACCTTATGTCATCGCGATGAAAAAAAAAGATACTGATCTTTGTAAGTGGCACAGTGCTGTATTGAACCTAGCCACAGGCTTGTGTCAATGGAGGGGAAAAAGTCTTCTTGCACTTAGAAATATTAATATAATTATTGAATATCGATCTAATCAATATTTAATGGTATGGAAATAGAGCCTGAAGTCTCTTCTTTTTCTCGGTATTATTTAAATTATCTAATTATTTCTCTAAGTTATTTAAATTTGATAATCAGTAGCGCACCCCTCTGTGCATTTAGCCATTTTCTAACGCTTGTAGAATGGGCCGGCGTATGTAAGGTCAGATGACGTCAGGTGTGCCGTGTTGTAACAGAGGTTCCCGCAGGGGGCGCAGTGGTTAACGACATAACATATACGCACACTAGGCCTGGCAAGGAAAGGGTTAAAGGATCTAAATGGAGGTCTCTCAATCAGCCTACTGCTAAGATTGAAATACCACAACTGTGACCAAAGTTTGGGAGCAATGTTTCATCAGAGGTTTATATCCCTCAGTGTTGTAAAACCAACAAAGGAAACGTACATGGAAATGGATCAAATCTAGTTCTCTTTCACAAACGGAAACGATGAACGATAACACCATAGCAAAATAGTCCCTGAGCCTATGAAACGGTGAAACAAGTACAATAAAATCTAGATCGTCTGAGTCTAAACATTACACAAACTTATGGTGACAAGGTGTGCACATGGTGGTATACAGTGTGAAATGAGGGCGGTACTTACAAATCTGTGTGATTCAACGAGGCGTGAAATGAGAGTGGAGTGTCAAGACAATGGTCACGCCACATGGGCAGCATAGTATATGAGGAGCAGGTTCCTACAACTACTCTGCTGCAGGAATCTGTCAAACAGGTAGCTGTTTCACACGTCGGGAGGGTGCTAAAAGTGAGAGCTAACAATGGCACCTGATGTATCGCTGTTCCGGACTTCACTCGGCTTCGCCTCGTGAATTCACTATGCCAAACTCCAGTCATGGCATACGGTGGCCAAGATTAAAACTCATCCAGTTTTACGATATTCCAACATAGCTAAATGTATTAACAAGCCTGTTGCTAAGCAACCCTAAATGGGTTACAATTCTGACATCAACCTTTCCAATTTTACTACTTCTACAGACCTACTACGGTGAGTTATACACATGCTGGATTAGTCAATGTAAACCACCAAACTGACAATATAACTCTACTGTGACTGGAAGGAGACAAACACACATTTCTACAGATATCACATTGTCTCTGCCATGAAAAAGACAGGCCACAGGGGACTATATTAACCAGACTGTCACTTTAGCAATAGCACACTTGACCCACACAATCAAACTAAACTAAAATGACTTATTACACATTAATAACAGAATACAGAAACAAACTCAAAGAGTCAAGTCTTTAAGCCACTCTGGTCAGGTCTGCACCTCACTATGCTATCGCCTGCCATAGTAAATCGTGACCTGGGGCCTGTTGCTCTAGTTTTGTGACATGTCTGTGACACCATACAGACATTGGGGTTGTCTAGTTTCGTGACAACACAAGTAGCTGCTCTTAGGAAAAGACAGACCCCAAACATAAGAATTAGACAAATCTACACATCATGGACCTGTTTCACTAGTTTTGTGACAAAAGTGTTAGACAGACATGAAAAGCAGCACCAACAGTGCAAGCAAGAACGGACAAAACAAAGTCTAATGTCTAGTTCTTAAGAAACCGGACACACCATCTAGACGCCATCTAGACATGTCACGAAACTAGTGAAACAGGTCCCTGCCCATTGTGGGATAAAAACTAGATCACAACCTGCCAGTTGTGGCATAAAAACTTGGCGTTATGTTCCCCGAAGGGAGTTGAATGACTTGCTGGCCAGGGTGCACGAGTGGGCCTGGGGCTGTCTGGGTAAAGCTGTGGCCCGTCAGCACCATCACTATGACGTGCGGGTGGAGAGTGATGAAAATCATGAGGTCTAATATTTCCGGCCACAATGCAGAGGGGCCCCTGGACGGTGACAAATTGGGTAGGGGGCCCAGTTTATGCCATAGCGATGGGGCACCAGATGAAGATTGTACACTTTGATTCTCTCAAGAGGGCGCCAGCAGTCACTGAGCCAGTCCACCACCTGTTCCACCATCAGCTTCGGATGGAGACATGGCCCAGGCTGTTTTCAACATGTTGTCTGCTGTCGCAATGGTTAGTGGCTATTTTTGCTCTGAGTAGTTCAGGGGAGGGGCTGATGAAAGAGTAAAAGTAAACCAAGATGGTGTCTGGGGTAGAATAATTGTAGGAGAACAGCATGCTGCAAAGCAAAAAGACTGGCAGCAGCAATAGCTCAAAGCCGAGATGCTATGTCAGCAAACATGGGGAGTTCTGGGGTTCCCCGGAAATTGAACGTCTCAGCCCCAGCAGAGTGGTCGACTGTCAACGGGAACAGATGTCAACCAGCAGGCCCTATTGGGTTTGGGCAACCCCAGGATTCCTCAGGAGAATCCCTGCAAGCCAGTCTCAGCCCCCCTGAGAATAGTTGAGATAACAATAGAAAAAGATGCGGACGATGCCAAGATGGCAGGGAAGATTGAGTGTGACAAGTGCATGGATGGCTTCAATAGCATTCTGAGGCTATGCATGAGGAGTGGTGCCTGGGATATTCATGCCTGGACTGTGGGCACCTACTCCAGCATTTGAGAAAAAATGACTTCATACAACATCTGCAGCACCATAATCACTGGTGGGTTGAGAAGCCGTAGGATATTCCGTAGCCAACCCGCATGTACTTCCCCAAGGCCAAATTGTGGGGACGAAAGAACCTGTGGCCTGCCAGCCATGAGCTGTCAGTGGCAGGAACTGCTGCAACCCCACCCGGAACAGAGAATCAGGCTGTTAGGAGTGCAGCACCCAGCGCCCGGTCCTTGGTGGGCCCCAACCTGTCAGATGTAGCCCCTGGAGCAGAAGGCAACAGGCCACCAGCCTCAGCAGTGACGTCACTGGCAAGCCCAACAGCCTGAAAGCGTGCTGAGAAGAGCTGGAGTACTACGTTGGTGATGACACAGCTGACGTCATGCGACTGCTAGAATGACCTGCAGATCCCAACGCTCTGGCTTTTATCGTCGTCTTCGACTGGCGCCACCTGGTGTCTGTGTTCGTGCCCAATGTGCCGATGACCTCAGAAGAGACTTATTACACCAGCTACATTGTGGATATGCTCACCGACTGCGCTGTCATCTTTATTGCCAGTTTCTTATGCTTCTGTTGCGGAGCCCTTTGCTTCGCCATTTTGTTTTTCTGACGTCTACACTGCTAGCAGCAGGTAGTATTTCATAGATGTTCACTCACAAGTGTATAGAAATAGTAACGATGTACCATACCAAATGTCAATAACAAAGTTTTTGACAGTGTACACTATATGGTAAACTCGTTACAAATTACTAGATTCCCTTTTCAGGTTGGAAGTCTTTATCTATTTCTGAATTGTTACATTCAGTTCTTCCAATGAACTTACCTAATTCCAAGGAACATTCGTATCGATACAATTAGTTGAGAGAAACATTTTACAATTTGGAAATGATATGATGAAATAGATGATATGTAATCATGCAATTAAGTCCAAAGTAATGATAGTCATTCATCATTAAGTAAGGGCCTAGAATTTAGGGTCACTCGCTAGTCCGGATATCTAGCCCCCGTATGGTGGAGAGCAGCAGGCAGCTTATATACAGCCCATGTCCTCACTGAGCATGTGCAAGAACCTTGCTGGTTCCCCACGGGGTATTCTCAGTAAGCTTGGTCCCTAGCAGACCAGCTGGTCCCACTAGTTTCTCTGCCTACCTCTACAGAACCAACCCTCACTCAACCTGAGAACACGGTGTCATGAATAGCAAGCAGCTGGTGACCTTACAAGCAGCGGGAAAACAAGCCGCTTAGACCTGTCTGACAGCTTGCTCGGCTCTGCTGGCCCGGCTATACTGCACCGTAGTGGGGGTTTATATTCCGTTCCTTAATTAGTCCTTTAGGTAGCTAACTCATTATCTTAGTTGTCTCCTAGGTTATGTCAGGCTTTCAGGTAGAACTACTTGATTGGCATGGTCACCAAGACCTGGGCCCTGTTTTTCAGTCACGACAATCGTTATGGGCGACGTGTTTTTGCCGTCAGTGTTCGATAGACACGACACTTTAGTGAATAGGCGATATGTCGTGAGTCTAAGAGGTGTAGGGCAGCCAAACGTGTTTTTCAGTCACGACAATCGTGGGGTCACGTGATTGAAAATGTCGCCCAAATTGTCGTTGGTTCATGACACCTATGGACATGTCGTACAGAATGCGCAACTTCACTTCCCGTTGGAGTTAAGCAATGAAATTTTAACACGAGTAAGATATACATATAACCTATAATTGTACCAAATATGAAGAAAATCTGCCACACCGTTATGAAGATATCGTTATGAAGATATCGTCATTATGAATTTCGTCATAGCAATCGTCTGCTCTGGTGGCCAGTGTATTTTCTCGACGCCTCCGCTAATTTATGCAGCGACCTCAACATACACTGCGGATCGGGAGGTGGGAGGGTGACTGGCCACCAGAGAAGAGATTGCTATGACGAAATTAAGACGCCGCTAACTTCAGAACGGTGCAGCCGATTTTCTTCATATTTAGTACGATTATAGGTTATATGTATCCCTTACTCGTATAAAAATTCCATGGCTTAATTCCGTCGGGAAGTGGAAAAATCCTCTATATACGCACAGTGATGTGTTATAGAACCTAAGACAGTTCTATACTTGTCGTGAAGGCCGACAGTTTTAGCGGCGATTGTGAGTGGCGCACTACGATCGTGTCTATAGAACAGCGGCCATTTTGTGTCTTCCAGAATGTCATGGAATCGCTGGACGATCGTACGGTATCGTTGGCCGACGATGTCGTTACTGAAAAACAGGGCCCTGGTGACTTCACATAGTGACCTGAGAGGAGCAAGAGCTAAACAACTGCACTTGAAGTGTTGCTGTCGAGGTGGAAGTGCAGCTCGCTATTGGGTATTGGTACCCATTTTGCTGCCGCTTTGATTCAAAGTGCCGCTCGCTATTGGGTATTGGTACCCATTTTGCTGCCGCTTTGATTCAAAGTGCCGCTCGCTGTTGCCGGACCCTCTCTTTGAAATGCGACGTGCCGTTGGCGAGACTTCACTTGACTTTTGAAACAGCTCCCTGAAATGTAGCAGAATTACAATGGCCTTTTCTTAACTCACCGTAGTTGAGTCAACAAAACACTCTATTTGATCCTTTATTGTTACATACACAAACAATTCTTTTGAAATCAAACTGAAATATATGTACTGTATTTCCAATTTTAATTCAACTGCAGTGTCACTGCAATGTGTGAACTTGTCAATGCTTTTGACCTGGGAGCTCTCCGTATTTGCTCTCACTAACCAAATAGTGAGACTTCGTGTTGCAATAGTAGAGCATGGCAACAGCGAGCGGCACCTCGGACCAAAGCGGCACCAACAGCGGTAGTACCCGTTTCAATAGTTAGTGAGGTCTCACTGTTGGTGCCACATGGCTGCCACTGTTCACAAGAGGGTCTACCCTCTCGCACTGATCATAAGAAGAATTTCAAATTACATTTTATCCGATATTATAACATATTTAAGTAAAGAAAAACATGCTCTGAATAATTCCTTATGTACGTATTGACCATATATATGGATTTTTATAATTCTCTAGTGATCCACTACTTTGTGAGAACTATTATGATATTCGAACCAAGAACAAGTCACTGCACTACTCAGTCGATATGCCACTGTGCCGCTCGACCCAAGGCTTTCACTTCCATGTCTTTCAACCGAGAGCTATTGTGGCAGGCTCTGTAACTCAGGTAAAAATGCACATAGAAATGTCGAATATAAACTGAAATGTGGGGAAAACATGAGGAATAAAAAAATTATTGGATTATTCATTAGATATAGATTCATAAATGTCTCGTTTGTTATGCTGGCATAGCGACCGGCACCCGAATCTCAACAGCGGCACCACTTCTGAAACGAGACTTTATAACTCCCACTGTTAGTGCCGCTGATTGCTCTCGCTATTGTGGTGGCTATTCCTGTTTACTCCCCATTCTATTGAAACGGGTCCCTGATCTGAGAGAGACCTTATTAACTTGACGCAACACTCTACTGCGGTAAGACCTCCCCTACGATGGACACCGTAATACTAAAGAATTATAAATCCATTTTATGGTGGTATCTAGTAGTGTTTAAATTGAGTAGACCAAGAAAGTACCTTTAACTTATTTTAAGTTTCATGTAACTATAGAAGTGATTTCTATTATGATAATAATGTGTATATTCTTAACAATGATGACTGGAGGTACATTCAGGAGTATCAAACCCTGAAGCTGCACAAACTTTTCCAATTTTTCTCAATTGCACTTAGAACAGAAACAAATGTATATGGCATATGGCCTATGATACATAGGGGCTGCCATGACGCCCCCCCCCCTCCCCCCCGAGTAGGTGTTTTTCACTAACGGGGGTGAAAAAGTAGGTGTTCTCCACTAAAGGCTCTGTTCCATATAGCCGATTTTACTCACGATCTTGTACTGGAGTGGGGCTGGGGTGGGACTTGACTGGTACTGGAGCCTAACTGGTGTGTGTCCGCTGACTCCCGGCTGAAGGTGGTCTGGGCCTAGTCTGTACATAGACTGGTAGTATATTCCATATAGCCGACATGGTCCAGTCACCATCCGCTCCTAAGTGGTAAGGCATCGGGTGAATAGACTGGTGTGCTCATTCACTAGTAGGGATGCGCTTCTACTGCATAACAACCAACGCCCTCCCAACTCCCTCCAGCTTAAGCGGGAGATCCACCAAGCGAAATTAGGGCCGGCCGATGTCCGTGCGGGTGGAATATGGACGTCGGCTGCTCCCGCCTCTGATCGGCTCAAGCCGGTTGAAACAATCGCCTTGGTGGATCAGCAAATCATATCCACTCGGCTATGGCCGGCCACACCCGCCTGTGGCCGGCCCTCATCGCCTCTACCGCACCATCGTCGTCCGTAGCCGTGTGGCCCCCGTGTGGGAGCCGGCCGGGCGTCGCCTCTAGCCGGCCGGCCCAAAATGAAAATTATTTGCTGGTCCACTGACCCAGCCGTGTAGAGTCGGCTAGAAATTCCCTATCCGATGCTAGCCGACCCTAGCTGACGCAAAACTGATTTATTTGCTTTTTAAAGGTGGCCGGACGGACGATGTCGATGCATTTGAAGAGTACGACACCCGCCCGCGGGCTCTGCCGGGAGTTGCGGCGAGGGAACGCCGCCAACATAGCGCGAGCCATACCGGCGATACCCGAAGCCGCGAACGGACATCGAAAATTCCGACACTATCGTCAGAATTTTAGCACCATAGCGTGCCATACACACTCATAACATTAATCCTTTTCTTTATTTACCTTCATTGTTCGATTTAACGTGTATTTCCGAGGTTATTTGATGTTTTCTGACCGTTCCCGTACAAATTCCGGCACGCCGACACACCGCTTCGCTCGATACGCGGGTTTCACGGGTTCAGAGTGTCGAAGTGTATCGCCGCACGCGGCGCTGCCTATCGGGGAACTCGATTACTACGTAAAATACCATGCACGCCGCCTATCGGATCAATGTAGAACTCGGCTGGCCCGTCCCTGCGAGCGCCGTGTGGACATCGGCCGGCTGGAAATAAGTATTTTGGTGGACCAGCACGGAGAATTTAGAGAATTCGTGACGGCCGAACAGCCGGCCTAGCCGATTATAGCATAAATGGCCGTCGTCCAAAGCCGGCTGGACGTCGCCTCTGCAGTTCTTGGTGGATCTAAGCCTTTATGCTCACAACCTTCCACCCGATGTAGGTCATACCCTACTCCAGTCACACCCCCGATGCAGTCGATTCCTTAAAATAGACCTGACTGAGCTCTTTGTTGCCTTGATGTTTCCCGGGCATCGGGACATTTCCCCGCGCATCTCCCGTCCCAGGACAAGTAGACTTGCAGTCAGTCAGAAAGGGTCAGAGAGGGTTACTCATTGTGTACCTAAGTATGTGTCATTTATACTGCCTCTCCACCATACTGCCCTTCCACAATACTGCCCCTCTATCATACTGCCCCTCCACCATACTGCCCCTCTCCCATACTGCCCCTCTCCCATACTGCCCCTCTACTATACTGTCCCTCCGCCATACTGCCCCTCTACTATATTGCCCCTCCACCATACTGCTCCTCCACCATGCTGGCCCTCCACCATACTGCCCCTCCACCAAGCTGCCCCTCTACCATACTTTCTCTCAACCATACTGCCCCTCTACCATACCTTCCTTTAACCATACTGCCCCTCCAACATGCTGCCCCTCCACTATACTGCCCCTTTCCCACACTGCCCCTCCACCATACTGCCCCTCTACTACACTGCCCCTCCACCATACTGGCCCTCTCCCATACTGCCCCTCTTCTACACTGCCCCTCTACTACACTGCCCCTCCACCATACTGCCCCTCCACCATACTGTCCCTCCACCATACTGCCCCTCTCCAATACTGCCCCTCTACTACCCTGCCCCTCCACCATACTGTGCCTCAACCATACTGCCTCTTTCCCACACTGTCCCTCCACCATACTGCCCCTCTACTATACTGTCCCTCCGCCATACTGCCCCTCTACTATATTGCCCCTCCACCATACTGCTCCTCCACCATGCTGCCCCTCCACCATACTGCCCCTCCACCAAGCTGCCCCTCTACCATACTTTCTCTCAACCATACTGCCCCACTACCATACCTTCCTTTAACCATACTGCCCCTCCAACATGCTGCCCCTCCACTATACTGCCCCTTTCCCACACTACCCCTCCACCATACTGCCCCTCTACTACACTGCCCCTCCACCATACTGGCCCTCTCCCATACTGCCCCTCTTCTACACTGCCCCTCTACTACACTGCCCCTCCACCATACTGCCCCTCCACCATACTGCCCCTCAACCATACTGCCCCTCCACCATACTGTCCCTCCACCATACTGCCCCTCTCCAATACTGCCCCTCTACTACCCTGCCTCCCACCATACTGTGCCTCCACCATACTGCCTCTTTCCCACACTGTCCCTCCACCAAACTGCCCCTCGACTATACTGTCCCTCCACCATACTGCCTCTCCACCATACTGCCCTTCTTCTACACTGCCCCTCCACAATACTGCCCCTCTATCATACTGCCCCTCCACCATGCTGCCCCTCCACCATGCTGCCCCTCTCCCATACTGCCCCTCTACTATACTGCCCCTCCACCATACTGCCCCTCCACCATACTGTCCCTCTGCCATACTGCCCCTCTACTATATTGCCCCTCCACCATACTGCCCCTCCACCATGCTGCCCCTCCACCATACTGCCCCTCCACCAAGCTATGGGAGAGGGGCAGTATGGTGGAGGGGCAGTATAGTGGAGAGGCAGTGTAGTACTTAGAGGGGCAATATGGGAAAGGGGCAGTATTTATATAGAACGTCCTGACCATGCTGTACAAGTCACAGAACGAGATGACAATTTACGGTTTGTACGGAACGAGGCGTACAAACCATAAATTGTCGTCAAATTTGGGGAAAGGGGCAGTATTGTGTAGGGGCAGTATGGGAGAGGGGCAGTATGGTGGAGGGGCAGTATAGTGGAGGAGCAGCCTAGTAGAGGGGCAGTATGGGAAAGGGGCAGTATGGTGGAGGGACAGTATGGTTGAGGGGCAGTATGGTGGAGGGACAGTATGGTGGAGGGGCAGTATGATAGAGGGGCAGTATGGTGGAGGGGCAGTATGATGGAGGGGCAGCATGGTGGAGGGGCAGCATGGTGGAGGGGCAGTATGGTGGAGGGGCAGCATGGTGTCCAGAGGGGCAGTATGGTGAAGGGGCAGCATGGCCTCCAGAGGGGCAGTATAGTGGAGGGGCAATATAGTAGAGAGGCAGTATGATAGAGGGGCAGTATTGTGGAGGGGCAGTGTAGTAGAAGGGCAGTATGGTGGAGAGGCAGTATGGTGGAGGGACAGTATAATTGAGGGTCAGTATGGTGGAGGGGCAGTGTGGGAAAGAGGCAGTATGGATGAGGGACTGCACAGACCCTTTCCTAGTGACACAGACAAAACACAATAGATGAAGGGACTTTTGCAAGACTACTTATCTAGGGTTGTTTTCCCGCGCTCAACGCGGGGTCAGGGGTCACGTATCGAGCCCCTCACCACCCTACATATGGTGTTGAGTAACCGGTCTATATATAACCCAGCGGTGTGAGCAAGTACAGATACACCAAACAGGATGAACTGTCTTGTTTATTGATTAAAAGAAATTTTTAAAAAGAGATTGACACAACTTAGAGGGTACTGGTAAATCAGTGCTGGCGTTTATGTACTGGTGAGTGAGTACTGGTGAGTGAGGACTGGTGAGTGAGGACTGGTGAGTGGGGCCTGGTGAGTGAGGACTGGTGAGTGAGGACTGGTGAGTGAGGACTGGTGAGTGAGGACTGGTGAGTGGGGCCTGGTGAGTGAGGACTGGTGAGTGAGGACTGGTGAGTGAGGACTGGTGAGTGAAGACTGGTGAGTGAGGACTGGTGAGTGAGTACTGGTGATCGGGGCCTGGTGAGTGAGGACTGGTGAGTGAGGACTGGTGAGTGAGTACTGGTGATCGGGGCCTGGTGAGTGAGGACTGGTGAGTGAGGACTGGTGAGTGAGGACTGGTGAGTGGGGCCTGGTGAGTGAGGACTGGTGAGTGAGGACTGGTAAGTGAGGACTGGTGAGTGAGTACTGGTGAGTGAGTACTGGTCAGTGGGGCCTGGTGAGTGAGGACTGGTGAGTGAGTACTGGTGAGTGAGGACTGGTGAGTGAGTACTGGTGATCGGGGCCTGGTGAGTGAGGACTGGTGAGTGAGGACTGGTGAGTGGGGCCTGGTGAGTGAGGACTGGTGAGTGAGTACTGGTCAGTGGGGCCTGGTGAGTGAGGACTGGTGAGTGAGGACTGGTGAGTGAGGACTGGTGAGTGGGGCCTGGTGAGTGAGGACTGGTGAGTGAGGACTGGTGAGTGAGGACTAGTGAGTGAGGACTGGTGAGTGAGTACTGGTGAGTGAGTACTGGTGAGTGAGTACTGGTTAGTTGGGCCTGGTGAGTGGGGCCTGGTGAGTGAGGACTGGTGAGTGAGGACTGCAGCTGGTTGGCCAGGCCAGGAAATATCTGTTTTTCCAGACTTACACTGGAGTACATCTGGACTGGGATATACATGTGTCGGTCATTCCGTGGTCGCTACGTGGTGGGGAAAGGAGCTCGGACATTGCAACGCCCCGTGATAAAACATATACATGTGTCGGTGTTGAGGTTGATAGGGTGTTGCGCCATAAGTCGGAGCAATGGATGAGAGGGCCCGATGGCGCGAAAGATATGCCACGCGATGCCCCTCAGTGACACCGGCGATTAAGTCACAACACACCGCACACAGAGGCCAGTACCGCTGCAATCAAAGGGGACGGGGCTGGTCAACATCTGGACCCCCCACCCAGATGGGCCGACGCACTACAGAGACACTACAGTCCCAGGCCCGATATGCTACAGTCCCACCGGGACCTCCTCCATTCTAATAACGTGCATCAGATGTGGGTCAGACACACACCAGTCGGCTAAAAATAAAATTAGGATGTAGTGAGTTGTGGGTTAGTTGTGGGTCAATTCGGCTATATGGAACAGAGCCTTTAGGGAGGTGTGAAAGAAATGAGTGATAATTGGGAAGTGTCATTGCTCTAGCCTTGCTAACATATGTATATAAAGTGTTCTATGTGAAAAACATCATGTCCCGTGTTTACTCATTATGTCATCCTGCTCTGGGATGGGTGTAGAGAGCCAAGGGAACCATAATAAAATATTGAAAGGCAGTTGAATTTCGTAAGAACAAAGAGCCAGAATACAAGATATTCTCTGGCTTTAAAGGCTTCATTTCATTGATAGATGAGGCTAACAGGTTAATCTTTGGCCAACTAGATGCATACCAATATGTGAGAATTTATAACAAAACTGATATCATGAATTTTAAAAGAAAAAGGGAACCGTGGGTAACGGATGAGACACTTTCTCTGTTAGACAAAAGGGAGTGTTGCTTGAAATAATTTAAAGCAACTCAAAATGAGAAGTACTTAATTGAAGCAAGAAGGCTATCGAAGCAGATTAAGCATAATTTGAAAGTTTCTAAAAACATCTACTGTAGAACCTTTCTTGAAGAAACTAAGCATAAGCCGAGAGACTTCTGGAGACAGATTAAAACTAAGATGGATGGGGAAAGCAATAATGCTCCTTGTATAATTTATGATGAGAGTACAGGTCAACAAGTGAAAGTGGAGGACACAGCGAACTATATTAATAATTTTTTTACAAAAATTGGAGGATCTGATAGATAAGTTAGGAAAATTACCAGTAAACGGCAGTAATGTGGATTTTATCCCTAATGGTGATGGTGTTATGAGGTTGTTGTTACAAATATCGTAATATAAATCGTCTGGTATACCGAATGTATCAAGCATGGTGCTTAAACACTGTCTTATCATATTATTGGAGGAATTCACATTTATATTAAAAACTTCATTTATGAATGGAATTATACCTATGGTATGGAAAGAAAGTACAATAACCCCCTTGCCTAAGGGTGGGGATCTGCATAAAATAACAAATTAGAGACCAATATCAATTTTGCCCATGCCTGTAAAAGTTCAAGAGAAAATTATGCACAAGTTTATTTATGATTGGTTAATTGAAAATGACTACTTAACTCCCTTCCAATATGGATTTTGACCCAATATGGGTACTGAGGATGCGGTCTTCAATTTGTTAGGGGATCTTTACACACAGCGGGATGATGGGCAGGTTACGGCAGCCTGTTTCGTAGACATACGAAAGACTTTTGATTCTGTTTCGCATAGTCTGTTGTTGGTTAAATTAGAACGTCTAGTGGGACTACCAGAGAATATTATGTGGTGGTAAACGGATTATTTAAATGAAAGAAAACAAAAGGTGTATGTGAATGGTATAACTTCAGAATTTAGAGGGGTGGATATGGGGGTCCCACAAGGATCTGTTTTAGGGCCTTTGCTTTTTATCATTTTTATTAATGATATGTATGAGGATTTAGTAGGGGTGAGATTTATACAATATGCAGATGACTTAATAATAAACAGTAATAATAAAAACCCAGATCGAAAAAATCTTTAACTGGACTGATATTAATGGCTTGAAGCTAAATACTGAAAAAAACATGACATGTTGGTTCCTTGCACCAAATAAAAGAAAATTTGTTCCCGATTTGTCTATTGTCTGTAATGGAGAGATGCCATGCAATAAAAAGAGTCATAATTACCTTGGGGTTATATTAGATGAGGGTTTAACATTCACTACACATATAGGGAAAGCACTAAAATCTGTGAATAATAAGCCATATACATTACGAAAAATCAGAGGCTCGATAACGAGGGAGGTAGCAAAACGTATTTATTGTACTACAATTAGGCCATTAATGGAGTATTGCGGTTTTTTATTAGACAGGGCTAACAAGGGTGACCTAGAATTACTACAAAAAGCGCAAAATAGGGCACTCTTTTTTGGGTGGAAATTGTCAACGAAAGAGTATAGCATCTCTTCATACGGAATATGGTGCTGAATACCTTGATGTACAGAGGAACAATCAATTGCTGAAAAAAATGTATAAACTTTCAAAAAATGGGGATATATTGTTGACAATGTCAGGAACACGAGAAGTATCAATAAGGTTAAATTTAAGATGAAGAAGCATAAAACAAGTAGATATGAAAAAAACCCTTACTGGAGGGGTACACATTTGTGGGATCACCTTTCTTCTGATATGCAGTGTTGTAATACCATGGATGACTTTAAAAGAAAATTGAGGTTATTATATAACTGAAGATAAATACACAAAATTACCATGATTGCGATCTGAGTGGCCGTATTCTCCGCGTAGTTGACGCGTAGTAATACTCAAAGCGATAGCGAGGTGTATTGCGTAGCGTCAACTACAAGGAGAATACAGCCACACAGATCGAAATCATGGTAATGTTGTATTTATTACTCACTTATTTTTAGATTTAAGCAATAAATATGATCGTTAGAAAACTTTTCAACTTAGTTCAGAAGTTATGTTTGGGACTATTTTCATCTCAATGGGACTACTTTCATCTCAAAAATCCGTATTCTCCTAGGAGAATACGGAGCTCTGTATCCTCCTCAGTAGCGATCTGTAAGCTACATAGGCTTAGTATGGAGACTCCGTATCAGGTGGGTAATAAATGTTATATACTGGAACTTTAGTCTGTATGTCTGGCTCAGAGGTAGTCATACTGTAGAAGGAAGTGCTATAACCTGACCTGAAGTGGACAATGAAAGTGAAGGGTATATAGATTATGTTGTTTGTAAAAATCTCGTTACATCCCATTACTCTATTATTTTTTTCATTTTTTCTTTTTGTATGCTGTACTAAATACTGGCTGTTCATTACACTTGTTCGTTGAACCATGATGTATCTCAATTGGAAGAACTCCTTTTGTGGGAGAAATTAAAGTAAAGTGAAATAAAAAAATTTAAAAAAATAGATGTCAACTAAAGATGCTTTGATATGTCCAGTTTCATACCATAGCTTTATGAATTAATAGAGCTATTATAAGTGGGAAATTGCACCTCTTACATTAGACTTAGAGTGGGAATCTTAATATTAAGCACGTTCCTGATATTACATCCATGAAAATATGTTTAATGAAAAACATTATAATGTATTCTACTCTACCATTATATCTGCTTTATGTCTCTTTCAGTGTCATAGTATTATTTCTTTTGTTTACTGAATCTACTATGTGAAGGGCTTTCAGAGACTACATATTATCCATGTTTGGAATCCGAAGATCCAATCTGTATTAATCATTGTTCTGAGGGGCGAGGTATAACAAGTTCTGTTCCATTAATCTTGACAAACAAAATGGCTCATTATGGCTATCTTGGGGCAGACTTAGGACAGATTATTGTGTCTATAAATATATGATGGGTCAATAAACACAAACCATGCATAGAATATAGGTATAATATAGATATGTATGATAGACAAATAATAATAGTAAGTATAGTCTTATATCAAATGCTATACGATTATATCAATTTAGGTGATGATTGGCGAGGTGATTAATTTAGTGCCCATCCCTTCTCATACAGCTTTGCCATATACCCATGGCCCATAAAGGGTTAAATACCTTTAACTTATTTTGATATTTGTTAGCTACATTTATATTCTACATCAACATCTAGGCCATACTGTTGACAACTGCCTCACACATTATTTTTCTTATGCTATAGAACCCTGGGCTTCTTGATTCTGAAACCATTGATAATTTCCAGATAGCTAATGTGATGAAACAAAGCTAAATCTAATGTGAAAGAAAGTTTATACACAGGGTGCTGGCTACTCTTTGTCAAATAAAATACCTGGCAGTTATCTTTTTAATAACACAGTAGATAGTGCTGCATATGATAAATATAAGTAATGCCTCATTAGTATCAAAATTCTATATCCAAGTTTTTAACAATAGGCTTTAACCACAGTATGATATCTACTATGAGAGTCCTATCAAGGAGACATACAACTGGTACACCTGTATTAGCAAAGACATATCTATGTATGTCAAGTCAATAGCTACATTCTTCCTTGGTTCATAAATCAACACTGATAGCTGGGGAAGGTTGCATCTTGTACTGCTCAGGTTGACCTTTGGGTTAGGTTCCTATTCGTCTGATGTCCTGAAAGCCAAGTTCGTTGATCCCTCATTTAGTGAGAGTGGGGCCTGCTTACATCCAGGTTCACAGCATTGTTGCCTTGGTGATGAGTAAGACTTCAGAGCCAGCTCAGTGAATTGGCTGAGTACATCGGCTCCTAGCTGAACCACCTTCTGGTAGAACATTCCCTCACTGTTCTGTAGAAGTTTGTATGGATGGTCAAACTCAACCAGGTGTCCATCATCTAGCACCTAGGAATGGGACAGGATTTAATTCATAGCTTTGTAGATTTGAGGGTGACGATGATTAGTTCAAATAATAACAAAAGGAGAGCATCATATGGACAAAGTAGGTATGAGAGATAACCATTGACTCTAAATTTTTTCATTTGCTATATCATATAAATCTTGAAATGATGTAATACAAAATGGCACTTACCATTATCTTGTCATATGTGATGATGGTGTTTATGCGATGTGCAATTGTCAGCACTGTGGAATTGGAGAACTCAGTCTGCAGTGTAGCTTGAATAATTTTGTCAGTTCTGAAATCAAGGATATGATAATCAAAAAGGAGGAGGCCCGAATCACCAGGAAGGACTGAGAGACGGCCTCACTCATTGGGGGTCTTCCACTGCCTCCACATCTCCGCCTTCTCAGGGAGAAAAGTTCTTTCTTTTTTCCATTTTTCAATTATGAATAATAAATGCCTAAATCCCCTTACAGTCAACTCTCAATCATTATTTGATTACTATGTAGGCATCTGTTTATATTATATTCATAATATATCATGTCTACATGTCTTTATAAGAGATATAAAAGATATAGTAGCAACTTGTATGCCAAACAGTCAACTATATATTCCTTTTAACCCATTTGAACTAGGTGACTCCTTGAGGCATCAAGTAGCACTGGCCGGAAAATACCCTAAGGCATCAACTGAGGATGGCCAGTTGATGTCTTAAGGCATGATTTCTGAAGATATATTTTATGATAAAATGGAAAAAAGTGGTCAATAAAGATTAAATTTCTCATCATATTTCAGAATTTCAAGAAAACTAAAAAAATTATATCAAGGACAGTGTGTCATATCATATTATGAAATATTATAATTATTACAATCGGCCTTTAACCTGGTTAACCCAAACACCACCATTTTACATATGAATGTGCCCGGCGTATATAGGTTTGCTTTTGTATATACAAGGTTTTCCTATTCCCCATGTTTATACGCCTCATCTGTAGGCATATATAAGCATCCATGTTGCGATCTTACATACGTCATATATATGCCTGAATCTGTTGTATTTACGCTACTATCAAATAGTTCTGATCACAGTCCCCTGGGAACACCACTGTACAATATTTAGACTATATAAGTCCTTGGTATTTGGAAAATCCAATGTTATATTATCAATTTTTATTAGAAATATGTTCTAAAACCCTATTTATTATCTTTTCATTAAATACTTATGATAAACCCAGCCTCCTTTGGTTTTTTAAACGTTTTTTAGATAGATTTTACTTTCTAAACACCCCTCTTCCGAAGTCATACTTTAGGTACTGAATATAAACCATAAGGTCTGACCAAATACCAACATAGAAGTCCTCTACTACTACTAACATAGATTGACGAGCAGCGGGCGCTGACGGGAGGTGGTGATCGCTAATGGAAGGCTCTAAAGAAACCACCATGGCATAGCAGCAGGGGGCAGCAGGGGTTTCAGTGTTTGTGTGGGGCAGCCGGGCAACAGGGCTTCACTGAGAGTCTAGGGAGAGACACTCCCAACACAAAGGGGCGGGAGCAAACCCTTTTTATTTTCTATCAGAACATATATATGCCCAGTGTATACATGTTGTGCAGAGGATATTTCCTCTCATATAAGCCTGGTGTGAAATACAGCCAAGACGCGTCCACATTTAAAAGGTAACAGTCTTGTATATGCCTCATACGCTGGTGTGAAATCCGGGCATATACATATGAAAACAACTCAATATTCAGCCGATACATGCACTTCTGCAATGGCATATTTAGGAATAAACTGGTGGTCTTCACACAGTGCACCAGTAAATGGGTTATGATAACACTGTGTTCTGTGCCAACCTGTTGTCTACATTTGCTGTTGCCTCATCTACGATGATAATCTTGTTCTTCCTCATCAGAGCACGAGCCATACAGAGAAGCTGCTTCTCGCCAACACTGAAGTTATCACCAGCCTCTCCAACCTCAGCAGACAGACCTCCAGCAAGACTTGAGACCTTCTCTCGAAGCGCTACCTGAAGACACAAACATTTCTTCGTTCTCCATCTCGATATGATAATTATACTGATAGAGTATTACATCCTATCACAGTCTCAATATACATAGAAAGAGGTGAACATATAGAATAACCTATACCTATGTGTATGTTAATTCAGGTGAGGGGTTACATGATATATGCATGTCTTTGTAAAATTTGTTATTTTCATAAGAAATCCAATTTTAACGAATCATGAGTTCACCCAGGGACTATCTTTTTAACATAATAAATACATAAGCAATGCACATGGTGGCCATCAGTCGGTGTGAAAACAATACATTTCACAATGATTGCTCTTCAAATGGTTCTCCATAAGCGCCCATCCAAATATATAAGTGTATATAGGTGCGATGTCTTTTTAAAATTTGTGACTTTAAGAAAGTTTGGCCTAGGACATCTTGGGCTTCACTTTAGTGATAGAATTTCTCTGACCAGAGCAACTTGATCAAGCACCAATTTGAAAAAAAGAAAAGCTCTTCACATAAAAATGAATGAACCAACCAATTATATGCGTATGCCATCACAAAGACCATACATAGAAGATTAATTTGATATATGATATGCCATAGTTTTATAGATGTGAATTACCAGCATCTTGAACAACTGAATTTATCAATTCTCTGGAGACTTCAGGTTCTATTAGATGACAGCACCATAATCAGGTTACATTGTCTAAACCCTCTGTAGAAAAAAAGTAGAATAGAATTGATCCTCATGTTATTCAGGATGATGTGACCATGTGCACAGCAATGATTTGTCATGACGTCTAGCGAGAGTTGATCATTAATAGATCTTCCTATCTCATCAAATATTGATTATACACAAATTCTGATTACTGCATTGGATTTGTGGCCCCCAAAAACCCTAACCTGAAGATGTCACACTAAAAGATATGATAATGAATAGCTGAGTTGCTATTTCACATAGGTTTCACAGCTGATGTCGGCAGCCATTTTGGATTTCAAGATCGTTGACAGATAGGCTGATATGTTCTAGATATAAAAGTAATAGCATACTTGATGGATATTTTACTGTCCACTACAGAAAAAGTGCAGTTACTATTAACTTTGCCAGCCACATTGAATTTGTCTAATTGTACATATGAAATTCAATTTGTCATTCACGTAGCTAAATGCATCTTCTAATCATTGAAATTTTGTGAATCATGTAGCACAGGGGAATTTACCAGGAGAAGTTTCTTGCAATTCTGTACCCTCCCTAATCCAGTCTGGGGCATTTGTCAGCAATAATGCCATATAAGAATTGCTTGAAATTTTGAGTCAAATATGTTTGATATTTCCCCTTGCAATTATGGAGTGTCTCATGGACAAATAAAACATGGAGATTTACCTGGTTTAATGCTGACCAGAGCTTCTCATCTTCAAATTCTCGAAAAGGGTCTAGATTCATTCTGAGTGACCCCGTAAAAAGCACTGGATCCTGTAAAATAATGTAAACACCATACAGATGTAGTGGGACGGGAATCCAGCAGTGTTCGTTTGTTTCACGGAAGGTGGCACGATATGCCGATCCTTACTGTGCAGTGATTCCGGACAACGCCGCACACGAGAGTGGCGCGGTGGAGACCGGGATTACGTAACGCTTAGTATATATACTCAGCGTTCACAGTAGGTCGACAGGCTGTCCTCGCGCGTCCCTTCTACGGAACGGATCCTTGGGCCCTCACTTTGCAGGCGGGTTCTTGTAACCTTCCTGGTGGTTAGGCTGATCTTCCGGATTGGCCTATCCAGCGTTACCTAGCACCTATGTGCTAGGGTACTGTACTTGTAGGGAAGATCTTCCAGATCTTTCCGGGAAGTAAGTGATTAATAAACATCCTTGTTTATTAAGTGACGTTGTTGTGTTATGTGTGAATAGGTCTGTGCAAACTAACCGAAAACCGAACCAACCTACGTAAGTGCGTAGGGTGGGATCCTGCCTGGAACTAGCGTTCCGGATTGGGGTCATCCAACCTGCTAGACAGGCGGCGACCACCACACTGGTGCCGTGACCAGGATCCCAGGTTGCTTGCACAACCCGGGATTCTCGGTAAATGCACGGATCTGGAA
The DNA here is from genome assembly GCA_950022655.1 of Alentia gelatinosa. NCBI lineage: Eukaryota > Metazoa > Annelida > Polychaeta > Phyllodocida > Polynoidae > Alentia > Alentia gelatinosa. The sequence continues at coordinate 141,939,314 of OX465580.1, read as the reverse complement.
TAAAAACCAGATCTAAGGCTGAACAGGAGAGTGAAGATGGGGAGGTAACTTCTCAACAAACTCTTCCAGCCCGGAATGATGACAAGTCTCCAAAACCAGAGGGAGGGGGTGAAACCCAGAAGTCTGGCAAGGAGAAATCTCGGAAGAGAACCGCCGCTCAGAATCTGAGTTCGACGGTCCTGAAGAGTTTCAGTCCGGCAGTCGACAGCCGACATGACCCCACAAGGGATCTGGAGGGACTCAGTAAAATTGGGTCTCAGACAGATAGTCCCGGAGAGTCTAGTACTCCCCGGAATAGGTCGGAAAATACCTTAAGGGTATCTTCCGAGGAAGTTCCTGTAGGTTTCCTTGGACCCGAACTCTTAGCCGAGTTTGATAGGGAAAGGGAAGCTAGAGACATGTGTCGGGAACTAGAAGCTCGAAACCGTGAGATCGCCGAGAAGGTAGCCCAAAGGCACCATAACTTGGAAGAACTCTCGGTTCGCGAGATTGAGACTCTAGAAAAAATCGAGCGTTTGGACCAACATGTACAATACATGAAGGACCAAGTTCGACTAGCAGAGACAGAATCATCCCAACGGATGCCTATGTCCCAAGCTGGCTGGAGTAATGTGAGAGATCATCTATATTCCCCACCAGGGAGAGTAGATGATCCAGAGAAGACCCCTAACAGATTCGTATCTGGAACAAAGGGTGTAAAGACTCCTTTGGTTAGCTTCCGGCTACCCTCTGAGTCAAGAATGGGTTCTCCGAGTTCCGAACGTACTAGTAAAGCTATAGCTGAGCTAGGGTTCAACTCGTTCAACCAAGTCCGGGAACAGGATCGGATCTTTAACTTGTCAATGGCGAGAGCTGACAAGGTTCCGATGATGCGCCCAGAGAACGCAGCCAGAAAAAACGCTGTCATTCCAAAACCTTACGGGAAAGGAATGGAGTGGTCATACTGGTTCGCGGGATTTTGTGAGGACATACAATGTAATGGCTGGAATAAGGTCGATGCATTGCCATACCTCAAAAGAGCGTTGCGGGATGGACCCGGGGAAGCTGCACTTCGCGCTTTTCGCCGTTCCGGTGGTACGGAATGGGATGAGTTAGTGGAGGTAGCCTCATACTACTGTGGTCAGTTGGTAACGCTGAACCCCCGTTCCACTTTTTTAAAGAGGATCCAGGGAAAAGAGGAGACAACTCGCGCCTATGGGCTAGCTTTGCAACAAATGTTGTTAGAGGTTTACCCAGGGACGGGATTAGATTCTCCTGCGCTGCATGAAGATCTGCAAACTCAGTTTGTAAAAGGACTTCGAGATGATGACGTGAGAGCGGAAGTCATCTCTAAATGGGAGCCCGGTATGAACTTCATGCAGGTATTGCGAATAGTAGATGCCTATGAACAACGGTGTATACTATTCGGAAAATATGCTAATCCCGGGAAAACTTCTCGGGTTAACATAGTGGGTTCTACTTGGTCACAAGTAGAGGAAGATACCTACGAGTGTCAGGAAGCGGAAATAGAGGATATACTCTCTAATGTCCGCTCGATGGTACTCAGAAGAGGAGGCTTCAATAGACGGGGACGTGGAAGAGGTCGAACCCCTAGCTTTGGAAGGAACAGCGATGTACCTTCTGTGGCAGAGGCAAAACCAATAACCACTGATCCTGAAGGAAATTCCTCAGAGGTTATGAAGTTGTTGACCAAAATCAATGAAAGACTGAATCAGGTGGAGAAAAACCAGCTGGATGTCCGACGTTGTTGGCGGTGCAACAAAATGGGACATATCTCTCCAGATTGTCCAGAAACCCGGAACGTTACTACGGTGGAAACATCTCGTAGTCTGCCTGCATTGATGGTTGCCTCTCAGAGTGAACCGGAAAACAAAGGAGGACTGTAGCGAGTGGCAACACTGCGGTCCGGGAAGGAAAGTGCCAGGAGACACAAACCTGTGAGATGTATAAGGAGGAAAATATTTCCAACTTACCAGAAAAGGGGAAGATACAAAATACAGTCGCAACGATCTGTAGTAAGTATCTTTCACCCGGGCATCCTTGTCTGCAATGGCTTTGTCAACGCGGATGGGATCTTGGAACCTTAGATGGAATCTCACGGTTTATAAGACAACCGTCCCCTTTGGGAGGACGACGTTGGTATGTGCCGGCTAGAATTCAAGGAAGAAAGGTGGATCTATTGTTGGATACTGGTGCTAGTCGCTCTGTGTTAAACAACGGACTCTATCAGTCTCTTGGATTTGCGCAGGAATGTCATGTTCCTGGAGCCTCGGCAAAAGCTGCTAATGGTACTCATATGAGGTGCTATGGTAGTGTGATTATTCCAGTCTCAATAGGTAACACTGAATTCGTATGGGGTCCCATACTCAGTGATATCGAAGAAAGTGGAATATTAGGCGTAGATTTTCTCACCCTCTATGGAGGCTCTGTAGATCTACCCGATGGCACTCTCCGACTCAAATTTCCTGAGTTAATGGAGGTGGAATGTAGTTGTCGACGGATCTCTTCATTGATTTCTGTCCGACAAGATGTGGGCATCCCCCCCCAGCAGATGGTTAATGTCCTGATAGCTGGGGAAGGTGACTTACCACGTGGAGATGCACTTTTCGAGCCAGACCCAGAACTGTTTTCTAAAAAAGGAATACAGGCCTGGGATACCCTGATCGGAAGTGCCAGAGAAGGATCAATTCCTATAAGTAATCATACCTCAGGGTTGATTAAATTAAGGAAGGGTGATACATTGGGCTGGGTAACTCTAGCTCATGTGGATGGCCTAGTGGACTCCAGTCCACAGGGAATCACACCTATTCCTGTTTCCGAAATAACCAGGGAAGATGGACAATCTAAACTGGAAAGGTCGGACTTAATAGGAATTGATTATGAAGAAGTGCGGGTTAGTGCTATCGATACAGGAACGGGATCCCTTCCAGTTCCGAGTCCATTGCACGAAACTCTGGAAACTTTAGTTCAGACGACAGACGCACTAAACAGTGGGGAACGACATGAACTAAGGATTCTTTTGAAAAAGATGGAGTCAATCTTTACTCGACCTGGAGATCCCTTGGGGAGAACGGATCGAGTAGAACACACGATTGACACTGAAGGTCATCAACCTTTCCGCCTTCCTTATCGACGGCTACCTCCGGTAAAACGGGAAGCTTTAGAAGAGGAAGTAGGGAAAATGATGGACCAGAAAGTAATCATCCCCAGTGCAAGTCCTTGGGCTAGTCCAGTGGTAATGGTTACTAAAAAGGATGGTACTTGCCGATTCTGTATTGATTACAGAAAATTGAATGGTATCACCCAGAAGAATGCCTACCCAATACCCAGGATCGATGAGAGTCTCGACTCTCTGGGAGGGAACCAGTGGTTTTGTACTCTGGATCTCCAGTCTGGATATTGGCAGGTAAAGATGAACAGTGGCGATCAGTCTAAAACGGCGTTCACCACTCATCAAGGGCTTTACGAGTTCACAGTAATGCCATTTGGCCTCTGAAACGCTCCTGCAACTTTCGAATCCATGATGGATCAGATGTTGCGGGGTCTACAGTGGAAAAAGTGTTTGGTTTATCTAGACGACATAATCATCTTCGGAAAGAATTATGTTGAATGTTTAGAAAACCTGAGAGAGGTATTTGAGCGTATTCAATCTTATGGGTTGAAACTCAAACCTCAAAAATGTAAGCTGTTTCGCAAATCTGTGGAATACTTAGGACGGATAGTTTCCGGAAATGGAATCCGGGCAGATCCTTCTAAGTTGGAGGTAGTGGCTAATTGGCCACGCCCCCAGAATATAAAAGACATAAGGTCTTTCCTAGGATTTTGTTCGTATTACCGCGACTTTATCCCGGGTTTTTCTGAAATTGCACACCCTATGCAACAGTATGTAGTACTAGATAAGCCAGGGAAGCAAAAAGAGATCCAATGGACTCCGGAAGCTGAACACGCTTTTCTGGGACTAAAAAGAAAGTTTACGGAGACCCCCGTATTGAAATACCCTCTAGCCCAGGGTCGGTTCATTCTCGACACTGACGCTAGTAATGAGAGTATTGGAGCGGCTTTGTCTCAGATACAAGATGGTATAGAAGTTCCAATAGCTTTTGCCAGCAACAGCTTAAGTAAAAGTCAGCGGAACTACTGTACTACTAAGAGGGAACTCTTAGCGGTTGTGGTGTATGTAAGAAAATATCGACACTTCTTAGCAGGTGGAGATTTCATCCTACGTACTGACCATTCTTCTCTCAAATGGCTCTTTAACTTTAAAGACGCCGAGGGAATGATTGGAAGATGGCTGGCAGCTCTCTCCGAATTCGGGTTGACTAACTGCCAGATTGAACACCGGGCTGGAAAGTCACACATTAATGCGGATTGTCTCTCAAGGAGACCAGTGCGGAAATGTGGACGACCAGATTGCCGAGATTGTGGCGAGCATAGAGCAGTCATAGCTACTCTACGTTCCCAGAAAGTGAAGCCGCCATTAAACTATCAGTGGACACTAGAACAGATTAAGGAAAGTCAACAGGCTGACCCGGATTTGTTCCGGTTAACTAAACTGATAGCTAATGGATTCCATAGGCCTACAGGACCCGAGATCTCGCCTGAAAACCGAGAATTTCGGAATCTATGTGGTCAATGGAAAGAGCTAGAGGTCCGTGATGGAGTATTATATCGATGGAGAACCACATTGCAACCACTTAAACGTGCTCTACAACTAGTGGTCCCTCGAGAATTACGATCCGGACTAATGACCCTATGTCATGAACATAGGAGTGCAGCTCATCTAGGACGGAAAAGAACGGTAGCCAGAATAAGGCAACGTTACTACTGGCCTGGAATGGGTGCAGATATTCGAAGATGGATATCTGGATGTTCCATATGTAGCAAAGTCAAACCCGGGGTAGGACTCGGAAAGATGCCGTTACAACAGGAACTGTTTGGTGTCAGGTTTGCCAGAATCGCTCTAGATATCATATCTGGTATCGACGAGTCAGAGGAAGGAAATACCTGTATGATGGTGGTGATGGATTATTACACAAAATATGTGCAGATCTATCCCATGAAAAATCACAAAGCTGCCACGTGTGCGGAAGCTTTAGTAAAAAACTGGATGTTGCCTTTTGGAACTCCGAGCGTACTACATTCCGACCAAGGAAGGGAATTTGAATTCCAGATCTGGAAAGAAATGTGTAGGATACTCGAGATTAAAAAGACACATACGAATCCATATCGTCCCCAATCAGATGGTATGGTAGAGAGATTCAACCGGACATTGATCCAGTGTCTTCGGACCCTGGTAGATGAAAATCGGAAGAATTGGGATGAATTAGCACCATTTATAGCTCACGCATATAATGGGACCATTCATTCAAGCACGGGGTGTTCACCTAATTTACTCGTCTTTGGCGAGGAAATAGTAATGCCCGCGGACATAGTCTATGGGGTTCCTGGAATGTCTACGGATGATCCTTGTTCCATAGGATTTGTCGAAAAACTCAGAGAACGTTTTGTAGAGGGATATTACCTTGCGAGACGAAATCTGACAAAAGCAGCAGAGTGGCAAAAGACTGGACATGACGTCAATCTTAAACCACGTAAGTTCCGAGTAGGAGACCGGGTTGTACGATACCACACTCCGTTGGTAAATGTAAAACTCGCTCCTAACTGGGACGGACCATTCAGAATTGTTCAATTATTGTCAGAAATGACAGTAGTGATAGAAGACGAATGGTCAAGAAGGCGTTATAAATCCCATGTAGCTCGTTTACGACTATGGGAAGGAAAGCGTGAAGGTTCCGACTGTGAAGTTTCACTCTGCTACAAAGCGAGATGTGTCACTGAACACGGGTCCTACTGGGAAACCAGGGAGGTCCCGGGTTCAAAGAGCCGGGAAGCCGGGCGTCAAACCCCCGTCAACACGGCGGAGGCAGACCCCGATAGGGAAGTCCCAGTCAATGGTTACCGGGGTTCCGAGTGGGTGCTCGCCTACACGGCGAAAACCGGGACGTCCGCGGAAGGTGATTCCTACTTACGCTAACCTAAAAAGGGAAGTGTGGGTAGAAGAAAAACCTGACACGGAAAAGTCTAAATTTGCTACAAATCGAGCCGTGTATAATAAACATGGTACGAGATGTAGAATGGAGTCTAAAATCGAAGGCTGTGGTTAACTACAAAGAGTAGTGGTGCCGGGGTTGTCGAAAACACAACGAGAAGTACGAAATGTAGATCGTTGGTAGTCAGTGACATGTCGATTATACATGAATGTTGATCAAATAGTTACCTTAAAATCAGTCGTTATGTGCCGCAGCCCAGACGTTGCTCTAAGGGACCCCGTCGAGGACCCTCTAGAGGCTGCAGAATTGCCGAACGCTCTGAAAGGTCTGATCCATTTACATGGAAATTAGACAAGCCTCCCATACTATCAGCGAGATACACAACGGCGATAAGAATTCCCACACTACAGAGAGCTCGAAAAGGGGTTTCCCCAGGTTCCGGAACCTGTGCTGGGTGATTGAAGGCGTGAACGAATCAAGTCGAGCGTAACGCTGACCTTTGGTTTCTTCACGCATGCGGTGTTGAGACGCTCAAGATGAGCCAGTCTCGACACGGTTGATTGGTTCGCGACAGTGAATCTAGGTCACTTAGGAGTATATAAGACCCTGTTTTTTCAGTAGTCTTCACTCTGTGATCGGAGTGGTGCCTAGCACCACAGGAGTCGGGCGGTAGCAGCATGGCTGACCGTGCCCCGTCTACGGAGGGTGAGCGCGAGCTCCCCTCACCCCTGCCCGGATCCTCAGCTTCGGCTGAGCGGGGGGCAGATCTGGACGATGATGCTTTGCTCATCGGGTCAGATGATGGTGATTTTGACCTGGAAGGGTACGAGTTTGCAGACTCTGTTCTTCTTGGGGAAACCCGAGATGAACGACCCGGAAAGGGAAAAAGTCACACCGGGAAGAAGTCTGAGGCGGCCCCGGCCGCTAAGGGCTCTTCTGGTGCCCGTCCGAAGACGAGCTCAGTGAAAACTGAGGCCTCTGACTCGGATGTGTTTATGGCCGAAGGTTCCGAATCGGAGCGTGATACGCCGAGGCGAGGCCGAGCCCGCCCGCGTCGTCACTCTCCGAGGAAGTCCTCCGAAGAGATGGGTTCCAGGCATGAGGTTTCAACCCAGAGCCTGGAACAAATGTTAGCTGGGATCCCAGATCCCAAAACGCGTGCCATAGTACAGTCAATGTACCAAAATTGGACTCCACCCGGAGTGGAGCTGGCGGAAGCCGGGACCTTTTTGGCCCCGGGTCCGGTAGCAAAACCCGGAAAGTCTGAGGCTGGGACAGAGACGGCTATGGAGACTGATTCGTCAGTTGGGGACGACTCTGTAAAAGGGTCGTCCAGCAAAGGTGAGAAACCGGTGTCAACACCGGCTAAACCCGCGCCGGGGAAGTCTGTCAGTAAGACTGAGGTGTCAAAACCTCGGGAAGCTGACAAGACTGAGCCGCAGCTTTCGAAACAGAACCGGAAGCGACTCCGTCGTGCAGCCCGGAAACGGGCTGAGGCGGAGCTAGAAAGGACAGGAGGTCAGCCGGAATCACATGACTCGGAGAAAGGGAAACCTCAAACCGGGAAGCGTGAGGAGTCGAAGGGGGCTGAGTCGAAAGGCTCGGACAAACCCGCGGCGCAGGCTGGACCTAGTGTGGCTGACTCTATACCGAGTACCTCAACAGGTGCCACGGGTGGCGGAGAGGTCAAGTGTTGGGGAACGGAGATGGACAAGGCTAAACCCCTGGTCCCATCCAACCCCGACAATGATGACGGTGATTTCCAACCTGGCGTAAAGCGGGCTGGGAAGAGAACGGTAGCTAGACAGATACCCGCCTCTTTGCTGGGCAAGACTTACACTTGCCTAGAAGATCTCCGTCATGGAAACCGACATTACATCCCCGATGGTGTCGGTTTAGATGGAACCTCAGATGATGAGGAGTGGCTAGTTGACGAGGGTTCTCCCAACGCCTGGTACATAGACCGGGTGAAAGGAGTTTCCCGAGTTAGCCGGCTGAAGTACGAGGAGCAGGTCAAAGACCGGATCGCGTACGCATGGCACAAGTTTTGGAACGGCAATCATTGTGTCTTCTTGAGTTGCCATGGGAGGGACAAGAAATTGTCACCGACCTACGCGACTGAAGGTCGTTACACTAGGCACCTCGTAGAGGTACACTTAGCCGAACGACCATGGCTACAGTGCCTTGGCAAGAAGGGTGGTTCTTGTCAGGCTGGGTGTGCCAGTTCCAGGCGTTCGTGTCTAGTCAGACACATTGCCCGGGAACACCGGACTGCTGGTGCTGCTGCTCGGGAACGGGTCATGAATCTGTGGCAGAGATTCGTTGACTTAGGTTCCGAGACACAGAGAGGCAAACCGGAACCCGAGACTTGTGTGACAGACGGTCGACTGTTTAAGATCGGATGGAAGAAGAATCCTGGCTGGTTCGGGAGTCTGATGCTATCCGCGTCAAAACATCGACAAATGTCAAAAGAGTCGAGGAAGAAACGGTCCCTTAGCTGGGAACCGTCTCAAAAGTCCTCGAAGGCTAAACGACGGGTCAAGAAGCTGTCATCGTCCTTGTCCAGCGAGACTGACACTTCTGAGCGATCCAGTCGGAAGCCCAGGAAGAAATTGGCTCCGGGTAAGCACACCATCGCTGACGTGGTGGAAGCTGCTTACCAGGTAGGGCCAAAGTTGTCTGGGGGATTGAAAGTCCTCTCAGACCTGAGTGAAGGAAACGTTCCAACAGCTTCAAAAGCCCGCGGACCCGTAGAAAAACCAGCTAGGACTCGTCCTAGCTCAAGTCTCTCGGGAGTTTCCCCGCTCAACAGAGGTGTTACACAAGCACCCGGGAAAGTTGAGGAAGAAGAGGCCTTTCCGGCACTCCCTCCACCAGCCAACCCGGTTGTTGAGGTAAAGAAGAAACCAACGACACAACCACCCGTTGCGTCGAAGGTGACTTCCTCTCCCTGTGCGATGTCGGTTGAATACGTCCAACGGGCGGATCAGCTAGAGTCGCATATAGGTGGCACCTTGGAGGGCCGTGTCCGAACGGGCGCGCAGTCTCTCCATGAAGGCCTCGTTAAGGAGCTAGTGAACCTAGCCCGATTCGAGGTAAGAGAAGCCACGAAAGGCCTGGCTAAACAATACGCGTTGGACTTAGAGGACGCGCGTATTGCAAAAACCACGGCCCAGTCGAGGTTTGCCCGGGCGGAAGCCCAGACCCATCGCCAAGATGAACGTTGTCTTCGGCACTTGGGTATGTCGCTCTATGACATCGGTGACGACCCGCAAGCCCTTGAGGAAGCGTGGTTGGCCCGTCAAAGGAGCCGGGGAAGATTTCTTCAGTTCACTACGGAAGAATCAAACTCGACACGTCAGCAACTCGCTGGCATGTTGGGATGGTTACCCGTGGAAGAAACTTCCCACCAGGACACTACATCCATAGCGGCTCAGCCCATGGATGTCAGTGTAGATACTCCGCTGTCAGGACCCGGTCAGACCCCACAGGATCAGACTGAAGTCCTACAGCCGAGGAGGCCTCCCGCCGTGACACGGGCTGAAAAATCAGCAAAGCCTTCCAGGGCTAAGCCGGTAGATCAGCCCGAGGAACCAAGTGGGGCACTGGGGGTGAATGCCAACATCATCCCATTGGAGTCTGGAATCTTTTTAGATACCGGACCAACCTCTCTACAGCAGTTGATGTCTCAGTTGCAGCCTACGTCTGCGCTGAGTCCACTGCGACCAGAGAGGACCGCCCTGGCAACGTCGGTTCCACCAACGGCTAGCGCACCAAGCCAGTCAGACCTTCTCGACCTCAGGATATCCTCCGATGAGGATATTTAGGGGTTGACAATGACCAACTCGGCTGGTGCCTAACAAGCCGGGAAGACGCCGTCTAAACTCGGAACCGGCAGAGCCAACAACTCTCCTGGATCCGAAGTCAGACGGGTATGGGAAGTCCTGGGGAGGAAAAATTTTTTCCGACCTAGCTACTTCCAGAATGTGGCCTCCTAGCCAGAATTCTGCACTTTCTCGGCGAACCGCAAGGATCGCTGGGAGGAGTAGAGGGAAAGTTAGGAGTAACCAATAATAAGCGATCCTGGGTTGGGGCTGGGGAAAGTCAGTAAAATGACTTCCCTAAGGCACAACCCTGGTTTCAGACAGCTGAAGGTTCTCTCGATGGTCAGGCCCGTAATAGGCCCCCATCACGAAAACCTCCGGCCTGTGGTGTGGTACCAGGTAAGGAAGATTGTGCCTTTCGGGTATAGATCTGACTTACCAGGTCTGTGTCGGAACTGAGTTCATCGACTCGATAGTGAGATAGTAGGCGTAACCCCTGATCTGATGGATTAGGCCGGCTATTTCTCCCTTGGGTCGGTGATCGTAAGTTCTGAATCCGGCTTAGAATTGGGGCCTTAATTGGTACTCGATTCGAGCTGAGAAAAAAAATATGCCAGTATAGCTGGAGTCAAAATGAAAGAACACTGATACCACACACTCTTACCAGGTGGATGGAGAATTGTTTTGCCTTTTTGGCCGTTATTTCCGTAATCGGAAACTTTCAACTCGGAAGGTGTTTAGCGAGGCTAACCCTTCTCTACATATGGATGTCTTCCAACTTGAAGAACAGTGGGAAGCCCAGCACCCGTCGGCATCGGGCTGAATGTAGTAGGTCTGCTACGCCGATGGGCCAGCTGGGCTCGATACTTTAAGATGAGAAAGAGAACGACACTTCACTCGCCGGGAGCTAACAGAGGACTTCAACAAGATCCGGAACAGCTGGAGGCAGAGTGCTCGACAGGCCGGGCTGACCACCTGTAGGTCCGCGACTGTCGAGTCTTCCCTGCCCAACGCTCAAGAACCCGCTCCCCGGCTCAAGATGGGTGAATATCACATTTATTCAAGGTGCTAGCGAGGCTAGTCCTTCATTCTTCAAATGTCGTTTCCTCTTTCCTAAATGTCATATCTTCCATATTTTTAATAATTTCTCCATCTTACAATTCCACCTTTTTCACTTATACGTTGGTATCAGTGAATTCTTGTGAACACCAGGAAGCTAGAGAGTAGACCAAGAACTGCTGGATATATGTTGTAATTTTTAATTGGGTAGTCCCTTAGCAGCAAAATGGCTGCCTTGGTTCCCCCCTTAGTAAAAACTGGGAGGGGTAATGTAGTGGGACGGGAATCCAGCAGTGTTTGTTTGTTTCACGGAAGGTGGCGCGATATGCCGATCCTTACTGTGCAGTGATTCCGGACAACGCCGCACACGAGAGTGGCGCGGTGGAGACCGGGATTACGTAACGCTTAGTATATATACTCAGCGTTCACAGTAGGTCGACAGGCTGTCCTCGCGCGTCCCTTCTACGGAACGGATCCTTGGGCCCTCACTTTGCAGGCGGGTTCTTGTAACCTTCCTGGTGGTTAGGCTGATCTTCCGGATTGGCCTATCCAGCGTTACCTAGCACCTATGTGCTAGGGTACTGTACTTGTAGGGAAGATCTTCCAGATCTTTCCGGGAAGTAAGTGATTAATAAACATCCTTGTTTATTAAGTGACGTTGTTTTGTTATGTGTGAATAGGTCTGTGCAAACTAACCGAAAACCGAACCAACCTACGTAAGTGCGTAGGGTGGGATCCTGCCTGGAACTAGCGTTCCGGATTGGGGTCATCCAACCTGCTAGACAGGCGGCGACCAACACACAGACAAAGAAATAAATATTGCATTGAACATGTGTCCAAGGAAATTAGACCACCTTTGAAGGGGGAAAAAAGGTTTCAAGGAAAAATGGTGAAATTGGCATAAATCCGGGACCCGATTTTGCATATGGGGAGAAGTGTTTTTCCAAATCTTTTAGGAGTAAGTTATCTTGAGAACCTATCAAATATTCAGACCATATTGTACAAAGATAGCTTACCTGAGGTATGATAGAAATATTTCTTCTCAAGTCATTCAGGCCAATTTTTGCATTTTCTATTCCATCAATGATGATGTTCCCAGTGGGTTCAACCATCCTTAACAGACTGACAAATACTGAAGACTTCCCTGCTCCAGTACGTCCCACTATTCCAACCTGAAATCAATCAGGTAAACTGATTCCATAGAATGATACAGACATAGATAGATTCAATGTGGTTAGAATCCCATATATAATCCAAACAATTCTAGGATTAGAATTCCATTTTCTGTATGTATATTTTCTGTATGTGCCTACCAACATTGCCTTGAGTTGCCACTTCTGGTCTAAACTATAATTTATTTGCATTCAATCAAGAAACATATTATAAGATTAGTTTGTCATCAAAATGCATCACAGGCTATGCATATTATTTATAGCTGCAGGGAGGTCCCCTCAAATGGATTTGAACTGCAAGCCAGCCCGGCAGTATTTTGCAGACTCTGTTCGACAAAGCGACATCAACAAGATGAACAGTCAGAGTGTGGCCTCAGGTTCTGACCCCTGGTGATTGGGATTTCCACGAGTCTACACATATTTTCTGATATTCTTTGGCATTAAACATGCATAAGGTAGAAACAGGTTTTATTATTATTTATCCTCCAAGGGTCTTGGAGGGTAACCAGTTTGACTTACTCCCACAGCAGTAATAAGCATTTTATGTGTATAGATAACGTATACAGTATTTACAGAAAGTGTCGCCCTCTTTTAGGCTAGGGTTTACTGGCATAATAGTTTCATGTCAAGTCTCTGGCTATTGGTCATTTTGGTCCTAAACAAAGATTGGAATGTGTATCAACCAGATACTTAGGTGGAGTTTCAATCCACTTATATTTGCTACAACTTGTCTGTTTGGTGATGCTATCACCGTTTTCCTGTCCTTTGGTCTAGAGTCTTTCTACCACCAACAAGGTTGTTGTAGAAAAAAGAAAGAAGTTATCCCCAACAGGAGGCATGTCACAGTTTATATCAGTCTATTACAAATATATACAAAATGGGTATTATCAGGCTGGTTTTAAATCATTGTTCTGCTGCAATGCCTTATAGGCAGTAGGCCCATGTCAAGTCATCATAGTTTGACAGAGTCAACAAAGATGATGCCACAGGCAGGTTTTGTCTTTTGCCTAGAGTCAAAAAGATATCAAAATAGCTAAAAAACATGATTATAACTGGATTTCCTTGAGTGTGTATTTATTTTTCATATCAGAATGGTATTTGAGGTGGGCCTTGTTGCATAAATCACTTGTAAGGCCCCTCACCCACTCACCACGATTTTGCTTCCGACACGCCTCCACAAACCTTATGACACAAAATCAAACATCGGTCAGAAGCATTTGTTACGACGTGTTTACAGCACAAGCAACTGCTGGTATGTGACTAGACTCGATGCATACCTTGTTGGGGACGCTTTCGTAGTGAAGTAAGCTTCGCACCGATTGGTTCATTTGATCATGTGACTCAATCTCTCCATTCTATTCGTCCCTGTGTTCTGTTTTGAGCAGGAACATTTCCTCAACCAATCGTTGTCCTGCTCTTAGGGGGCTTTTGGTTTGGGTGGGGTGGGGGACCAGTTTGGCCTGTGGTGCCATCTGGTGTTGTTTCTGCATACTAATGTCATAGTCCTTCCCCTTGTGTCAGAATAGTGCGCTTTCCTGTGGGCCAGTTTTGTTTCTGGGCTACCTATTACCAGCAGTTTTGAATTTCTCATCAGGCTTGTTTGTGGCTGAATATTCTAGAAGCTTGATATCTTGATCTTGATGTGTCACTGAGATCTAGTCACATACTTTGTCACCTGGTGGGTATTAGGGATACATGTGTATACATTTGTTTCAAAGCTCTCTCCGGGTTGTTACTTCTTTGTCCCTGGTGGGGGAGGTACTTCTAATCGGAAAAAAATTTTGACGTGGCAGTAGTGGTCCCTATTACCCGTACCATCCATTGTGTTAAGTCCCGATGGCGCCTGGGTTTTCATCCTGTGGATCCAGTTGTATTCCACTTTCTCAGGTCTTTTGCTGCCCTACTGTCTGGGTGACAGTGTATGAAGTCCACTATGCTGAATTCCATGTCGTGTGTACCTTTGTGTCCTTCTAAGTTGAAGTGTTTCGGTACATCACTGATGTTACTCTTCACTACAACGCTTCTTCTGTGTTCTCTCATTCTATCTTTGATCTTGCGTTTCGTTTGCCCTATGTACTGCTTTTGGCAGGTCCTGCATGTGATGCAGTAAATTACATTGGAGCTGTTGCATGTCGCATCACGTTTGGACACCAATGTTTTATGTGTTGCTTTTGATAATGCCACTATGGTTCAGGTCCTTGCAGTAGGTGCAGTTTTTCGTTTTGCACCTGTTCCTCTCTTTCGTGGAGTTCTTCTTTTCAACCTCTTTGTGGTTGTAGCTCGTTCTGGCTCTAACTAGGTGATCCCTCAGGTTTTTGGGTCTCTTGTAGCCCTTGATTAGTTTGCTTTTGTAGATCTTTTTGGTGGTGGTTGATTTCCCTAGTATGTTCCAGTTTTTCTGCACCACTTTCGGGAGTACATTTTCGTTTGTGTGATACGTGCTGATCAGGAAGGTTCTTTGTTCTTCCATTGTTTTTTCCTTTCTGCATGTGTTGTGCAGAATGTCCTTTCTGTCGATCTTTTGTATCTTCTCCACACAATCTTTCAGTATTTTCTCAGGGTATCCCCATTATCTGAATTGTTTTAGCTTCTCGTTGGCATGCTTCTTGAAATCAACTTCATTTTAACAGATGCGTTTTACCCTTAGGAGTTGCGAGTATGGTATGCTCCTTTTTTGTGAAGGAGGGTGTGCAGAGTCGTACCTGAGGTAAGTATTTCTGTCTGTTGTTTTCACAAACAGGTCGCTGATGAGTTTATTTCTTTCATCTTTTCTCACCCTCTTGTCCAGGAATGTGATGTCCGATGTTGAGGTTTCCATTGTGAACTTGATTGTTTTGTGGTATCCATTAAGCCATTTGAGCCACTTGTCTAGTGGCCATGTTGCCACACAAAGAAGATGTCATCAATGTACCTCCACCAAACTAATGGCTTCATGGTGTACTTTTCTAGTGTCTCTTCTTCTAGGTTTTCCATGAATATGTTGACGTATGATGGTGCTAGTTTTGTGCCCATCGCGGTGCCGCCTACTTGTATGTAATTGTCTCCATTGAACTGTACATTTTCTTTTGATTAGATATACCTCTTACACCCCCACCAGGGACAAAGAAGTAACAACCCGGAGAGAGCTTTGAAACATTGTGTCAGAAGCATGCACAAGTGAACCTCGACTTCTGCGACATTGTCAGAAGCCTTCCGATATGCTTATGACATGTCCAACATGTTGGACATGTCATAGCATGTAATGAGGCTTCTGACATGTCGGGGCGTGTTGGGGTGCCCATCCACTAGCAGGGCAAACTGCCACCAGCACCCATTCTTACGCAAGTAGCACGGCCGCAGGCACTCATGCTTAAAGGGTTAACACTGGCACCTATGGAAGCAATGTTAAGTCAGTGGGTATTTACATTTTCCTCTACAGCTCTGTTAATATTTGACAGATGACATAGAAATTCTGTGTCGGAGCATCTTGTAACGCTTGTCGGAGTGTTTCGTAGGTGCCAAGCCTGATATTCTGTATCAGGCTATAGAACTCTTGAATGGGCACTTTGAGTGCAACCAGAACTTTTTCGTAGTAGCTCACAGTCTGGTCCCTGATTGGTCAATTCATTGGTCATGTATACAACATCTTGTATGCTCCTAGGAGCGAATTTTACGCTGTATGCGACATATCATAGCATACATAAAGTCAATGTTAATCCTATGGGAATTTTTTATTAGGGGCTAAAAACCACCACCTCTCTTCCAGTCATCTGAAAAACATATGATTGGTCACTCACATATAGAGAATACCTGTAATTTTCACTCCTTATATCTAACTCCAGTGTTTTCCTACTGTACCATTGTGTCTCTACTTCATTCACACTACACTACATTAAAACACATTACAAATCAATTAGTGATTTTCATACAAGCACACAGTGCAATAGTGATACTTTGAGACTATCAGCTCACAAACCTTCTCAGCAGGTAGGATGTTGACAGTGATAGGACCCAGGGCAGGTTTGTTCTGACCTCTGTAAGTCAGACACATGTCTGTCAGCTCAATCGCTCCTTTAGTTGGCCATCCAGGTGGGGGCTTCACGTCAGTATGTGCAGGGGCCTCCTGTTCCAGGTGAGAGAACTGGAGTATCCTTTCTACAGAGGTCATCTGGAAGAGAATAGAAGAATTCTTATATTTGAATGATTCCTCAAATTAATTCAATAGTGTCTCTGAATAGAATCTGTTCCAATTTGTTTTGTGTCAGTAAAATGTATGATACATTATATCATGTACAGGTACACTCTGATATATAGATCTGAATATTGAATGCCCGTTCAAATCTGACAAATGTATGGTTAAATCGGTACCTCACAGATACATCATAGGTATATCCTCATATCTCAATGAACATTTTAGATAAAATGGAATAACACTTGATGATAATATCAAATAACCAAGACTGCATACATTACATTTTGTCAAATTATTCAAGAGATGAAAGTTACAAGTATAAATATTTCCCCATAATCACCCATGAGTAATCACTTACATTTGCTTCTAGATCAATGACTTGCAAGGTGGCAAATTGTATGCATCCCATGAAATCGAGCAAGTAGATCATAGCTAGGCCAGAGGATGTTGCCTCTTGCATACCTGCCAGTGAAATACACGGGATAGTAAATAATCCAATAATAGTGAGGCTCAGTCGTTAAACTGGCATTTAACAAACAATGTGAAGTCAGTGTTAGGATCTTTCTGGGATATAGCCAAGGCTACATCTTGGAGAAGCCAGTGTAAAGCATTGGGGATTACTTGCATAAGGTGTGGACCTTAGGTAAAGGGGGAGTAAGAACTCAAACACAGATGTACCATGTACTATTATGAGTCAAGACCTGAGCTTTAGAGCTGAAGCTGCTTCAATAACATGTTCATGCAGCTTAAATACAAACAGCAGGTGGCATCTGGGTTCAGGATAAGCTTATAAACTCAGTGCTGGGATTGTCTTATGAAGCAACAGCCAATCAGGACTGACCAGTCTCTTTCAAGTCTGTCGCACATGCCAGGAGGGCTGCTTATCTCACTAACAACTTCCCACCAATATTGATTATCTTCAAACTTCTATGTAGTTATTTGATTATTAATCAAATCCTTTGGTTTCTCTCGGAGCAGGGGTGTGTGCTCCCAGGCTACTTCATCTCATTGTACTGAATGTCACTTCAATTTTAGCTGAATCATTAGCAGAGTTTATTTAAAAGAATAGTTTTCTTTTTGACTTGCCAGTAATCATTTTAATATCATACGCTGGATACGCACCATATCTCAGGATAGAAAAGAGGAGGTCATAGCTGGGTTAATATAATTTTATTGAATTTCATGAGTGGGAATTATCATTGACCTTATTAATATGAATTATCAATAAAGATTTATTAATCCAAATAATGAATAATATGGAATAATTGACTACTGGGTTTGTGAGTATGAAGAGGTGTGTAAAAATGAGTATGTGAGTACTGTGTGAGAAATGAGTTGAGAATGAGGAAGATGGAGGTAGAGCAGAAGTGCTTGTGAGATGCATAGTGTGAGATTGAGACACTAGGGGGTGAGGTGAAAGTGCACATGTGGTGCGTGGTTCTTGGGGAAGAGATCATGGGGGCAATGACCACCCCTCACCATGAGTAACCAATTCTAATTTTAAGTCTGTCTCTGAACCTTCCAGTAACTATGGTCAACATATATACATTGTTCTACACTCATTTTTCCCTCCCTCGAATGGAGTTTTCTGCCATAAGTTCATAAGAATGGATACTTAGATTTCAGTTATTTCACTCCTATTCTGATTCTTACCTGATGAGTTAAAGATGACTGTAACAGCCATATAGCTCCCAATCAGTAGAAATATCAAGATATCAATATGTATTCCTACAAAACGTGCACTGTATAAATATAAATGCCATGCTGATGCATGTTTGTCGATGTGTGAGTATGCCTGTGAGAGAAAGTAACTCTGTTTCCTCAGTGCACGAATCACTTGAATGCCTTGAATTGTAGTGGAGAGGTGGGAATATGTAGGACTTCGAACTGCAATACACATTACATATTTTCAAATGTTAGGCTGTCTAATAAAATCCCATCTTTAAATACATTGAGTTCTTCCATGGAAATAAAGATATAGATTTAACACATCTAATCATTTTTTTATACCCCCTGATGCTAAAAATTATGTGAAGGTTTGGCCAACTGTGCTGTGTATTTATGAAGACTGAAAGAAGCCTATTACCCCCACTCAGAGATCTCAGGTATTCAGGAGACTACCAGCCAGTTAAACCAGTTATACAGACAGACATGGTTGATTGCTGTAGCTTATATAAAGAGATAACTGACTATGTGGATAATCAGAATATTGGTACTAGACATCTTGCAGCACCAACTTTACAAGTTTTTCAACGAAACGGTGAAAAGTATAGGAGGAGTATTGTATGTATATTGGATAACAAACAGGTTTTAAACACTTATATCATGAATAGATAGATAGTGAAGATATATACATAATAAGGATAAAGAGTACACTTACAGCTGCCCTCAAGTCTCTTTAGATCACGGACACAATTTATGGAGAAGTATGCTAGACAGAAGACAGCAGCAGCAGCCAAAGATGCACCCAAAATCATCCATGGAAATATGACACAGGAGTAGATGGTGAATGCAATCATGCCTGACATGAACTACATATGTATAATCAGGAAGAATAGATTTATTACTCATTCAAATAAACATTTATAACATATGCAATAACACTTGTCTCAGGTCTCTGTTGTTCATAGATAAGATGCCTACAATCAAATTGGAAATAACTTGATAGTCCAGCAGCCCAACAACAAATTTAGCTTTAACCCGACTTCTCCAAGTTTTATTAGTTTTTCTTTCTGCTGATTATTCATCTGGGGGTATCATATTATGGGAGAATCGTAATTGTACCTGTACAGAATGATAACTGAATTTAAGATCGGTCAAAATGTTTTTCTTTTTTGATTAAAAGGAATATTCCAGTGTATAGAGATTCAGTACAAAATGTATGAATTCATTTTAAAAAGTTAAGCTGAATTATGTTAGTTGTATGTATAAACAATGTGTCCTTTGCTGTTTGTTTACATTTCCATGCTATGTTTACACTGCACCACTTATTGTACGGTTTACACGGGGGCCTTCAGCAGCCACTCAGAAACAGTATGTCATGTTATGCAGAGAAACATTAAGTCCTGTAAGCGTGACTCATTTGGCTACGGATCCAGTGACCATGCCCCCATCTCAGGTCTTTTGCCGATACCCATGTTGTACCTGCTATTGCAGCTGGCCCGGTCTGTGTCCCCAGCCCACTCGCTAGATGGTGCCACCACAGAAGCCAAGAATACTGCAGATGTTGCCACCCTCACTCGCTCAGATAAGGCAGCTCCTGCCCTGGTTCTTTGAGTTGCATCCCTACAATGCGGGTCTGCCATATATGCTACTGTGGTCAGGTCTCTCTGACCCTGCCCACCATGTCTGGGAGGGTTATGAGGAACTTGCTGTGGCTTATATTAATATCAATGATTCCGGTCTCCGGAATTATATGTTTGCCAGAATTCCAGTTCCCTTGGGCCTGGTTGTCTTGTGGGGTACCAGGATGCCCAGGTCATCGACCTGATAGAGTATGGATAGCTGTTGCGGTGCACAGGCTCCACCCCCCCCCCCCCAATTAGGGTCAGACTCTAACCATGCTTAGGCCAAAAATTATGCATCTTATGTCGATGCCTATGTAGGAAAGGAGAAAGGGGAGGGCACCTTTGTTGGTCCATTCGAGGCCCCCCTTTCACCCCCTGGTGCACAGTCTCCCCCATATGACTCTTTCCAAGAGGGGATCCACCAGCCACCGTGTTATTGTTGATATGTCATTTTGCGGGGGTCAAGCTTAGTCCTCACTTCCCCTACACTCAGCCCTGCACCCTCTGCAACATAGCCGATCTCATGCAATGCATGCAGGGTCTCAGCGAGGGCACCTGGGTCTGGAAGGCAGACATGGCTTGTGCTTATCATCAGCTTCATGTTGACTCTAAGGATCTCCATCTCCAGGTCATATGTGCCTGTGGACAGTACTATCTCGACCCATGCTGTCCCTTCGGGGCCTGCCTCTCGGCTTCAGCTTGCCAATGTGTCACCAGGGCCATGACTTTCCTCATGGGCTGCTTGGGTCACTACAAATTATCATACATCGAGGACTTCGCTGGAGCCGAGGCCACCTGGAAGGAGGCCTACTAGGATTTCTGGGAAACGATGGCGACTCTGGGTCTGGTCCTCGCTCCGGACAAGTGCAGCCTTCCGCCCGAGTGATGGAATGGCTGGGTATCGATATCGACACAGTCGCGATGACCCTCCGCATCCCCCCCGATCACCTTGCGGAAGTTGTTAAGGACTGTAGGGTCTAGAGGGCCCACAATGTCATCAGCCGTTCCCAACTCCAGTCTATCATTGGCCACCTTATCTACATGACCAGGTGTGCCTCATCTTGAAGGCAGCCATTCTCATATCATACTTCACATTTCTCAGGACCTCAAATACCCTCTCTCAACCGCGACATGGGGAGGCCTGAATACTCTATGCAGGGAGGACCTCTGAGTACTGTCTAAGGTACTCATCTAAGGATTCAAGAGGTCAACATATCTCCTATTTGTCGCAAGTCATCCAGCTCCCCAATCCTCCCCAGCTTTCATACTATCATCTGGAATCCCTCTCACCTCTTGACTGCTGTTTGCTGTCATGCGAGCTGCTCTCACAGATGTAGGATTCCCAGTGGCAAAGAGGAATACGCTTCATTCTCTGAGTCTCCACAGGGGCCCCCGAGAGTAAGATACATCTCCATGGCACTTGGGCTAGCCCATCGGGCATTAGGCCTTATTTACCCCTGCCGGAAAGGATGTCGTCCCCTTCCTGGCACACTTAAATTTTTGGCATTGGCCCCCATGCCATGCCTGTATCTCTCATGTGAGATTTATCATGTTAGAAAAATATATTAAACATTTTACTAAGCCGATTCAACCTCTGTTACAACTATTGATACAGCACCCCCAGCAATAGGTAGCATTTCTTAGCTGCTCGCCCACAGGTATATGATAATAAGGATGTTGTAAGAGACAGCAAAAACCTAATTCATATATGATCATTGATTAATTTTACCGTGATGACGTTTGTCAGAGGATTGTACAGACTAATATCCATGAAACCAGTATCACGTGCAAATCTGTTCAGCACTTGGCCTGAAATATACAAATTTGTATTCAGAAAACCATAGTCATCGATAAATCTTATTTCCATATTCAATTTAACAGGACATGAATGTTTTTCAGGTGATTTAATTCTCAATATCTAAGCATGGTTTAACCACCACGTCCCCACCAATATGTTATTAAGGGCCTGACTAAAATATAAATAATCTCTGCACAAACACATGGCTCTGACATAGCAGTGTGAAACATTTCTAGTTCATATCCAATCTCTCTTTAGGAATTAGAAACCAGAATATAGGCTTCAACAAACCAAAATCTACTTTAATTATATTATTTAGGGATACATTTATTATGTCTTACAAAGTTTTAAAAACTTTTCAAAAATGATTGGTAGCAATGTTTGTTCAAACACATATAATAGGTAAATGCAGACATGTAATAGTAACTTTTAAGATTTTGAAAACATACCAACAGGATTTGTTTCGAAGAAGTATGAGGGAGCTCCAAGAACAACTTTGAACATCTGATCATACAATTGACGTCCTGCAACCACTATGAACACTGATAACAGACCAGCAACCAGTAAAGCAAATAGAAGTGTTGCCAGGATAAGGCCTCCCACAGTTAATGAAAACCATCTGTCACTGTACTCTGATAGCGGTGAGGTAGATGCGGTGTTATTTCTATGTGTGTGATTCCTTTCTGAGTACCTGGAGGAAATCAACATGTGAGGAGAGGCAAATTAGCTTGTGTCTAGAACAAGTTGAAATCTAGTGATGATGCGCAGTTTATAGCACTCAAAATATAACATCCATGCCAATACCTTGCATGTAAAACTACAAATAAGTATTACAGCCAATAATGTTAGAATGTATTTTTTAACAGAGGATCAGCTAAATGAGGGCAGATGGAGAAGATTGCGGGGTTGATTTATAGGTGAAAGAGAACCCAGGTGGTAATAACTTGTCTATAATACATGTTTTCACTGTTACTAAATGATGGAACGTCCTGTGGAGGATAAAGGTTTTATTACACAAATATGGCACGCTGCGCATGTTGTTACATCAATAGAAACAACTTGTTATAGCATGATTAAAATATAATTAAACAAATACTGAGCTGCCAACAAATCATTTTATCTTATTAATTTACGTTAAATTAATTGTTCAGTAGTGACAAAACACCATTCATTAAGACACATTTGTAGGTAAACATTTTATGAGATGGAGTAAAGGTTAAAATGTTAAATACTGATGATAAGAATTATAGTAAATAAGTGTATAAAACTTGTGTCATACAAGTATAAGAGATACAAGTAAAAGGTATAGCAATCATATTGAGAGATTAAGATAATACAAGGGTGGGCGGGTGTGGTAAAATATATGTGTGTACAGTCTGATGAGTTGAGGAGGACTGAGTGTCACATGGGTTGAATGTTGAGAGTTTGTTGGGCTACTACGATAGGTGGCACCAGTCATGACAATCATTTTTAATTTAACAATTAACCTACAATTAAACAAAGAATGAGCTGCCAATAAATCATTTTAATCAATTCATGATAAAATGATTGTTCAATAGTAGTGGACAATACATCCTCAGTTAAGACACATTTGTAGCCAAAGAAGAAGAGATGGCGGTGGCAGTCTGTGGAGAGATGTCTTTAGGAACGTAAACTTGCAGCCCTGGAATGGATGGCTAGGCTCCGTGAGCAATTGGTCCTGCGTCTGGGCCCCATCCGGCGCAGGCCGTGAAGTGACAAATCCATGGGTCTGGGGTGCCCCATACACATTAGACAGGTCTGTTTTTGTAAGGAAGTCCCCCTGTGAGATAAATTCTGCCACCTCCTCCAGTGACACATACCTGATGCCCTCATTAATAGGATAGGTATTGAGCACAGAACTGATATCATGACTTCTGTAGTTGACCATTGAAACAGTTTATTAGTGGTTATGACAGAAATGTGCATCATCAGCTTAAACTTACCATTGTGACATTGTCCAGCCTGCACCTACTTCTGATGTCTGTATAAAAGATGTATTTGGATATAGTTACTTATCAAATAGGCTTCTTAAAAAAGGAAAAAACTATTCTGTCCCAATAAACAGGGTGATCCCTTTACAAGATTCTACTACATCTATACTTTTTTAATTATCAATTCTTTTTCATTAGCCGCAGTTATGAAAAATAGATATAGTTATTTGTTCGTGAGTTATGTATTTTGGGAGGATTAGAACTAATAAAGCAGTTGTTTTCTTTTGTTCTTATGAATCAAATTAACTTTTTGTCAAGCATTGCATGATGGAATGAAATCATTATGTCTGCATTGCATTGTCACAATGATGAGGTTTTTGTACCAATTTACAACCTACCCTGTATAGACATATGGAAAGTACAATCAAAATAAAATATATCTTCCCATCTCCAGCATCAAAATATTTCCGGTATGTCTGAAATGATACTTTTCCACGTTCTCTTTCATCAAGTCTGGTTCCAGACTTTTTAGCATCACCTTCCTGCAATATGACATAGGGACTTATATGCATCCATAGAAGAAGAATTGTAATAACAAAATTCCTGAGTCAAGCATATGAAGCATGAATCCTAGTGGAACAGTAATAGAAGTACTTCTGAGATATGATTCCGTTTCATGGTTGCAGTCACTTCCATGATCAATGAATATATGTAATGCTGATAATTAACAAAAACATTTCCTTACCTTCATATTTGCTGTCTGTGTTGCAAGTCCAGTATGAGTTTTTGCAATTGACCTGGATATTTCCACAGTTGCAATGGCATCATCATGATTTTCAGTAACAGATGTGTTGACATAATGCAGAAGCTCATCTGATATTTCTTGAAACCTCCCTTGTAACACTATTGCTCCCTGAAATATGGAGGCCAAAATCAATAGGCCTTAATTATTTGCTATTTATCTAATGCACAGGTTAGAGATTTAAACATCCCAAACCCATAACTGACCCTTGACGCTCCCACTTTAACTGGTTGTGCTTTTGATCAAAATCCATGAATCCTAGTAGCCCAGGTCCAGCACCTAAGAATTCCTATGGAACATCCAACCTCCCTGAATACTTTCATCTTACAATCATGATTAACACAGCTACCAAAAGCTTTTGAAGATTCTACAAAAACACACACAGAGCATTATCAATTGCCTATTAAACTATTGCGGTAATGTAGACCTGTTTGGGAGTAGTCCATACTGATCCTTGTTCAATTATGTCATAATGAAAAAAAAATTATTGAATATGAATATCCACTAAATAAGCATTTTGACAAATTTGCTTCTACATGGGAATGCAATATTTTTCCTAGATCAGACAACATTCAACCTCAGCAAATTGACAATCTATATGAAATAAAAAGTTATTTAGATATATTTGACCAACCTTGTTCATAACCATGACATTATCAACAAGAGGAAGATAGTGGAGGTTGTGTGTGACAAGAAGGCGAAGTTTTGACTTAAGTAGCCTGCAGATACATCTGGAATGAAGATAGAAAGGTGTACTCTTGGTCAAACTCCTGATCATTTATTGATAGGATAAAACTAAATGGGATGGGTCACTTTATGAATACAGCATTTCATAAGATACTCCTCAAATCATTCATTTTCTCTCTGGAGTGCTGTATCACAAAATATGAAAGGTGGAGAGAAGAAAATATTTCAATCAGGTATTTTAAAAATCAAGACTAAAGGGGCTACAGACAATAGTGGATAGGGGCATGTTTAAAGATAAGGTTAGAAATACGGATAGCATGCTAGTTAATAATCCAAATAAATATTTGAAAATATACCAACTCTTTAAATATGTGATGTCCAACTTTGTCATCAACAGCAGAAAGAGGGTCGTCAAAAAGGTAGATGTCAGCATCTTGATACACAGCTCTGCCAAATACATAAAAAGTAAAGGTTATTAATGTTATAACAAGGACAACTAAATATCCAAAATGGGATTAATCACAATTTGATTATATTTAACTAGATTCAGTTACTGCATTGATGTATCCTGCCTTGACAGTAATCTGAATAAATGCAGCTTTTTTGCTGATGGTACTGCAGTGGTGGATATCTGAGAACTAGTTTTTTTGTGTTTTTTATCTATTGGTCATAATTCAACAACTAAGGCGGTTTTACATTATGGCCGTAACTATCACGGCATCAATATCCAAAACAGAGTTTCAATTATTCCACTTATAAGGGTACACAAGTAGAGAGAAAATCAAGAAATAATTGTGGAACCAATAATCATCTAATAGTTGCAAAGGTTTGCCCCCTAGAGTATTAGTGTAGAGTGAGCTTTGTCAATTAGCCCAAGGGAAAGAGCATGCTCAATTCTCAACAGAGAAATCCATTACTTCAACAAATACTAAGACAAGTCTGGCTGTAATTCATATCTTACCAGGTGGGATGAATAACCCACTTAAATATATTTCAGACTTTGCAATGAGATCCTTGTCTGATCAATGTCAACAATCATATACCTTGCCAAATTCAATCTAGATTTCTGTCCTCCACTTAAAGACAATCCCCTTTCTCCTACAAGTGTCAAGTCACCAAGGTTGAATCCTTTGATATCCTAAAAAGAGAAACCAAGAAAGAATTTTCAATGTAACATTTTCAAGAATTGAGAAAATATGTCAATGTGTCATGAGTTTTGAGGCACATTGTACCTAAAATGAGCAATGCAACAAAATAAAACTTTTTCTTTAGTTTCCATCTCATATGATTTCATGACAAACTTTTACCTCTCACTATAGACAGTGTGCAAGCTAGCTCTGTTTGATATCCCAAAGGATATGGCAGAGCTGGACAAGTCCCTAGGTAGTTTAATATCCAATTCATTCAATTACATTTGCATGTCTATCTTGTTGGATTAACAGGGTGAGCTGCCTGGTCAACCCTGGCAATTTCTATTCTGTGCATGAATCTGCATCCTTGGCATATTTCGGGAGTTATTTCAAGATCTCTCTGATGTCAATCTTCCTCTCAAACCCGTTTGCTGAATGTCCCTCAGGGTGCAGTGTTTCCAGATAGAATCAAAGGCCTTCTCCAAATCAAAGAAGACTCCAATGTGTTCATTGTTATTAAAACCCTCAGAAGATCCAGTTATAGGTAAGATGCATGTGAACATGGTGTATTTGGACAGCATAGATTTAGATCTAGAAATACAACTTACCTCATTGAGTGTACATGCTTCCAAGACAGAATCATACCTGGCCTGGTCGAATTCTAGATCTAGGATGATGTTCTTCCTTACTGTATCTGACAGAATCCAAGGCTCTTGCGAAACATAGGCCAATGATCCATGTACATGCCGTTCCCCATGCAATAGTTCTAATTCACCAAGTATAGCCATCAGTAACGACGTCTGTCAACATGATAAAAAATTGTCATTAGAGTTTTACAAAGATAAAGTTATTTTAGGGAAGCATATC
This sequence comes from Alentia gelatinosa, assembly GCA_950022655.1. NCBI lineage: Eukaryota > Metazoa > Annelida > Polychaeta > Phyllodocida > Polynoidae > Alentia > Alentia gelatinosa. Next base: position 141,912,515 of record OX465580.1, on the reverse strand, counting down.
CCAGCTGTCATCAATGTGTTTACAAATAAAATGAGCAGGTTGGCACTAGGCATTAAATCTTATCAATCTTATTTGATAAGTGGACTTTGTAAGAAGTTTCCTAATTATCTATATCCCTATTTTTTCTTTGTTTTGAAGATTGAAATAGATTACATTTTGGCAGTATAAGTCACTTCTGGCTTAGTTATATCTTTACTAAATGTATACTTTGGTGCTTACCTTCCCACTGCCAACTTTGCCAGTGATGCCTACTAGTGCCTCCTTTATCAAATAAATACAAAGGTCTATCATTGTTCACAGAATATTAAAATTTGAACTATCCAAACCTACAATACAACTTTACTAGGCCATTAATGAATGGCTGACTTTGTAAAATAGGACAAATTCTTATCCAAGAAGATACAATCATAGTGTTTGACAATTTTACCAATTCTACTGTGTTGTTTAGCATATGATGGTCTGATAATACGTTCACTCTCCTCTTTATGATATCAACTCCCTGGGAATTCTAGATTATGAAATATCTACTGAAATACTGAAATAATAGGAACTTACCGAATCTATTGAGATATTGATATCTTCCAGTGTAAGGCTTCTCTCATCCTATTAGGAAAATTCAGAAAATGTTACTTTATCTAAAGATGTCATTTTAGACATCTAGCATCATATAAACAGTGGTTATGTGAATATATGAAAATATTTTGAATACATATTTTTTGTTTATGTATATCTACTTATAGTTTCAGAATTATTTGATGACTTGGAATCCAGTTTCTGTATAATCCTGTTTTTAACTTTGTAGTGAGATACATAATAGGAGAGCTTCAGCACTCTTTGTCTATTCATGGCCAAGGCTAACCTCACAAAGAGAACAAGGAACTAATGAAATGTGATATTACTCGCTCATCTTCATGATTAGGTTCCCATTTTGCATCAGCATCAGCAAATTTCACCACAGCTACAGAGGAGGAATTTATTGCAACCAGAGGATCCTGAATGAAGTCTTCAGAATCAAGGAATTGCTGTAAAAAATTATCCTGATTTCATTAAATTCATGATAACATATAATGACATGATGTTGCACATACTATAATTAGACTACAAAAATTAATGGATATCTAATCAAGTTTTTTTTTACAAAAGTGGCTTTCATCCCATAGCTATTATATAACAAAGTGAGAATTCTAGAAAGCTAAACCTCTCCTCACCAAATTAATATGAAATTGACTAATATAACATTTGATACCTGTATGCGTTGTGTAGCTCCTAAAGTCTCATAGACATTTCCAAGTGCTAGGGGTCCCATGATAAACACATTATGATTCATGACCTGAATCCAACCAATAAGCAATATGGTGGTCTGAAAAGAAGGATATATGACTGCAATAAAAAATTCCATATGAAATAGACACTCCAAAAGAATCACATTTCAACCAGGAGTGAGGGCATTAATCCTAACCCCAGAAGTGGCAGGTTCAGGGGGTCGACTCGCAACTGTCTGTAGGTGCAGGGAGTTCATCCTTTTAGACAAATACACCATGACTGAGTTTCAGAGTCTTGTTATACTTTCCCCCATCAGGAAGGAGAGGTCTATTATTACTTTCCGCTTCAGCTAGTCAAGGAAGAGAACAGGGTTGGGGGTGGTCTACGAGGAACCTTAGGGGCCACCTGAACTCTACTTAAACGCACAGGCGAGGGTGCTCCTTCCAGTGTTGAGTTGAGGTGGTAATGGGTTTCAGGGGCATGTTGCAATGACCTGAGGACACCAGGGCCCTGTTTTATTTTTGGTCCAGGGAGGCTTGAAATACTCCGGGAGAGGTCAAAGGCGAGTTTGGGTTTGATAATTCAATGCCTCGTGGGGAAGGAGAGTTGTAGCCGACGATCTAGGAGATCTCCTCAAATTCCGTTTTATTTTTAATCCTGTGGCCAGGAGAGCTCGTGAAAAGTGTCCTGCAGCTCTCCTGGTGGGCGACACCTCTAGGGGTATCATGAGTGATTCAAAATAACAAATAAAAGCTATTTAATTCATTTGAACTATCGGAAATATATTTATTATAATTTTAATTAAAACTGGAGGTCTCAGATGGAGAACTACTGTGCTATTTACTTAGATTTGCATACATTCATAAAAGATGAAATTAGTTTCCAAAAATACCACTATGTGCCACCACAGCCTCTCTTTCAAGTCTCCTCAAAATGGTCCTACAGGTTTATTTTGCCCTGGGGCTCTCTCAAAGGAGACCTTGGCCGAGGATTTCTCTCTCTCCTGAGGACAGGGTAAATCGAACAAGATTGAGGCGATCTCCTCAAAAATATCCTCAATGGAGCTATCCCTCGTTGGGACTCTCCTCCCCCAGGAGAGCTGAAAATAAAACAGGGCCCAGGTGGGTGTCATATATCCAGGATTTTGTAACCTCCTGAGCTGGAAAGTCGGCCAGTCCCTAATTTTAAAATGCGGCAACCTCGGTAGCTGCCTTCACTTTGCAGAAGGCGGCTTGAGCTTGGTGTTGGATGAGGCCTTAAGACCTGCAATGTGAGCAGTAGTGCTCAACTGACTTTCTGGCTACATGGTGAATGCCAAGCTAACTGCATCCTGTCTTTGAGTTGTAGGCCAGGCATAATGTATCCAGGGCCTCATACTTCTGGCAATGGGGCCTCAAGAACAAGGCCACATGACTTGAGTCAAGGCAGGCAGTCACAGAGTAAGCCATCCCCATCAAGAGTATTTGGATGTGGCTGTTGTCCACCCATGTGAGACTGCCCTGAGCGATTTGAATGACCACCTCCATGAGGTGGCTTAGATTAGAGAAGGTGGTTACTCCTGCCCATGCAAAATCCTTTGCATCCGCCATGAGGTGGCGTAGATGGGTGACCAAATACAGACTGCTCATAGAGGGGGTAACCAGATCATCTATGAGGTGGAACAAGATGTACATGTGCTTGGAAAGTGAGAGGGTCCTCTCTGTCTTAGTCCCACAGGGAACATGTTGATGAGGTAAGAAGCATGTCTTACCCATGGGGCTGCTGAATGGCTGATGAGCAGTTAACAATGCCTGTTCTCTCCACATGGTCTCCAGTGGCCATAGAGGGAGCCCAGCTGACTAAAATGTCCCTCATGTTACCTACTAGGTGGCCGGTCGCGCTGGCCATGTGGGCGGCTGGACTGGGGAGGGTGGCCATGTGGGCAGCCAGAAGTTGGTCATATGGGTGGTGCTAGGTGGCTCCCATCATACTGCCAGTAGTGACTGACTGAGAGTGCCCGTGGGGCAGAGAATTAGTGGGTTTAGCTACCTGAAGTTGCAGGCTTCATTTTCTCCCTCCCGGACAAGTCTGCACTTTAATCTTGATGCAATCAATGGTTGCTTCTAGCCTGAAAAACCATGAATGAGCATCCACTGGATGGCGGAGCAGGAGAGAGTGAGGCCAAGGGCTTGTGGTGAGGTATGTCACGTGACCGGTGGGAGGATGATGCTGGGTGCAGGCCAAAGTCATATGGAGGCATCCTTACCTATGGCAGCTCTTTTCTGTTACCGCATTACTCCCAACCGAGTTAGGCACGATGTTATCATTGAAGGTTTGCTTCTTTACTCTACATTTGCACATGATGGTATGAAAAGCAATATGCACTTTTTCTTTAGTTCCTGCACAATCAAAATTGAAGAACATAATTATGAATGAAAATATAGATTAAAAAAATACTTGGTATCTTGTTGGCAACAATACTTACCGTAGGATCAATTCTGTCACCACTGAGGAATGATGTGAGCAGTATGACGTAAACTACAAATATTCCTACTGATAAGCTACTGAAGTATCCTGTGTTCAGCAGCAGTAAACGTTTAAGATTTTGGTCTGTTTCAGATCTGAAAGCACAAGGTATGATATGCAGATGAATAATCAATGGTTGAATATATATGTTAGATTGATATGTAGCAAACAAGAAGAAGAGGTTTGCGACTGGTAACAAGGCAGTCACTACTGCTCATTACCACAAAGTGGTGCCGATACATCCACAGGCCTGACCCACCATGTCACAGCCTGTGCTGTATATGGAGCGGCTCCTGTCCATCCAGCCTCTGGAGACTCAAGAACCAGCCCGGGGAGTCTATAAAGTCAGCATATAGGTTAACCTTTCATGATCTTCATTTGAGGTCACTTATTTTTAGGTTATTCCATTTTTTATTGTCCAATAAAGGTTTTTTCCTATGTGCACCTTGATTTCATCAGTGAAAATTTACCAAATCTGCTCTCTTTCCCAAATGTTCAGTGTTTTTAAAGGCACATATGTTGTCTCAGACACCCAGTTTCTTTTTAAATAGATTTTCAGATTTCCTCCAATGGAGGATTCAGGCTATGAACATTTCTTTATTCATAAGTCTCATAACCTCCCCAGTCATACAAAACAAATATTGGCATAAGTATATTCTGCTGTAAAATGTGAGTGTTTATACAAAGGTCAACATTTGATTCTTAATATTTCTCAATCCTGATTTCTGCATATCTTTACTTATACACTTTTAAACCTGTGCTTTAGTGTCATTGGACTGTGTGAAAAGAAATAATTGAAAGATCTACTTGTATGGTTTATGGGTGTTGTAAGGCCCATATATAAGCTTTCTTGTTTAAAATTGGAGTGAACTTTATTGTAACAACTTTACCCTATTAATATGGCTTATGAATAGTTTCGATTTACCTTCTCAATTGTTCAGCCTTTTTGGCAAATGGTTTCTCCCAACAGTACATCTTGATAACTTTCATTGCTGTGATTATTTCACTCATCAAATGAATCCGCTGCCTCGTCAAGGTTTCTTGTGAATACCTAGAATGTGAAGAATTACAGTTTTTTTTATTTTGAAATACAAAAAAGATTATGTAGATATCAGAGTTGATGTGCACTGTATGATTGATGTGTACTGAATTTATATTTCATACTGTTAGAGGTTTGGATACCAGGAACAATTTAATCAGTAAGATATTTACACAAATTACTAAACTGATTAATGGATTCAATTAAGCATATAATTTGAAATGTACATTAATCACCACCATAAGCACATATTTGATTATATTTCCAATGAAGATATAAACTATATCATAACTTATGTGCTGAGTCTTTTGATATTACAATCCTTGATATCCTAACCACAGTTATATTGGCGCAAGCAAAGCTTACTACCAATTAGCATGAGCAATTGTCATTTAATGGTAAAACTACGCACAAATAAAATAATGTTTCAATCAAAAATGTTTATGAGAAGTATGATAGGACAAGGCGTGTTGAGAATCCAAGTGCATAAAACTTTTTTTTAGACAAACTGGAAATAGATATCTATGACCAGTAATCTAGAAATTTACATATACAAAATGTAATATATGTTATATATGGACATACCTGAATCTTCCTATCAACTTCCCTATAAATAAACGACCAAGCAGATACAGGATTATAGCTGCAAAACCCGTGATGACTGAATATCCAGTTGTAAATGCTCCAAATATCAGAAATGCCACCAGGGTGATGGGAGTGAACAGAAATCCATGAAGGGATTGCATGCACTGGAAAGAGATGACAAACAACTGCATACAACTGGAGTAACTACTTTCAGAACATGTGACTTATATCAAATTCTCTTATATATGATTGACTTTGATAACTATGACAGGAATATTTAGGTATAACCTTTTATTATCACACATTATTCATAAGCAGCATCCACACCTTTGGTTCGTGACTGAGGAGACATTAACATTGTGTAGTGCAGGGCCGTTTAAAAACTTATTGAGGAGAGGAGAACATTTAAGTTTACTCAATAGTTTAACTGGGAAGAAGAGTGAGAATATTTCCAATGGTCTCACTTAAGCCCATAAAACGTACCTTGGTGCTTGCAACATGTTTGTCTGCCCACCAACATAAGAGACTATAACTCACGCAATCTTTATTGATATAGTATTGATATTGAATGTTCTTTCCTATCTCATTGAATGTTCACTTACCAGATTAAATACCTCTATGTCTGTAGACATGTGGGTCACTATATTGCCAGCTGAAGTTTGACTGCGAGCCCTGTTACTGATGGAAAGGACCTATAGAAGACCAAAGTCATGATGTATGGCTAACAGCAAAATAAGACATTATGGTCTCATGCGATTATTTTCTGTATCTGCTGTATTAATGCCTTTCTTAATGACAGTCATAATGAAATTGGGGGAAATAAAAGCATGAATTGAAACACATTAAGGTTAAATTACGTATCAGTAACAACGGATATGAAACAGACAAGTACATACAGAGGAACAAAGTTTATGATATATTAAAGCTTATCGCACCAGGTGCCTGCAGCAGAGATATGCACGGTAGCAGTGCCAGTATAATCCTAGGTGCTGGGTCTTGATAAATATATCAACTGAAATCAGCATAAAGCCATCAATAAAGTTGGGGGCAGGGTGTGGCAGGAGCCGGCGGGAGGGGGGAGGGTTTCTCAGGTCCGCCTAAAGTGCTAAAATAAGACACTGATAATTCATGGCAGCAGTGAGAGTTGGGGGAGGAGAATTCCCTCTTTTTATTAAGTAATCGTACACACTTACACGCCCGGCATGTATACATTTTGCAGAGGACTTTTTATCTTGTCTACACCAGGTGTGAAATACAACCAAGACGTCCGTATTTAAAAGGAAACAGTCTTGTATACGCCTCATATGCTGGCATGAAATATGGGCATATATATATGAAAACAAGTCACTATTCAGCTGATACATACACTTCCTGGATGGCGTATATAGGAATCAACTGGTGGTTTTCACGCAGTGATTGTAGCTTTGATAAAATACAAAATTTTTAAAAACAGCGGCATGGAGTAGTGTGTAGAACTATAAAATCCTGCTAAACAAACACGCTACCACATTTTTGTTACTTAAAGCTACTTAGCGTTACATTCTAACTGCGTTATGCTACCTAAGAATGGGTTATTTTTCTGTCTGGGTTACAACCTTACCACGTTACTACGTTACCGTGTTACCATTACCGTCAAAATTCTAACCCCATCTTTATGTTACCGTTAGCGCATTTCCGTTCTAACCTCATTACCGCTCTAAACCTATTACACTGTACTGTTACCACGTTACCATTCTAACCCAGTTAATGTGTTACTGTTACCGTGTTACAATTCCCTAACCCTACCCCTAACCCGAAAGGGTCATTCAGTATGTGTCACTTACATGGGGTCACTAATTAGGTGTCTCTCTGAAAGGGTCAGTAAGTATGCGTCATTCAGGATGTGTTGTTCGGTATGTGTCACTCGGAATGGATCACTCAGGAAGGGTAACTCAGTATGGGTTACTCAGTATGTCACTCAGAAAGGGTCACCCAGGTAGGGTCCCTCAAAAAGGGTCACAAAGTATGTGTCACTCAGAAAGGGTCACTAGGTATGTGTCGCTCAGAAAGGGTCACTAGGTATGTGTCGCTCAGAATGGATTACTAAGTATGTGTCACTCACAAAGGTGTCACTCACAAAGGGGTCACTCAGTATGTGTCACTCACAAAGGGGTCACTCAGTATGGGTCACTCAGAATGGGTCCTCGAGTATATGTCACTCTGAAAGTGTCACAAAGTGCTACTTAGAATGACACATACTGAGTGACCCATACTGAGTTGCCCTTTCTTAGTGACCCATTCTGAGTGACTAGGTACTGGTGAGTGAGTACTGGTGAGTACTGGTAATTACTGGTAAGTGAGTAATGGTGAGTGAAAACTGTTGAGCACTGTTAAGGAAAGTCTGTTGAGTGAGGACTATTGAGAGCGGACTGGTGAGTGAGGACTGTTGAGTGCAGACTGGTGAGTGAGGACTGGCGAGTGCGAACTGTTCAGTGAAGACTATTGAGAGCGGACTGGTGAGTGAGGCCTGGTGAGTGAGGACTGGTGAGTGAGGACTGGTGAGTGGGGGCTGGTGAGTGAGGCCTGGTGAGTGAGGACTGGTGAGTGAGGACTGGTGAGTGAGGCCTGGTGAGTTAGGACTGGTGAGTAAGAACTGGTGAGTGGGGGCTGGTGAGTCAGAACTTGTGAGTCAGGACTTGTGAGTCAGGACTAGTGAGTGAGGACTGGTGAATGAGTAACGGTGAGTGAGGACTCATGGGAAATCCCCTGAAGGTTTTCCCCAGTCCTAGCTGGATACATTAGTACAGTCTCAATGCCTATTGGTCGAATGTGAGCTCATTGCAAAATTACCCAGAATCCTTTTCCAAATTCTCAGTCTCTGAGCTGGATCCACAGTGAAAGGATCTTCAGTCTCCATTTACATCTCACTCTGCCAACACGGATCAGAGCTTTGCCCGAGCTGAAGTTGGATTCTGGCAGTGTTAAAATTCTATCCACATAGGCTAACATAGACCAAGCTTCAGTAAGCTGGATTTGAGGCTCAATCCAGACTTGCAGTATTTCCACCCAGAGCTGGGAGTTCTACATCTCACATTGGACTTTCATAGGACTTATCTCAACTTCACTTCTCCCTTGTGAGACTGAAGGGATCTTAGGATCTGAGATTGTATTTCATAAGGAGTTGGGACTGTGTGTGTCTTTATCAGAGGACTCTGTGTCATTCAGGAATTGTCATTTGATTGGTGAGTTGTGCTATTTCTGCTTGTTGTATGCCATTGATATTATTGTGTTATGCCATGTAAGACTTGAAATTATTTAGAGACAAAGTAAATAACTGTCTTGAGACATCATCTGACTTGGATCTGACAATAGGACTTGAGTACTCTGACCACTCTGACTCTTGGGTCTTATGAGTTGGTGAAGACTACCACTGAACTGAATCATGTCTCATGACTCTCACCTTGAGTGAGCTATTCAAAAGTGTGAAACTATTACATTGTTATTAATACCAACAGACTGATTTTATACAAGATCCAGATTACCATCAAGGAACTGCTGAGAACTGTTATGAACATTTGAAGTGACTTAATAAAGAATTCAAAATGTATTTCACTCTCTGATCTCTTCCATCATACACGAGACACGCAGAAACGAATTAAGATCATAGTTATTTGTTCAAACTTTAAACTTTCGAGTTGGGTTTTCTCCGTTCAACTCTTTGCGAGTTTGTGGGGGAGACGTCAATCTCATCAAGAAAAGATTTAGTTCCATATTGACTCACCAGATGACGCCACCACTCGATCACAGAGTGGTGGCGTCACTAGGAGCATAAACAAGACATGGAAATAACAACTGCAAGGATTGGTTAACATACAGGTTCAAGTGCCTTTGTCTGTGGAATCAACCACAGAAAACGCCAGATCTGGGTCACATGACCACCATTAACCAACCACGGTCAACATCTGAAAATTACCGGCAATTTTTCGTGGGAACACGGCTGAAATCCGCGTTCGAATCGGTCACTTACTCGCTAGTCGCAGTACAGCCCAGTCAAGCAACCATAAGATCATAGTTAACATGAAATCCAATGGTAAAATGAATCTAGAATATTCTGTGAAGTAACATATATATCAATAGTAACAAAATAGAATCTTATTAGAAACATAATGGAACAGTAAAGGCAAAACTAGCTTATCCTTGAATGTATTATAACATTGACAGATTAACTTAGAATCTATATGGACTCAAACCTGGAATTCATTGAATATTAATCATCTGTTAATTAAAGCTTAATAGTCCCTAAGGGGTACCTCGTTGTGGTGTTATGTAATAGAGTCTGGTAGGCAACACCACACACATTGCCTAGAGTAATTCTACCATCCCCATATTCATAGTTATATTTGATAACCAACTTAAGATATCATAATTTATTCATATCATATTTCTAATCAAGTTTAACATAGACATTCACAATGATAATATCCAGATTTAGATAGGTGTTGGTCTTTAACTCCATACTTAAGAGTTTCTTCCTACCATTTATCTCCCCTAGTCAGTCTACAATGAGACTGTATCAATCATATCATATTTAATAATTCAATGCTAACCACCAGTACCAGAACACGCCCCTATCCAATAATTCTGATCTGTTGATAATATTATATTATCAATTTTGATTATAAAGTCATTCTAAATCCCTAATGAGTATCATTTCAATAATTACATATGAGAAATCCAGCGTTCTCTCGTCTTTTTTACCGTTTTTTTTTTAAATAGATTATATTTTCAAAACATAATTTAATACATGATATTATATAATGAAATATATCATAAAATATCATATATATCTATAATATTTCAACATATACATCAGCCACATACGGAATCGAACAAAATGAGGTGATTGAGCAATTGTCTAGGGTTGCTCCCGGGGCAATTGCTATTCTGCGGGCCGAAAACCAACAGAGGGGGTGCATAGGTTACATATAGTAGAGAATGCTTCCGACACACTCCGACACACTCCGACAAATCGAACATGTTTGATTTTGTCAGAAGGCCTACGACATGGCATTTCTATCGTAGCACTATCGGAGTGTGTCGGAGTGTCTCGGAGTGTGTCGGAGTACTCATCGTAAGCGAAAACCCACTCCCACGATAGAGCCGTTCCTTCCGACAAAAAATGCATTTTTTTCATGGGAACGCTTACCGTAAGGCTATCGTAGTGTGTCAGAGGCGCAAATCGTGATAGTGGGAGCCCGCTTTTAGGCCCATCACCCACTAGTTATGACACGGTCCGACAAGCATTACTCCCTCCGACACAGAATTTCTTTGTCGTAGACCAATCGCGGAATGTGTTGGAAAGTGTCGTAACGTTTTTTGCAGGAAAAAAGGAGACCACAGAACCGACAGGGGGTATGACAGGGGCTACGACAGAATGCATTTTTTTTTCAATCATTTCAAAAATGATGAGAGTAACCTATGATTTTTAAAACCTAGATAAGTAGCATTATACATATACTATATTCTGGTAGCGTTTGGAGAAGGTGACATGGGTTTTACTGATTGAAATTGAACTTTTTAGAATTCTTATATATTCTATTATCAAATATTTCAAAACTCTTCGGATATGAAAAAAGCACATCCTGATTAGTGTGTTACTAAAATTCGTCAACATTTTTAAAGTATTAATGGAGATATAGATGAAAATGTAAATGCCCATTGATTTACCAGTCCTTCCATAGGCACCTGTGTTAATATCACATGGAATCGGAGACTCGTGTCTGAACGGTGTCGTAGCACTTGTCGGAAGCCTGCCTCCACTAGTGCAGCATGCAACGATAGCGTTCCGACATGCCCCGACATGCCCCGACACACCTCGACACACCCCAGTATGGCAGCCACCTGGGGCATTCCGCAACACACTGCGCATCACTTTAGAGGGTGCGTCCACCAACCACAACAAGGCTGTGACAGCGGCTTTCCGACAAGGTCCACGACAGCTCTATGATTAAAAGGCCTGTCGTAGCCTTGTCATGGTTGGTGGACCCTAGTTCCCGACAAGAGGCTACGACAAGGCCCCGACAGGCTGCGACACGAAGCTTGTCAGGAGGTTGTCGGGGGCCTTCCGACAAGGCTATGACAACATGTTCGATTTTAGAGCCTTATCGTGGCGTGTCGTGGCATGTCGGGAGGTTGTCGCAGAGGTCTACGATAGAAAATTTAGGTGGAGCTTGCTCTTCCCGACATGCCCCGACAACGCTGTCGCAGAGCTCCTCTCCTAACGACAAGGATGCGACAAGGCACCGATTGGAAATTTCTTGTCGGCATGTGTCGCAGCCCTGTCGTGGTTGGTGGACGCACCCTCTAAGCCTGCGCATAAGATATCCACCATTGCGCATACCCTCCCGCAATGCATCTTGGTCCCCTCATGCTATACTGTCATTCCTTGCGCCATTCTATGGGGCTCCTAATACAGGTATTTGTTTCTAGCCAGAGTACTACAAGTCAATAAGCACTGTCTACAAAAAGAACGTGATCAAAATGTTATGAGCTTGTAAATCTTCATTTAGGGTAATTGGGAAATTGGACAGTAATTATAAGAGGCGGATTGGTGGCTCCACCTGTCGCCTGACATCAGCACCTCTCAGACGTCCACTACCTCACAGAGGGCGCCACCAGCAGCCTTCGCGCAAGGTCCTCAAGTTTGGAACCCGCCCACCCACACCGTATTTCAACTGACTATGAACTAGGGCATCTTGCCCCATGGCCATTGGCATATTTCTCAGAATGGAGAATTTTTCTCCTTTTCAGGAATATTAATTATCATGAATCAAATGTATTGGAAATTACAACTAAACATTCATCATCATAATCACTTGATATGTTTCAATTTTCAGACAAAAAAATTTAATTATTAAAATTGAATAAAAAGTCCAATTCCGCCTCAATTATAATTAACTTAATCAAGAAGCAAACAGTCCAAAAGTTGTCCCACTTTAGATACAGGTCTGGGTCTCTCCCTCTATACTGGCTGCTCTATCGGCTCTGGAGAACCAACAGCCATGGGAGGTGAGTTATAGTAGCGACAATGGTTAATAGTGACCGTTTTCAGACCATTGGTTTCACTGCACGAAAACCACCATTTTATTCATATATACCCCATCGCGGAAGTGCATGTATTGGCTGAATATTGACCTGTTTTCATATACATGTATATATATACGCCCAGGCCTTATATACGACGGACGCGTCTTGGCTGTATTTCCCACCAGGCGTATATGAATGGAAATACCCTCTGCCCCGCCGCCTCCCGCCTCTTTGTGTTGGTATAAGTACAGGTGTCATCAGTAGGAAACCCTCCCCCAGTCCTGTTCACTGGACGCTTATATATACGCCTACAGATGAGGTGTATACACACGGGGGATAGGACGACCTGGTATACACAAAATACCTACTTATATACGCCGGGCGCATTCATATGTAAAACGGTGGTTTTCGTGCAGTGTTTGTATAGTCGAGATATCTTAGCAGGCAATATGATTCTGAAACCTGGAAGGTGTGTCATAGACAGGGTGTTGTATAGAACTGTTGGGTTGAAACAGTCAAGGATGGTCTATGATCTAGTTTTGGGCTTGACACTCAGAGCCCCATAGAAAATGATACAACGTCATAGAAGATATATGTCAAGGAAACATCTTAACCTACTTTATTACCCCCCAAATACATAGTCTCCATAGGAGATACATGGAGCACCTGGAAACAGGTATCCAGAGACATGTCAGAATCTCCTGCAGGAGATTCCGGAAAAATTCTAACTGAGATTCTATGGGTCATTCTATGGGGTTCCTAGGATGCCAAACATCTACTAATTTCATCCATAAGTATCATCCATAATTTATAATTTGCCTCCCTCAGGCAGTAGTGCAGCAAAATCCCTACATATATGTGTGTCATATTTAATATCTATATACTTATATCTGATATATGTGTGTTTTTTTAAACAACACATTTTCTTCCCCCTTAGGGAATTTTACACCAGTTTATCTATCGCAACTGGCCCTAACTCGTCACTCCCTGTTTTTCCTATGATTACTAATTCCCTCTCTTTCTATCTGGCTCCAACGTCATATTGATAAATAAATAAATAAATCCGTAGCATACTGCATATGTTTTGTTTTCTGTTGGGAATATAAATGTACATATATACACAATATTGATTGGTTTCAGATACAAGCGGCCGTATGCAACGATATTGCACAGAGTCGACTCCGAGGAGCATACAATCGCTCTTATCATAAACCAGCCTGAGGTCTGTTGAATAACTTATTCCTCCCGATGTATAAGATAGATGGAGACCTCTTAGGAGGGTAATCGTTTAATGATATTCAACCTCGTCCACTAAGACAGTTCTACCTGACCAAAGATCTGCAGGGCCATGCAGCTATATGCCCACTTTGCAACCATCAATTTAATAGTTATTAACCGCAGGGTGGAATCATGGACAGTGTAGGCATGGTGGAATCATGGACAGTGTAGGCATGGTGGAATCATGGACAGTGTAGGCATGGTGGAATCATGGACAGTGTAGGCATGGTGGAATCATGGACAGTGTAGGCATGGTGGAATCATGGACAATGTACGCATGGTGGAATCATGGACCGTGTACGCATGGTGGAATCATGGACAGTGTACGCATGGTGGAATCATGGACAGTGTACGCATGGTGGAATCATGGACAGTGTACGCATGGTGGAATCATGGACCGTGTACGCAGGGTGGAATCATGGACCGTGTACGCAGGGTGGAATCATGGACAGTGTACGCATGGTGGAATCATGGACAGTGTAGGCATGGTGGGATCATGGACAGTGTACGCATGGTGGAATCATGGACAGTGTACGCATGGTGGAATCATGGACAGTGTAGGCATGGTGGAATCATGGACAGTGTACGCAGGGTGGAATCATGGACAGTGTACGCAGGGTGGAATCATGGACAGTGTACGCATGGTGGAATCATGGACAGTGTACGCATGGTGGAATCATGGACAGTGTACGCATGGTGGAATCATGGACAGTGTACGCATGGTGGAATCATGGACAGTGTACGCATGGTGGAATCATGGACAGTGTAGGCATGGTGGAATCATGGACAGTGTACGCATGGTGGAATCATGGACAGTGTACGCATGGTGGAATCATGGACAGTGTACGCATGGTGGAATCATGGACAGTGTACGCATGGTGGAATCATGGACAGTGTACGCAGGGTGGAATCATGGACAGTGTACGCATGGTGGAATCATGGACAGTGTAGGCATGGTGGAATCATGGACAGTGTACGCATGGTGGAATCATGGACAGTGTACGCATGGTGGAATCATGGACAGTGTACGCATGGTGGAATCATGGACAGTGTACGCATGGTGGAATCATGGACAGTGTACGCATGGTGGAATCATGGACAGTGTACGCATGGTGGAATCATGGACAGTGTACGCATGGTGGAATCATGGACAGTGTACGCAGGGTGGAATCATGGACAGTGTACGCATGGTGGAATCATGGACAGTGTACGCATGGTGGAATCATGGACAGTGTACGCATGGTGGAATCATGGACAGTGTACGCATGAT
Organism: Alentia gelatinosa; assembly: GCA_950022655.1. Lineage (NCBI taxonomy): Eukaryota > Metazoa > Annelida > Polychaeta > Phyllodocida > Polynoidae > Alentia > Alentia gelatinosa. The sequence goes on along the minus strand of OX465580.1, from coordinate 141,897,510 downwards.
GGAATCATGGACAGTGTACGCATGGTGGAATCATGGACAGTGTACGCATGGTGGAATCATGGACAGTGTACGCATGGTGGAATCATGGACAGTGTACGCATGGTGGAATCATGGACAGTGTACGCATGGTGGAATCATGGACAGTGTACGCATGGTGGAATCATGGACAGTGTACGCATGGTGGAATCATGGACCGTGTACGCATGGTGGAATCATGGACAGTGTACGCAGGGTGGAATCATGGACAGTGTACGCATGGTGGAATCATGGACCGTGTATGCATGGTGGAATCATGGACAGTGTACGCGGGGTGGAATCATGGACAGTGTACGCATGGTGGAATCATGGACAGTGTACGCATGGTGGAATCATGGACAGTGTACGCGGGGTGGAATCATGGACAGTGTACGCATGGTGGAATCAAACCACCGTACAGCTTCATCCGTAAAAAGATTTGCCTATTTAAGGGTTCAGCAAGAATAGAGAGGGAGGTTTGGGCAATTGAATTGTGTGTACGCGTATAAAAGGAGGGACTGAAATCTCATTCAACACAGCCCAGCTTTTAGAATGACCCTTGAAAGAAGGAAGCCTTATAAATGTATGGGGCTTGACACTTAGAGCCCCATAGAAAATGATATGACATCATAGAAGATATATGTCAAGGGAACACATCAACCTACTTAAAGCGGAATAGTGCGCACAGTGACCCACTTAGAATAGATGGGGGAGGGGGACACAGGGGAGGATAACTTATATAGCTTTACGGAGGGTTACACACACTGCGCATGGGTGTAAAGTGTTGTGCATAGCAGCAGAGTGATACGCAGTGTGTTGCGGAGTATTTGCCCCAGGTGGCTGCCATACCCCAACATGTCTCCCAACAAACTCCGACGATTCTAACATGTTGGAATTGTCGGAAGCGTATCGGGAGGCCTGCAACATGGCGCCCGTGTCGGAGTGTGTCGCATGCCATGTCGGGGCCTGTCGCAGTCCTTGTTGGAAGCCAAGGTCCACTACTGCACACGCTTATGCTTATGCTTATCAGGGCGTGTTGGAAGCAAAATTGTAACTAGTGGGTGTGGGGCCTTAGAATGGTACGGTGGAAACGGGGTTAGAATGGTAACGTGGCAACCAGGTTATATTGGTACTGTGATAATGTTAACATGGTAACTTAGTTAGAATGGTAAAGTGGCAATGGTAACACAGTAATGAGGTAATGCGGAAATGGTAACGAAGTAAAAGCACAGTTAGAATGGTAATGCAGTAACAAGGTTTGAATGGTAATACGGTAATGGTAAGAAAGTTAGAATAGTAATGTGGTAATGGTAACATGGTAACCAGGTTAAGAGGGGGGTATGCAGTCACAGGGCTAGGATGGTTATGCAGTAATTGTAACATGGTAATGTGGTCAGAATGATAAAGTGGTAACAGTCATACAGTAATATGATTGATGGTAATGCAGCAAAAGTGTTAGGATGTTATCACAGATAGAACGCTGATGCAAATAACAATACGGTAATGAGATTGGAATGGTAACGTGGTAATGGAAGGCCTCTCTATAAAGGCAAAGACGACTGGAATAATCTCCCTAAAGAGATCCAGGACAGTTCATTATACACTTATAAAAAGTATATAAAAGCCAAGTTCACATATGGCCTGGAATCTTTTGATTAACACAGATCGGGATAGATAGTTTATACAAGCCAAGCCTGTTTCATTCGGTTAGTTAGTTGCTATAACCTGGGTCACCCTCCCAATCTCAACTCATCATTACCTCATACTTGCTGTATATATCTTTATAATATAGGAAGAGATGTGTTTCTGACTGCATAGTTTTTATGTAAGTTTTGCAGAGTGACCAGAATACCTGCCATGGCAGAATCCACTATTTTGTACTCATATTTTTGTGCAAATAAGATCTTTCTTTTTTTAAATGGTAAGAAGGTTAGAACGGTAATGTGGTACTGCTAACAAAGTAATAGGGTTAGGGGGTGACGTGGTAACAGGGTTAGGGTGGTAATGCAGTAATTATGATACGGTAACATGGTTAGAATGGTAACACGGTAATGGTATAAGTTAACAAGGTTGGAATGCTAATGCAATAATGGTAACATGATAGCCGGGTTAAAATCTTTATGCAATACTGGTGTTAGAATGGTAACACTGTTAGAACGGTAATGCGCTTACCGAGTTAGAGTGGTAATGAGGTAATGCAGTAATGGTAACAGGATTAAGAAGCAATGCAGTGAGAACGATAACACAGTAATGGAGTTAGAATGGTATCATGGTAAAGATAACATGGTAAAGGGTTAATATGCCAATGCAGTAATGATAATGTGGCTCAGAAGGGCAGTGTGCCAACAGTGTTAGAACAGTGATACACTAAGGGCAGCACAGCAATGCAGTAACAGAGCTATGTTGTAGCATGGGTAGAATGTAATGGTAATGGTAATGGAGTAACAAGGTTAGAATGGTTATGTAGGTAAGTGTAACATGGTTAGAACAGTAACATGTAACAGGGTTAGTATGTAACGTGGTTAGAATGGTAATGCGTAACACGGTTAGAACGGTAACACGTAACAGGGTTAGTATGGTATTGTGGTAACTGTAATGTGTTAACAGGATAAGGATAGTAACATGGTTAGGAAGGCAATGTGGTAACTGTGACACAGTAACAGGGTTAGGATGCTAAGGTGGGTAGAAGGGTAACACGGAAACGGTAATGCGGTAATAGTAACGCAATAAGAACTTGGTAAGAATAGTAACACAGTTTACAGGACTAAGATGTAAGATGGTTGAAATAGTAACTCAGTAACGGGGTAAGATTGGTAAAGCAGTTAGAAATGGTAATGCAGTAACAGGGTTAGAACGGTAACTCTAGCTGGGTAATGAGGTTACAGAAGTAGGAGATAATGCGGTTAGAGAGATAACACAGTAACGGGGTTAGAATAGTAACTCGATTCACGGATCAAGATATAACACGGTTAGAATAGTAATGCAGTAATGGGGTTAGAATGGTAACGCAGTTAGAAATGGTAATACAATGACAGGGTTAGAATCGTGACTCTAACACGGTAATGAGGTCACAGGATTAGGAGGTAACAGGGTTAGAGAGGTAACGCAGTTGGTTACGAGTTTAGAACGCGGTAACAGTAATGGTAATGTGGTAATTGGGTTAGGTTGTTACCCAGACAGAAATATAACACATTCTTAGGTAGCATAACGCAGTAAGAATGTAACACAGTTTGATCAATAACATTTTCTTAGGTAGCATAACATGGCTTGAGTGTACCAGAAAGTGATGCAGTGTAATACGAATGCGGTAACACGTTTGTTAAGCAGGTTTCGATAATTATGGACATTTTTTTATAGTTATGGACATTTTGATAGTACTTACAGAGAGGAGAACAAGATTATTTTACCTTCTTGTAGATTAGTCCTGCACATAATGTCCGCATTTCCATGGCAGTTTTGACGTAACAAAAGTATATATGACTATGAAGAACACTGATGAGCAGAAGAATCAACAACAAGATGGCTGTATAGATGTAGGCTGTTGTCTCTGAAATTTGACCACTGCCATTGAGGTACTGAACCAGTCCAGTTATCAGGAAAGGAGCTGAGAATTTCATTATCTCCTGTTGAAAAAGAAATGTAACCCATAGTGTCAACTGGATTAACTCAGAATTATTCATTGGTATATATGCGGATTTAGGCAGCTGGATATAGTGGCTTCCTATTGTCAGTATACAGTATCTTAACAATAAACTAAGATTGGAACTGACAAGATCATAAGATTAAAAATTGATAAAGGTTACTTAAACATACCTTTACTGAGCAGATCTTTTGAGTGTTCACCCTTAGACCATCGGGTCAAAAAAGTAGAAAAGGTAAAAATGATCTTCGCTATTATATGAATTATATCTATTGAAATATTGAAATTTCCTCAGATTGCTGCTTTAAGTTTACAATACTGATCATAATCAGTCTAAAACTTCTTTAGAAAATAGTATATATCTGATGAGACGAGACAGTCAAAACTATTGAGCAAATAGGGACCAGAACAACAGTTTTGATCCCTACTAACAGAACACAATGTTTGATGTGAACACTGTAGTTATATGATTCTCCTTTTCCATTAAAAAATCTAGATTGTAGATCATTTATTGAAGTATTCATTCAGCTATGCCACATATTCAAAAGGAAACTCACACTAAATAGTTCCATAATAAGCCCCTGGATCAAGGCAGTCTTGTTGTGGAGAAGAAGATTTTTTAACAAGGCACCATGTTTCTGTCTTTCCTTCTTTGATAGTTTGTACCAGCGCCTGAAAAATAAAGACGCCTAATGGTCTAATATTTTACTGGGTATTAAGTTATTCAATAAATGCTGAGGTGAACATGATCTAAAAAAGACATTGTAAGGGCATGTCAATGCTATGTGAAGTTCTAATTTGAACAAGTGCAAATAATGTATCACAGGAGGGAGATGTAGAATTCTTTTTAATTTTTTTTTATTTTTTATTTCCATAGAACAGTCCTACGCGCAGGTAGATCTTCCACAGTCTTTAGTGCAGACAGGCTTATATCACAAAAAAAGTTATAGAAACAACAATATATATACAAATTAGTGATGAAGTTTGATGATGATGATTGTCAACCAACACTGCATACCGACATAGGACAACAGAATTACTTCCAGTCTTTCTCAGAATACCTTTTCTTTACACAGATTTTGAACTCTTTAACAGTGGCCAAGTGTTGTGCTGTTTTGTCTAGCACGTTCTACAGTAATGTTCCACGGTACCACGGGGACCTTTGATATAAACAAGTTTTAGGAAATGGCGTTTTGAGCTTGATTTTGTTAGAACTACGAATGTAGCACCTCACAGGAACTACATTTTCGACCTTCAAAGATTGCTTGTACATATTAGTCAGTAGTTGAATCTTACGACGGGTTGCAAGCAAGTCTATTCCCATTCGTTCATGCAAGTCTGTAGTCCGCTGTCGTAGCATCCGTTTGTTTTGCACCACCCTGAGGGCTCTATTTTGCAGCTTTTGTAATGAGTCTCTGTCTATCTCAATGTCTATCTCAGGCAAATACTTCAGCCGTTTACCAGAGGCTATCCATGTCGTTTGAGTTTTGTCAGCGTTCAACGTCATGCCATTGCTTGTACACCATTGTATTATATTGTTTAGAGCTAATTGTAAAAAAAGTTTTTTGCAACCTCACCATTGATATTTTCACTGTACAACACAAGATCGTCTGCGTACTGTATCGTTTTACATTTTTGGACTTTACAACACATGTCATTTACATACAAAATAAAGAAGAGCGGTCCCAGTACGGATCCCTGCGGGACACCGTAAAAATGAAAATGCATCATTTATTAGCTAAATTAAATATGAAATTTCTATATGAAACTTTTTAAAGAGATAAAACATAACTGTATGATAATTACCATCCTAAAGGTCTGACAAAAAATAATACATTCATGTTTATTGGGTGTATCATAATAATGAACAAAGACAGAACTGCCCAGATGCCATATTTATTTCAGAAATACCTTATCCATTAAAGTAGGAAGTAGCAAGACAATAACATTATAAAAGCTTTTTTTGTGTTGTGATAAAATGCTGGGGTCGCGTCAGTGTAGCAGTGGTGAGTTTGCTCTTCACACGAGGACGTCAGTCCCTGCTGTGTGCTGATGCTGGTGAGCCCATGCACACAAGTACTGTGTGTTACACTTGGATTACATAACTCAGCCTGTATATAAGGTTAAGTCTGCAGCAGGTCAACAGGTTTTCTCTGTGCATTCTCTCTGTAAGGAGTGAATCCCTTGGAGTCTCATAAAGGTATTAGGTTTTTCCAAACCCTCTCAGTGGTTGAACTTGTTTATCTGCTTCAGCATATAAATAAGTTCCCTCGACTTGACTTGCCACTCCAGTGTCCAGGTACTGTAAAGTGAAGCTGATTGATTCCAGATCACTAGAACTTGTGTACAATAAACATCCTTGTTTATTCAAGTTAATATGTCTGGTTTTGTGTGACTAGGCCATATAGTCATCTATATACCGAAAACATTCCGAACCGATCTATGTGATCCTCATAGGGTGGTGTTGCACATCGCTGGAATAGATACAATTTTTCCGAAGGTGGGCTACAAAATTATAGATAAAGTGAGAGATGATGTGTGACAGATGATAAGGGCATCATGATAGATAGTAGTAATGAATTGAGATATATGATATATAAGGAGGCGTTATAGACCATGATAAAAGACAGGAACAATAGAAATAGAATGGGAAGGTTTGGTGCATTTTAGACCCGTCTCAATGGTGCAAAATGCAGCAAGAAATGTATAGTTATATGGTATACATGAGGCTTAAATTAAAAAACAGTATAGGGGCCAGTTGTCAGGATTACAATTGATTAATCCACAATCTGACTGAAGTACAGATCATGTACTTACTTTTCAAAACTAGTTACATTTTTCTCACAGCCTATTGAAGGTAATGGTTCATAGCAATCTGTGTCATTTAGTGGCCTTTTGTAGGCTGTGTAGAAAAGGCTGCCCATCCACCTGAATAGAGGATGACAACAAGCATTCAGAGTTCAGTTAAACCATTGAAATGTTGATGTAACCCATCTTATAATAAGCTTAAGACTCAAAGAATAGAATATTCTATATTTAATCCAAGCAAATAATACAATTTATATTTTATTTCTCTGATAAAGAGAGCTAAGCTCAATTGCAAAAGAAAAGTGTCTAGTGTATAAATTCATGACATGCAGAGTAGGCAATATCATTTAAATCTCCATGTTACCCAGAGCATGCAACATTAACTATACCAGAATGTGATCCTTGAGAAGACATTTGCTGACAGAAGTGGATGTTGCTTCTCTTTTGAAGTAGGACCATCCTCTGCTTTCTCAGTTCTATTCTTGTTATTTCCCGCAATTGAGTTGTAACCCTGGAATAGTTATTAGGATTTTACCAACATATTCATGTCAATTGCAAAATGCATCTCCTTAGAAATTTGTCCACCTTGGAAAACATGTCATGGAAATTGGTTTAAATGATAGAGATTTGGGCAATAAATAGTTGAATTATTGAGAATAATCAGACATTTTTTCGAATTATTCAGAACAATTAGGTAATGGTTAAACTCAGAATAGTAGAGAACATTTTACACCTGCTGGGAATAGATAATAATATTGAGTATATTAATGTTAAAGATAGGTGAAATTGTGAAAGTTCATAGGTTAAGTGACAATATAGGAGATAAATTTGAACAGCAGAAATGGTCAATAAATGAAACAAAAGGTATAAACAAACATGGACTAGTGAGAAAGGTTGCAGGATCTAATAGGACCTGACCCACAAGGAAAGAATCAGTAAGGCAAGTTTGAAAATGGTGAGAATATATGGGGATTGTTTGTTTGTTTGGTTTGATTTAACGTCCAGTCAACCATTATTGGTTCTTACTAAACTTTCTCAATGTTGTTTTACACCATGAGGGTGGTGATCAAATCTATGCGATGAATTCAGGTAGAAATTCCACCCCTACACATTTACCTAGGTGAGAGTTATTTTAGTTCCCACACCACATAGACATGGTATGAGAAGGATTGGCCTTTGATATAGCAGTATATTTACCACTGCTGGGGGTGAAAGAGAAAAGTGGCTGCAGTGGGACTCAAACCAACAAAGTCCAACAACCTTGGGATTACAAGTCCAGTGCTCTTTACCACTGAGCTAACTCCTCACCCCGGTCGCTTTTCTTATGCTTGCATGCAACCATATCCGGTCTGCACCACGAGGAGGCGAGGCAACCAAGAGGGTGAACAGATTGGTAATTGCTGTCCACCCCAGCAGACCATATGTGGGGATAAATGAGATAAAAGTAAATAGGAGGTGCACGTCATCGGACATGTGGAAAATAATGGGATTTTAAAGATAAAAACCAGTAATTAGGTTCTGTTAATGATTCCTAAAGACTAGGCCCCCACTTACCATGCCCGTGAGCATGTACAGGGCGAGGCTAACAGGTACATCTGTGAAGTGGAGCAGCTAGCAGACCTGCAGGTGGCCACTGACCAGAGTGTGAACCAACGCTGGCCCACTTTGAGGCAGAGGAGCCTGTGCCATCACTGCTCCCAATACTGAGGTAAAGGGTCGGCATTGCGACATCAAGTCTGGCACTGACAGCCCTTCACCATATTATATAAACATTCTGACCATTGTGTGTGGTTCACTGACTCTGTGTGGACAGTCAGTGGCAGTGGATAGGTGATTATACACACAAGATGGCATATTCATATCGAACTGGATCAGAATCTTTTGGTTCTTTGGTTGCTTGCACAGCCAGAGATCTTCGGTGTATGAGCAGACCTGGTGTAACAACCAGATCCCAGGCTCAGGAAGCCGAAAATGGGGAGGTAACTTCTCAGCTCGATCTACCTGCCCGGAATGGTGATTCCAACCTGCACAGAGGGGGTAACACCCAGAAGTCCAGGAAAGGTAAAGTGCAGAAGAGGACTGCTGCTCAGAACCTGAGCTTGACAGTTCTCCGAAACTTTAATCCAGGAACAAAAAGCTGTGATGGCCCCGCAAGGGATCTGGAGGGACTCAGTAAAATTGGGTCTCAGACAGAAAGCCCTGGAGAGTCCAGTACTCCCTAGGAAAGAGAGGAGGAAACCTTCCAGGTTGACTCCGGAAAGAACCCGGGAGGTCTACTTGGACCGTAATTTCTTGCTGACTTTGATCGGCAGAGTGAGACTTGAGAGATGTGCCGGGAATTGGAAGCTTGCAACCGAGAGATTGCTGAGGAGGTGGCCAAACGTCATCATGCCTTGGAGGAACTCTCGCAACATGAGACAGAGACATTGGCCCAAATTGAGCTGTTAGACGATCATGTACAATACATGAATGACCAGGTTCAACAAACTGCGATGGAGGTGTCTAAACAGATGCCGATGCCCAGTGACAGCTGGCAAAATGTCAGGGATAATCTGTACTCTCAGACCTGGTTCTGCAAGGGGTAGTAGGACTCCGATGGTGAGCTTCCGCTTACCTTCCAAGTTGCGATCTGGTTACCAGGAGTCCAGAACATACTAGAAAAGCTATCGCCGAACTCAGCTCTATCACCCAGGTAAATGAATAGTGGTCCCCCCCTCTGTAAAAACTGGGAGGGGTAGGGTAGTGGGGAAGGGATCCAGTAGTGTTTTGTCCATTCTACAGAAGGTGGCACGGAGAGTCAATGCTTACTGTGTAGTGATTCCGGGCAACGCCGCACATGAGAGTGGTGCGGCCGGGGCCGGGATTACGTAATGCTGGGGATATATACTCAGCATTCACAGGCTGTCCTCGTGCGTCCCTCGAGCAGACTCTTGGGCCCTCACTTTGCAGGCAGGTTCTCATAACCTTCCTGGTGGTTAGGCGAGTCTTTCAGATTAGCCTCTCCAGTGTTACCTGGCAAGCCATGCTTGGGTACTGTACTTGTGGAAGTGATCTTCCGGGATCACTTCAGGAAGTAATTGTAATAAACATCCTTGTTTATTAAAGGTGGAGTTGTGTCTTGTGTGACTAGGTTAGTTCATACTTTCCGAAAAACTGAACCGACCTAGGTAATTATAAGTAGGATGGAACTAGTGCTCCAGAGCTAGATCTTTAGCTAGGCGGCGACCACCACACTATTTCAACAGTTCAACACTATTTAAATCTATTTGCACAATAACACAAACCAAATCATCCCATCGTCCCATCGTCTAATTGTCCTTGATGTCCTTTTGAATCAATCAATTGTTTAAACTTTCACTCCAGAAATTCTTCCTACACATTCATTCTGTCTAATATGATCCTGTTCCTGGTTCACAGTATTATGAGTCCTGGCACGTTCTCTCTGTGTGCTCTCCCTCTGAGAGCATGTTTCATGAATGTTGGTTTTCTAGGCACTCACAGAGTAGAACTATATGCACACAATCACCCTCTCATGAGGCGACCTCACTGAGGTAGACTGAGGCCTCTGGCACCCACATGAGCAGACTGATCACTCCTAAGCAGCGAGCAGCACTCACCTGTTTATCATCCAGATGTTACCTTCCTACTACCCCTGTTCAATTTGGGCAGCACTGACATATACTCAAACAAACTTTCTCCTTCTCGATCGTCAGAATACCACATGACCAACCACCCTCCTTATAGGGAACACCTGTGGTTCTTATACCTTTCTACAGCTGCAATGTCTCATCATCGTGTCTTAACTTTGTTCATACATCCTTATGCTATCACACTCACATAATAGATACACATCCATAGTAATTTTTGTACAAGCAGGTAGTGCAATTTAAATTGAATAATCCTGACACTCACGATACGATCACCAATGCAATCGCCAAACTATGATGACTGGCTGCTCCCACCAGGACATAAGTGATGGCCAGATTTCTCCACAGTTAGCGTTAGTGTATGGAGTTTGATGTTGTGATTGATATTAATAATCAGAATGGTCCGCATAGATCACTCTATCATGTTCAACGTCTTTATTTCTAGTATGTAAAACCCAAAACATAAGGTGTATCACTTTTAGACATTATTATCCAAATATCTGCAGTGAAGACATTATGAACTATATAGTCTCCTAGAGCAGACCTCTACCTTGTAGGTAAATGGTTGTAAACCAATGTATCATTGTTTATAATATTAATGGCAGAGGGCGACGTCTGTATCTATGCCCATGTTCCACACCAGGGGGCGTGTACCACCCCTTCTAGCGGGTCAGAGGCTCCCACGTTCCATTTGTCTGCAATGCTAGCTCATGTAAGCACGTTCCCTGGTCTGGTGGTTTTTGTAATTTTTTTTTTTCAATTTATATTAATTTATTTTGATTTGTTTAAATAAATAGGGGTGCAAATAATGTCACCTTAAGCCCACTTACTTGTACTCTCATTCATTATTAATATTCCATTCTACTACTCTGATTAATAACTTGAGCACAAAATATCACTGTGTATCACTAAATAAGTAGCAGATGGATATCCAGTACACATTTAAGGTTTGTCGTTTAGTTTATATCTATTTTCTGATAATCTAAAAGCCTAGAGAAGGGTAGGATAAGATATAAACATCACAAAATTTCATATAAAGCTCATTGTCTTCTGCTCCTGATCCTCATGAAATCACTATGCAAAAACAAATCGCGACATATAGACATTTATATGAAATTTTGGGATGTTTCTTTTCAGTAGGAATCAATGGCCAACTTGATAGTACAGTTTGTTCACTCACCAAGTCACTAGGCCTTCCCAGTCTTGCAGTGTCTTCTAACAAAAGTTGTTCAGCTTCTTCTTGTGGTGAACCACGGATAATCCTGGTCTTCTTGTTTTTTCCATGCATATTGCCTCAGTTTAGTTGAAGTTTACCAAACTTACTCCACACTTTTCCTTGTAATGACAGTAGGTGTACTGTATTTTCCCATGTTATTTTGTCAAAGGATCATGACATATGCCCTACTTAGTCTGCTGTGTGCCCACAAGTTAAGGCAAATAGGACTTAATTATTTACGCCAAGTGATAGACATATATGCATGATGTTAACACATGTCAATCAAGTTTTCCATGCTCTGATACTTTACACACTGGTGGTGTATTGTTAGCCGACTGAATATGAGCTATATATAGGCAATTTAAGGACTTCAAATAAAATGGTAGAAAAATAGTCCTATTATTTCTTCTGGTTTGTTGTCTTTTTCTCCACAGCCTAAGACATTATATTCTCCACAGCTGTTCCTCTCAACCTTGTGAACAGGAATTATTTGCTTTGAGCACATTTGATGTTTTGATGAATGTTCATGCTGTAAGGTGATTACTCTGTTACAATCTCAACAATTAATCTCATGTATCCCATAACATATCCTGCCTTATCCGATACATCAGGCTGACTCCAGGTGTGGTGTATATATTATTCTAGTTTAATATCATAGTGTGATAGCCAAGCACCATGGTAAGGGATGACACAAATAGATGTGGAGGTTAACAAATAGGTGACACCTAACTATGTCAGTGTTTATGGTAGGTTTGCTGTGGACCTGCTTCATGGTGATGATTTACTAGATCAACGAGGCACAACGATGGGGTGCAAAAGAAATTTTTGCACTGACAATATTACTAAATGTAACATCTTACATGGGAACACATTTTTCCCATGTTTTAGATTTATGCCCCTGTTTTAAGGAAGGCTTGTTTAAAGATAGATGTGGTTTTTTTGTGATTGGAACTTCCTTTCTCATGGTTTCGCATGGAAAGTCTCATCAGGTAAGGTGAGATAGGGGTGGTTTTATAATTTTATAAATATCTGATGTAAGGAAATATCGACACTTCCTTACATCTTACTTACAGACCATTCTTCAAATGGCTCTTTAACTTTAAGGATGTTGATGGAACAATTGGACGCTGGCTGGCAGCACCTTCCGAGTTTGGATTGACCAACTGCCAGTTTCAGCACCGGGCTGGAAAGTCCCACATTAACGCAGATTGTCTCCCCCAGAGGCTAGTGCGGAACTGTGGACGACCAGTTTGCTAGGATTGTGGTGAACACAGGGCGGTGATAGCTGCTTTACGTTCCCAGAAAGTGAAAAAGCCCCAGAACTATCAGTGGACTCCACAGATTCAGGAAAGTCAACAGGATGACCCAGATCTGTCAGGTTATGTAAACTGGTAGCAAATAGGCTCCATAGACCTACAGGGCCCGAGATCTCACCTGATCTCAATTGGGATGAACTGGCTCCGTTTATAGCACACCCTTATAATGGGACAGTGCACCATAGTGAGGGTGTAATTAGAGACCCTTAAGTAGTTGTGTAGGTAGCTAGCTCATTATCTTATGTCCCTTGTGATTTCCTACATTTAAGTCATTTGATTAGGTAGAATCACTTGCTTAGCGTGGTCACCTAGACACGGTGACCTCACATCTCGATGACCTGAGAGGAGGAATGACGAACAATGCAAGTACAGTTAATAGTTTTTAATCTCCTGAGAGCAATCTGTAGTTTACATATTACATATATATGGTTCAATGCGATGTATTTCTCTTGACAAATGTGTTGGTACTAACCTTATAGTAAAGTTTATTGTCCATAAAGTTCAATGTTTCATTTAAATCATCCTTAGTTCACATTTTCCGTGCAGTTGTTCATTTCAGTTCCAGTTGGATTCAGTCCGTGAGTCCTAGTGTTCCCAAGTTGATCTTAATAGTTTAGTCCACACATTCTGTGCCCTCTCTATTTAGAGCCAGTTACCCACACGTCGGTCTGATGAACCGGTGGATGTGTACCTTGAATGTTCATAGAAGGCAACTTCACTCCTTACAGGATGAAACCTCTGGTGCCTAATCCTACTCCGGCAGGAGCAGGGTTTTCTTAGCTCTGCTAGATCTTACTCCTCGTACCTTAATCCTGCCTTCACAGCCGCCGCAGGGGTATACTCATCAGCAAGTCATGTGATCATTCATACCCTTACACAGGTAGTCGCTCTAGAAGCTACCTCCTGTTTACACTTCGCTACTATGCATTCATATGTTTATTTCCACCGTTTCTATATGATGTAAATTCAATTGTAACATAATCTCAGACAAGCGTAGAATTGTAGCGTGCAACGGTACATTCCAGTATGGGGTGTTCACCTAACTTACTCGTGTTTGGCGAGGAGATAGTAATGCCCGCTGACATTGTCTATGGGGTCCTTTGAATGTCCATGGATGATATTTGTCCCATAGGTTTTGTTGAAAAGCTTTCGGAACGTTTTGTGGAGGGATATTACCTTGCGAGACGAGACCTGGGCCCTGTTTTTCAGTCACGATATCCTCTTTGTAAGATATCTTACAGCTGTCAGTGTACTATAGATAAGACATCTTTGGGGATCGGCCAACGATTGTCCGTCAAGAGCACTTAGACTGCAGCCAGGTGTACTATAGATAAGACATCTTTAGGGTCACGTGGTTCCAAATGTCTTCCAAAGTGTCTTAGACCTAAGACATCTATGGACATGTCGTACAGAATGCGCAACTTCACTTCCCGTGAGAATTAAGCGATGAAATTTTAACACCAGTAAGGGATACATATACCCTATAATCGTACTAAATATGAAGATGATCGGTCAGACCGTTCCACCGTTATTCGCGTTTCAATTTCGCCATAGCAAACGTCTGCTCTGGTGTCCAGTGTCTATCTCCCATGCCCACGACCATCAGAGCACGCCTCCGCTAATTTATGTGGCGACCTTGACACAAGAGTACACTGGCCACCAGAGTAGACGTTTGGTTTTGACGAAATTCAAACGCAAATAACGGTGAAACGGTCTGACCGGTTTTCTTCATATTTAGTACGATTATAGGCCATATGTATTCCTTACTCGTATTAAAATTTCATCGCTAAATTCGTATGAAAAGCACGGGAAATCCTCTATATACGCACAGAGAGGTTTCATAGAACCTGAGACAGTTCTAGACTTGAGACACTTTTAGCGGCGATCGAGCGCGCCGCACTGAGACCGTGTCTATAGCACACCCGCCATTTTGTGTCTTGCAAATTGTCTTCCAATCGTGGAGACATCTTAGGGTATCGTTGGGCGATTATGTCGTGACTGAAAAACAGGGCCCTGGAGGAAGCTGCTGAGTGGCAAAAGACATGAGTGACCATGAGGTCAATCTGAAGCCACGTGTGTTCTGAGTAGGAGACTGGGTAGTACAGTACTACACTCCATTGGTAAATGATAAACTAGCTCCTAACTGGGATGGACCTTGAGTAAGCCTCAGCCCAGACGTTGCTCTAAGGGACCCTGTCGAGGGCCCTCTAGAGGCTGCAGAATTGCCAAACGCACTGTCAGGAAACTTGATCTCTGCCTCTCAAACTGGTAACGTAATACACAATGGTTGAGAGAAATCTCCACGGGTTTAGAACTCAGGTAGGAGCCTGAAGAAGGGTTATCCCAGGTTTCAAAACCTCTGCTGAGTGGCATGAGGCCCTGTTTTTTTAGTGGTCTTCACTCTGTGTTCGGAGTGGTACTTTGTACCACCAGAGTCGGGTGGAAGCAGCATGGCTGACCGTACCCCCGCAGCGGAGGGTTAGCCCAAGCTCCCCTCATGCCTGCCCGGATCATTGGCTTCGGCCGAGCATGGTGCAGATCTGGACGATGATGCTTTGCTCATCGGTTCAGATGACGGAGACTTTGACCTGGAAGGGGATGAGTCCAAAGACTCTGCTATTCTTGGGGAAACCCGAGAAGAGCAACCCAGACAGGGAAAGGGGAAGAATTCCAAGGCAGCTTCGGCTGCTAAGGAATCTTCTGGTGCATGACCAAGAAGGTCTCAGTTCCGGCTGAGAACCCTAGTGACTTGGACGTGTAATGAAGGAGGGGAAGGCATCCGAGGCGGAAGCCGATACACCGAGGTGTGGTCGAGCCCGCCCGCGTAGAGGTGGACCGAGAAAGTCGTCTGACCCTGAGACTCCGGGCCCTGTGGTTAGTCCGCAGAGCCTGGAAGAGATATTGGCGGGGATCCCAGATCCTCCGACTAGGGCCATGGTACAGTCAATGTACCAGCACTGGATGCCTCCCAGTGGAAAGCTGGCGGGAGCAGGGACTTTATTAAACCCTATGTAAAACGCCAGAGACATTTAAGCCTAATCTGAGAACTACTGAATGATTATTGAGTCAACTACGGTATGTAGCAGACAACATGAAGACTATGGAGAAATAAACCTTAACTTAATTAAAATGCTAGTGTCGACCTCTAGCGGGAATTATAAGCTAAATGGATGTAGATTTGCCTTACGGGTATTTCTTATTCACTTAGTTAACAAGCGACATTAATCCAATATATTAATTAAATCATATTAATTAATCTGAACCAGAAGATAATTACGAATATTCAATGAAGTCGACTATCTCCATATGTATAACCTTAACTAGGAATATTCTAACTTAACAGAATCACATAAATTATGCTGACACATTTAAAAGTTCGTTGGATAGTCAGGTGACAAAATCAGAATAGTCTTTGACTTTTCTTGTGTTAATGATGGCTTAATCATTCAGTAGGCAATGTTGGCAAGTTGCCAAGTGTTCATAAGTTCATGATAAACGTCAGAAAGTCATAGTACAGATCTTCAGTACTTCTGAGAATAACTCCAAGTCAATTGCCAATTGTCATATAACAATAAAGACTCACATGTAATAATAATAAGTAAAATTAACTAATAACTCACCAATTACAAGTAATGTCCAATGTGAACTCACAATCCTGTGAACTTTTCACTAATTCACACAATATCCAGATTCTAGACATGATATTATAATTAATCAATAATGTTCATTCATCATTCATATGATGAGAATAACTTGAGAATGATCCTGTGTGTTCTAAACATTATAGAAGTGTTCCGTATAGAGTAGGTGTACTTGGAGAGTCTGTAAATCCAAGCCACTCCTCACTCCCAAGCCCAAGGCCAGATGCCTAAGTTGAAGCTACTCCACTGCACGAAAACCACTATTTTACATATATATACGCCATCGCGATAATGCACGTATCGGCTGTATCGTGGCTTGTTTATACTTGTATACACCTCTTATACGCGTCTACGTTTTGGGTGTCTACGAGACAGTTTCCATGTGTAGACGCGCGAGACTTGGCTGTCTTTCACACCTGGCGTATTTAAGATAAAATATACTCTACCGCAATATACATACGCCAGGCGTATATATGATACAAAAAAAAAAAAAATTGCGACCCACAGCCCGCCCGGGCCTGTGGGTGTTGGTAGAGGATACACCAACACTGACCCGCCACCCGCGACCTCCCAACCCTACCCTCTCCTGCCCCCCCACCACCCCACGCCAGCCTAAGTAAGAAGCCCCCCGCTGCCCGCCGGCCACCGCCCAGCGCCTGCCGCCAGCCGCGTTTGTACAGGTTGACTCAGTGGGAAACCCTCCCCCACCGCCCACCGCCCGCCGCTGCCTGCCGCTTCCCGCCGTGAGGTGTTATGGTGTCGGGGTGCGGCCGCATTTCACACGGGGGTAAGATGATTTCAAGATTCAACCTCAAGTCTGAAGAGGCTCATTATATAGTAAGCCTCACTGTCCACACATTGAAATGGTGTTTGAAAGTAAGATCTATTAGGAAAACAATCCAAAAAAAACATAATGCAAGGTTTACTGTGTGTAATTAATCAATTTATACTTAATTAGGTTTTTATAAAATAAATTGGTAATATAAGATTGCAATTTTCATATAATACAGACTTGGATGGTTGATGGCAAATGAAATATGATACCAGTAGTGTCCCCAAGTGGCAGAGAATGGAACTTTTTGAGATTGGTGTATATACAAAGGAATCAGGCGTATATATGACGTATATAAGACCGCACCATGGACATGTATATACGCCACTAGATAAGGCGTCTACGAGACGGATAACAGCTCTAACTTCTAGACGCAAAATCCTACTGTTAGACGCGTAAAATAGTGGTTTTCGTGCAGTGCTCAATATAATTCCTATAGCAATTTGCGCACTGTGGTCATCCGGGGACAATCGTAAAACTGGATGAGGTTTAATCTTGTCCACCGTATTCCACGACTGGAGTTTGGCAAAGTGACTTCATGAGGCGAAGCCGAGTGAAGTACGGAGCCAAAACTTCAAGAGTGGAATGCGGGGGCCAAGATTAAAACGAATCAGGTTTTGATTTTATCCTACCCTATCTCCTCGATTCTGGAATATTATGTGATAACAATGCTGTATGCCACTAGTGCCATATAAACCTCTGTATGCCAGTCAGCGTGGCATATGGAAACCCAATGTTAAACCTATGGGATTTTATATTAGGGGTAGGATAAACACAGCAACACGTCTCGCCTGGAGAAGATGGTATCGGAGACTAAAGATACTTCCAGCTCAGAGCAGAACGCTAATGAGAATTTACTAAAGGATCACTGGAAAATAACTGAAATCTCGCTTGAGGTCAAACAGGTCCGAGAGAACACGAGAATATGCAAATAACCACGTTTGAGCTCGGGAACACCTTAACCTTATCGCGCCGGGTACCCGCAGCTGGGCTACAGTCGTGAAGCCGGGTACTAGTGCCAGTGAATGCCGCTAGAGGCCTGGTACATAGCCCTATTGTGAAAATTCTGTTTTTGGATCACGTGACATGACACGTGATACTTATCATTATTTTTCATTTCACTTAAAAAAATAAAATATGATGTTATATCTACATTCTCCGAAAGTTTCATATTTATTAAGCCATTATTTTCAATTTTATTCAAAAAAACGTATATTTTCCAAATGATGCCTTGAGGCATCACCCGGCCAGCCCTGGTTGATGCCTCAAGGCATCACCCAGCTTGAAAGGGTTAAGGGAACTCCTGAGGGAACTCTGGAGGTTATTCCGCCAAACCTCAGAAACACTGATCTGATACCCCCACTGTGACTGGAAGGAGACGAGTACACTGGGACCTGTTTCACTAGTTCCTGGACATGTCTAGATGGCATCGAGATGGTGTATCTTGTTTCATAAGAACTAGACATTAGACTTTGTTTTGTGCGTTCTTGCTTGCACTGTTGGTGCCGCTTTTCATGTCGTCTAATGCCCCAGTCACACTTGCGTAAAATTCGGCGTTTCTTCTACGTATTTGAATTGTTGGAGGCCACGTATTAGCTACGGATTTAGAACGTATTTGTTTGCTTTTCTTGAACGTTTTAGTACGCTTCTCAACGTTCATCAACGCTTATCTACGCTTCTGTACGCATTGTGGCGTTTTTCGGCGCATTCCGACTTTCCTTTACGCATCTCCGCGTATTGCGGCGTTTTGCGGCGTATTTTGAGATACCAAAATGCGTAGAAGAACGTAGACGTGCGTACACGGAAAAACGCCGTTTTTTACGCCAGTGTGACTGGGGCATAGCACTTTTGTCATAAAACTAGTGAAACAGGTCCATTACGTGTAGATTTGTCTAATGCTTATGTTTGGGGTCTGTCTTTTCCTAAGGGTAGCTACTTGTGTCACAGACATGTCACGAAAGTAGTGAAACAGGGACCTGTTTCAGTAGTTTCGTTACATGTCTAGATGGTGTCTGTGACACCATATGGACAGATCACAAGATTGCAGTCGATGACACACAGAGTTTCACTCACTTCTCGTAGGAATTAAGCAATGACACTTTAATATGAGTAGGGGATACATACAACCTATAATCGTTCCAAATATGAAAAAGATTGGCCACTCCGATTTTCTGATATTTTCTAGGCTTTTTCCGCTGTTGCTTGCACTGTTGGTGCCGCTGTTGATGTCTGTCTAGGCCTAATGTCACAAGACTACTGAAACAGGTCCCAGTTCCCAGATCTGTGTGGACTATTTGGATCGACATTAATATCATTAACCATGGGAGCAAGCTGGAGGTGTGGCCCAATGCGTAGATTGCTTGGGGGGGGGGGGGGAGTAACTAGAGCTCATATAGTAAATATGACATCACACACGGAATCCCCTTGTGACTTCCCTGAGACGAGTAATCTCCTGCAGGAGATTACTGGAAATAGTTCCCTAAGCGTCATCGGTCCTCTAGCGAGTAAAACGCGAACTAATATCAGGCACACCACCTATCGCGATATCCGCGAACAAGTCCTGACATTGCAATGGAGGGTATCGAATGGGCGATAGAAGATATCGTGGAAGAAACTTTGCAAGTTGAAACGTTAAATCAAATTGTAGAAGAATCTAAAGTGATAGATGCAGAAGAAAAAATGGCCGAGACTATAACAACTGAAATTTTAGAAGATATAACGACCAACAAGATGATATTTGCCTACCTTGGTGACGATTTGGAGCCCCAGAATAGTGTAGCAGTCGATACTGCGATTTAGACATCGAAGGTATCGGCGAAGTCCTGCGATGCTGGTGATGATGACAACAGAGAAAATGTTTTAAGGGATGAACATCTCCAAAAATATATCAAAGGAAAGAGGAATGTGAATACTGTGAAAAGAACCGACCACATAAGCAAAAATCATAAATCTTTATATAGACAAAATATGAAAATAATGTGTAAAAATCATAAACAATTGTATATTTTCTAATATTTTCCTGATGTATTTGTACAGGTCATCAGACGTTTCACGGCGTACCAAGCGAAAGAGAGGAATGAAACCAGGGCCTTAGAAAACATTGAAGCAAAGCGCTGAACAATTATATCAGAAATTATTTATACATACACAATATTAACTGGTTTCAGAAAAAAGTGGTAGTAATCTCTGAGGACAAGACGCGTAGTAATCTCCAAGCGATATTGAGGTGATTACGTAGAATCTAGTCTGAGGAGATTACTGCCGCTTTTATCTGAAACCAGTTTATATTGTATTTGTTAACCACTGTTCCTTGTTAATAATTATGCTGCTCTTCTGAAACTTATACTTCCTAAATTACCCGTTAGGTGGCAGTTAGAGTGTATCAATTTGCCTTGTTGGTTTCATTCTATCATCAAAGGATAGATTTAACGCTAGGATACAGAACAAACAAGGTAAGAACTTGTTGACAACTGTAATCGGGCCGATTATAGACCGATTTAAATGTATATGCTTGATTCTGTTGTATTCACGCCACTATCCAATAATTCCGATCTCTGCCACTTGGGGACACCACTGTAGTATATCTCATTCGCCATTTTTTTTTTTTGTGCCATTAGTTATCAAGTCCTTAGTATATGGAAAATCCATTGTTATATTATCAATTTTTATCATGAAATTGTTTTAAAACCCAGTTTATCATCTCTTCATTAAATACATATAATAAACCCATCACGATCATATCGTCTAGCCTCAGGTATGATTAGATATTATTCAACAGCCTCCTGGTCTATAGAAAACATTACAAGAATTTTTTTTTTTTTTTAAATTTTTTTTGCTGTAACTGTGTCACTCCTTCAGTGATATTTTCCTTGAACCAGGTTGAAACAATGTTCTCAAATTATGTCATGCTTGGTGATCTCTTTTTAGGAAATGTTAACATTAAACATCAAGTTTGAAATATTTCATAAGGGTTTATTCTGCAGTATTTCCCAGTTAAAAGTACATTTAAATTGACAATTCATATGGGTTTCTTAAGAGAAAAGCTTGTTATATATGGTTGTATAATGCACACATTTTAAAAGTAGTTATGTAATACACTCATTGTAAAGTACTGATCAGTCCATCCCTCAAAACTATGAGCCACCATATGAGACTGATTTCAAGTATTTCAGTCAAGGTTATCGCAAACTATTACTAAGACACAATTACCAATTGTAACACATACATATACAATAAATGAGACTTATTTCTAGTATTTCATTCAAAGATATCACAAACTTAAAGTGTAGCAAATCAACACCTTAGATTGTGAGTGCAACAAGGTATATGACATACTATGCTAAACTACCAATGTTATATATTTAAGAGTGGAGTATGGTTAAACCAAGAGTTACTAGATCTATGAATAAGATGTCAATGAATACAATGCATTTACTACAATGATTGTAGCCCACGGATTGCTCTCAGGAGATTAAAGCTTATAAACTTTATTTACATTGTTCATCTTTTTTCCTCTCTTGTCCCAGGGATGTGAAGTCACTGTGTCCCTGTGACCATGCTAAGCAAGCGAATCTACCCCATTTTTATCTACAGCTGAAGAACAACATCTAGCAACCTAAAGACTAATTAAGAGACGTTATTAATACCCCGACTACGGTGCAGGGTGTCCTACAGTACTTAAGAGGGACCATGTGAAAGAATGGCGCTACACCCAGCATGGAAGCGGAATTTAAAATTGTATACCTTAGTAAATAAGATTAAAAAAACAGAATTATTACTATGACACAATTACCGATTGTAACACATGCATATATAATAAATGAGTACACATTATTTATACATATATCTTAACCACCTCATAGTGTTCAGTTGTTGGATAGGTCTGTGATTATTGGTGAAATGCCAGGAGCATCCCAGAAGGTCCTTGAGTTTGTGATTGTCACATTATTCAGCATCTCAAATTGATAAAACAAGTTTGAATTATCCACGGCACTGGTTTGGCCACTTTCATTTAGAGAAAATTGTACACTCTTGTCAGTTTTTGTCTGTAAGCAATGGACAAAAGCTAACTGTAAAAAGGTTTTATATTAAAATTAAGTATTTTGACGTACGAAGATAGTCAGCCCGTTTTCATATTATTATATACCTAAAAATGGCGATATTTTATCTAGTCACGTGATCACATACTCCGTACGGCACACTGTGCACAGTGTGCCGTACGGATATAAATACGACATGGGTAGGAGAGGGCAGTATGTGTAGATTGTTTTTGCACAGGTATATAATAATAGATATATATATATATGGGACACCTCTTCCAGTAAACTGAAAAACTGCATTCTGCCTCTGTTCATGAATGAACATCAATATTGCATCTTTCATTCTGGTGCTGTTCAGATAGACTTCTGTTCATCTGCAAGAGCCAGGTTTGTATAACCCTCCTTTAGTGATTCAGGGTTCTGCACACATTCATTGAGACTCTCACTGCAGTGTTGTCTTGGTGTTGAGTAAGATTTGAGTGCCAGTTCACTGAAGCGACTATACACATCAACTCCAAGCTGAGCCACCTTTTGGTAGAACATTCCCTCATGGTTCTGTAGGAGTCTGTATGGATGGTCAAACTCAACCAGTTGACCATCATCTAGCACCTGGAATTACACATAGTATCAAAATTAAGGTATACTTTGGTCTGATATGATGAGTTCAAACAATAACAAATTTTCAGGTGGAGATGTATACATATGCATAGAAAACTATGCGTTACAAAAGATTGTTTTCCATCTCACCTCACCAATGATGAATTGCAGATAACTTATGTTGTATTTTAGATTGCAAGATCAAGTTTATAAGTACAATGAATAATTTCATAACTTAAATATGATTTTGAAAAGTTGAAAAAGAAAATCAATATTACCATTATTTTGTCATAAGTGATGATGGTGTTTAGGCGATGAGCAATGGTCAGCAATGTCGAATCAGTGAACTTGGTTTTTAGAGTGTCCTGGATAATACCATCGGTTCTAAAATTGAAAGGAATAAAAAATACAGACAATTCACACCAAAATCCATTTCTACTTTTTACTAATGAAAAATATCTAATTGAATTATCCACTACAGGAAAATGATTACATCTTGGGTGAAATGCAATTGCCTCCTTTTATAAAGATTGTCCCTACAAATGAAACCGGAATATTTCGCACTTGATCAATTCCTTTCATGGTATGTTGTTAAATACACCCACCTTGTATCTACATTTGCTGTTGCCTCATCTACTATGATGATCTTGTTCCTCCTCATCAGAGCACGAGCCATACAGAGAAGCTGCTTCTCGCCAACACTGAAGTTATCCCCAGCCTCTCCAACCTCAGCAGACAGACCTCCGCAAAGACCGGACACCTTCTCTTGAAGTGCAACCTGGAGATATAGGAATTCCCCATATATGATATAGCTCAATCATTCTAAATATGCTTATCAAAGAAATAACATAGCTGAAGAACTTGAACAACCCAAAGTAGGTGCCAAGCAAATGTTATTTCAGGTTTGTTTAATGTTGGTATTACAATAAGTTATTCTTAATATTCATCAGCTGCCTCGACTTGTTTCTGAGGAAAGCAACTTCATAATTGTTTTAATATGGATTTGCACTCAAAATTATCAATTATCATCAATGTGTTTTGTTGACACTGCCTGCGCTTGAGATAAAAGTTCAGTGAGGGAAATTCACCTTTGTTTTTGACACAAAATATACATGTTAATATTGGGATATATATCTATTCAGCCTTTACAGTAGACAACTACAACGTTATGACTGTAGCCAATAGTCCTCAAGTGGTGCTTGATTACGCAATATCAGCCACAATAGTCATCAACCCAAGAATTTCCTCAAGCATTTACACATGTACCGATGTCTTGCCATTGGCAGCTGCAAGTCATCAGGTAGTGCAAAATTCAAGAATCGCCACTTATAATCGTCTAGTGTGAACGCCAGGTAAGATGCCCAACTGTTCACTAGAGTAACAGAAGATTTACCTGATTTAGAGCTGTCCACAGATTTTCATCACTAAACTCTTCGAACGGGTCAAGGTTCATTCTTAATGACCCTGTGAAAAGTACTGGATCCTAGAATAATAAATGAATACAATATACAAATAAAACAATGAACATTGTATTTTAAACATTATCAAACACTCTTTTGCCAATATCAAAGAAACAGAAAAATAGCAATACAAAAGAAAGCCTACCTGCGGTATGACAGAAATGTTTCTTCTCAAGTCATTCACACCCATTTTTGTCACTTCTATTCCATCGATGGAGATGTTACCAGTAGGTTCAACCATCCTTAGCAGACTGACAAATACTGAAGACTTCCCTGCCCCAGTACGTCCCACTATTCCTACCTGAAATCAAAGAGTTGGACTTTTTCAAATTTTCTATTGAGCACATAATTTGTCCAGAGTGATGGCTTTATATGAGAGTTTGACATTCCCCAGCCGAGCTGCCAAAATGGATCATAGTATTCTACAAGCGGATAATATTCAATTACTAGAAATATAATGAAATGCAGAATTACCAACAGGCCTATGGTTTAATCAGAGAGAGCCTATGGCAAAGTTAAAGTTCAAAAATGTGTGAGTTCATTTCTCAGACTTTTCCTATGGGTTTGCATATCTACTACTGTCATTCTATATTCTCAAACAATCCTGATTCATATTGACTAGATATGTCATAAATCCAGACTGGTAGAGGTGCTCTTTTACTTTGCACACTTTTTAACTTCTCTGTGGTGTTACTTTGAATCAGCAGCTTCCATACAGTAAAGGTAATGATCGATATCACAAACCATCGAGCAAGTAGCTATATTACAGTCATAACAACATCTTACAGACATGTTATCATGAGGAACATCCTGTAATTGTACAGAAATAGAGGGAAACTATGTTCCGGTGAGCATAAGTCAAAAGTTACGAGGTAACGCTTGGAAAAATTACTGCCCAAGGTAATTTTTTCGGGCCTTACCAAGTAATTTTTCAATCGATTCCTTTAGTGGAGACATTCTGGTCGCCATGTTGTGATATACCCCCTGCATTTCTTCACAGAGTATCGGGAGTGCCTACCTCCTGCTTTTTCTCTTTTTTTAAGGTCTTTACCTCTTTTGAATCATCCTCGTCGTCTTTCCACATCCTAATACACTTTGAGCCTGTTGGTTTGTAGTGCTTAGTGTTACAAGCATTACTGAACCTTAGTCGAGATGACATCCCGACTCACAACCGCCATGGAGAGCGTGTAGGTAGGCTAAGGTAGGCAGTAGCAATGGCTGACCACTGGAAAGGTGGGCGTAAGTAACAATATCGACCACAGGTGTCTCCACTGAAGGTATAGTGATCGCCTACCGGTGTCCCCTGTCGGTATTTCTTGGTAATATATAACCTTAATACAATCTATTAAGTTCAAACTTATAGTTGACTCCTGTTTCTTTTCTATTTTCTATCGGTACGCATATACCCCCGCCGTACATATATATTGTGCAGAGGATATTTCCTCTCGTATACGCCTGGTGTGAAATACAGCCAAGATGCGTCCATATTAAAAAGGAAACATTCTTGTATATGCCTCATATCCTGGCATGAAATATGGGCGTATATATTTATGAAAAGAAGTCGATTTACAGCCAAACATGCACTTCCGTGATGGCGTCTATAAGAATAAACTGCTGGTTTTCGCGCCGTGAAAAGAATGGAGATAGATACAGATACCAATACCTTTCATAAAAAAAAAGTTTATAGCTACATCTGAGAATTTTATCAGATATACTTGGAACAACTAATCTCACAAACCTTCTCTGCAGGTAAAATCTTTATAGTGATAGGACCAAGAGCAGGCTTGTTCTGACCTCTGTAAGTCAGACACATGTCTGTCAGCTCTATCGCTCCTTTATTTGGCCATCCAGGTGGGGGCTTTACATCGGTATGTGCGGGGGCTTCCTGTTCCAGGTTAGAGAACTGGAGTATCCTTTCCACAGATGTCATCTGGTTAAAGAAAGTATCATATTGTAAGAAGACTTTTTAAAAGAAACAAATATTTGATCAATCTGGATTCCCATTTTCTATTAAAATGTGACCAAGGTATCAAAATTATACATTAATAATGTCAAAGTGTCTAACATATAACGCAAATTAGAAAAATACCCACACAACATAATGAACTCAAATATAGAGGGATGTAAATTACACCTGCAGATATCAAACATATAGCCAGATATAATATCAAAAGTATATATAACAATGTTTCAACAGTAATATATTGATTTCTTTCCTGGAAAATCTAAGTGAAGTTATTACTTATGAAAAGATGTCCTTTGAAATGACTAAGATGATCATGTAACTTACATTTGCTTCAAATTCAATCAAATAAGAGAAGCCACCTTGTAAAAATGCCATCAAGCTGAGCAGGTATATCATTGCTAAACCTGAGCCTGCAGCCCCCGGTGAACCTGCCAAAGAATTACATCAGATGTACATGAATGCTCATTATCCTACCCCTAATAAAAAACTCGAGTTAGACTTGTCAATGTCTATGCCACTCTGGTCAGGTCTGCTCCTCACTACACCCGGCTACGCCTCATGTAGTAATACGCAACCTTCCTGTCATGGCATAAACATTGTCAAGTCTAACTCTCGTTCGGTTTCTACTAATTCTTAAGGCAAGCAGTTGGAGTTGCAGTCATGATATCTTTCGAATTGTCATCCTGGATGATACACACATTCTGTTTTACTGGCATCAGGTACTTCAATGGGAATATAATCAATATTATTATATACACAAATATGCAAAAGCGTAAATATACACCACTGCTGGGAGTGTATTAATTTTGCACACATTGCGTAATATGTAGTGTACCTTTGTACCCAGATGCATATTACATGTTTTGAACCCTACTACAGCTGGCTAAAGTAACCAAACTCCAGGGACAAACCATCAGCACTATCCAAATTGTAGTCACTGTGAATAGCTTGAGTGAACCTAACCTCAGCTAGGTGAGTGACTTGAAGTGTCTGCTTAATCTTGTGAGGTACCCACTGCACTAGCAGACAGGTGGAGTCAGATATTTTCAGTGATTTACAGACAATTTAAGGTATATACTGATATAAAAACATAGTTATGATGGCACTACACACATGTATACTTCATTCAGAACTGGTTCTTAGAACTCGTTCTTAAAGATCTCAATAAGTATGTAAGTATTGTTGTCATTACTATATTTTCACATACTACTCTATTGCCCGGTATATTAATGACAATCAATTTTGTTGAAGCCGCAACCAGTGAACAGTGATGTAATTATGGGTTTCTACAGGACATTTGTTGAAAGTGATGAGAATATGACAACCAATAAATTGTTTGATATTTCTGCTCTCAGGCCATGCTTGTGGAGAAATTGAATCTGTTCTTTAAACTTATGTTATGTGTACCAGGAAGCAGGTGATATAGCCATCTGGAGATGATATTTTCAAGTTAGTTACATTGATTCCTGTTTAGGTAATTGTGGTAAAATAAATGTGTTTATCAATTGAATTAAGAACATGATAAATATTTCCAATATATAGTAAGAATTAATCATCATGAGTCTGTTAACATGAAACATCTTTGAAACTTCAGACCAAATATTCTATTGTGGTTTGTGATGTATTAGGGGCCCCTCCCACCTACTACGATTAAGTCTACGATTAACCCTTTGGCCGCGTCGGCGACAAACTGAAAAAATCGTGGAGGTGTCGCTGATGAACTCCTCAATTAGTCAGGTTTTGTCGCCGACGAAGTAGCTACGCGCCAACGCACTACGACGCACTACAACAAAAAAACGTTAATCGTAGAGGCTCTACGATATTCAAACATGTTTGAATTTCGTAGTGCGTCATAGTGTGTCGGAAGGTTAATCGCAGAGCGCAGCGGTTTGTCACCGCAATTGGGCCCTCCCACCTACTACGACGCACTACGACGCACTACGATTAAGTCTGCGACGGCAGCGCTTGTCAGCGACGCCATCGGTGACACGCGCTGCCGTCGCAGACTTAATCGTAGTGCGTCGTAGTGCGTCGTAGTAGGTGGGAGAGCCCCCTTAACTAATTGAGGTGATTCATTAATCTTTAAGCATCATTTTTCAGGGGTGGATTTGTCTCCATCTTCTGCACATGGTGAGGCTGCAAAGTCATATATACTGGCAATATTGACCTCCATGAAATGCATGTAACAGCAGACAGCATAAACGGGTGATAAGTATCTTACCCATTCTCAAAGATTTGAAGATTTTCCAGTAACAGATTTAATTTGTCACACATTTTCCACAAGAAACCAATAGTTGATTTATGATATCCTAAATGTTATCAAGTAAGTGTGATTTCTATGAGATGGCCTGACCCATAGCAGTTTTCACTGATGCAAGTACCTACTGCTGTGCACACCTGTAAATGTTAAACCAAATCTTCAGGCCAGTCCATAGGTAGTGTAATCAAACTTGTTTATAAAACATCATCATACACCCCTTTGCTGCAATAAGGTGATTACAATAAACACATCACTTTCTCTAGGTGCTACAAACGTTACCTGGTGAGGATATGGCAACTGCAACTGCTATGTAGCTCCCAATCAGGATAGATGCTAAGAGATCAATACGCACTCCCATATACCGTGCTGCACATAAATATAGATGCCACGCTGATGCATGTCTGTCAATATGAGAGTATGCTTGTGACAAAAAGTACTTTTGTTTCCTCAGTGCACGGATTACTTGAATGCCTTGAATTGTAGTAGAAAGGTGGGAATATGTAGGACTTCGAACTGCAAAAGATACATACATGTAATAAATGTAATAGATATATTTTGGGACAGGAGTGCCAGTGTTTACAAAAAAGCTGACTAAAAACTTGACAACTCGAGATCATTTAAATAAATATCATTTTTTATAGAATTTCTTTATCAACCTTAGAAGTTTAAAATCATCCAGTGTCGATCAGGTTGCATAATTGTTAACAAAGGGGCTTGACTGTCAGCCATATACAGATTGGCTAGTTTTCTTCACCCTGCCCAAGGTTTGGTAGCAGTTTAGATGATTATACATACAGACCTGTGTAACTATTACAAATAATCTAGTTGATCACAAAATCTTATCGACATGGATGACAGTATAAAAAAAAACAATATATCATTTTTACCTCAATAGTGAGAGTCCCAACATATTTTAAAATGTGTAGAGCTAGCTAAATTCACTACAAATGATATAAGTCCTGATTTACTATTAAATATTTCATCTAGCCAGTATCCAGGCGGTGCTTGATTGCAAATAATTGAAAATTGTAGATAATTTACTATGGAATTTGGTGCCACCTGTAAGGGTTTTGAACCTTATGCCCTTTGGGAT
Organism: Alentia gelatinosa; assembly: GCA_950022655.1. Classification (NCBI taxonomy): domain Eukaryota; kingdom Metazoa; phylum Annelida; class Polychaeta; order Phyllodocida; family Polynoidae; genus Alentia; species Alentia gelatinosa. The sequence goes on along the minus strand of OX465580.1, from coordinate 141,867,980 downwards.
ACATACTGAAAAAATGTTTATATATTTTTCCTCCAAAATGTCTACATTTGTCAAATTATGCAATAGCAGTTGCAAATATCATCAAATAATTTCCTCCTGGACCACTCTTCATAGAAATATACTGCTTTGAAACAGCAGAATCTCCAGATGATGCTAAATTGCATAACCTGATTTAATCGGATGATCTATGGTCTTCAATCATTCACATTTACACTAGACAATGTCTAGCCTTTTACTGCTGAAGGCCATAGTTTGCAATGTAATAAAGGAAAAATAACTTACGGCTCCCCTCAATTCTCTTCATATCACGAATACAATTGACAGAAAAGTAGACAAAACAGCAGACAATAGCAACTACCAAGACTACACCCAAAGTCATCCATGGAAGTATGACACATGAGTAGATGATGAATGCAATCAAGCCAAACATGACCTATGTGTGTAATGAGGAAAAAAAAGTCAGAATCATCTTGATATAGAGTTTTCAGCATTGTAATAAACGAGTCATCATCCATGTATGGAAGCATCTCTTGAAAATATTTCTCATTTTAGTAAACATAAAGGTACCAGAGGTCCAATTTCGATTTGATGCAGCTTCTATTGATGAACTTGCAAAGTTATAAGTATAGTATTCTCATTGTGGTTTAGGCTTTTATCCAGATTATAAGATGTGCAAAGTTATTACTGAAGTCACTAAGGACTGAAATCTATAAATAGATTGTTAGGGTTGACAGAGCTCAAATTAACCCCCTGTAATGTGTATAATAGGGGAACGACATTATCAATGAGGAGCCTAATAATGTCTTAGGGTGTTATATCACATATGAATACTGCTAGGGGTCACTATTATAGGGAAACAGGCTTACTGTCACCGTATGGATAAGACATGCGGTAAAATAGGAGATCAGATGAACTAATGCCGAAGGCAGAGGTTCATCTGATCGCTGAATTTACCAAGTATTTTATCTGTACAGAGACGGTCAGCCTGTTTCTTTATTAATATATACCTTAGAATATCCAATTTTCAACCTTACTTCTGGGGGAGTTTTTGGATTTTGCTGCCGTACATGCCTCGTATGCCACATACATAACCCATATGTCACCTAGGTGTCGTACGGATATAAATATGACATGGGTAGGAGTGGGCTATATGTGTAGGATATACTACCACAGGTGTATAATAATAGCTAAGACTTCTACTGTTGGCCACTTAAGACATTGACCACCACCTGTTCTTCAGCCACCCATTGCTACTACCCTGCTAAAGACCTTCATGAGTTTCTATGTATATCACATGATATTACCGAGGCAAAAGTTGACAGAGGTCTGGCCAGGTCAATATCCATGAAACCTGTATCTCTTGCAAAGCGGTTCAGTATTTGCCCTGAAATAAAGAATGTACAAGTTTGTATTGTTAAAATCCATCCCTTCCTTTAGATTCTATTCCACAAGCAATTCAGAGAAGAAAATTTCTTGCCAGTGACTTCACTCCACCACCAGGCACTATAAATAAAACCTTACCAGCACCGTCCCTACAGTTTCTTATTTTGTTATCGGCAGCCAGACTAAAACATGTGTCGGCACCACACCTGTCATTGGTGCCACCTTCAAGCCTTCATTTCTCCTCTGCTCTGCATCCAAAGAAGTCAAGAAATTGTAAGATTACTTCTTTGATTAACTAATTTGGAAATGTATTCATCTTAATAGAACCTTTTCTAAAACCTCCATGCCAAAAAATACAATTTACATTTATCCACATTCAACTGTCCATATCAGGTACCTGAGGTCAAAAGGGTAAGCACACTAAATCTCAATTTACATACCAACAGGGTTTGTCTCAAAGAAGTACATGGGAGCCCCAAGGACAACTAGAAACATCCTATTATACAGACGACGTCCAGCAACCACTACAAACACGGAGAACAATCCAGCAACCAGTACTGTAAAAAGAATTATGCCAAAGACAAGGGCTCCAACAGTTACTGAAAACCATTTGTTATCATATTCCGATAGTGGAGAGCTGAGTGCGGTGTCATTTCTGTCTGCGTGACTTCTCCCTGAGTACCTAAGGGGAATCAACATGTGAGGTACCTTTAATAATGTTTTCTATTGTATGCCCTGAAGTCTTGATAACCTATGGTCTTTTTTCCATATATCTACCAGTATTTTTCTCTCATTATTTTTACAGTTTATAGTGCAATATACTTTTGTAACTTGGTAAAGAGGTGTAGTTCCCTTGCTTTGTATTACCTTGTTACGTACAATTATTAACTTTTTTGTTGGGTGGGTTAAACTTGTTTATTGATTCATTCAAACATTTTGTGGTAAGATAGATAAAGAAATAGTAGCCAACAAAGGAGAAGCTGTCAATGATGCAGTTGGTTTTCATCATGTTGCCATGTTGAACCTTCTTTTTAACATCCTGCTATACAATTTAGTTAACCTTTTACAAATATTGATAATGATATTAATGGTACAATTAATAGATACACTCAGCATTTTATCATAACAGGGTACCTGTGTACTGCTAATAATAGTATTCATATTGAACTAGGAGCTGTTTCAAAACCATAGACCTCACTAGACTTTTAATACAGCTCCCTGGTCCATTTAATATCATTGTATCTTTAAACATTCATAAGGATTGATCAACTTTTGTTTTGGAAACACATTAATTTATATATATCCTGGAGACCCAAAACAGCCATCACATGTATATTTATACATGTCAAATATTAACAGAAATGTTCATGCGGTGAATGTCGTCTAAATCAATAATGTTGGGATCAGCTGCAGAAGCACATAATACAAACAGAGCTCATAGGGTTGGCAATTGTGTTTGATCAGTGCCAAATGATTAGGCAAATTGCACTTCTACCTGACCAATAAGAGTGGGCAGTACAAGTAAGATAGTTTGAAAAGTAAAATTTAACAGGAGACCACTTGCGTTAAAAAACAACTTGAGACACAGGCTTCATTAAGCAAAACTTACCATTGTGACAATGTCCAGCCTCCTCCTACTTCTGATATCTATATAAAAATGCATGTATACATCAGTTAAGTGGCACATTGCTATATCATAAGGAGACATGGTTAGTTCTATTGAATGATATCTGTTCGGAGATATTTTGGTCGAAAATACTCACTTGAGGAACATATGAAATTTAGGTACCCTCACCATGCCTCCTTATAATTATACACCTGTGTACAAAGGTCTATGAATGACTACCCGCTGCTATGGGTGGAATGTAAATAATGTTTGTGGCTGCTAAATACAATGTGACTGAGAAGCCAAGCACTATGAACCTAATTGAGAATAACAGCAAAATAAACAAAGACAAAAAAATCCACAGTGAAATTGAACCAGAACTGGCAACCTAAATTGATAATGATAGTACATATACATAAGACTTCTATACACCAGTATGATAATACATACATTTCGTCCATAAATTTATGTAAAACAAGGTTAGCATTACAAATTTTATTATAAGATTATTTTCTTTTAACTTAAAGGTTGTGTGCAACTGTAAATACACCTGTGTAAGAATTATCAACCAATAAATCTACCTGCCTGCCCTGTTTGTTATATATAGAGTTAAAACATACCTTTCCCAGGCACAGACAAAGTACAGCAAATACCAAAATTATCTTTCCATATCCGGCATCAAAATATTCTCGGTATGTGTGAAGTGATACTTTTCCACTTTCCTTTCCCTTGAGTCTGGTCATAAACATACCAGCATCACTGTCCTGCAACATGACATACCATCTATTAAGAAAAACACTTATTAGTAAAGACATCTCAAGCATGGATACTTGTAGCAATGGATTGCTTCTGGTGGATAATTAAGTTCTATTGTGTGATCTCCCTATCACCGTCCCACTCAACATGTCTCACACATTCCTCCACACTCCACCGTTCATATTATTTCCACACTCCTCGTTTTCAAAACGTCCCATCTCTCCTCCTTTTTTTAAATTGCCTTGTAGCTAAATAACCATAGTTTCTTTTTGACTTTTTATCAGTTGCTTCTTTGATGAATATATGCCTTCATATACAAGCATCTATGTCCATATACAATCAAGTACATCTACCTTTGTCTTTTCTGTCTGTGCTCTTAATCCATCTATGATTTCACCATCCTTTTTTTCGATTATCAGTCCAGTAGGCAAAATTGCCTTAGATATCTCCACAGCTGCAACAATATCTTCATCCTCATCCATATTATATGTGTCGAAAAGGTGAAGTTGATCTGTTACATCATGATACTTTCCCTCTAATACTATGGTTCCCTGCAATTATAATTCTACAATATTTGCTATCTAGAATATATGTTATAGAAATACGCTCCAGCGTATTGGTCATGTGCATCAGGCAAAGAAAATGTACCTGAATGCTCCGAAATCCAATCAAATTGTGGTAGATAAAACGATTCAATATCATTTATATTATTCATCATTAACCCCATTTGGATTTTTATGAATTGGATTTTATATGAAATTAATGACATATTTTAGTTAAATGAACCTTGAATTACCGCACACATGTATACTGGAAATCTTGCCACCCCATATCCCAAATATTTGAGAGAATTCAACCTACCTTGTTTATGACCATTACATTATCGACAAGAGGAAGATAGTGGAGGTTGTGTGTGACAAGGATGCGAAGTTTTGACTTCAGTAATCCACAGATACATCTTAAACATTTGAAAAATAAGCTGTTATGACACATACTTTCAGGAAATTGACCGAGAAATCAGAGATGATAAAGCTTAATCCCTTAGCGCCGGATGCCTGTGGCAAAACATTGCCCGTAAGGCTGGGTATTAGCATCAGTATATGCCACCAGGGATGGGTCTTACAGGCCAATTGTAAGATATTCATCATTTAATCATGAGATCATTAATATCATTTTATGATTATTTCAAAATATTATATGTAATGTTATACCTACATTTTGTGAAAGTTTCAAGTCATTTGATAAAGAAACAGGCCCTCCCGCCTATGGCGTTGGGCCGTATTTTATCATCAAATGACCTCGAACAGGTTCAGTAGCCTAGTTTTCTCATATTATAGGCCACTCAACCGAGACAGAAATAAAAACTTACTCATTAAATATGTGCTGCCCAACCTTGTCATCAACAGCAGCGAGAGGGTCGTCAAAGAGGTATATGTCAGCATTGTGATACACAGCTCTAGCAAATATGCAAAAAGGGAAAATACTTTCATCAACTTAAATACAAGGTGTACCTGTGTTAGAAGAGAGATATTGACAATGAGTTTTCTGAGATGTGTTGTCTGTTACTTATAAACTAGTTTTGTTTTTATTGATAAATACCTATACAAATCAAACTATTCTATAATATTCAATAATGTGTTTGAACGGGGCCTAGCGCAGAGCTCCTTCCCCACCACGTAGCCATATTCTATAATATTCATATTTTAGCAAATGACCCATTTTCTTGAATGTCAGATTATTGTCTTTTATGCTTTACTGATTCTTTTTAAACCAATGACTTTCATCAATGCTCATACCTTGCCAAATTTAGCCGAGATTTCTGTCCTCCACTTAATGACAATCCCCTTTCTCCTACAAGAGTCAAGTCACCAAGGCTGAAGCCTTTGATATCCTAAAATGAAATACCATGATGAAGGAATACTCAATTGAATGTTTAAAAAGACACTTATGATAATATAGGCAACAGAACCAAGTACTATACTCTTTCACCTCATAGATTTAAATTCTCAAATCAAGCCATGTCTGTTAACGGAAAATAGTGCGTAAATAGGCATAGACCTTCTTATCAAACTAGGTAGCTTCTTATTATGAATCCAAGTTTTGGAAAAATATGAATATCACTGTAAAACACTACTCGAACATTTATATACATAATATACATGGCCCATCATTGTCTGTACCCATCGTTGGTGTAATTGTCCATTGATTGTTTAACCTATCTTTCTATTGTACAATCTGTCAGCAGGTAATGCTCCTGAACTACATTATATTTAATTTGAGATGTCTTGTGGAATAGGTACAGAGATCTGTAAATCGTCATCCATGTATATAACTTACCACATTGAGTGTACATGCTTCCAAGATAGAATCATACTTAGCCTGGTCAAATTCCAGATCTAAGATGACATTATTCCTTACAGTATCGGACAGAATCCAAGGTTCCTGTGAAACATAGGCCAATGATCCACGTATGTTTCGCTCTCCATGTAAGAGTTTAAGCTCACCAAGTATGGCCATAAGTAAAGATGACTGTCAACATAGGGGAAAAGGGTAACAAATTTATGATGGTACTGCTCTAGTATCAATATGAAATTTATGCACTCCATAGATAGGCCCTATTCATCTTTAGGGGGCACTCCCACCTACTATGTCTATCTCTACTCTTAACCACTGTAGCTCTACAATGCACACTGACATGCTACGATGTGCTACAACAAAAAAACGTTAATCGTAGGGTGTCTACAAAATTTAAAATGTTTGAATTTCATAGCCCGTCGTAGCCTGTCGGCAACAAATACGGCCGGGTAAATCTCTCTTATATGTGAAATACTTGACTGAAAATTATCCGGTGGGACATATACTGAAAATACTGCACTGAGTTTTTATTGTCTCAAAGACAATATGGTTTTGTTATGTATATACTAATAAAAAATCTATCATAATGATTTCTGGAATTAAAACAGATTTTTTATATGCTACCTCAAGTAGATAGTTAGAAGTGTTTTCCTGCTTTATATTTGTTGCAGAGGCCGCAGGTAAAAAGAACAACCCTCCTAATATGCTACGACAGGCTACAACGGGCTACAATGAAGTTCCCGACGGTGGCGCGTTTCGCCAAAAACAGGTGGTATGAAAAGATAAATAGATTATGTAGTTTACTTCTCAGAAAAGTGCTATCCACTGTCTTTCTTGTCATACATTTCCTTATATATATTATAGTTTACATATTATAAACTGAATAACGTACTATCATATACCTATGGGCAAATCTCATAATGTGAGCTATAGATTAGAACTAATATAGCGCCTGTGCAGTGGGTAGACTGTACGTATTGAACTTCTGACAGAGTGTTTTTTATAAAAAAATATCTTTATTGCTTTCAGCTTAAATATAACTTGCTTTCAGGCAACAGGCAGGCAACAGACTCTCCTAATCATAGTTTCTGCTATTTGGCAAGCATGCGCATAACAAAAGATACAATCGGAGAGCAGTCAGTGGCTACACAATCTCCAAATTCTAGTTTCTGTAAATAGCAGTATGCTTGAGGGAAAAAAGGATATGGTATTACACATACATATTACGGGAAACTTGTAAAACATCTCTGAACTCCCAAAGCGGTGGTTGTCTGGTTTGTTGACTAGGAGTGACGGGTGTCACATATTGCAGTGTTCAGTTCACCCGTTCACCTGTGTTTGAATTATTACGTTACATCATCCCTGTCCCCGGACATTTAAAACTTGGTCTACGATCTCATATTTAATGTCTGGGGACATGGGTTCCATAAAGTAACAAATCACTGACAGGAATATGGTTTTCCGTAAAGCAATAATTTCTCATGATACTCACCTTGCCGCTTCCAACTCTACCAGTGATGCCAACTAGTGTTCCCTTTTTAAAATAGATGGGTTTTTTTAATTAAGTTATGTTGTAGTTTACATAATATTTCACATCATGTGCAGGATGAAATCAAAATTTCAAGCCAATTGTTTTTAGTAGCACATATTGGCATGTAGTTTGCTCAAAAAGAACTACCAATGTTATCGTATGTCATGTAACTTCATTAGGATTGCATTATAAAGTGGGATTCACACATATAGACTACACCTTAGATGGGTATACTCCACACCTTTTATAGTTTAGAATATATACCTGTTCTACACAAATTTTTATTGCAGAGAACCTGACTTTGCTTTTCCCAGTTTTAAGGAAAAATAGTGAATTTAATTTACATGGAATGACTCAGTATATAGTCTCAAGGCAATGAGGCACAAAACATTATTGCTTAAATGAGGACCATAGCCATGTGAACACTCGCCCAGAGGCTTGTATGCTATTTGACTTGTGTACTTCTGAGAAAATAGGTGCTATGAGTGAGGGGTGTCAACTTTATGTAACTGCATGCTGGCCTCCAAGTTACTAGCGACTATAATTCCCAGTGGGGTGTACACTAGTATCACCAGAAATATTGCTGGAATTTTTAACATGTTTAAAATCGAAATTGAAATTGTGTGACAGAAGAGGGGATTTCATCTGTAACAATTTCCTTACAATATCCATTTTGTGTCTCAGGTTAATAGGACCCCCACATTCAGATGCTGGAAAATCTCATGGGAATTTGTCTCAGCCTTGGGAAGTACATGTCTCCTTCCTTGTGCATTCCACTTTACATCATCATAAAGGACCTACATAACTTACTGACTTCGTAATCTTTATATACATTATGGTGTAAAACTAGATAATTATCAAACAAACAATGTGATTGACAAATCAAAGTTCTTACTGAATCTATGGAGAAATTGATGTCTTTCAGTGTCATGGCTGCCTCATCCTATTATATAAATTCAGTAATTGTTAAATCATTCAGTGGGCCATTCAATGAACATCACAGTCAGTACCAATCATGCTACATTGTTTTTATTTCATGCATCTATCATCATATTAACCATGGTTATATTCTTAAAATAGTTGTGAATAATTCTTTTTAGATCTATATGTATAACAACTTTTATTTCAGAGAAGCTAGATTAGATAAATAAGAATCTCGTTGCAGTATAAAAAAAATTGTGTTCACTTAATAACAGGATTAATGTAAAGGATGTCTGCCAAGGTAAATTTCAGAAAGGGTAATAATGAAAAATGATGCTAAAGAAGAATGATTGCAATGTAACATTACTCCTTGTTTATCTTTAGGGTTAGATTCCCACATCGCAGCAGCATCTTTAAACGTCACCAAAGCTTCAGAGGAATCCTTAATTGCAACTACAGGATCCTGAATGAAGTCTTCGGAATTGAGGAATTGCTGTAATGAATGATCAAGTTATGTTAGGTAAGATACTGACTTTTTAAAACATATGATCATGTGTTCTGAGTTCTCCATGCACACGGTAAGATAAAGAAATTAAATGGACATTACATAGCATGCTATCAAGGAACCTGGGGGTAATTCTATTATCTATGCCAACAAGAGTATAAGGTCCAGGGAGAGCTTGTATGAGGGTTCTGCTTTGATAATTCAATGTATCGTGGGGAAGGTCAATTGTAGCTGATGATCCATGAGGTGTCGTCCATTTGGATTTTACAACCTATAATGGGGATGACACACGTCATACGTAATCTCCTTCACTTCTCTTGACGGGCGACACCCCATGAGATGTCATAAGTGAATCAAAATAATGAGAAAAGCCTAATCAGAACTATGAGTTCAAATTGGAGAGAAACTTTTTTTTTTTTAAAGAGCAATGTTATTCCGAAAACATTAAAATTTTTCTCTGAAGCATGGCTATCAATAATATGAGTAATATTTGAAAAATGCAGATGGCATGAATACAAAGGCCTAGATTGTAAGACAAATATTCATCATCGTGGGTTTGGTGGTTACAAATTTCTGAAGCTGGAGTCATGAAGCTGTGGGAACACCCTCCGGCAAAGCTCGGATGAAGCTCAGTCCTGAAGGTTGATCATAGGTGCCACCAGGTGGCCAAATTTGTCCCAGTCTAATTATTAATAATTTTCCAATTATCCTCAATTCACCAATTTAAGACAGCAAATTGAGAATGTCTGAAATATTTAGTTATAGTCATTGGTAATTATCGTTTCTTTTTAGATCTATATGTATGTCACTACCTGCAGTGCTTAGAAACCTTCATTCAAGTCAACTTACAAGCTGATTCCACCCTTCACAATAATGTATGTCAGATGAAGGAGACTATAGGGGAGGTTTTCTCTCCCCTTGGACGACAGGGGTAATCAAATGCGATTGACAAAGTCTCGCCCAATAGGTCAATCATGGAAGTCTTCTTTGTCTGGACTGTCATCCCCAACAAGAGTGAACAATAAAACAAACCCCCTGGATTTTATCATTAAGCAATTATTGAATGAGTCAATAACCTAATCGATGTTATTTACTGTTATACACTGTCTTGTGTTTAGTGTGGTGTCCAGGGAGCTGTTTCAAAAGTCGAGTGAAGTCTCGCCAGCGGCACGTCGCATTTCAAAGCGAGAGGCCGCAACAGCGGCAGCAAAACCGCTACCAATACCCAATAGCGAGCAGCACCTCCACCTCGACAGCGAAGCTTCAAGTACCATTGTTAGCGCTCGCTTTGGCAGTGAGTATTCTCATTTAGCATCCTCCCGACTTTTGAAACAGCTCCCTGGTTTCTCATGTTGGAGTTTTGTGTGACTATGTTGTGTACTTGTCTTTATGTGACCCTATGCATGCAGCAGAAGTACCCAAGTATAGATATGACAATAAGAACTGAAGGACCTTTAAAATGATAGCAGAGTCAAATGATCTACACAATGCACAATGTATAAAATAAAAACAATGTATAAAATATATATACTTAACAGACAATCCCTAGGGATATCTGTACATGCTTGTTTGCACTTTGTATGTCGACGGAGCACCAATTGCTTATTTATGCTATGTTATGTCATATTTGTTGGAACGATCCAAGGAAGAACACCCTGAAGAAAGGCAATTGTATCTAATCCAATTTTTACCTGAATAGAAAAAAAAATACCTGTAAGCGGTCTGTAGCTCCTAATGCTTCATAGACGAATCCAGGTATTAGTGGCGTATTGACAAATACTGTTATTCTCATGGCTTGAATCCAACCAGTAAACAGGACAGTCATCTGAAAATGACAATAGACATAGGCATCCTAATAGACAAAATTAAGATGAAATGGCTAAATAATTATAAGACGAGAGGCGCAGCGGCAGTTAGGAACATTTGTTAAATGTAAAAACATGCGAGTATGCTTGTATCAAGGTATACATTTCAAGGTATAGAGCATATAAATGTTTTAATTTCTTCGTTCCGTCAGAATCTTCTAGAGACTCCACAGTTGGACACAAGTTTAGAGCATATAAAGTTCCAAATTTCAGCCCTATATGTGAGAGTAACAACTCAAACAGGAAAGTGGTGTGGGTGGGTGGGCATCAAAGGTTCTTTGAAGCTGAGGCGGTGTGCATGCAATGATGATATGGGTGTCACATGTCTCAGACATCTAGTTCCAGAACGCATCGGGAGATTGCACCACACATTGTTACCCGGTGCTAACGATGCTGCACCAACTGCTGACAGATAATTCATTAAAAGCTCATGTGGACAGCTAAATTTCTACAATTATAGAAAGTGCACTGTGACTATGTACAGTACATGCGATTGGAGAGTGTGAACAGAACTAAAGACTCAGATAGAGAGAGATAGAATGGAAAGCCAGCCAAGTGTAATGTGTTCTTAATAAGGAGTGGCACATTGTGCATGAAGAGTGCACAATGCTCATTGGTTAGGCAGGCCACATATATAAGAGAGGTGTAGAAGCAGCACTAGACAGTAAGAAAGTAAGATCTAGAAGAGAGAATCTGTGTAGGTGTTTATCGCCGTACAGAGGAGCGCTCCATCACTCCGCCAGGTACTGGAGACTTGGAACGTTCCGAACCAATCCGTGCGGAAGTGGTACTGTAAACTGACCGTAGATTGGGTGGATTACAGTCCTGAATATGTCTACAGTTGAGTACCGTTTTTTTTTTATACCAAATATACGGTATGGAACTGTAGATAAGATTACGGTGATATACCATCCACATTTACGGTAGTATCTTGTATATTTTACTGAAATTGTTTACAGTGAAGGTATAACAAAACTAATAACTATTGTTCAACATATTTAGATAATTCATGTGGACAATTAAATTTCTACAATCTGTGTAGGTGTTTATCGCCGTACAGAGGAGCGCTCCATCACTCCGCCAGGTACTGGAGACTTGGAACGTTCCGAACCAATCCATGCGGAACTGGTAGCATTGGGCTTTTTTTCAAATTTCGGGTATATAGTAAGTATATAACGTCCAACCATGCTTGTACAACTCACAGAACTCAATGATGATTTACCGTTTGTACAGAACTCAGCATAAATGCCTCGGTCTGTACAAACCATAAATTACCATCCCGTTCTGTGACTTGTACAGCATGGTCAGGATGTTCTATATAAATACTTTGATATTGGCGGGGTAACTGGTTTCTGGTCAATAGGGTAAAATACCCAACAGGCCCCCAGCCTAACCTTCTTTCACAGCATCATCTGAGTCAATCCATGATGGTTACAAAATTTTCCTGCTGTGCTTCAAACCTGTTATACCCTCTAATTAGGTATAAAACGGTTTGTTCCTTGGCCTATGAGCTGGTTCACGCCATGCAGGGAGCCTCGCTGCATGGCAGGGATACTAGTTCCCGGCGATATCCCACCCTACGCACTATTACGTAGGTCGGTTCAATATTTTCAGCAGGTATGAGCTAACCTAGTCACACAGAATACAACTCCACAACTTTAATACACAAATGGGTTGTTTATTGCAACTCTCCGGAGTGATCCCGGTTAGATCACTCCCAAAGTACAGTACCCTGGCAGCTGGTGCCAGGTAATGCTGGGGAGGCTTATCTTCAACTGAAGTCTCAGACTCGCCTACCACCACAAGGATTCAGAAAACCCTTACCAAGTGTGATGGTCCAAAGGTCTACTCTTCACAGAGAGATGCCCAAGGACGGCCTGTTGTCCCACTGCGAACCCGGGGTATATATACTCCGAGTTACGTAATCCCGGCCTCCGCCATGCCACTCTTGTGAGCAGCATTGCCCAGAATCACTACGCAGCAGGGATTGACTGTCCGTGCCACCTTCCGAAGATCGGACGAAACACAGCTAGATCACCCAACCACTACACAAATATGTTGCAGCAGCTTTGGAGAGCTGTTGCATCAATGGCTTCAAATCTACTCTGGAGCTATGCCAGCAGAGAATGATCAACGATAATTTCTTTTTGTCAGCAATGTTGGTAAAACCTCTTTTAATTGATTCAAATGGTGTATTCCTCTGACATAGACACTATTGCTGAATACCAGGTTTTTAGATTAATCTAATTCCTTGTTTACCATGAGTGGGGAGTTGCCTGTTACCAACTAATGAATCCGGAACGCTAGTTCCAGGCAGGATCCCACCCTACACACTCTGCGTAGGTTGGTTCAGCTTTCAGTGAGTTTGCACAGACCTAGTCACACACAACACAACACACGCGTTTAATAAACAGGAATGTTTATTAACAAAGTTACTTCCCCGAAAGATCTGGAAGATCTTTCCAACAAGTACAGTACCCCAGCACAATGTGCCAGGTAATGCTGGAGAGGCTAATCTGAAAGACTCGCCTAACCACCAGGTTACGAGAACCCGCCTGCAAAGTGAGGGCCCAAGGGTCTGTTCCGTAGAAGAGACGCGCGAGGACAGCCTGTCGACCTACTGTAAATGCTGAGTATATATACCCAGCGTTATGTAATCCCGGTCTCCGCCGTGCCACTCTCGTGTGCGGTGTTGCCCGGAATCACTACACAGTAAGGATCGGCATGTCGCGCCACCTTCCGTAGAACACACGAACACTTTAAGGAAAGTAAACTTTAGTTATAATACTTACCATGGGATCAATCCTGTAACCCATTAAGTATGATGTCACCAACACAGTGTAAACTATAACCATCCAAAGTGAGTAACCACTCAGCATTCCTGTGATCAGTAGAAGTAAGCGTTTCAGATTTTGGTCCGTTTCCGATCTGAAATTAAAATATATAATATGCACATGATAACTTGATGGTCGTGCTCTGAATAAAATGATGGCAATTTTAGTTTTTTTGACTGACAGTGTAAACAAATTGTGAAACTACTTTGATTTGAGGCTATAGTTCTATGTGTGGAGAAAAGACTACTCTGTGATTCTGGACAACCAACAGTCTTCGGGCTGATTCTCATAGGGAGAATACACAGAGGGATCTCACTGTGTTAGGGATTGGAAACTGGAGTATAATAAGAATGGTGAATGAATCAAGAGATCTCCCAAGTACATCACGGTTTGGTGGACAAAAACATAAGTATTGTCATTGTATTATTCAATCGGTAACTCATGGCCCGTAGGGTCAGGAGCGGTCATTGCTCCACCTAGCGCACTCCCTCCCTACTAGCGCTCCCTGCGCGCCCCCGCGTGCGAGTCACGTGAACTAATATGTCACGTGGCGAAGCACGCACCCACGCTCTACCTCATTCTGTTCCTGCTCGTCACTATGCTCACACCTATTATATTTTCTTATTGGAAATAAACGCTGCAATTTATAAAAAATATATATAAAAAAATGGTGAATGCGAGTGATGGAGAGTGACTAGAATGATTTTTTTTTATTTAGTAAACAACAACATACACTGTCGTCCTTAATCGTTCTTCCCAGCGATGGCATAAAAAGCAAAGACAAGACACATATTCATACCACAAAACATACATACAGAAAAAGCATCCAGGTAGTTGAGGATACCAGGTATCTGATGACAACCAGTATTCCATTGAGTAAAATTAAGTAATCCTTTACAGACTTCAAGTGTAAATTATGAAGTCCAAAGTATTCAAGAACTGTGACTTAACAACAGAACTATGACTTAACAACAGATTATTTATTGAAGGCTGAAAGGCATAGTTTATTGGAATTGAAGGTTTGAGTGTTATTAAGTGAATCTTGTGAATCAAATCTGTTGCAAGGAGGAATCAAAATGAACAACTGAGTGGCTATAACATGGTGAGGTTCTTATGAGGTGTGATACTGGGTATCCAGCTTTTGTGAAATTACTGTCATTGGAAATAGGACTTAATTAAAAGGAATAATCAAGAATCGTTGTCTCACATTTTATCTCGAGTCAGATGGTGTGTGAGGTTACCGTGCTCCATCAGCTATAAGATTGCGAGTGAAGCTCTACTTGTTAAATAGGAAACTATAAACGATTATCTACCTTTTAAAACCCGATAAGATATTTAAGAATTTGATATTGATGTATATATATAATGTTCAAGCTAGAAAGAATCCATAGTTTGTGAATTATAGGATGTGAGGAGCAAACAACTAAGTTTATAACTAACCAAGACCTTAGACCACACAATGGTAGAGTATAAGCATAAGACTCACTTACATGGATACTACTGTAGCAATCGCCAGGTTAGATTATTCACCTGGATGGGATGGTCAAGCTAACCTTACTCCGATTAGTAGCTACCCTGTGACTTGCCAAACCACAGGTTGGTAAGGAAAAATTTAATAACTTATTCTTCTCCTATTTGTCCCCACAGTTATAATTAACTGCACTTACCTTCTCAGCTGTTTAGCTTTGTTTGCAAAAGCCTTCTCCCAACAGTACATCTTAATAACCTTCATAGCAGTGATGATTTCACTCATCAAATGGACGCGTTGCCTGGTCCAGGCTTCTTGTGAATGCCTTAAATGGGAACAGTTCTGATCTGTGCATTTCTTACATTTTTATAGTAATCATAGTCTGTATTTTATGTACATCTTATACTAGCATAGCTTCATGCACTAGAGTTATAACACTTTATATGTTAAACTAAAAGTGAATTAATCAGTCAAACGTATCAGGAATCATTGAAGTATGACAAGAAATATCCAAGCAAACACTTTTTGATGTTTCCAATTGAATGCAGAGCTTATGAGTTCATAACATACTAAAATTCAACGGCTGTTCATTTCTATCCTTTTTGCTCACGCAGCGTATTATTACTCAGTTAAATGATGCACCTTTTCATTCAGTGGTAAAACTGTGCATTCTGTAGAGAAACACTTCAATGAACAAAGGTTAAATCATAATAAACATACCTGAATCTTCCTATTAACTTTCCAAGATAATGTCTACCAAACAGAAAAAGAAGTATAGCTGCAAAGCCGATGATGACTGCATATCCAGTTGTAAATGCCCCAAATATCAGAAATGCCACCAGGATGAAAGGAGTGAACAGACATGAATGAATGACCAGCATACACTGAAAAGAAGAGCTCAGGTGAATTAGGGGGGGCGTCCATCAACCACGACAAGGCTACGACAAGAGCAGACAAGAAAGTTCCAATAGGTGCCTTGTCGCAGCATTGTCGTGAGGAGGGGAGCTGTCGTGAGCCCTTGTCGCAGCCTGTCGGGAAGTGCACGCTCCACCTAAATATTCTATCGTAGACCTCTGCGACAACCTCCGGACACGCCACGACACGACTCCAAAATTGAACATGTTCGATTTTGTCGTAACCTTGTCGGAAGACCCCCGACAGGCCCCAGACAAACTTCATGTCGCAGCCTGTCGTTGCCTTGTCATAGCCTCTTGTCGGGAACTGTGGTCCACCATCCACAACAAGGCTACGACAAGGCTTTCAATCGTAGAGCTGTCGTGGACCTTGTCGGAAAGCCGTTGTCGTAGCCTTGTCGTGGTTGGTGGACGCCCCCCCCTTAGATACTTGTATGTTTCTGATTGATCTCTCTAGTTATACATGGAGTATTTAGGTGTAGGCTATGATCTTGACATCTTTTTATAGGTAGCATCTACACCTGTAATAGTTCTCAAAATTGCTTTTTTTTTGTATGGTTTGTCCATTTCTTTTTTTCCATTGAGCCATATATCGATACAGTAATACCTAGATTTAGCAAGACCATGATAGCTGGATATAGGCTAAAATGTTACAATGCATCAACAGTTAGGGTAACCCCCAATCTGCAAGCATTTCCTAGGTATCAAAATAATCTCTTTGGCCATCTAAATTATTACAACTTTGTATATCCTTTGTCAGACTCAAAAGTATATAATGTCTGATATATTGCAGTACACATCGAGGACACCAGGGAGCTGTTTCAAAAGTCAGGAAGGTGCTAAACGAGAGTACTCACCGCCATAGCAAGACCTAACGATGGCACTTGAAGTGTCGCTGTCGAGGTGGAGGTGCCGCTCGCTATTGGGTATTGATACCCGTTTTGCTGCCACTTTGATTCAAAGTGTCGCTCACTGTTGCCACTGGCGAGACTTCACTCGACTTTTGAAACAGCTCCCAGTTTACTATATAACTGAGAATCTTTTTTAACCACAACACTTATCAGCTCTGCTACACTATAAAATATCTCAGGCCTCCGATCCATTATAGAGGGAAGGGTCCTAGTAGGCAGGTGGAGTGTAGGTGCAGGTGAAGGTGGAGTCTTTCCAGAGGTGGTCCAATGTCAGTCTGAAGACAGACTGAAGTCCGATGGGTGTCCCGATATTTACATAAGAAACCTCCAGGGGACCTTCTGACGTCATATCTGGGACTAGGATGCCACCTGGTGGCTGATGTAACAACTACCAGGTGGGTTGGTTGGAGGGGAGGGTGGGTTGTTCTAGATTATGGTATGTCTGGAAAATCATCCCAATTGACAAAATCAGCTTAAGAGATTTTAACAGGGCCCATTTTGGCTTTGGCTTTTGGCCCAGACCGTGTTAAGCGGGAAGTAATTGTCAAAGCATTTTCATCAGGTAGACGGCAGGTTGTGGATATTGCCGCTAAAATGGCAGCCTTTCATATAAAACATATTGTATTTTTTCAGATGGGGAAACTAATGGGTGTACTTCTTTGTATATTACACTGAGTTCTTGAGATGGTGGAACAGTTCCTTTGGCAGCAACCTACACCTCTATGCTGCTTGTCTTAAGGATTTTAGAGATTTTATGGATCTGTATCCCAGCATTGCTTTAGGCAGGCTCAGTCCAAAGACCATTTATAAAATGGTAATTGCCAAGAATGATGTGAAGTCAGCAGTTGAACTTCACCAGGAGAATCTCCTAATAGATTTACACCAAGCCTGGGGAAATTGTAATTGCTTTCTACTTTGTTCTAGACTCAAGGAGCTTTGCTGTAAGGTGTGCCATGACACCCTTCTGTGAACACCAAGTTCCATGGCAAAACAAGGCAATGACTGACAGATGTTCTCTCTGCAGGAGGGATGCCAAAACAGCACTACATCTCTTCACTTTCTGTGAGGTTACACTGCCTGTCTTGCAGATAGTGGAAAGCCTGGTTCAGGATGTGTCCTCTATCCCTTTCATATTGGATAAATACAGTGTCCTTTTTGTGTATATCCAAAAGATTTTGATAATTGTCTGGCCATGTGCACTTTCTTGGTAGCTCTTTACAAAGATGTTGTATGGAAGTGTCTAAATTTGGCAAAGAAGGAAGGAAAAGCTAAAGATTCTCTTATCATTTACAATAAGTCCATGTCAGCTTCAAAGTTTGGTTTCAAGTAGATTTACAAAGGTTTGCTGGAGTGGACAGCAATTAACAATCTGTCCGCCCTCTTGGTCGCCTCGTCTCCTTGTGGTGCAGACCGGTTATGCTTGCATGCAAGCATAACAAAAGCGACCGGGGTGGGGAGTTAGCTCAGTGGTAAAGATCAAGGTTGTCAGACTTTGTTGATTCAGGTCCCACTGCAGCCACTTTTCTCCTTCACCCCCAGCAGTGGTAGATTTACTGCTATATCAAAGGCCAATCCTTCTCATACCATGTCTATGGCATCATATCTGGAACCAGGATGCCACCTGGTGTGCTCATGGGGCATCACAGAGGAAACCCTCTGAGTGCCTCCAGACACGCCGAATCCCTCTGGGTCCTTGGAACATGTCCGAGGGTATCCTCCGGTCACCACCCAGGAGTATTTACTACATTATATCGACAATCACAATCTATCTATAAAACCTGTCATCAGAAAGGAAGGGAGCGGAAATGTTTGATTGACTTTGTTAGCTTAATCCCATGCCTTAAATCACACTATTATTGATCTAACAAACACATGCCTTGGGAGGCCATCTGTGAACAAACATGATTATATGTTGAGGAAATGATATGAAAAGGAAGTGCCTACCTGCAGCAGGGAAACTTTTACATGTAGGGAGAGTGGGTGGTATAACTTTTAAAGGTTACCTAAAAGGGCAAGGGACTGTGATGTGTCTGTCACTGCAAGATTCAGACATTTGGTGTGACGATTTAAGAGCAGCCATTGTCGGAGGCACTAGATCACACTCGCAATACCTTGAGTCTTGTCGTACCCTTTGTATCTCCTAGATTTGGTGACAATATGTAGAAGCTATTCATAGGACCATTTAGTGCCAGACACCTGGTCAGAGTTGTATGTATTTGGCCCAGTACCAGTGTCAGTTTTTACTGACAGGGTGATTACAATATCTTTGTTATTTCATCATGTATTATGCTAAAATTCAAAACATGATGCCTATTAGGCCTCACATAATCTATGGTAAAGCTTTGAGGCAACTTTTTATATAATAAAACAATTCTAAACACTTACTGGATGAAATACCTCTATGTCTGTAGACATGTGGGTCACTATATTACCAGCTGATGTTTGGCGGCGAGCGGTGTTACTGATGGTAAGGACCTGTAAAAGAGCAAATAACGAAGTATGGTTTTATTTCATATTACCATCTACACTTTCTGATGGATCCATCTGTTATAAGGCACAGATGATCATCATAAAATTAGATATTCACATTAAAAGTATAATTTTATGAAGGAAGTGTGGACCACTCCACTAACCAGTTACATACAGTTAGTGGCAAAAGTAAACAACATAGCAGAAAGGACTATTTATTACTGAGCTATTTAAAGAAAATTGCAAAAGCTAAAGGCTTGGTAAGCAATAGACAAGAATGATACCAGGTGTTCAGATAATGAGGTAAAATACTTTTCTTTTTAAAGGATAAGAATAAAACATCTGGAACCTTCAAATGACAAGTGAATTGTTTGCAAAAACAACTTTTAAGTTACCACATCAGAAATCGAGTTCCTTAAAAAGGCCCTCCTACACTCACTAAAATCCATGGAAGGAATGATAACTGTGCTTGATGCACTGAGTAGGCTTTCTTTCTAGATGAGACACAAACATATAATAGACACATGGGCAAAATCAAATAAGTATGTAAACCCTAGACACTCAGAATTTTTGTTCCTAAACATAGGAAGAGCACTACAAGCCATGAATTAAAAAAAATACAATTTTTCATCAACCCATTCTTCAAAATACACAAACGGTATTGTATATACAAGCTACACAACTAAGCATTTTCTTTTTTGTCTCATTTATCTTGATGGAACTAGGTGCATTGCAATCTTAATGTACTGTGCAATATATCATAAAAGGTATGGCGGTAATTTTATAGAACAACCTGTACATGCTTTACATGCTACAAAATGAGATGGGGAATTGTTTTTTACAGAACATGGCTCCAGGCTGAGCCATGTTCAGGATTCCTAATAAGTTGTGTAGCATGAACAAGCTTGGTGGGTAGTTTTATATTTATTATATACCCAAAATTAATCAAATCTTACCATCCAGTCAGGTCTGCTACTCACTACACTCGGCTATTGCCTCGTGTTGTAATACACGACCTGTCCGTCATGGCATAAAAACTAATCAGGAACTCTCGTTCAGTTCTATTTAAGTACTACATAATTTATATTGTATAGGGAGCAGCAGTACATAATTATCAAATATTCTGCATGGGTCTATAATAAACTGCTATATGATGCACAGGGAAACCAAATCAATAAAAAGACATATTTTTAAGAGAGGGCATTTGTTGAGTCTATGCAACCTGTTGTATTAAAAACAATGGCAAATCATATTTATCTGGATCTACAGATTGATGTTCAAAGAAGAAACATGATTTATGTAATGAAAACAAGAACAAGTTTACCTTCTTGTAGACCAGTGCTGCACAACATGTCCGCATTTCCATGGCTATTTGGTGGAAGTGAAAATACAGGTTACTATGTAAGAGACCCATTAGCCCAACAACTAAAACCAAGGCCACTGTGTAGATGTAGGCTGTTATGTGTGATATATGCTCTCTGCCATCAAGATATTGAACCAGTCCAGCAATCAGGAAAGGAGTTGCAAATTTCAATACCTCCTGAAAAGAAATATAATCAACCATCACTTGGATTTATTCTGCAATTTTAATTCCTATTATCTAAGATTTATGGGTCATCTCTTGCTATGTCTGTCTAGTATAGTTACTTCCGACCGAACTACTTGTGAAAGCCAATGTAGTGTGGTGGTCGCCACATAACTATGTCAGAAGGTCTACCTCTGGAATGCTAGTTCCCGATATTCCACCCTACACACAATTACATAGGTCAGTTCGGTTTTTCGGAAAGCATGAGCTAACCTAGTCACACAAAACACAACTCCACATCTACAATAAACCACAGGTTGTTTTTTCAATAACTATCCAAAGTAATCCCGTAAGATCAATTCTCTTGTTCCAGTACCCTGACACAAGGTGCCAGGTAATGCCGGAGAGGCTAATCTGAAAGACCGAAGTCCCAGACTCACCTAACCGTCAGAAGGGTTCAGAGAACCCAACCAATGTGAGGGACCAAGGGTCTGCTCCTTTCAGAGAGACACATGAGGACAGCCTGTTGACCTACTGTGAACCCAGAGTATATATACTCCGAGTTACATAACCCCGGCCCCTGCCATGCCACTCTCATGTGCGGTATTGCCAGGAATCACTACACAGCAGGGATTGACTCTCCGCGCCACCTTCCGAGGATGGACAAAACACAGCTAGATCACCACGCCCCACTACAGTAGCAATTATATATAAAACAAGAGAATAGGATCTCCAAACAAACACCTGTTTGTCTAAATGCATCAAAATGTCTTGTTGGGATTATTTCTTGTCTTACAGTCGACATGTAATTAAATCTAGTGTTGCTGTCTTTTTTTAGATTTTTCTTTTAGATTTTTTTATTGAATATATATGTTTTTGAAAATGATTTTGAATAAATTCCCCTCGCAACCCGGTCCACAATTATACATGTTTTGTGGTACCCGTGGATATAGGTCAATCATGCGATAATTCAATGATAATAGGCACGGACGATGGTGCTCACATAGACGACCAGTTTTATGGTACACTGAAAATAAATTCTCATTTATTTCTCGTCCATCCTTCAACATATCTTATCGTCCAGCCTCACGGACGATACTTTTATATTCAACGGGGCCCAGGTTTCATTCTGAGGCTGGTTTCCTTAGCCTTAGGCAGTGTGCTAGGTCGTCTTAAGGGCCCCTCCCAGCTACTATGACGGGCAATGATTAAGTCTGTCACAGACTTAATTGTAGCCCGTCGTGGTAGGTGGGAGGGGTTGCGGCGACAGCATGTCGTAGCCTGTCGGTGCACAGCGAGTTCTTCGGCGACAAAACCTGACTAATTGACAACCTGAAGAGTTGTCACCGACAAGGCCAAAGGGTTAAACATAGACTTAAGTTCCAGCATTTGCAAGATAGAGTTTACGACCTGTCAGTGATCAAAAGTGACGTTAGCTTTATTTTTAGATTATTAACATGACATTCAACCAACAGAGTTGGGAGCGATCATTAAGTATAACCAGCATTGGTGGGAATTGAGTATTTAGTATGGTTTCAATGATCATAATCATCTTTTATATGTTAACATTAAGCTGATTATGCTATTTGTACACTTTTAGACATCATGATTTGAATAGATGCAGTGAAACCTTTGCAAATTATATCGTCTCCTAGAGCAGACCGAACAATAGCCATGTAGGTAGTTAACTTAGCAGCAAAGGGTCAGAGCTCTGACAATAACAAGTAGCAAATAGATATCTGGCACACATTTAACATTGATTGATGAGTTTGTATTCAGGTATTGGGGTAGGATAAAATCAAAACCTGATTTGTTTTAATCTTGGCTCCTATATTCGACTCCAGTTGTCGCATACGGGAGCCAAGATTAAAACTCATCCAGTTTTACGATATGACTGGATGTTTATTCAATACCTGACATGCAAAGCAGTTACAGTCGCCTAGCACGGAATTTGCTAGGTAGCGTAAGGTGAGGGGATCTGTTCCCTCTACCACTGAAAGGTTTCACTGAGAAACCTAAACCTAAGTCTGCGAGGCTCCAAGCAGTTCGCTCTACGCGGAGGAACATACATGTAACCTGTCGACCTGCTGCGGACTGCCTTTATATAGTGACTGAGTTACATAATGCAGGCAACCCCGTAGTATTTGCATACACGGGCCGCCAGCTCTACCACACAGCAGGGATCAGCACTCGCAGTGCCTAGCATGAAGCAAACCAACCACTACTCAATTACCTCAACCACTACTCAATTACCTTGACCCCCCTGTCTTATTTCTTGATTTACATACTGATGGGTAGCTTATTGAGCATAAGTAAACATGAACAAATAACTTACATTGAATACTTCCACCAGGACCCCCTGTAATATTTTCATCTTATTGTAAAATAGAAGATTTATGAAGAGGGCACCATGTTTCTGTCTTTCCTCTTTTGATAAACTGTACCAGTGTCTGCAATATAAGTAGCAATATTGGTCAGAAATTTTACTGAGTAAGGTGATTCTATATATGTATAAATAACTAAAATCATGTCATTATATTAATTTGAACATAAGTGAACACTATAACATAGGAATCAAGTTATAGAAGTGGCAATGATTAGATACAATTCATGTTTAATATGTGATAGATATGATTTATGGTTTTAACCCTCTTTTTATCTAAATCATTTCCTGGTCAGGACCCGATCCTGCTCAGGCTGTGATCAGTTCCCATTCATTCAGTGCTAAAGTAGCACCTCCCGCCATGAGGACCCGAGCCAATGTTTTCTTGGATTGAATAAAACCTTACTCTAGCAACTATTAAAATCAAGTAAATATATATATTTTATCTTTTATGAAATGATTTGTGAAAAAGAAAGGAAAAGATAGTAGTATTTATGCCTACCTGAGATGATCCTTAATCTATATGTGGCAAGCAACTTCCAAGTTTGTATAGTCATTGACATTAATATTTAGTAGGTTGTGATTGCTCCCTGATATATATTGAACTTATGAGTACCACTGGCACAAGATAGGCTGTCCTGATATCATTGACCAGACAGGAATGGAGGTTCTCCTAAACTTCAAATGAGACAATCATTCAATAATACCTTTTAATCTTTGTACTTACTTTTCAAAGCAGTTAACATTTTGTTCAGACCCCAATGAAGGCAACTGTTCATAGCAATCTGCGTCCGTCAACGGTCTTCTGTAGGCTGTAGAGATGAGGCTGCCCATCCACCTAGATGTAGTGTAATGAGCATTGAAAATTAGTTACGAAAAGACCTGCCTTTGGCAGAATGAATAAAACATTTAAACAACAAAAAAAGCATGATATATGCTGAAGATAAAGTAATCGCATTTAAATAATGACATCAAAATATACACTTTACCAGAATGTGATCCTTGAGAAAAAATTTGCTTTGAGAAGTGGATGTCGCTGCAGCTTTCGTGTCTCATCTTCATCTTTAGAATTATGATTTCCATCATGAGACATTGTGCTGAAAATTGCAAACGTATATTGACATTTTTTCTACAATTTCTTCCTCATGGTGTGAGGTGCGTTCCCCTGGGGGTGTGCTTCTCGGTTCCAAAAATAGGAAAAAAATATTGACATTTTATATAATCATAATTTTATGAATAAATTAGAATTATTATAAAGGATTTGGCATGGCTAGAGAGGTATTGACTGGAAGGTTTATGTAGGCTGTATTTGCCTGGGGGGTGGGAAATGATGTGAGGACTTGCCTTCTGAATAGAAGGGGGTGTTATATATTTCTGTTTGTATTCTTCCAAAATATAAAAAATATCTAAAATAAAATGTGGCCCAACTGTAGTATCTGTAGTGATGGCTCATATAGTGACTGTATCTGTAACTAGAGTAGCTGCACCTGAAAACCTAACACCTGAGTGTGTTTCGCTTCGTTGAAGTACATAATACTATACATATATATTTACTGCAGGTTTGTAAGAGATATAATATTCTTCTGACAACCAATAGTGACTGTCTCTCTCTCAATACAATTAATAAACTGTATTTAGGACATCACTGACAATTATTGAAATATAACAGATTCAAAAAGGTACAATTGGAATCTGATAGAGCTTTTTAAGAGAATTCAGATGAGTCCCTTAGGTCACCAGACAAGTGAAATTTTAGTGATGCCTTAATTCCCCGCCTTCTCACACACGCTGCTTTGAAGCTCACCTGTTCCTCACATACATACCTTAAGGCATCCCACTCTAGACATGGTAAGGTAATCACCTGGGAATCAACCTAGCATGTATGATGAAAGTTATGTAAATGCTCAGGGTTAGAGTCAGGTAAGCCCCACTTAATGGTAATGTACATACAGACTGATATTTATCATAGAATATATGAGTAAGTTTCACCACAAAGCAGGGACCACCCTGTACAAACTGTGACATACTCTAGATCACCATTATCATGTCCCAAACAATACCACTACTTTTAAAACAGTAAATTCTAAGATCTAAATCTGTACTTACATGTACCTGTTTCCCAAATTTCCCAGCTTTTAAGGTTATTTAAGGATATTCTCAGATTTGCAGTATGGGAATGACCTCTTTATTTATAGGGCATGTCTAAATGAATGTAAGACACCTATAGCAATACACTGTGGTATACACCTGACATGTAGAAGCAGAGTAGAGGTTAATCTCTATGAGAGGGTGCAACAATCAGAGCAGAATACCATCTCACCTAACTGGTACAAATTATGGGCAAAGGGTCCTAAATAGCACAGACACATTTTACTGGCATTTTATTAAGACAGTCGAATGTGTTCCATCAGGTGCTTCAGGTAAAATTGTCATATTTTATCCTACCCTAATAAAAAACGCCATAGGCTTAACATGGGATTTGTTTATTTCACGGGTGTGACATAAAGAGTTGTTTATGCCACTACTTTCTGATACTCAAAAAATATGGAAACGGGGAAGGATAAAATCTAGACACCACTTGTATGAGTTTGAGCTTATTTATGCCACTCATTTTGTTGGCTCCATAATGTCACTCGTCTTCGACTCGTGAAATTACAGACAACAAAATACGTGGCATAAATAAACTCAGACTCAAACACTGACGTCTCTTGATAGTGTAGGGGTCAGGGTAGTCGAGCAGCGTTGTTTCACTTCCTACTAGACGGCGCGAGTGCCGATCCCTGCTGTGCGGTAAAGCCGGCGGACCCGCGGTATGCAAATGCTACGGGGTCGCCCGCATTACGTAACTCAGTCACTATTATAAGACTGAGTCCACAGCGGGTTGACAGGACTTCTCGCGGTGCCTCTGTACAGAGTGAACGCCTGGAGCCTCACGTGTTGGTAAGGTTGTGTTGTAGCACCTTTCAACGTTGAACAGACCAGTATCTCTCCCCGCGCTAGTTGGTGCCCCGAAGCACCAACAGATTGTAACTGAAAGTACCGTAATAAAAGCTCGGTATATAGAAACAGTCCGGAGTCTGGTTTTGTCTTCATAGCTAAGCGGTAGGTAGCAGATTCTGCATCTCCCTGCCCTTTCCAGCGGGTAAAGCCGAACCCACCTGTACTGGCACGGTAAGTACAGGGTAGCGACTGAAGTCTCGGAACCTCTGGTCGACTGTTGATCACGGGAAGTGGTAATACACTTCCAGCGACTAGAGGGAACGCTACAATAGTATTCCACCAAAGATGTATGGTTAACATTATGATTAAATTCATCATCTTCATCATCATCACTGAATTGTCCTACTTACTTCAGGAGCACTGTGTTTACATGGACAGCACAGTGTTAAACAAAGTAACACTGAATATGTATTTATTGTTATGGGTTCCAGTATATATCCACCTACAAGCATTTGATGCTCTAATGTTTTCATAATGTGTTCATATTGAACACCCTTGTAGACAGAGAACAGAAGATATCTGACATGTATACACACATCCATATAACTTGTCAATGTTTCTGCCAAGTCACAACACTAGGCATTAGCCGAGCATTGTGAGGAACAGGGAGCTGTTTCAAAAGTCAGGAGGGAGCTAAACGAGAGTACTCACGGCCAAAGCGAGAGCTAACAATGGCACTTGAAGCGTCGCTGTCGAGGTGGAGGTGCCGCTCGCTATTGGGTATTGGTAGCGGTTTTTCTGCCGCTTTGATTCAAAGTACGGCTCGCTGTTGCAGCCTCTCGCTTTGAAATGGGACATGCCACTGGCAAGACTTCACTCGACTTTTGAAACAGCTCCCAAACCTGATTAGGGAACTGGGAGCTGTTTCGAAACCATAGACTTAACCCACGTTTTGAAACAGCTCCCTGTTACACTAGTTTCGTGACATGTCTGTGACACCATACAGACATTAGGGTTGTCTAGTTTCATGACAACACAAGTAGCTGCCCTTAGAAAAAGACAGACCCCGAACATAAGAATTAGACAAATCTACACGTCATGGACCTGTTTCACTAGTTTCGTGACAAAAGTGTTAGACAGACATGAAAAGCGGAACCAACAGAGCAACCAAGAACGAACAAAACAAAGACTAATGTCTAGTTCTTATGAAACCAGATACACCATCTAGACGCCATCTAGACATGTCGGGAAACTAGTGAAACAGGTCCCTGACATTTTAATTGCTATTTATTTATAATTCCACGCTTATTCATCAGTGATGAACATACCATTTGGTAGTAGACTCATCAGGCTAAGTCAGGATAGCCATAAACCCGTTCTAACGTGATACATATCCAAACTGATATTCAAGATGGCATATACGAGAAGGTTTCACCTTTGAATAGCACAGATACGACTGAACAATGTGATAGGCACTAGAATCACAAACAAAATCACTTGTTCATAGACAATACAAATCTAGAAACGAACTGAAAAGCAAGCGGTCATGATTTATAAATCAAAGGTACTACCCTACTTAGAGCTAGGTCATATTCTATTCTAGAACTCGAACTCTTATCTAACTACGAAGTAACAAAGGTGTCAGAAGCGGGCTTTGCCTGTTTGTAAGAACGATAAGGGAGAACGATCCACATTAATCTACACAAATCTGCAAATTTAAACAAGTTAGAGGAAAGGAGGGAATCACACCCCCTGACTGTGGCTTTTCTAAGCTGAAAGCAAGAGCTACATTATCCAAGTCCCACATTATCATTTTGAGACGAATTATCTAAGGAACGGTGTCATTAATGTATTTATCCTACCCCGCATATAAATCTCCATACACTTAACATGGTGGACCTGTTTGCCACGGTTATGCCATAAAATATTTATATGCCACTGGTGACATATGAAGGTAAAAAAAACACATGACAGGGTAGGATAAAATCTAAACATCACTCAATTTCATATAACTGTTTACATGCCATTCGTTGTCTTCTGCTACAGATATCACTCAGCTCTGCTTTGTGATATCATTCCGCGATGACAACGCATGCCATGTGAACAATCATATGAAATTTCATGATGTTTCATGATGATATTGCTATAAGGTGTATCAAAGGAAGTGTTAGTAATAAAGTTCATGTGCTTTGACTTAGAACTACGTCTGTAAGTCCACAACCTGGACACTATGCGAGTATCGATAACATTGGAACTGGAGCCTGTGGGAGATCGGCAATGTGCTGCCCAACTGTCTACTCCAGTATAATAAAAAACCTTTAAAAAACCAAAAAAAACTGTCTACCTGCTTCACAAATAAGCTAGTTGTGGGACTTTGGGATATGGACATGACTGCAGTGGAGGATCAACCCCCTTCATATGGAGCACGTCAATATAGGTCAATTTTTTATTTCAATATGATCCCCCAAATGAGCATATGTATATATACTCTCAACACCCACACCGTATACATAGACAATGATCGATGGTTTTGTGGACAGGCGGCTGTAAACCGCGAGTGGTTTACAGAGCTGCCTGTCCACAAAATCATCGTTTGTTGCATATATTATCCATCTTTTCAAATAAATTAAACCCAGTAATTGCCATATAAACGGGTATAACAATAGGAACTATTTCTTTGCTGTGTAGCAAAAGTGTAGCAAAAGTGTAGCAAAAGTGACTATTTTCCCCATAAACCATTTTTTTAGGCGGTATACTACAGGTTTGAATCTGTATACCACAGTTATGGTATCTGACAGGTTTTATACAATGGGTCGTGGTTTACATTACAATTTTTCAATGGGGGCTTTGTATACGATGGATAATAAATACTTGGTGAGTATAAAAACTTGACTAAGTAGTTACCAAGTTCTCTATGAGGTGGCAAACCAATCAGACCAGAACGTATACCTACATATAAGTTTCAAATCACAACTTCGGTGTAGACTGGGGCTGTCAGTTACATGGTGAAGATAATCTGGCATGTCTAGGTGACCTCAGGAGAGGACTTTATCTCACCCCAGATATTTTTTCTCCATAGACTTAACATTGGGAACTCGTATCTAATGCCTATTAGATATTTATGAAAAATATCCAATGGGGGATAATGTCACAAATGTTAGCCAATTAGTCAATATTAAGGGTGAGATAAATTCAGAAACCCATTCAAGTTTAGGGTCAGAGCTCGATCCCATCTCGTTTTAATAACATATCAATTCACGCGGCTTCGCCTTGTGAATTACTACGTGATTCAAACTCGATGGGGTACGAGCTCAGACCCTAAACTTTCATGGGTTTTCTCTATAGTACCTCATCTTTTGGCCGGCCGGGATACTGGCCACCACAGCAGGCATTTGCTTCGCCCATCTCATTTGAATCACGTAGTAGTTCACGCGGCTTCGCCTTGTGGATTACTGCGTGCCTCATTCCACCTCTACGATTCACTGGGGACAGACCTCCTTCCAGACGACTTGGATCAGAATTTTTTTTGCTATGCGTCGGTTGGTACGGTACAGCGAATGCTCGCACGTACACAGGCCAAGGGGCCCTTCCTGCTGCAAGTTTCTAACAGCGGCTAAGGAGCGCTGTATTGCCCAGGGAAGAGATATATCGACTGCTGGCAAATTTATTGATTCAAAGTCCATCGAATTAGATAATTCGCTATATTTGGCGGAGGAACCGCTAGGAGGTGAAGACAGAGGCCCCAGTGAAGGAGGTGAGTGGTACAGTCGCTTGGCTATCACTGAGAGTGAGAATGTAAGGTTAGCAAAAGAAGTAGAATCGAATTCCTTTAAACTGGATAAAGCTCTAGCAATGTTGTCTACATTAACCCACAAGTTAAGCATCTCTAGTAAAATTCCTATAGTTGAAGAACAACAAGAGGTCTTAGACAGTGGGAGTAAAGAAGGAAATAGACAAGATTCACAGGAGATAATCCAGGAAAGAGCTAGGAAATTCATGTCTATTTCAGGCGCCTTTTATCCATCCAGTCCGGCGGGGGTGGACAACCTGAACACTGGCGTTGATATTGGTATTCACCAGGCTAGTGGTAGTAAGACATGCCATAGAGAAAACGTTACAGGTGGGGGAAGTTATACTCCGGGTTTTCTCAAACCTGGAATTTTGGATAGGACTAGTCAAGCCTCAGGAACCACTTGTTGTCATTCTAAAGATCGCAAACGCAAACGTAAGTGTTTACTCTTTGATCTTGACTTGCATCTACCTTACGGAAAGACGGTCAATAATGCTTCCATAGAGGATGTTTTGAGCGCTAGCGCGAGTATGTCATCATCAATGGCACAGAATGGGGTTAACATTGCTGGATATGTCAAACACATCCAGTTTTTGATAGACAAGTCTCGTTTTTACACAAGCCAATCACTAGTGAAATACAACCAGCTTGTAAGGGAAAAAGCTGAGGTGGTGGGCTTAGTAGCCTTTGAATACGGCGACCACGAAGCATTCTACCAATGCTTAGGACACGAGAACTTGAAGGTTAAAGAAGTTCAGGAAAAAACGAAGAAAGTTAAGTCAAAACCCGGGAGAAAGATCGGCGTGTGTTGGTCATACAACGACAGGAAAGGTTGTTCCCAGAATTATTGCCGCTATAAGCACGAGTGCATGGAATGCGTTGGTAACCACGCAGTGGTAGTATGTCCAAAGGAAAAAGAGCGGACAGGTAGTAAGTAGGATACGGAGAGCTCCAGCCACATTCCTTTCTGCTTCAGTAGTAGAATAGGAACTGAGGTAGGAGCTCGTAGTACAGACGAGCAGGGTTGTTCAAGTAGGCAGGCTGGAACCATTGCTCATAACCTCTCACCCGTTTTGGAGGGCAGCGGTCCGGCCCCGAGGTTGGAACCCGAGTTTAGGAACTCGGAATCTCTTTCTATTTTTTCTAAGGTAGTAGTTACTCCGGAGTTTGTTCCAGGTCCGGAAGTAGCCTTTGAAATTAGTACCACCCATGCTTTAGTACAAGAACTACCAGAGAATTGCTCAAATTCTCTCCACAAAGACGTGGTGAACCACTCATATCTTGAAAGTGAAAGCACACAAGCAGCAAATATCATTTTTTCTACTATTCCAACGCATGAAAATCAGGATTTCGTTGGACTAGAAGATTTTGATCCAATTCCATTGAGAACGAGATTAGGGAAACTTTAGATAATGACAGACATGATTTCGCTGGACATGAATTACTATGTTTCAGGTGGACCTGTGTACGGAAGCATACCCCCCGTGGGGGTCGACGGTGAACAGGTACTGACGCAAACGTTCGATGACGTAACATTTCATAGGCCGTGCACGGGAACCTGTGAAGGTGTTCATCGGATCGGTGGTTGTAAGATGAATTGGGGGACATCTGGTGGCAGAATAGAGGACTTCATGACGAAGCGGAGGGCCATCGATCTCATTCCACCTCTACGATTCACTGGGGACAGACCTCCTTCCAGACGACTTGGATCAGAATTTTTTTTTTTACTTGATAATGGAGGAATAATCTGTTGATTATGTCCCTTTTCATATGATACGCATATTAAAAATACTTCATATGATATACATATTAAAATAACTGCCAAAACTAAGAAATGTGTTTACTATTGTATTTCCAACTCGAGGTTATATATATGTATGTATGTATATGTTATGCATTCATGTGTGTCTGTATTTATGTATGTATATATATATATGTATGTATATGTTATGTATTCATGTGTGTATATATATGTATGTATGTATATGTTATGTATTCATGTGTGTATATATATATATGTATGTATGTATATGTTATGTATTTATGTGTGTCTGTATGTATATATATATATGTATGTATATGTTATGTATTCATGTATGTCTGTATGTATACAAGGCACCTCACTTAATAATCTCGGGGACCACATTAATTAACTCTGCTGGTTGTTTGGGGAAGTCCGGCCCTTCACTGCCAAACTTCCTCCACAGTCTCTGGGGAGGTTACATTCATTAATAACTCCCAATGCGATTTGTTTCCTCGAATGCACCATATATATATATATATATATATATATATATATATATATATATATATTGCTCTTTATCCGAAGCCTTAAATGTATTATGATTAAGTATGTATTATCATTTATATACCTCACGTCCTTACTACCCGCTGATAGCGATATATTAATCATATGTATACTTCGGCAAGGGTGTAGCGTATGAGCCCATTCGCCCACTAGGTGAGAGAATTACAACGCGTGCGCAGTGGGTAGAACCTCCTAGGTCGACTTTCCAGCTCCTCAGTGCTGTTCAGAGCTGTTCAGAGCTGCTCAGAGCTGCTCAGAGCTGTACAGAGCTGTTCAGAGCTGTTCAGAGCTGCTCAGAGCTGTTCAGAGCTGTTCAGAGCCGCTCAGAGCTGTTCAGAGTTGTTCAGAGCTGTTCAGAGCTGCTCAGAACAGTTATGTACGTTGAACAAGGCAGAATCTGTTAGTAATAAGGATTAGTAATGAATACGAAACAAGACATATGAAATAGAATAAAGTTGCGGTAATATAGGGCACTATGGGAGACTTGGTTCCTGACATGCTCTAGGGATTTACGATTTAAAAGGTATACTTCCAGTACTGCCTTTTGGACTACGAACAGATTATTGAACTTAATGATTTCTGTTTTAAAAGACTAGTTGTAGAACAAGTACAGCGCAACAAATCTCCAAATTCAGTTTGAGGTTTTTATTTTAACAAATGGTACAGCGTTTCAGCGTAGAATGACATTTTTCTTAAAGCCTTCAAATTAATTCATCAGTTATCGGCATAGTATCTAAAACACAAGACTACGAGAGAATTCAATGTAAGTGGACTGATGCAGCACAATCACAGAATTAGATTCTTTATGCCATAACAGCCAGAAACAATCTGGGTCCTGTTTTCCAGTTGTGGCCATTTGTGATAGTGACCAGTTGCACTGGAGGATTCTATAAGGATGTCATACCTTTATCGCAAAGTACATAATTTTCCTATGATTATTTTAGTCATAAGAATTGTTTTACCAAAGCTAGTGACAACTGCTGACACTGCTGTGCTTGACTGCCTTGTTTACATCATACTGCAGTACTCGACCATAAGTACCCCATATTTTATACACTTTGACTGTATCGAATAAAACAATATTTACTGTGATTAATCATCCATGTCTGTTATATCTAATTCTGAAATTTCATAATTTTTTGTCAAGTAATATACATGTGAGACAAGTTTTTGTATTTGAATGGGCCTCAGACAAACAGTGATCATAACAGCTGAACAGTGACCGGGTCTGAGGTTATGATCACTCTTTTAGTCTCCCAAACTGTTACCCTTTTGTGATCACAACTAATAAAGACGTCGCTGTCTAAAATAAGACATCTCCATGTTTTTTCTAAATCTAAAAATTTAGCAATAGATTAAGGAACTAAACCCCAAAAGGAAAATGTTAAGAAAGAAATTAATGAGTGTTTGGTCTGTGTCCCTGTTCGCCATCGAGTTTGGCGTGCGCAGTAATATGAACGAGGCGATAGCAGAGTGAATATTCTGAAGCGCTCCAAACGAGATGACTCCATGACTGTGAGTATGAGTTACCATACTCACAAGCCTGTTGAGTACGAGTTCCTAATGTTAAGTCTATAGACCCTCCAGACGTTACTAACCTCCCTATTATTCGGCAACCAGCGAACACCGGAACTTGTAAACAGACTGAGTTATGGGATACTTCAATAGGGAGCACTCTAACCTCTAGGCGATGAATATAGAGCGTGCGAGCGAATAAAATAAGGCCTGATTCTGGCGAGTACCCCCCTCCCCCTCCCCTCCCCCCCCCCCCCCCTCCTCGCCTACACTCCGGGAGGTCCGCTGGTTCCCGGCCACTCACAGTGCTCAAGTAGGAGGTCGCCGGGGAGAAGTGTCGGCGTCTCACGTTAGTCGGCGCTGGGCGATAATCGGGGATGTGTGGGGCCGCCTGAGGCCAGGCAAAGTGCTCCAGCCATGGACGGATTCAAAGGCTTGCATCTCACCCAGGTAAGCCTCGTAATGCTCTCAGTGCACTGCCTCACCTCGCCCGAATTTTACCACCGATATGTTTGTCGGTTTATTTTTTATACCACTGTGCGATTTACATGGGTCTTTCGACCTTTTGTTTGGACCTCCGATAATTTGTTGGTCACCTTCGACGGATTGTTTTTTTTGTTTTTTTACATTTTTGTCATAAGTCGTCAAGTAGAAACAGAAAATAAACGAGATCGGCTTTTGTGCTTTTCAGGTAACTGTGTTATAATGCCCACAGTGCACTGGTTCACCTCTGCCGAATTTTACCACCGGTAGGTTTGTCGGTTACCACAGTCCCGATTTTTATGGAGCTTTCGACAGAATGTCTGTCCATGTGCCTACTTGTTTGGACCTCCGGTAATTTGTCCGCCTCCGACGGATTTTTATTTTGACAATTTTGTCAGAAGTCGTCAAGTAGAAACAGAAAATAAACGAGGTCGGCTTTGTTCCTTTCGGGTAAGCCTGTTATGATGCTCACAGTGTACTGGTTCACCTCGGCCGAATTTTACCACCGATATGTTTGTCGGTTACCACAGTCCCGATTTTTATGGAGCTTTAAACAGAATATCTGTCCATATGCCTATTTGTTTGGACTTTTGGTCCATATGTCAATCTGACAATTTGTATGAACCTCTGATAAATCTGTCA
The DNA here is from genome assembly GCA_950022655.1 of Alentia gelatinosa. NCBI lineage: Eukaryota > Metazoa > Annelida > Polychaeta > Phyllodocida > Polynoidae > Alentia > Alentia gelatinosa. The sequence goes on along the minus strand of OX465580.1, from coordinate 141,832,876 downwards.
GCCACCTCTGGCAGATTTTTCTTTTTTCACATTTTTGGCAAAAATCGGCCACAAACGACAGATTTCCTTTTACATTTTTGTCAGAAATCGGCAAGTAGAAACAGAAAATAAAAGAAGTCAGCTTTTGCGCTTTTTAGGTAACCCTGTTATAAGGCCCATAGTGTACTTGTTTACCTCGGCCGAATTTTACCTCCGATACATTTGTCCGATTTATATGGGGCTTTCAACAGAATATCTATCAATATGCCTATTTGTTTGGACTTTGAACAATTTGTCGGCCACCTCCAACAGATTTTTTGTTTCACATTTTTATCAGAAATCGGCAAAATAGAACATTTTTTAAAAATCGGCTTTTATGCTTCTATTTGGCAAAACTGTCGCCGATCAATTCAACAGAGTTTGATTTTGTCGGGTATTGTGAGTTTAGCGAGAGGGACCAAAAGTCAGAAGTGGGAGGAAACAGACCATCGAGAATAAAATCGCAATCTTTGGCTTAGATTTTTAGGACTTACCTTTTTTGGTGAAATATTCCTGATGGAAACTAGGTAACTGTATTAGTTGCAGTAATCAGTGTTGTTGTACCTTTTTTTCTTCCCATAACTTTATGCTTTATTTGAAACCATAACCTGTTTCACCATACGTTGTATGTATGGATCATAGTTTCCAGTCGGCTTCAATTAGACGTGATCTACAATTCTTTCAGATCATTGAAATTCCTTTGAAAATTACATGGTGTAAAGTCTAGGGGCCCAGACTAGTTAGGTGTATTAATGTATCGAAAGACGTGGCGTATCTGTTCTACGAGTCTGTCTCCTACCACATGCCAAAAAAATTTCCAACCACGGATCCTAGACAGACCCATTGGAACGAAAAAATTACAAACAAAAAAAAGTTAGGTGTATTACCCTACCCCTAATATAAAATCCCATAGGCTTAACATTGAGTTTCCATATGCCACACTGACTGGCATAAGGAGTTTTATATGCCACTAGTGGCATACAGCATTGTTATTATGTAATATTCCAAAATCGAGGAGACAGGGTAGGATCAAATCAAAACCTGATTCGTTTTAATTGTGGCCAGCGTATGCCACTCCTGGAGTTTTGGCTCTGGACTTCACTCGGCTTCGCCTCATAAATTCACCATGCCAAAGTCGTGGCATAAGGTGGCCAAGATTAAAACTCATCCAGTTTCATGATAAACCTTAAGAAGAAGGGAGTCAAGCCAAGCATGTACTGTGCACAAGCAGCAGAAGACTTATTTTATTGACAAGTGGGTCTTCTTTTATACACGTTCCAGGGAGGTTGACACTGCAGGCTTGACATCTGTGGGCTCTGATTGGCTGCTGAACTAACAGCCAATCAAGGATGACCAGCTCTCCAGCTTATACCTGGCCTAATATCTGTGCACACATAGGCCAGGTTTCCAGCCTACACCTGGCCTAATATCTGTTAAAACATAGGCCGGGTTTCCAGCCTACACCTGGCCTAATATCTGTTCACACATAGGCCGGGTTTCCAGCCTACACCTGGCCTAATATCTGTTCACACATAGGCCAGGTTTCCAGCCTACACCTGGCCTAATATCTGTTAAAACATAGGCCGGGTTTCCAGCCTACACCTGGCCTAATATCTGTTCACACATAGGCCGGGTTTCCAGCCTACACCTGGCCTAATATCTGTTCACACATAGGCCAGGTTTCCAGCCTACACCTGGCCTAATATTTGTTAAAACATAGGCCGGGTTTCCAGCCTACACCTGGCCTAATATCTGTTCACACCTAGGCCGGGTTTCCAGCCTACACCTGGCCTAATATCTGTTCACACATAGGCCAGGTTTCCAGCCTACACCTGGCCTAATATCTGTTAAAACATAGGCCGGGTTTCCAGCCTACACCTGGCCTAATATCTGTTCACACATAGGCCAGGTTTCCAGCCTACACCTGGCCTAATACGTGTTCACACATAGGCCAGGTTTCCAGCCTACACCTGGCCTAATATCTGTTCACACATAGGCCGGGTTTCCAGCCTACACCTGGCCTAATATCTGTTCACACATAGGCCGGGTTTTCAGCCTACACCTGGCCTAATATCTGTTCACACATAGGCCAGGTTTCCAGCTTATACCTGGCCTAATATCTGTTCACACATACGCCTGGTTTCCAGCCTACACCTGGCCTAATATCTGTTCACACATAGGCCGGGTTTCGAGGATAGGTCCCTTTGACCTCCGGGAATAACCTGACCCCACTTCCGGTTCCCGTATGGTGGCACCACCTGGAGTGATCAGAGTGTGACGTCACAGCGTCTCCAGTGTGTTTTACTGGTGTTCGATCCCTCCAGACAGTCAGACGCAGGAAGTACTGGAGCCGGGCTGGCCTCCTACCAAGTGATCACTCTCCCAGCACACTGAGTGATCACTCTCCCAGCACACTGAGGGATCACTCTCCCAGCATATTGAGGGATCACTCTCCCAGCACATTTAGAGGTCACTCTCTCAGCACATTGAGGGATCACTCTCCCAGCCCATTGAGGGATCACTCTCCCAGCAGATTCAGGGATCACTCTCCCAGCACATTGAGGGATCACTCTCTCAGCACATTGAGGGATCACTCTCCCAGCATATTGAGGGATCACTCTCCCAGCACATTGAGGGATCACTCTCTCAGCACATTCAGGGATCACTCTCCCAGCTCATTGAGGGGTCACTCTCCCAGCGCATTGAGGAATCGCTCTCCCAGCAGATTCAGGGATCACTCTCCAAGCAGATTCAGAGATCACTCTCCCAGGACATTGAGGGATCAGAGTGTGGAGGATCTGAGTGTGTATTAACACGGCGACGTGCCAATCACCAGGGAACAGTAAGCCGGTGACCATCTCATGTGTGAACAATACAGAGTGGGCAGTGAGCCTCAAGGTGCCTTATACCGAGTAGCAGTATGTAGCGTGTAGCGCAGGAGGATCTATAGTCAGGACGATAACTGTGGTATATAGCTGCACACACTCCTATCAGCAGCTATCTGCGAGGTAAGATTTACAAAGAGAAACACTGTTATACTGAAGTTTGAGGGATCTATAGTCAGGACGATAACTGTGGTATATAGCTGCACACACACTCCTATCAGCAGCTATCTGCGAGGTAAGATTTACACAGAGAAACACTGTTATACTGAAGTTTGAGGGATCTATAGTCAGGACGATAACTGTGGTATATAGCTGCACACACACTCCTATCAGCAGCTATCTGCGAGGTAAGATTTACACAGAGAAACACTGTTATACTGAAGTTTGAGGGATCTATATCCAGGACGATAACTGTGGTATATAGCTGCACACACTCCTATCAGCAGCTATCTGCGAGGTAAGATTTACACAGAGAAACACTGTTATACTGAAGTTTGAGGGATCTATAGTCAGGACGATAACTGTGGTATATAGCTGCACACACACTCCTATCAGCAGCTATCTGCGAGGTAAGATTTACAAAGAGAAACACTGTTATACTGAAGTTTCAGGGATCTATAGTCAGGACGATAACTGTGGTATATAGCTGCACACACACTCCTATCAGCAGCTATCTGCGAGGTAAGATTTACACAGAGAAACACTGTTATACTGAAGTTTGAGGGATCTATAGTCAGGACGATAACTGTGGTATATAGCTGCACACACACTCCTATCAGCAGCTATCTGCGAGGTAAGATTTACACAGAGAAACACTGTTATACTGAAGTTTGAGGGATCTATATCCAGGACGATAACTGTGGTATATAGCTGCACACACTCCTATCAGCAGCTATCTGCGAGGTAAGATTTACACAGAGAAACACTGTTATACTGAAGTTTGAGGGATCTATAGTCAGGACGATAACTGTGGTATATAGCTGCACACACACTCCTATCAGCAGCTATCTGCGAGGTAAGATTTACACAGAGAAACACTGTTATACTGAAGTTTGAGGGATCTATAGTCAGGACGATAACTGTGGTATATAGCTGCACACACACTCCTATCAGCAGCTATCTGCGAGGTAAGATTTACACAGAGAAACACTGTTATACTGAAGTTTGAGGGATCTATAGTCAGGACGATAACTGTGGTATATAGCTGCACACACACTCCTATCAGCAGCTATCTGCGAGGTAAGATTTACACAGAGAAACACTGTTATACTGAAGTTTGAGGGATCTATATCCAGGACGATAACTGTGGTATATAGCTGCACACACTCCTATCAGCAGCTATCTGCGAGGTAAGATTTACACAGAGAAACACTGTTATACTGAAGTTTGAGGGATCTATAGTCAGGACGATAACTGTGGTATATAGCTGCACACACACTCCTATCAGCAGCTATCTGCGAGGTAAGATTTACAAAGAGAAACACTGTTATACTGAAGTTTCAGGGATCTATAGTCAGGACGATAACTGTGGTATATAGCTGCACACACACTCCTATCAGCAGCTATCTGCGAGGTAAGATTTACACAGAGAAACACTGTTATACTGAAGTTTGAGGGATCTATAGTCAGGACGATAACTGTGGTATATAGCTGCACACACACTCCTATCAGCAGCTATCTGCGAGGTAAGATTTACACAGAGAAACACTGTTATACTGAAGTTTGAGGGATCTATATCCAGGACGATAACTGTGGTATATAGCTGCACACACTCCTATCAGCAGCTATCTGCGAGGTAAGATTTACACAGAGAAACACTGTTATACTGAAGTTTGAGGGATCTATAGTCAGGACGATAACTGTGGTATATAGCTGCACACACTCCTATCAGCAGCTATCTGCGAGGTAAGATTTACAAAGAGAAACACTGTTATACTGAAGTTTCAGGGATCTATATCTAGTGTGATATCTGTGTGTAAACCTTGTAATAATGAAGTTTTCGGGATCTATGTCTAGCATGATATCTGTAATGTAAACTTCGACGTAATGAAGTTTCAAGGATCTATATCTAGGCCGATATCTGTCGTGTAAACTATGTAATAATGAAGTTTCAGGGATCTATATCTAGGCCGATATCTGTCGTGTAAACTATGCAATAATGAAGTTTCTGGAATCTATATCTAGGGCGATATCTGTCATGTAAACTACGTAATAATGAAGTTTCAGGGATCTATATCTAGGGTGATATCTGTCATGTAAACTACGTAATAATGAAGTTTCAGGGATCTATATCTAGGGTGATATCTGTCGTGTAAATTACGTCATAATGAAGTTTCTGGAATCTATATCTAGGCCGATATCTTTCATGTTTAGCCACACCCACTCCTATCAGGTCCATCTGCTATCTGCAAGATAAGATATACTATAGGGGAAACCTATTCGAGTTTAGGGTCAGAGCTTGTATCGAGTTTGATATGCATAGTAATTCACAAAGCGAAGCCGCGTGAATTATGCTGCGATTCAAATGAGATGGGATCGAGCTCTAACCCTAAACCTGAATGGGTCTCTGAGTTTATCTCACCCTTCACATTGACTAATGGGCTTACATTTGTGATATAATCCCTCTTTGGGTATTTCTTCTAAATACTCAAGTGCATATGAGTTCCCAATATTAAGTCTATGGGGAAAAATTCCAGGGGTGAGATAAAGAATATAAGCTCTTTATGATGAAGTTCCCAGGATCGAAGGATTTACTTTGATGTAACCAAGGTTTAGTATAAACCGAATTTTGCATGGACACCCTTAAAACAGTGTAGAAACCCCATTAAATATCTTCTTAAACGTATTTCTCTCCCATATATTGTGATTTGTTTGTTTATTTGGTAATTTAACGTTCAATATGTTCTATTAGACTTACTTTGGGTTTGACCAAATGTATGAGATGAATTTAGGTAGAAGTCTCACCCCTACACATTTACCGAGGTGAGAGTTCTTTTACTTCCCACACCACATAGATATGGTATGAGAAGGACTGGTCTTTGATATAGCAATAAGTCCACCACTGCTGGGGGTGAAGGAGAAAGGTGGCTGTACACCACACCACATAGACATGGTATGAGAAGGACTGGTCTTTGATATAGTAGTAAATCTACCACTGCTGGGGATGAAGGGGAAAGGTGGCTGTACACCACACCACATAGACATGGTATGAGAAGGACTGGTCTTTGATATAGTAGTAAATCTACCACTGCTGGGGATGAAGGAGAAAGATGGCTGTACACAACACCACATAGATAAAGTATGAGAAGGATTGGCCTTTGATATAGCAGTAAGTCTACCACTGCTGGGGGTGAAGGAGAAAGGTGGCTGTACACCACACCACATAGACATGGTATGAGAAGGATTGGCCTTTGATATAGTAGTAAATCTACCACTGCTGGGGGTGAAGGAGAAAGGTGGCTGTACACCACACCACATAGACATGGTATGAGAAGGACTGGTCTTTGATATAGCAGTAAATCTACCACTGCTGGGGGTGAAGGAGAAAAGCGGATGTAGTGGGATTCAAACCCACAAAAATATATTGTGAACTATGACAAAAACTATATACAGAGTTCACACATACCAAGTCTTCATATCACCCATTACATAGAGGAATTCACCACAAGATTGGACAATCTAAATGAAACACGGTTTTTATACTTGAGAGTCACTTGTGGTGTACCGTGTGAATTCTGTGGGGGTTTCACATTGTAAATGCTGGGTTTACACATACCTATTTTGACCACGGATTATATATACACAATAATGACTGGTTTTGTGTACGAGTGGCCGTAATCTCCGAGTAGTTGACGCGTAGTAATATCCGAGCGATTAGCGAGGATATTACGTCGTCAACTACGAGGAGATTACGGTCATTCGTATACAAAACCAGTTGTTATTGTATTTATTACCCACCTACAAGATTGATAACAAATCTATTGCAATTAAACAGTTTCTGTAAGCCATTTCGTTCCAGACACCACAGAACTGTCAAGCGTGGCAGTAATTCGGTGTAGACTTACAACAATAATATAGTTCCCCATTAACCTGTGATTTTAGCATGTAAGACGTTTTATGACAGTGAGATCTGATGGTTAATTAGATTTCTAGGACTAATTGTAAATAATTCATATTGAATGAATATCCATGAAACTTGTTTCGAAGTAAATGATGATTTGACTTGATCATGGATGGGACTTTTTTTCCGGAATCTCCCGCAGGAGATTCTGCCATGTCAGAATCTCCTGGTAGCTGTTTCCAGGTGCTCTATGTATTTCCTATGGAGACTACGTATTTGGTGGTAATAAAGAATTGGAAACTGCCGACTGGTGATCACACGTTCCCGATGTGGTATCGGCGAGTGTAAACAGCAACCATCCCAACCTGGGCCCTGTTGAATAATATACGCCTATGAAAGTAGAGGGAACAAGGAGACCGCGTACAAGGGTCGTGTTTGATAATATTCAAACTCGCTCACCTAAGACAGTCCTAGCCGAAGGTCGTCCATAAGTGTAGAATAAAGTTGACCCACATCGTCCCTGGGCAGAAAAGGGTCTAGATTATACTGGCTTCAGTCCCTGCATCCTATGGCTACCCCTACACCTCCCTCACCCCTCCTCACCGTGATACTGGCTTCAGTCTCTGCATCCTATGGCTACCCCTATACCTCCCTCACCCCTCCTCACCGTGATACTGGCTTCAGTCTCTGCATCCTATGGCTACCCCTATACCTCCCTCACCCCTCCTCACCGTGATACTGGCTTCAGTCTCTGCATCCTATGGCTACCCCTATACCTCCCTCACCCCTCCTCACCGTGATACTGGCTTCAGTCTCTGCATCCTATGGCTACCCCTATACCTCCCTCACCCCTCCTCACCGTGATACTGGCTTCAGTCTTTGTATCCTATGGCTACCCCTACACCTCCCTCACCCCTCCTCACCGTGATACTGGCTTCAGTCTCTGCATCCTATGGCTACCCCTATACCTCCCTCACCCCTCCTCACCGTGATACTGGCTTCAGTCTTTGTATCCTATGGCTACCCCTATACCTCCCTCACCCCTCCTCACCGTGATACTGGCTTCAGTCTTTGCATCCTATGGCTACCCCTACACCTCCCTCACCCCTCCTCACCGGGTTTCAGGCTTTGTCTCCACTGTGCGATTCTAGGTACATAGGTACGCCCAGTCTGAGACTGGGCGTACCTTCAGGATCACAACGCGGCAAAACGCACAGCGGAGACAGCAAGTTTCCCTCCAGTCTGAGACTGGGCGTACCGGTACACGCAGTCTCAAACTGGAGGTACCGCATGTACCCGGGATCGCAAGCGTTTTTTAATATCAAGCATGTTTGATATTTTGTACGCCCATTGTCAGACTGGGTGTACCAGGTTGAATCAATAATACGCATGCTAACGCTCGTCTATTACTACACGTTCACCACTCGTGGTTTATGGCCGCCCGTCCACAAACCCTCGGTTATTGCCTCTATAACTGCTGAGATGGCACCACCTTGAGTTTAAAGTTCTCTTTGACATTTGTACATCACCAAGAAGCGACAGACAACGGAGCAATCTCTGTGTAAAGTCTAAAGCCCAATGCCCATCTACCAATTTCGGAACATTCATGTACCTTTGTCAGCGACAAACGGACGGTAATTTGTCTCACCGAAGACATCCTAACGGAGTCGGCCGTAGTCGCTAGATGTAGGACAGCTAGGCAAGGGTGAGCCACCGATTAGTAGACCGATTTGCTTAGGACTAATATCCACCACCCGATCTCCTCAATGTCCGCCGGTCGAGAGAAGGGTTACATAATTTGCCTGCGACAAGTTCACCTAATAGACTCCTATACGATTTGGGAACTAATCGCTCAACCCTGAATCGGTAGATGGGCATCAGGCTTTAAGCAATGCGTGCACAAAGGTAGACCTTAAGAGTAAGGGAGTAAGATCTCAAAACACAGATGTACTAGGTACTCCTATGAGTCAAGAACTGAACTGATTTATTGACAAGATGGGTTCTTCTTTTATACATATAAACCCTCCAGACCTTACTAAACTCCCTAATATCGCCCGGGTACCTAAAGGATCCGCTCCCGACTGGCTGGCCGCACCTCGGTCGCCTGTCTTCCGATGAACAACCGTTTTCTGATTTCAAATTGAAGAAACTGAATATGATTTGAAGCGTGTATATGTACAAATAATGGATATTTCCTTTCTGCCATCAGATTTCCAATTTGAAGGTTTATCATTCTGGTTGAGTACCCGTTCCGGTCTGTCGCTTATCTCAGGAGGCCCCAAACAACTTCAGGGACCTGTTTCAGTAGTTTCGTGACATGTCTAGATGGCGTCTGTGACACCATACGGACAGATCAAAAGATTGCAGTCAATGACACATGGAGTTTCACTCACTTCTCGTAGGAATCAAGCAATGACACTTTAACATGAGTAGGGGATACATATAATCTATAATCGTTCCAAATATGAAGAAGATTGGCCATTTCGATCTTCTGATATTTGCTAGTCTTTTTCCGCTGTTGCTTGCACTGTTGGTGCAGACGTTGATGTCTGTCTAGGCCTAATGTCACAGAACTAGTGAAACAGGTCCCTGGCAGGTGTCATAGATAGAGTGCTCTGCCCTCATGCGGACATACTAGGAGCTGAGTGATAATAGGGGTATTATATGCCATTTAAAGCATGGCAGCCATACTGTAAACATCAGGAAGGAGGTTACTAACCAAAATGGCCACTGTTCCAATTCAGTCAATTTGTTCACTGATAATTAGGGGTAATTTTGATGATTACTTTCTTCTTATAGAAACCAATATCACTTGGCCACGATAGGGATGTGTAGATCAGGGACCTGTTTCACTAGTTTCTTGAAATAAACACTGTTAACGTTGTATGTCAACTTCTTTATGATAAGCTCTGAAATAAAGGATATACTAACATTGGTACCAATAAGTTACTGAGATCATTATTGAGACCATCAACCATCATATAATGGATGATGGTGATACTATACAATACCATATTTTCTTTGTGGGGAAGTCCCTTGTCCCTTATATTACGTAGAGTCTAATCTGCGTAGATTCCGACCGCTTTTATTTGAAATCAGTTTATATTGTATTTATAGTTCAATATTGCAAATTTGAATCACCAAAGGAAAGGCAAAATGGCCGCCGATGTAACCTCTGCTCTGTGTTGGGCAGAGAATTTCACAGTTTAACTTGTAAGGAGACTCCATATTAGTTGGAAAATAAAGACGAATATATTTATACAACAATATGTATATTTAACTTGTAAGGAGATTCCATATTAGTTGGAAAATAAAGACGAATATATATACCTCAATAATTATATTTAACTGGTATGAAGACTCCATATTAGTTGGATAATAAAAACGAATAATACCTCAATAATTATATTTAACTAGTATGGAGATTCTATATTAGTTGGATAATAAAAACGAATAATACCTCAATAATTATATTTAACTAGTATGGAGATTCTATATTAGTTGGATAATAAAAACGAATAATACCTCAATAATTATATTTAACTAGTATGGAGATTCTATATTAGTTGGATAATAAAAACAAATATGTACCTCAATAATTATATTTGACTGGTATGAAGGCTCCATATTAGTTGGATGATAAAAACGTATGTATACACCTCAATATATATTCAAGTTGGATAAAACTTACAATAAATCTCATGTACGATTTCTTTTTTTTTTTATTGAAAAAGAATGTCTCTCACCAGAGTGAGTTTTTCAGACATCTTATGAACAATATACAATACTTATATAGAACGTCCTGACCATGCTGTACAAGTCACAGAACGAGATGCTAATTCACTGTTTGTACAAACGGTAAATTAGCATCGAGTTCTGTGACTTGTACAAGCATGGTTGGACGTTATATATTTACTATATACCCGAAATTTAAAAAAAAAATCAATTTCATTTTTCTTAACAACCAAAATTTTAATAAATGTGTATGGCTAGGTGGTCCGTATTTTAGTGTACGGACCAGTGGTCCGTACAGTATTTTTACGTCATATGCCAAAACGGTGCGTATTTACAATATATACGGCATGGCTATATAGTAAAGTCAAAGAAGATATCCAAGTATCATACATAATGGCTATAGCTTGGCTATAAATGAATGTACTTCATTTTTTATTATCGTTTATTGGCTATAAATGAATGTACTTCATTTTTATTATCGTTTATTGGCTATAAATGACTGTACAGCATGTATTTAAAGTCTTAGTGTCACCGACAATTCACATCCCTGTAACGGTACACACACTAAATGGTCTTTTATCTAAGTACATTCAGTAAACGAGTAACAGCCACACAATGCTTTACTCCAGCCCGGCGCCGCTGGGTCGGGTATTCGCCTCGACAATAGATTGAGTTCTCAGTTAATTCCTCTGCACTCGACAGTTTCCGCTTGGCTTCCGAGTGTCCACCTCTGACGGTAATTAAAATCTGTTAGCTCCTTGTAGTTCTGGCTGGTGTCCGCGTACAGAGTACTTGCTACTAACAGTGTATCCTGGAAGCCTGGCCTATAGACCCTATTGAGGTATCCCATGATTCAGTCTGTTTACAAGTTCCGGTGTTTGCTGGTTGCCGACATTGAATAGTGATAGACCCTTAGCCCGTAACCCACAATTGTCCAGTTTAACGGTTTTTATAAATGTTTAAATTGGAAATCTGATGTCAGAAATCAAAATTTCAGCTATTTTTACATACTAAACCAAAATTATATGCAGGTTCTCCAAATATAAATGGGAAAACTATAGTTCATGTGGTCGTGGTGTGCCCAGTCAGTCGCGAGTGGAACTTGTATTTACCCTGGGCAATAATGGGGAGTTTAGTAACCTCTGGAGGGCGTATGTGCTTACTCACATTATAGGCCAGGTAACGTCTTCCATTTTTTGTGTGCATTATGGGTAAGCCTCCATTTTTCTGGTGCATCATGGGTATCAATGTTCAGCTAGTACTACGCTGGTTTTCAGAGAAACATTCTAATAAATCATCTTTTATCTTTTGAAAGGTTGGCATTACTTCATTTTTTATTATCGTTTATTATAGATAGGTAGAAATCAGGTATTTGGGGAACATCGTGAGGGAGAGAGGCACTCTCCTAGCAGAGATCCTGTGGGGAGAGTGGGAGAGAGGTTGTGTTGGTTATCCTTGCCATTGTAAATAAGCGATGAGCCATCAAAAGTCATGCCTATATAGGGGACAGAGCCATTGTTAGTTCATGAAGCAGTCACTAGGTGGTCGGGGGACAAACCTGTATTCCGGCTCTTTGTTCTTACAAAATTCCGCTGCCTCTCAATGTTTTACCAAGGTTCCTTTGACTCTCTACACCGATCCCAGAGCATCCCAGAGCAAGATATAATGCTAAAACCCAGCACATGATGTTTTTCACATGGAACACTTTATTTACATATGTGAGCAAGGCAAGAAAAGTGACATTTCCCAATTATCACTCACTTCTTTTCCACCTCCATTAGTGAAGAACAGCTACTTTTTCACCTCCTTTAGTGAAGAACACCTACTCGGGGGGCGTCATGGCGGCGCCCATGGATCATAGGCTACATGCCGTATATGATGATTGTACAATACAATGTACCAAGGTAGCTTTCTCTGGAAACGTTTGCTTTGCCACACATACCATCTGGATATCTGTATCAGAAAGAAAAGAAATAAACGCTGTTTAATAAAAAAAGAAAAAAAGTCATGCGCTATTATAAATGTAGGAAGGCGTTACCAGTCCCATAGGCCTTCCAGAAGTAACTCAACTCCCTGTATGGTATGGTCCCGGGTAAGTAAAGGTTCCGCTCCCGACTGGCTGGCCACACCACGACCGCATGAACCACAGTTTTCCAATTTCTAATTGGAGAAATTGACTATAATTTCGGATTTACATGTAAAAATAGCTGAAATTTCCATTTCTGGCCTCGGATTTCAAATTAGAAGATTTATGAAAACCTCTAAACTGCAATTATTGTGTGTTATGAGTCAAGGGTTTATCAGCATACAATGACGGCAACCAGCTAACCCTGGATCCTGTAAACAGACTGAATTATGGGATACCTCAATAGGGTCTATATTTTTATTGGGAGAGGGAACCAGTCTACTAAGAGTATATCAGCGCCGTGCCTCCTAGCGGATACCTGGGGAACCAGCGTGAGTAATTAGAGTGCGCATGCGCTGGTTCTCAGCGAGCTGGTTCTCGGCGAGTTGTCGTCTGCAGTGTGCTGTGCTGGTGGCGGGAACTTCTGAGTGCGGTCTGGGCTCAAGTACTACTCGCGGGTAATACGATTAGCGACTTATAATGGAGCCTGCTTGGCGCGCAGTACTTGTGACGGTCCAGTGGGCGGCGAGGTGATTAGAAACCGGCCCCACTCGATCAACAACACCTGACCGGTGTGTATTTACACCCAGCTCGTAATCATTCCGTACAGACATAATCACCTAGTTCTCCTATAGTACCCACCCAGTACAAAGTGTCGATAGTAGACTTTGTATGGACATACCCGACACATAACTTAATTATCTACCTAATACAAAGTGTCCATAGTAGACTCTGTATGGACATACCCGGCACATAACTTAATTATCTACCTAATACAAAGTGTCCCTAGTAAACCTGTAGGATCTCTGTATGGACAAACCCGGCACATAACTTAATTATCTACCTAATACAAAGTGTCCATAGTAGACTCTGTATGGACATACCCGGCACATAACTTAATTATCTACCTAATACAAAGTGTCCATAGTAGACTCTGTATGGACAAACCCGGCACATAACTTAATTATCTACCTAATACAAAGTGTCCCTAGTAAACCTGTAGGATCTCTGTATGGACAAACCCGGCACATAACTTAATTATCTACCTAATACAAAGTGTCCATAGTAGACTCTGTATGGACATACCCGGCACATAACTTAATTATCTACCTAATACAAAGTGTCCATAGTAGGCTCTGTATGGACATACCCGGCACATAACTTAATTATCTACCTAATACAAAGTGTCTATAGTGGACTCTGTATGGACATACCCAGCACATAACTTAATTATCTACCTAATACAAAGTGTCCATAGTAAACCTGTAGGAACTCTGTATGGACATACCTGGCACAAAACTTAATTATCTACCTAATACAAAGTGTCCATAGTAGGCTCTGTATGGACATACCCGGCACATAACTTAATTATCTACCTAATACAAAGTGTCCATAGTAAACTCTGTATGGACATACTCGGCACATAACTTAATTATCTACCTAATACAAAGTGTCCATAGTAGGCTCTGTATGGACAAACCCGGCACATAACTTAATTATCTACCTAATACAAAGTGTCCATAGTAAACCTGTAGGAACTCTGTATGGACATACCTGGCACAAAACTTAATTATCTACCTAATACAAAGTGTCCATAGTAGGCTCTGTATGGACAAACCCGGCACATAACTTAATTATCTACCTAATACAAAGTGTCTATAGTAGGCTCTGTATGGACAAACCCGGCACATAACTTAATTATCTACCTAATACAAAGTGTCTATAGTAGGCTCTGTATGGACATACCCGGCACATAACTTAATTATCTACTTAATACAAAGTGTCCATAGTAAACCTGTAGGAACTCTGTATGGACATACCTGGCACATAACTTAATTATCTACCTAATACAAAGTGTCCATAGTAAACTCTGTATGGACAAACCCGGCATATAACTTAATTATCTACCCAATACAAAGTGTCCATAGTGGACTCTGTATGGACATACCCGGCACATAACTTAATTATCTACCTAATACAAAGTGTCCATAGTGGACTGTGTATGGACATACCCGGCACATAACTTAATTATCTACCTAATACAAAGTGTACATAGTAGACTCTGTATGGACATACCCGGCACACAACTTAATTATCTACCTAATACAAAGTGTCCATAGTAAACTCTGTATGGACATACCCGGTACATAACTTAATTATCTACCTAATACAAAGTGTCCATAGTAGACTCTGTATGGACAAACCCGGCACATAACTTAATTATCTACCTAATACAAAGTGTCTATAGTAGGCTCTGTATGGACATACCCGGCACATAACTTAATTATCTACCTAATACAAAGTGTCCATAGTAGACTCTGTATGGACATACCGGCACATAACTTAATTATCTACCTAATACAAAGTGTCTATAGTAGGCTCTGTATGGACATACCCGGCACATAACTTAATTATCTACCTAATACAAAGTGTCTATAGTAGGCTCTGTATGGACAAACCCGGTACATAACTTAATTATCTACCTAATACAAAGTGTCCATAGTAGACTCTGTATGGACATACCTGGCACATAACTTAATTATCTACCCAATACAAAGTGTCCATAGTAACCTATAGGAACTCTGTATGGACATACCCGGCACATACTGATATCTATTTTCTACCTAATGCAAAGTGTCTATAGTAAACCTGTAGGAACTCTGTATGGACATACCCGGCACATACAGATATATTTTATTATCCACCTAATACAAAGTGTTCATAGTAAACCTATGGGAACTTTGTATGGACATACCTGGTGAATAAGGATATGTTGTATACTCCGGGATGCAAAAATCGGCGCATACGGAAAAATAGTGCGTATCAAAAAAATGGTGCATAACTAAAGTGTATTGAGATTGGCCACCAAGACCAAGAGGGAAGATAAATACGAGTTGACTGGTTTCAGATAAAAACGATTTATGCTTCTTGGTGTTCACCCTACGCAAAATCCTCACATGCGCTCGAATATTACTACGCGTCAACTCATTGGATCACACAGCCGATTTTATCTGAAACCAGTCAATATTGTATGTTATCAATAGATATTTTCCTGGCTTGTCATAGATGGATTTAGCATAATGTTGTATTTCTTTACCATGATCATTAATAATAATTTATATGCCTAGAAATTTGATTTTAGGTTCGGAAAAGCTGTAAACCATGGGTGTGGTTTACAGCCACTAATAAACAATGGGTTGTGGTTTACTGTGGCCCCATACATTTTCAATGGGGACTTCGTAACGCATGGGTTAGAAAACAACTGATTTACCAGAAATAATTTGGAATACATAATACCCATATATTTACTTTATGCTATAAGTTAAAGTAAAGATATTTTAAAGGCATGCCCTACAATTCAAGGTGGCACCACCTGGTGATTTTTTAAATACTGAGGATTATTAGTAAAAACTGGTTACTTCCGATTCATTCGAATTCCAAATGAGTAAATTCAATGTTTAGTGCAATTTATTCTAACCCAATGGGAGAAATAGAACTGTTTATATTTGCTAGATTTATATAGTAAGTGGGCTGAAAAAATATGGTTTTCTTGAATGCTTTAAAACCAAGTGCGATGAATTATGCTTTTCAGTACATAAAGATTTACAACAACAAGGGAGAGAACTCTGAAATGAAAAGACCACATGGAATAGAGTTATCTCTTTAAAAAGAAATGTCTTTATTGCTTTCGGTTCGCATGAACCGGTCTTCCAGGTAATAGATGAAGAATCAAATGAAGAAGAAGCAAGTAAAGGAAATAAGAATAAATGACATGATGGCGGCAATCAATATCAAAAACAAGAGAGAGTAGTAAGGTTTTAGTTAGACTAGCTCACATAGTTTTTAAATAAAATGTACATCTAAGGAAACGATAAATAAAAATCTTAAAAAAAAAAAAAATCTTTTGTCAAAGGTTGGTGAAAATAACATGGGCTTTACTAATTGAAATCCAATTATTTCTTAACTTTTCTGTATTTTCTAATATAATATAATGTTGATTTCTAAAAACAAAAACCAGCTCAGTACCCCAGGTCATATGATCTGCACCATTTGGAGATCACCATATTCAACTTCCAGGAACTTTACAAGGACTTACATTTTCAAAAATGAATATCTTTACTTTAACATATAGCATAAAGTAAATATATGTGTATTATGTATTCCAAATTATTTCTACAGATATGAGGATGTGTATATATACATGGTCATGTGACTGGCATGATATATGATTTAGCAACATAAATGGGATATGCAACATGTTTCATAATTTTATTCCACTACATGATTATGCATGATGTCGAAGAAAACCAGCCAAATAGGCTGACGACATCTCGCTTTTATTGGGATGTTAAAATATGATGTAACAAAGATCTACATATATGTACAAATGATGGACCAATAAAAAAATGTGAACAAAAAAACAAAAAACAAAAAAAGAGAAAATTCTGCGAAGTTCATACAGCGAGTTTCTTTAAGAGTGATACACTGAAGGTCGAAAGGCAGTAAGCTGGTTTAGATATCAACCCAGCTCCTACACATGCCGCGGGCAGGCAAAGCAACATTTCCATTAGTTGGGATACAATGTATTGTGTCGGCGCCAAACACTGATTGTCCACCTACCAGGGGGATTAATCTGCACCTACTGAGCGCATATTTAAGTGTGTGACCTGTTATAGCAATGTCTGCTTCACTGGCAATAGCTCTAGGCCTATATCTACGGAGTTGTGCATTTATGTCGGCAGCCATTCACACGGGTATGTTTACTTGATCAATAATAACTAAACAAATATGTGTGATTTAAGAATAGCAAGAGGATAATATTGCTTTAATGTTGTCTTTTCATGTATAAAAACAATGATATTATTCGTCAAAGCCACCCTCGCATACACATAAAATACATTATATTATTTTCACATGAAAATATGATATCCTTCTTTAAAGCGACCCTCCCATATATAAGAAAATATTGTATTAGTCCTTCAAAGTCAACTTCACATACATCAAAATACGACATCATTCTTTAAAGACACCTTCTCATACATAAAAATATGACATCATTCCTTTGAGGCCGCTTCCCAATGTTTAAAAAATATTACATCATTCGTTAACCCTTTCAACACAGCATGATACCTGCAGGCATTCCCAGGTGAACTGCAGCATGATACCTGCAGGCATTCCAAGGTGAACTGAAGCATGATGCCTCCAGGCATTCCCAGGTGAACTGCATCATGATGCCTGCAGGCATTCCCAGGTGAACTGCAGCATGATGTCTCCAGACATTCCCAGGTGAACTGGATCATGATGCCTCCAGGCATTCCCAGGTGAACTGCAGCATGATGTCTCCAGACATTCCCAGGTGAACTGGATCATGATGCCTCCAGGCATTCCCAGGTGAACTGCAGCATGATGTCTCCAGACATTCCCAGGTGAACTGGATCATGATGCCTCCAGGCATTCCCAGGTGAACTGCAGCATGATGTCTCCAGACATTCCCAGGTGAACTGGATCATGATGCCTCCAGGCATTCCCAGGTGAACTGGATCATGATGCCTCCAGGCATTCCCAGGTGAACTGCATCATGATGCCTCCAGGCATTCCCAGGGAACAATAGTATGATGCCTGCTGGCATTCCCAGGTGAACAATAGCATGATGCCTGCAGGCATTTCTTAAACCATCATCGATAATGTACAGAATTCCATAGTGAAATTGTTGTTTGTGCTTTGCAAAGCTTTGACAAAGCACAAGTATATATATGCAAGAAAGTTAACCTCCAGAAATGTGGATTATTCACAAATGTTACACAGCTTCCTCTCAATTTGTTTGGATATTTTTTTAGTTTGATCGTGTCTCTCTGTATCAATGAGTCGTCATGAATATGAATTATATGAATTAACACCTACCCATCGCTGAATGCACGTGCTTCATATACTCACTGTCACACTCTTTATGCTTACATCTATTTTGGAGATTATGTAGAAAATATGTATTCAAGTTACTATCATTGTTTTCCATTTATGTCGAGTATTTCAGCTTTAATCCATTCATAGTTTCAACGTAGTAGATTCATCCTTCCTTTTCCCCTTCCCCTCCTCTTTTAACCGAAAGGTTTTTATGCCCTTCATTGACTAGTGACAATAGATACTTGGAAGCCAGCCTACTGTGCAAGTGATTGCAAATCAGTGTAAAAATATGAAAATCCGTCATGTAAAACTAAAATCTAGTAGGAAGTTTAATCTCTATTTCCAATGTAAAGAGCATGTGGGTGAGATTAGCGAGTGGGCAGGGAAAAGGTCGTTATCTTAGTATCCCTCATGAGTTTTAGATACTGATTGTCTTTTTTTATTTTCTTTTGTGCTGTCCATTCATTTGGTGTGTACAGGGGTATGATAAATACAGAAAGCAACTCATATTGGTTAAAATCATCGTTCTTCACCTCGTTTGAATGCTATACGATATTCACTCGGCTTTGTCTCATTCATATCACTCTGCATCAAACTCGTAGATAATGATGGCTTTGACCAAAACCTGTTGGTTTCCTCTGTAGTCATAATTGGCTGATTATAATGATTATAATGATAATTTAATGTCCTCCGTTCCATCTTCAGATGGTGTCTCCTCCTGAGATGGCGGTGTCGCTGAAGGAGAGGGAGAATGTCCAAGAGTACAAGCTCATCCAGGACACTGCGTACGCGCGCGACGGGCGACACCGGATCCCCACACCGAACAAGACAGCCATCATGACGCTCTCTCGCAGCTTCGAGAAGCGCCGTCTGGGCAAGCAGCAGCAGCTGCTGCAGGACATCACTCTCCGCTGTCGCGAACAGGAGGTCTTCGATCTCTCCTCCAGCATCACCAAGAAGATGAGCTTCGCCGAAGGTCCTCCAGCGCGCGAAGGCACGATGCTCTCCTCTTCGCCCCGTGGCAAGCCCAACAAGATGGCGACGGAGAGCGATTCGGGGATGAGCCTCACTGGAGTGGCTCCGAGCGATAGCGCAGAGTCTGCTACCACAGAGAGCAGCTCACTGAGCAACTCCATGTTCCCTACGCGTAAAGTGCTGAGGATGCCCAAGAAGGAGGGCCTCCGCAGTAACGGCCTACCCCGACTCAACATCAGCTATCGTAAGGGGGTCACTCCCTCCGACACCTACTACCACAAGGCTGTGGTTCTCAACCAGCAGCAGATCAACGGCAAGATCCAGCTGCACCACTACATCCAGTCGCGAACCGACCACCTGGCACCCCTCGTCCTGCCCAACATCAAGTGCTTCGGGCTCGACGACAACAATGTCAACACCTACATACAGGCGCGTAGGTTGAACATCTCCGTGGCCCCGAAGATGGGCAGAGCGGAAA
Organism: Alentia gelatinosa; assembly: GCA_950022655.1. Lineage (NCBI taxonomy): Eukaryota > Metazoa > Annelida > Polychaeta > Phyllodocida > Polynoidae > Alentia > Alentia gelatinosa. The sequence continues at coordinate 141,812,699 of OX465580.1, read as the reverse complement.
TCAGGGTAACTGCACGCAGATGAGCGCATGCGTATTAGGTCAACGTGGTTTTGGCCCAATCGGTTAAGGTTATAAACTAGTGACTTCGTCACTACAATCTATGAACAGGTCATCTGGTGGAAGTTGGCCACACTACTGGCTTCAGTCTAGCTTAGCTGGTTGCACATAACTGATCGCAATGTAACCACAATCTACGGACCAGCAGAGCTTGTGCCATTTTCAAAATGGCGGAGTCTGTCTGTAGGAGGCATCTCAGGTTAAGGAGATTAGAAAACTATATTACTAGATCTTGATCTGGGCATGGCTGGAAATAAATTATAGGAGAAATGGGAAATCTGAGTATTGACAAAGAAAAAAGTATTAGCTCTCATGGCCTTTCAATCTCCATGCATAGGTTTGGTTGTGTCTGCCTTTATGTATAGGAGAAACTCTAAGCAGATCCTGTCGAAAAGGTACCTTTTATATAGGTATATAGGTAATGTCGATGAGTACGAGGAACACAGCTAGCGACTGCTGATGTATGGTATATAGGTAATGTTCCCTGGGTGCCACCATTTCCCCCCAATTAGGTATTCTTCACTACAGGAGGTGAAAAAGTAGGTATTCCTCACTACTACTGGTGAAAAGGTGAATGAGTGGTAATAGGCCACTGTCACAACTCTAGACTTTCTCATGTATGTATATAGAGCCTCTCATGTGAGGACAAACATGTCCAGTGTTTCATCTCTAGGTCATCCTATCCCGGGGTGAGTGTAGAAACAAGGAGGCATGGCAAAAGTTTAAAGACAGTTTGTGACAAAGAGCCACAGTACAGGCTCTCTCCCACCCCTGTGTCTCGCAACTGCTGTTGGCCACTTGGTGACTGTCTCATGAACTAACAATAGCTCTGTGCCTTATAGGTAGCAATGGGAGGCTTTATAAGGAGTTGTAACAGGTAGAGGGAAGAGCAACAGTTGAGTTGCATTTCAAATCTTCCCAGCTGGTTCTACCAAGTTCGAGGTAATTTTCCACTGGATGTGCATTACAATGTACATTATTGACAATTGACACAGCTGCATCTATTTTTTTTTCTTTCTTTATTAATATTCATTCTGGAGGTTCTGTAGGCTCAGGTAGTGCCTATTTCCACAGTGCTCCAGGCTGGAAATTTACAGGCACTACTTGAGAATAGACAATTGTAGTGAAGATTTACTAGGTGATAATTTACCAGTGTCATGAGATGAAGAAATGACTAAAGATGAGAAGGATTGGCAGATTTCAAATCAGTTGCCATAATTTGTATTTGAATAGCCCACTCATACATTAAGTAGTTATGTATTATATCATTGCCCAGAAAAACTTCATAGCTTGGAGAAAATACAGAAAAGGGAAAAAATAACAGAAAGGATATGGTGCCACCTATAGCTACAACTGTGTACTTTTACATGCTTCAGACAGACTTTATGAGCTGAGTTTGGAAAGCCAAGTTCAGTTACTTATACCCAGGACTCACTAGGCGAGAGTGAATGCTATGAATTTAGTGAACCCGGCGGGCGGCAGTGGGAGGGCTCCCGTACGTGGAAACTGTGCAGGCGGGACACTTGTACTGGACAGATCTGACATGTAACAGCAATCGATGTTCAGACGTGTCACAAGGACAGACGCTTCCTTTTAGATATTAACTGGTTGGGCCAACTCCTTGATGGAGTAATAAAGGACAATGAAGTTATAGGTACATTGCTATCATATTTGCCCTATTTCTTGCATGCTATTGGAAAAAGACATTGCTATGAGAAAAGAACATTAGGGCAAAACGCACATGATAGCAAGAAAAATTGCAGTTAGCTTATCTATTTCTAATGTGAATGAATTGCATTATTTATATGTACCAAACGTATGTGTTTATTTATATATGCGTAATATTTTCCAATGTGATATTATACGAAAGAAAGTATTATACAAGACTTATATATGTATAGGAAAATTTATATATTACTGTAAATATGACATTCATGTTATTCCTATGTTACCAGAGGTTTGATTTTTAGATGGCCAGAAAAACATCTTTGTACCATACGTCATCCTTTGCATTAGTAGATTTACCAATTAGATTCAATACTATTCCAATATTTCGTAATTTTGTGGATTTCATGGAGGGAGCTTTGTATCCTTGGTAATAGGTGAATTCTGTGTCCTGATACCTGAAGTCAAGGATAATGATTTCAACACTAAGCATTAAGGTGGATCAGACTAGTAGAAATGTAAATCTTCATTCAAATCAGCTTTCATAAGCTAGATAAACACATTCACTTAATGCTGCAAGGTGTGCAGGGACGTAGATTTGTACAGTATATATCTCAGTTACGTTATTGTTATATGTTTATGTAAATTTGGTTCTGCTACAATAATGTACATAATCCTTGGCCTATCTAGAATGTCCAACAACCATCTACATTTATAATAATGTGAACTTCATTACAAGAGCCTGTTGCATGGGCACTACCTGGTTGTGTATTATAGTAGAAATGAGTGCTTAGATTTATGAATATGCAATGAGTTTTATCGCATAGTGATTTTACGAGGCGAATCTTAGCCATCAAACAAACGACATATTAGCCAACCCCAACCTCTTTCATTGGTTTCAGATATCATTCCACTGTAATTATAATAAAAAGCTATTATCAAGATATATTTTCTTTACATAGACTGTCATTGTAGGCCTACCCAACGCCAGTTGAGTATATTTTACGCCACTCGAGAGAGCTGGGTACAGGTTTCCTATGTCAGGTCGATGGAGAGATACACCTGGGGTGGCATAAACAATAAAGTCCCTGCTGGCCTATGTAGAAATCCATACGCGCCCAACAACAGCTGCTGTATTGCATAAATATCCACCCACAACTATAGTGCCAATGGAAAATTTGGCTCAGTCAATTCCATAGTCCGTTCACGCACCGCGCCACCTTCGGGTTACGGTACGTGAAGGTCTAACAGAGCATGGCTCTGACTGGCCAGCCACCTTTAGTGATAGGAATTGCTGGGTTGGCTGTTCTATTCATAGCATCAGTTTGACAAGAGGGATACTGTATGATATTGCTGGTTACTGGATCGCAATACACACGAGGTTAGAACCAGCGATCCGCCATTTTCTAGGTGCATGTTGGGAAGAAGGCACGAATTCTCACCTTAAAATGGCAGCGCAAAACAGTCTCAGTTTGGGCTTGGGTGCCCTGGCCCTGGCGACAACAGACTGTACTAGAGTCAATAATTCCAGTGTGTTTCTTATATCTACTAGAAAGGAAGACACAAATAGGGAAAAGTTTGCCCAAATAGCTTGAAGCCTCAGTACTAGTACCGACTATATTTATTATATAATATAAAAATAATATATATATATTATAAATACAGATATTTATTATATAATACGAAGATAACTTATCTAACAAATGTAGAAAAAAGAAGAAAAGGTCACAGGGTCCCTGACCAGAAAAGGCTAATCCAAGATGGCGATATTGGGCATGGTGATTGGTCTGCCACCTGTCGTTGAAGATAAATACTACATCTAGATACCCATGGTGCCCCCTGGTGCTGTTCTTTTAAAACAAACCTGGAGATCATGGAAACCAGAAAGGAAAACCCGAGGAATGGAAACATGGCTGGGAAACAGAGGTCAAAGTGCAGACACTTGGTATTGTCTGAAACTGTGAGCTTCCAAATAAGGCAATCGATATTTCTAGTACCACCAAGAAGACCCTTCTGTACCAATTAATAAGCTGTGATTGTAGTTCCTCCTTCTTGTATCATGAGTGTTATTCTCTTAACCTCTCATATCTGTAGGAAATGTGGCTAAATCTGACATGTTACACATCTGTACTATACACCTATGCCTTAAAATACTCCAAACACCACCCTCTGCTATGCAAGTGGTAGTTGAACCGTACCGGTACCACCATACTGTGCGGGTATGGCGCCGTACCATCATACTTTGAAAGCTCAATCGCATTGGTTAAGAAAATCAAGTGACCTATTTATGATGCGATCAAAATTCAGACAAAAAAATCAAACAGGAAATTAATAGAGGTGTATAGTACAAGTGAAACTACATGTAGTTAACCTAATTGGGACGGCTTATCGTACCTTGTTACTATCGGTAAAATTATCGCATTCGCTCTGCGAGCTCATGCGATAATTTTACAGAGTTCAAAAAAACTTCGACTTCAGTGACATGCTTTCCTCATCAAAATCGTTTAAATAAAATCTGGTGGAACTCTTATTGATGATTTTTAATCAGTATATTGTTTATAGTAAATCTGGTGCCACAGCAAGTTTCTTGTTTTTCTTTCTTTGGAGTCTTGGTGAACGTCACTTTTCAGGATTCTTACAATAATAAAGATTTGGGTCAAACTTCTGGTCATTTTCATTATCCTACCCCTAATAAAAACGGTCCATAGGCATAACATAGGCAAATTTTATGCGGCATGCCATGACATAAAGTGCGATTTATGCCCCTAGGGGCATAAAAAAAATCGACCAGTGACCAGATTGTGAGCTGCTTCAAAAAGAGTTCCGGTTTGACTCAAAAGTTCTGGTTGAACTTCGGTTGGTTGTTCAATCGATATTTATATTTTAGTAATCCAAAAGGGTAGAGATGGGGTAGGATAAATGTGAAACCGAACTGGAGTTAGACTTGTCAGTGTCTATGCCACTCTGGTCAGGTCTGTGGCATAAACACTGACAAGTCTAACTTTCGTTCAGTTTCTACTAATTGTAGAGAAGGTGCATATTATGCCACGACTGTGCCAAAATACAATTTTATGATCTTACCACCAGATTTATGTGTAACTTTTAACTTTATTTTTTTAGCTAGATTTTATGAATGTGCGGAGGCACCATGGGTAAATAGCAACCAACTTCCCACATCAGATAGACATGGTATGAGAAGGACTGGTCTTTGATATAGCAGTAAATCTACCACTGCTGGGGGTGAAGGAGAAAGGTGGCTGTACACCACACCACATAGACATGGTATGAGAAGGACTGGTCTTTGATATAGCAGTAAGTCTACCACTGCTGGGGATGAAGGAGAAAGGTGGCTGCACACCACACCACATAGACACGGTATGAGAAGGACTGGCCTTTGATATAGCAGTATTTCTACCACTGCTGGGGATGAAGGAGAAAGGTGACTGTACACCACACCACATAGACATGGTATGAGAAGGATTGGTCTTTGATATAGCAGTAAATCTACCACTGCTGGGGGTGAAGGAGAAAGGTGGCTGTACACCATACCACATAGACATGGTATGAGAAGGACTGGTCTTTGATATAGCAGTAAGTCTACCACTGCTGGGGATGAAGGAGAAAGGTGGCTGCACACCACACCACATAGACACGGTATGAGAAGGACTGGCCTTTGATATAGCAGTATTTCTACCACTGCTGGGGATGAAGGAGAAAGGTGACTGTACACCACACCACATAGACATGGTATGAGAAGGATTGGTCTTTGATATAGCAGTAAATCTACCACTGCTGGGGGTGAAGGAGAAAGGTGGCTGTACACCATACCACATAGACATGGTATGAGAAGGACTGGTCTTTGATATAGCAGTAAATCTACCACTGCTGGGGGTGAAGGAGAAAGGTGGCTGTACACCACACCACATAGACATGGTATGAGAAGGACTGGTCTTTGATATAGCAGTAAGTCTACCACTGCTGGGGATGAAGGAGAAAGGTGGCTGCACACCACACCACATAGACACGGTATGAGAAGGACTGGCCTTTGATATAGCAGTATTTCTACCACTGCTGGGGATGAAGGAGAAAGGTGGCTGCACACCACACCACATAGACATGGTATGAGAAGGACTGGTCTTTGATATAGCAGTAAGTCTACCACTGCTGGGGATGAAGGAGAAAGGTGGCTGCACACCACACCACATAGACACGGTATGAGAAGGACTGGCCTTTGATATAGCAGTATTTCTACCACTGCTGGGGATGAAGGAGAAAGGTGACTGTACACCACACCACATAGACATGGTATGAGAAGGATTGGTCTTTGATATAGCAGGAAATCTACCACTGCTGGGGGTGAAGGAGAAAGGTGGCTGTACACCATACCACATAGACATGGTATGAGAAGGACTGGTCTTTGATATAGCAGTAAGTCTACCACTGCTGGGGATGAAGGAGAAAGGTGGCTGCACACCACACCACATAGACACAGTATGAGAAGGACTGGCCTTTGATATAGCAGTATTTCTACCACTGCTGGGGATGAAGGAGAAAGGTGACTGTACACCACACCACATAGACATGGTATGAGAAGGATTGGTCTTTGATATAGCAGTAAATCTACCACTGCTGGGGGTGAAGGAGAAAGGTGGCTGTACACCATACCACATAGACATGGTATGAGAAGGACTGGTCTTTGATATAGCAGTAAGTCTACCACTGCTGGGGATGAAGGAGAAAGGTGGCTGCACACCACACCACATAGACACGGTATGAGAAGGACTGGCCTTTGATATAGCAGTATTTCTACCACTGCTGGGGATGAAGGAGAAAGGTGACTGTACACCACACCACATAGACATGGTATGAGAAGGATTGGTCTTTGATATAGCAGTAAATCTACCACTGCTGGGGGTGAAGGAGAAAGGTGGCTGTACACCATACCACATAGACATGGTATGAGAAGGACTGGTCTTTGATATAGCAGTAAGTCTACCACTGCTGGGGATGAAGGAGAAAGGTGGCTGCACACCACACCACATAGACACGGTATGAGAAGGACTGGCCTTTGATATAGCAGTATTTCTACCACTGCTGGGGATGAAGGAGAAAGGTGACTGTACACCACACCACATAGACATGGTATGAGAAGGATTGGTCTTTGATATAGCAGTAAATCTACCACTGCTGGGGGTGAAGGAGAAAGGTGGCTGTACACCATACCACATAGACATGGTATGAGAAGGACTGGTCTTTGATATAGCAGTAAATCTACCACTGCTGGGGGTGAAGGAGAAAGGTGGCTGTACACCACACCACATAGACATGGTATGAGAAGGACTGGTCTTTGATATAGCAGTAAGTCTACCACTGCTGGGGATGAAGGAGAAAGGTGGCTGCACACCACACCACATAGACACGGTATGAGAAGGACTGGCCTTTGATATAGCAGTATTTCTACCACTGCTGGGGATGAAGGAGAAAGGTGGCTGCACACCACACCACATAGACATGGTATGAGAAGGACTGGTCTTTGATATAGCAGTAAGTCTACCACTGCTGGGGATGAAGGAGAAAGGTGGCTGCACACCACACCACATAGACACGGTATGAGAAGGACTGGCCTTTGATATAGCAGTATTTCTACCACTGCTGGGGATGAAGGAGAAAGGTGACTGTACACCACACCACATAGACATGGTATGAGAAGGATTGGTCTTTGATATAGCAGTAAATCTACCACTGCTGGGGGTGAAGGAGAAAGGTGGCTGTACACCATACCACATAGACATGGTATGAGAAGGACTGGTCTTTGATATAGCATTAAGTCTACCACTGCTGGGGATGAAGGAGAAAGGTGGCTGCACACCACACCACATAGACACGGTATGAGAAGGACTGGCCTTTGATATAGCAGTATTTCTACCACTGCTGGGGATGAAGGAGAAAGGTGACTGTACACCACACCACATAGACATGGTATGAGAAGGATTGGTCTTTGATATAGCAGTAAATCTACCACTGCTGGGGGTGAAGGAGAAAGGTGGCTGTACACCATACCACATAGACATGGTATGAGAAGGACTGGTCTTTGATATAGCAGTAAGTCTACCACTGCTGGGGATGAAGGAGAAAGGTGGCTGCACACCACACCACATAGACACGGTATGAGAAGGACTGGCCTTTGATATAGCAGTATTTCTACCACTGCTGGGGATGAAGGAGAAAGGTGACTGTACACCACACCACATAGACATGGTATGAGAAGGATTGGTCTTTGATATAGCAGTAAATCTACCACTGCTGGGGGTGAAGGAGAAAGGTGGCTGTACACCATACCACATAGACATGGTATGAGAAGGACTGGTCTTTGATATAGCAGTAAATCTACCACTGCTGGGGGTGAAGGAGAAAGGTGGCTGTACACCATACCACATAGACATGGTATGAGAAGGACTGGTCTTTGATATAGCAGTAAATCTACCACTGCTGGGGGTGAAGGAGAAAGGTGACTGTACACCACACCACATAGACATGGTATGAGAAGGACTGGTCTTTGATATAGCAGTAAGTCTACCACTGCTGGGGATGAAGGAGAAAGGTGGCTGTACACCACACCACATAGACATGGTATGAGAAGGACTGGTCTTTGATATAGCAGTAAGTCTACCACTGCTGGGGATGAAGGAGAAAGGCGGCTGTACACCACACCACATAGACATGGTATGAGAAGGACTGCCCTTTGATATAGCAGCAAATCTACCACAACTGGCTATGTAGGAAAAAGGTGGCTGCAGTGGGACTCGAACCCCAAACTTGGAGATTACAGGTAATTCAGAAATGAGAAACTCATAAACATGACACATTCTAAAAAAACAAAATATTTTGTTGTGGTATATTCTCCATAACATCACCACAAGAGAGGAAAGCATTACTGTATTATCAGCTTGCAATATCAGAACAGTGGAAATAAGTAGGGACTTGAATTTATCACATCTGGAGGGATTAGATCTTTGTTATAAAATAAAATAACTTTTGATAACCGGGATACAATTTTTATTCGAAGATCATGTATGTAGTCATGTATGAAAAATGGGCAACAACAATGGGTTAAGGGTTTAGTAAATCTTCAATATCATACTTTAAAGATGGTAAAAATAAAACGATCACAGCATACAAGGATAAACCATGTAATCATGGGAGGCTGGGTGATACGAGGTTTTAAGCTATGCAGTATGGTACTATAGCAGTGGGCTACAGCTTAACAAAGATGGATAGAGCAGGAAACTGCCTTATAGTGCATATTTCAGAAAGTACATCATTGAAGAATTACCACTGTAGAACAAGTTCACTTTTTTGCACTGTTAATTCAATCTTGAGAGCAAGCTCATTTACAGGATATTAACACAATAAGACACAACTTCCTCTTCTGTAGCGTTAATTCAATATGAAGTTAAGACTCGTATGTAGAAGTTTAAACAATAAGACACAGATTCACCGTCTGTGTTCTTAATTCAGTCTTGAACGCAAGCTCTTCATTCATCACCAACATTTAATTAAAAAAAAATGCAAGTTTACCTTTTGAATACTTAATTCAAACGCATCCACACAACATTAACACAAGGAAATACAACAAGTATTCCACGTTGCATATTGTTGCTTTGCTCTTGAGATCCGAACAATATTAATATAAACAAGATCTGACAAGTTCATCATCGGAGAAAGAAGCTCATCCAATCAGATACAAGTTCTTCTTCTATATCATCCATTCCACTTTGAGAGCAAGCATATTCCTACAAGACTTAAACAATATAATGTGACTTAATTTTTTTATCCTACCCCTAATATAAAATCCCATAGGTTTAGCATTGATCGGAAAGTGGTTCCTAAACAATAGTCAAAAATGGATATTTGCAGCCTAATATTATCATACCGGTAAGTAAAGTTACATTACGAATAAGACTAAATGAAGTTAGATCTGTGAGTTCAACTACAAAGCACGAAACGTTCAAATATTTACCATACTACGCGACTCGCATGCGTTTGTTATTGTTCGGAGCTTACCACAATGTCTGTTTGAGAGTGACTCAATATCGACATCAATATAAAATTTAAAATTTTACATTCAAATGATATGTGTGGAGGGTAGGATAAAATCAAAACCCTATTCGTTTTAATATTGGCCCCTGTATTCGACTCCTGCCATATTCGACTCCAGTCGTCGAATACGGGGGCCAATATCAAAACTCATCCAGTTTTACGATAGTATCATTACTTCCATCTTGAGAACAGGCTCCTGCATACAACAAGGAAACAATAAAGTACACATTCACCTTTTATATCATTAATTCAATCAGGGGTCAGGCCCGTCTGTAGAAGTACACCGCAATAAAATCAGCAAAATTAATCATCTATAAGATCAACAATACGATACAATTTTATTTTTTTCGTTCAATTGGGCCGATGTGAACTCTCATTAGAAATTTGTATTTCATAAGATGCAGTTTAATCCGGCAATTTGCTATTTTTATCTTCTCAGCAAGCTCATGCATACATGACTAAGACAATAAAATGTCAGTTCACCTTTAGCATGAATAAATGTTTGATATCTTTAGAATATTTATTGAATTGTCAATACCCGCGAAAGCCTCGCTGTGGACACTGGTAGCATTTCCATTGTGAATCATTCTACAAAGCTGATTTAGCTGATTTACTAACAATTATAAAAAAAAGTGGAATAATTTCTGGAAGGTAGTTTCATAGCTATTCTATATGGAAGAATCCGATATGATGTACATAAATGGATTATATTTTGACAATATAATTGCTATCTGATTTAACTAATGTTCTCTGTTAGTTGGCCCCAGTTCCTATGCGGACTAACTTCACCAAATACAAGCAGCAATCTTTCACCTATAGAACCTAAAGCAGCGTGATAAAGTCTCATGAACTTCTAAGATGGTGAATATCTTAAAGCTTCAAGCAGTGTATACCACTTTGATGAACTGGTGCCAGGAAACTGCCTAAATTCAAGAATAAAAAATCTCCTCATAACAATTTTAGAAACCTCATCAGTAGCTGAAACAAGAGTTTCATACTTGTGTTTGATATTTTATCTTTGCTAGCAGAAATTGTATAATTGATAAATATTCAAGATTTTATTGTGGATTAAACCATGAACACAATCAATACACCAACATAACATTTATCATCTAGATTTTTCTCTATGGGTCTTAGTGATTCACATAATGCACTAAAATATGGAATTAGAGGGGGCTTAAATAACAGTGACCCCAATAACATATATGACTAAAAACCTATTTTGACCAATTTTATCATTACAAGATATGAATTTACTATATCCCCCTACAAAGACTAGTTAAGAAATACAAAGTCATTATGCACATGTAGTAGTTTTACAATACCCATGAAAATAAAACATTTATTATTGTAAAGGTGCAGTAAAATGATCTACAAGACCTTGAGGAGAAGGTGATACTCCAAGAGATGGTGTATACAAAACTTAGGGATTCTATTTTTACTCAATTTCATATACTTAATGATTGTGATCTTTTAGACTGATATTACATACCACATATCTAGGTTTCATAAAGAAAGGAGAGGATACATTTTATACTCTGCCAGACTGCAAGTTATCTAAAGTTAAAACCACCTTACAACATGTCAGGTTTATTAAGTACTCTTTGGGATGAAGTGCGACCGTTTTCATAGTTTTATACCATTGTTACTTTCTAATGGATAAGTTAAATGTTCAGCAACTAAAGTTTGTTCACAGTCTCTTCATATAGTTTGTTCACACAGTCTCTTCATATAGTTTGTTCACACAGTCTCTTCATATAGTTGATCCTAGCTTGTTCATATATTTTCAGAGTCATATCTTACTTTGTTCATAAAGAGTTTGTTCGTATAGCTTTCAGAACACAGAGATTGCACATTCACTAAAGACAGAGTATTAAATTTCTTTGTTTAAATGCCTCTAGAAGTTCCTAAATGCATTGTGTATGATGTATATAGTGGACTTGAGATTTATGTATCCTACACTAGGATCTGTAGTGCTCCAATGAGTAAGGAGTTGTGCACAAGAGGTAGGATTACTTTTGTATCTGAAGTCAGAGATTACATTTATAAAACAGTATCAATTTCAACGTCGCTAGTATAGAATTACGATGAATTCTGTTAAATTTCATAATCAAAGGTGTGACAAGCCAAGTGACTAGGATGCTCCATTAAGGATTGTTAACTATGTGACAAAGTCCAAATCATTTTATAGCGTGTCAGATCTATTTAGTACTCCTAGTGAGGAAATGTGGCCGTTTTCATAGTTTTAGTCTTATACATTACTGTTACCTAATGGATCAATTAAATACTCAACAAGAAGAGTTTGCTCATAAAATGTTATCATATATATCTTCATGTAGTTATCTGAAAAACTCAGGGTTTCTGAGAGATGCTTTTGTTGAATGAAAAAAATATATATATAGTTTAATTCTAGAGCTTATTCATATTTTCAGTCTTATCCTTAATAGTATATTAAAAAGACCTTTATGTTTGTTGGTGCTTTGGTTTGTGATTTAGATTACATATAACCAGGTTTATTCTTACTGAAAATTATGCCAATAAATCCCCACGAGAATATAAGGGTCTAATACACAGCCATTTAAGGAAAGAATTTACAAGAATGTAACTATATTTAGACTGGATCTTACCATATTCATTCTTATAAATGTACTATATTGTTCATAATGTCATCTGTTTCTCAAACCTTTGACTATTTGAGTAGCTCGTAGATGTCAGAATTCCTTCGAGTCATGACACATTGTTTCTAATATTAATCCGTCAAGGATCCTTCTTACTAGGTGGGTAACGCTATGTGCTATGACGACAATGCTTTGGAAATTTGCAATTTAGGGAATTAATAAAAACATAGTTGGTAAAAAACGGGTTTTAGTTTGATCTCAAGCTATCTAATTCAACAGAATTATTTCAAAATTGTCATGCATGCATTTCAGATGTTTTCTATTTATTCAATAACCAAAATGATCATACATTCTGAATAGATAGAAAAATTCTGGTTTTACATATAATGATAACTTTAATGTATATATAATTGATGAATTATTTCAAATATAATTCAGAAAAGAAAATGAGTTTGGAACCACAAATAGCACCTAGTTGCTACAGGCTTGATTCCATTTATCCGAAATATGTGCCGATCTTGTCCATGTTCAGTCCCTATTCAAAGCATGGCTAAAGTAGCCCCCAATTAGTGCCTGAGTGGTGATCGGCACCACATTTGGCCAAATGGAATCAAGCTTTAACCAAGTTAAAATAATTGACATTAAACACATAGAAATGAGATAGAGCACCTTCTATAATAGAAATAAGTCATAAGAACATCATCATAGACTAGCAGAAAAGGTCTTTTAGCAGTGTAGATAACAATACAAATATTGTAAATAATGTAAAGAGATATAATATATTACCGCCACAAAGGCAAACTGAACGCCCAATATTTGGATGAAGATACAAAATAAGTCTATAAAACATCAACATGCTGAAATTTTCCGATGTGACTCTTTTCAATGTATGCACTTCAGTCACGTGATTTTCTTGCCCCGCTGATGGCAGTTGGTCATTATGACTGACCGTGCCGCCAGTCTGTGACCCGGCCCACAGCAGCAACCTTTGATCTCAGGCGGATTGCTGTATGACGGTAGCGTACATCAACACCGATTGTTGCTGATAACAACCAACCATTGGAGCAGTGAGAATCAGGGATAAAATGAAGTGACTAGCGATTAAATCGTATATAGATCATGCAGATAAATAGGGATTTGTATAAAGATATGTATGCCTCTAGTCAACTTAATAAAATGTCCCCGAACAAAATATCTTATGAACAACACCTGATATGATGAAAAAGCTGCAACTAAAGCTACCACTAAATCTGAACCCCTACCAATTAGTTAGGGCAATTATATTATAGGTAAGGTTTAACCCTAAGGTTAATGTTTGTGCCCAACTTGTATCACAGACTGGGTAAAATCTGGCTTAGTAAAAGAGGGGGAATGTGGCAGCACTGAATCTGCAGAATGAAATCTTGATGCACGAGATAAGAGGAATAAATCCCCAAAAGAAGCGAGACAGAGAGAGATTAATAACTTTTGAGAATACTTCCCAAAAAAGAAAGTACTGGCCATGAGTATTTCCTGAACATTCATAAAGGTGCATTTCACATGGATGATGTGTGTAAAATGTACCGATATAAAAGGATATTTTGACACAAAGCACAATTCACCAAGAAACCCGTAATACCATGTAAATGAAGACGAGAAATATCATATTGTAACAGAACAACCCGGATGACACATATTTGTACCACTGCGTACATGGAGATGGGGGAGTTTCCACTTAGCCGATGTACTACTTCCGGTAAGTGACATCAAAGGCCCAGAAAATGCCACTGATGTTGTGTACCTTAGATTCAACACTGGAAATGTGAGAAGTGCTACATATAATGATAAAACACTCCATATACTGCATGTCCAAGTGAATCTCCAAGTGACCCTGGCACAAAATAAGCATCACTTACCGGAAACAGTTTAAATGGCCCAATTTGGTTCGGTGAAAATTGACTCTCTGAAACCATACTTGTAAGGGTATAACAACATGCATATAAGCGAGATTAATAATGGTCACAGTCCAAGAATATAAATGTCAACATTACAAAATAGGGATGCACTAAATTGACATGAGTAACTCACTATGCGCTCTTTGGCAGGTGGGAAGAGCAGGCTAAGGAGCTACTCTTGACTGCAGAGGTGGAGACGCTCAGTACTCTGACGGCATGCCTGGCCACGAGTAGGTCAGTGGTATGAGTTTTGCATACTCTGAGTCGTATTGGTGCTGACGAACAAAATCTAACTTGTCCTTAGGTTCGGGGTATGTGCCAGCCATGTCCAGCTCATACACATGTTCGACAACTCGAGCTGCGAGACGAGTGGAAACTTTGTGGATATCGGAGAGTGGCGGGTAAAGGCGGCCCTGCTGGAGATGTTTCTCTTCCACCATTTCTGCTAAAGCCTGTAAGGATAAGTTAGTATGATGTCAAGGTATGTTTTATGAGTAAGAATCGAAGGTACAAAATCTGAACAAAAATATCTATATTTGTGTCAATGTACAGAGTAGGACAGACAGGTATAAATTTGTGGCAATGTTTCCAGTGTAACAGAAACTTGTTTGGTTATTTCAATGTTAGGCTTGTAACAGAGACTGATCCATATTTATGTCAGTGTTTGAGGTGAAAGGACAGACATGACTAGATTCATTTCAATGTTTAACCTGTAGTAATAGACAGGTACAGTGCTTAAAATTACCCAAACACAGACATATAAATATTCGTGTCATTGTTTAAAGTATGAGGATACCCATGGTATTTTCCCCCATATACTTAACATTGGGAACTCATACTCAATGCCCATGGATTATTGTGAAAAAATAAACTCCTTGGGTGTTGACACCATAAACAGAAGCTGATCTGTCTGTGATAGACGTGAGATAAAATCTGAACTGCACTCAATCTGTAGCTGCTGCAAATATGTCATTGGTTTTGGTTTGCTACGGTATCTTACTGGGCTTTGCCTTGTGAGATCAATTCACATCAAAACTCATGGCATATTTCTAATGACTGTGGATCTAAATACAGTTCCTTCTTAAAACAGCTATAAATTCATGTCATAATTTAAAGTATAACAATGAACAAGTCCATGTTTATAGTCTAAGGACAGGGTATGTAGTCTTTCCTTTGAGACTGTGGCAATACAAGGTTAGGCTGATGCTACTGTGTGAATACCAGTTTCGAGTGAAATGGGCTGCACTGTCATCATCAAATGTTCGCTTGGTCATGTCGCACTATCGACATCACTATGGTAGTGGCGTTGTACGGAAAGTTGCTAAGCAGTTGAGCTAGATGTCAACAAATTACGGCAACTTAAATGTTCTCTCTGTGGTTTACAAAAATAAAATAAATAATTTTCTCTGTGAGTATAAGGAGTGTGTCTTACCTGAGCAGCCTTGAGGAATATACTGTCTGTGATGTGATATGATTCAGCTACGATAGCTCCCAGTGCCACTCCGGGGAAAATGTACGAGTTGTTGCCCTGACCGGGGTAAAACGTCTGCCCTTTGTAGGTAACTGGCCCGAAGGGACTGCCACTGGCGAACACAGCACGGCCCTGAAAAGGGAGAGTCAAGATGTGAGCTGAGTGATACGAAGCATGGCACAGACCACCAGCGGAAAACCATAGAGTGTCCCTAGACATGGGGAATACCAGAGGACATTGACATTGCAAAAATTATCGAAGTTTAGCTTTGGGATTTTCCTTCTCGCCATATAATGAAAGTTCAGATAAGAGTCACCATAGCACTGTCTAAAAATATTAACTACTTTATGTGTATGGTTGGAGGTGGCAATCATCAGAATTGGCAACCAAACAAAAAGCAGTTATTAAGGGGACATATTGGTCCTTTAATAAAGATCAACAAATTATTAACCACTTTACATTTTTATCATTGAAAAATGATTTCTTTTTTACTGAATAATTATAAATGAAAATCAAAGAAGATTTTTGTCCCTTCCTTCCTCTTTACTGACTCTCAAGTATGGGTCATACAAATACTAATGTCAGAGAAAGCTCAACCCTGCTGAGTCATGCTCTGACTCTCTTCGTGGTTTGTGTGTACTTACGTCAGAGAAGGTGTAAACCTGCTGAGTCAGGCTCTGACTATCTTTGTGGTTTATGTGTGTACTTACGTCACAAGGTGTAAACCTGCTGAGTCATGCTCTGACTCTCTTTGTGGTTTATGTGTGTACTTACGTCACAAGGTGTAAACCTGCTGCGTCATGCTCTGACTCTCTTTGTGGTTTATGTGTGTACTTACGTCACAAGGTGTAAACCTGCTGAGTCATGCTCTGACTCTCTTTGTGGTTTATGTGTGTACTTACGTCACAAGGTGTAAACCTGCTGAGTCATGCTCTGACTCTCTTTGTGGTTTATGTGTGTACTTACGTCACAAGGTGTAAACCTGCTGAGTCATGCTCTGACTCTCTTTGTGGTTTATGTGTGTACTTACGTCACAAGGTGTAAACCTGCTGATTCATGCTCTGACTCTCTTTGTGGTGTGTGTGTACTTACGTCACAAGGTGTAAACCTGCTGAGTCATGCTCTGACTCTCTTTGTGGTTTGTGTGTTCTTACGCCAGAGAAGGTATAAACCTGCTGAGTCATGCTCTGACTCTCTTTGTGGTATGTGTGTACTTACGTCAGAGAAGGTGTAAACCTGCTGAGTCATGCTCTGACTCTCTTTGTGGTATGTGTGTACTTACGTCAGAGAAGGTGTAAAACTGCTGAGTCATGCTCTGACTATTTGTAGTATGTGTGTACTTACATCACAAGGTGTAAACCTGCTGAGTCATGCTCTGACTATTTGTAGTATGTGTGTACTTACGTCAGAGAATGTGTAGGCTTGTTCGGCTGTACACTCAGCCTTGCTGGTCGGATTGCTGAGAGCGAAGATGACTGGTCGCTCGTTCATGTCAGCCAGGTCCCTTATGAATGTCTCTGTGAACGCTCCAGCTGCCGCTGACGCACCTAAAAAGATCAAATATAATGTAGACAAAAAATGCTGTATCATATGGACATTGAAGGATCGTATTGAACCTGAAGTAATGTAATACTGTACATCTTGTCCAATTGACTAACAATCTATATCTTATGGAAGATGAATACTGTGTGTGAGAATAGAAGACTTAAGAAAATAAAAGAACTAAGCTCATATAAAGAATTTAAGAACATTAAAAAAAAATCCAAAAAAACCCATCAAGCTTACAATTTTTTAAGAACCAGACAGATGTACATCACATGTAGCCATTATGAGGCATTTTTCACGAGGATGGGAGTATATTTAAAGCTTTTAAGTATAGTATACATATATTAGACATGAGTAGCGACCCTACCTACTGCCACAGCTGGCTTGACAGCGCGACAAATCTCCTCCAGGTTTGTCATGTGCTCAAAGTCCTTGGCGTACTTTGCTTGTTGTCGATTCATGCCTGGTGCAGGGCGGCCCTAGGAGGACAAGACAAATAATCAATACTCATACAGAGGTTGGTAAAATGATACAAATATCCATTACTCATACAGAGTTTAGCGAGAAAATACAAATATCCATCACTCATACAGAGATTAGCGAGAAGATACAAATATTCATTATTCATACAGAGATTAGCGAGACAAGACAAATATCCATCACTAATACAGAGATTAAGGGCATATCTTTCAATTCATAGGGGCTCCACCTGGTGATTTTTTTTATGTATTGACAATTATCAGTTCAAACTGGTTTCTTGTGACTTATTCTGCTACAAAATAGGTAAAATATGTCGTGTTCAGCTTGTCCTAACCCAATAGGTTAAATACACTTATGTACATTGATTTATAGAGGAAATGACAGATAAATATGAATTCCTTCAATTCTTTAGAAACAAATATGTAAGGTTTGTAAATGAGTGGTACTACACTTTTCCTATACTCAGACAAAGTTTGAAGAAAGTGCCATGGGTTTATTATGTGTGACGTTGCTGCCTGCGAGAGACCGCAAAGACGTGGAAATACATCGACGTCACTACGGTGTGCGGTTGAGGGTCAAATCACTCTTTTATCTCACCCCTGGAATAAATGCCCATAGGCTTAACATTGGGAACTCGTTCTACATGCCCCTACAAGTATTGTGGTCCGTTCTCCATGGTCTAAATCCTGTGTGTCAACCATTCTTTTCATGTGTACAGGGGTGAGATAAATACAGAAAGCAACTCGTTTTGGTCAAAGAAGTCATTCTGCAACTCGTTTGAATGCTACATGATATTCACTAGGCTGTCGCCTCGTTCATATCACTCCGCATCAAACTCGTGGAGAACGACGACTTTGACCAAACCTTGTTGGTTTCTTCTTTATTATTGGTGTGAATGAGGTATAATTTCTACCCTCTTTGCTTTTTACAAGGGAAAGGATTTGTATATACCTTAAACAAAAACATGGATTTCCATGGAAATGGGGAAAGCTGCCATCTCTGTCATATACAGATGTAATAAGAAAAAAAAGGCAGTTACATGAGTTGAGATTTCTTTTAAATAGTTACTTACAACGGTTAAGAGTCCGTTAATGTCGACCAACCAGATGTTCATGGCGGCCTCCTCCTGAGACAAACCTTCCTCCATCATCGCCATACAGAGGAGGTCGGCGATACCAATGGCTGCCTGCGAAATATATATAAAAGGAGAATGTATGTAGGAAGTTGATGAGGCTAAACAGATTTATTACCCACCTAATACGGAGTCTCCCTACTAAGCCTATAGAGCCTCCAGATCGCTATTATTACCCACCTAATACAGAGTCTCCATACTAAGCCTATGGACCTCCAGATCGCTATTATTACCCACCCAATACAGAGTCTCCCTACTAAGCCTATGGAGCCTACAGATCGCTATTACTACCCACCTAATACAGAGTCTCCATACTAAGCCTATGGACCTACAGATCGCTATTATTACCCACCTAATACAGAGTCTCTCTACTAAGCCTATGGAGCCTACAGATCGCTATTATTACCCACCCAATACGGAGTCTCCCTACTAAGCCTATGGACCTACAGATCGCTATTATTACCCACCTAATACAGAGTCTCCATACTAAACCTATGGACCTACAGATCGCTATTATTACCCACCTAATACAGAGTCTCTCTACTAAGCCTATGGAGCCTACAGATCGCTATTATTACCCACCCAATACGGAGTCTCCCTACTAAGCCTATGGACCTACAGATCGCTATTATTACCCACCTAATACAGAGTCTCCATACTAAACCTATGGACCTACAGATCGCTATTATTACCCACCTAATACAGAGTCTCCATACTACGCCTGTGGAGCCTCCAGATCGCTATTATTACCCACCTAATATGGAGTCTCCATACTAAGCCTATGGAGCCTACAGATCGCTATTATTACCCACCTAATACAGAGTCTCCCTACTAAACCTATGGACCTACAGATCGCTATTATTACCCACCCAATACAGAGTCTCCCTACTAAGCCTATGGACCTACAGATCGCTATTATTACCCACCTAATACAGAGTCTGCCTACTAAGCCTGTGGATCTACAGATTGCTATTATTACCCACCTAATACGGAATCTCCCTACTAAGCCTATAGAGCCTCCAGATCGCTACTGCGTAGAATATGGAAAGCCACATTCTCCTAGGAGAATATATTTTTTTCGGCCACCTGACGGGCATTATAGGAACTATTTTATATAAACAATGAACGGCGCTTGCCTCAAATTTCTAATTATTTACAAGATTTTTTCCCCAATAATTATTCGAGAGGTGAGTAATAAATACAACATAACCATGATTTCGATCTATGCGGCCGTATTCTCCTTGTAGTTGACGCTTTGCAATACTTCTCTCTTTCGCTAAGAGTTTACTACATGTCACCTATGCGGAGAATACGGTGAGCACAGTGTGCAGAATGAATCCAGCACAGCTGACCAGTAAGTGTGAGGCATTTGTACATAGGAATAAGATAATATCTGAATTTTAATAGTTTTTTCTCGATTCATCCATAAGAGGAGAGAGATAAGGGAATGAGGCAGAAACACCTCCACTGCGGCCGACGCTACCTTGAATTTGACCAGAATTCTGATACCAGCCAGTTGCCATGTTATAAACGTAGCAACCATTGTGAAAAGAATCAACCATGTTGGGGAGGCCCTGGAAACTGGTTGTACCTGAATCAGCATCCTCCAAACAGATGTTCCGTTCAGTGGGGAAGTGTTATACTCTACCATGTCTTATTGTCAGATATGGGGTGTAGAAAAAAGTATCATCATCCGAATCAGACTCATCAGGCGTATTATTGGCTACAAGGTTCAGGACAGTGTCAAATTATGTCAAATCTGCTTGTCAGTGCAAGTTTTGTATTTTTTTCCTTTCAATATAAAATTGTTAATGAAAGTGAAAATAGATTTTGTGACTAATATATTTCACAAGAGTTGAGACAAGTACTCACGCTGCCGGCGCCGAGGAACAGGTACTTCTGTGCAGACAGTCTTTTCTTGGTGATCCGGCAAGATGAGATGATACCGGCCACAACGACTGAAGCTGTGCCTAGTGACGGGCAACAGGTGAAAACATGATTAAAACTGTTATATAAAGTTAATCAAAGATGAGATGATACCGGCCACAACGACCGAAGCTGTGCCTAGTCAGGGGCAGCAGGTGAAAACATGATTAAAACTGTTATATTCAAGGTAATTAATGATGAGATGATACTGGCCACAACGACCGAAGCTGTGCCTAGTCAGGGGCAGCAGGTGAAAACATGATTAAAACTGTTATATTCAAGGTAATTAATGATGAGATGATACTGGCCACAACGACTGAAGCTGTGCCTAGTCACGGGCAGCAGGTGAAAACGTGATTAAAACTGTTATATTCAAGGTAATTAATGATGAGATGATACCGGCCACAACGACTGAAGCTGTGCCTAGTCACGGTCAGCAGGTGAAAACACGATTAAAACTGTTATATTCAAGGTAATTAAAGATGAGGTGATACCGGCCACAATGACCGAAGCTGTGCCTAGTCATCGATAGCAGGTGAAAACACGATTAAAACTGTTATATTCAAGGTATTTAAAGATGAGATGATGCCGGCCACAATGACCAAAGCTGTGCCTAGTGACGGGCAACAGGTGAAAACACGATGAAAACCAAAATATTGTATCATATTTGTTCTGTATTAGGAAATTCTCCCTTGCTATTGAGTCTTTAGACAACTTTCGTTAGAATTTAGAGCAAAGAATATTAAAAAATATAAACTGTAGGTGATCTTATTATTGGTTTTCTACAACACAGAAAACCAGTCCTATGAACTGAGTACTTGTTCCATGTGCCTTGTAAATTGTGCAACTTAGCACCAAAATGTAACAATGCATTGTTAGACTTAAGATCCTCCATTGTCAGACTTGAAATCCTACATTATCAGACTTGAAAAACATTGGCTCCGTAATGTCACTGGTCTTCGACTCGTGAAATTACGGAGCCAACAAAATGCGTGGCATGAATAAACTCAGACTCAAACTCGTGACGTCTCTTCATATTACCTTGGATGTCATCGTTGAATGTGAGGTACTGATCTCTGTACTTGGCCAGCAGCCGGAAGGCATTCTGGTTGGCAAAGTCTTCAAACTGAATCAATGTGCTTTGACCAAACCTGCAAACAAATAAAACATAGAAGCTTGACGACTTACCATGTAACGCAGCACCTCTGACTACATGTATATGGAATTTATGTTAATGTTTGATTGTTTAACATCCCAGGGGTTCTTGAGGGTATATTGGGCCTATCTTAAGGCTTTACACCACTGGGACAGTGAGCATATATACAAGATGAATTTAGGTAGAAAATCCACACCTTCATATTCACTGAGACATGAGATCTTTTACTTCCCACACCACATGGACATAGTAAGGGGATGGATTGGCCTTTGATATAGCAGTAAGTCTACCACTGCTGAAAAGTGAACTCAAGCCCACAACCTTGTGTTTACTGGTCCACGATACTGAGTGACTTGACAAGTAACAATACGCACCTCCTGACGATAGACTGCAGCACCTCTTCGATGATTGCGTCGTATTGGTGACCGCGCACTCGCTTGTGTCGTAGACCGATGTACATAGGGTCATCAAGAAGGCTCTGTGTCAGATGAGTAATTAATCAATGTCCAAGTCAGAGTGATTAAGAGAGGAACAAGATGTAGATTAATCAATTTTCTTCAGGTAGGGTAGGGAATTTAGAAAATTTTAAATCAGGATGTACAATTGTTTTCTGGAACTACCTAAGTTCAAGGAGCAAACTTCCAATGGCCAGAGAGGCACAGATGCCAATCTTTATCTCAATATGATGACAATCTTGTACACCAGAAAATACCAGAATTCTGAATCTATCAATGAACTGGTGTCTCTGAGAAGGTAAAATAATCATATCTGGTATGTTACACAGGTTCCCTATATCCCTATCCCTAGTGTGAAATAAACAGTGGACTTGAAGAATGTGATACTTACATCGTTGTCAGTACCGACGTCGAGCACGACGGGGAGACACTGTTCTGGGGGGACGCCACCCATGGCAGTGTAGAGGGAGAGTTTGCCGACAGGGATTCCCATGCCGAAAGCACCGAGATCCCCGAGGCCAAGAATGCGCTCACCATCCGTAATAACTACAGCCTGCCGAAAGACACCCAAGTCATGAAGAGAATATCAGTGACGGTTTTCTACATTAAGATATGTCTAAAGGCTTCTTTCCATTTGGCTGAATTTGGTGCCGCTCACCACTTAGGTCCTAATCGGGGTGGCTACTTTAGCCCTGATCCGAATAAGGACGAAACATGACCCAAGTCTGATCAGGATCTAATTTGGGTATATGAAATCAAGCCTTAAGTAGGAAGAGTTTTTAACAACAGGGATTCCTTTGCTGAAAGCACTGAGATTCCCGAGGCCCAGAATGCATTACAAAATAAATGAACATTTATTCGGAATGTAATAACTACGGCCTGCTGAAAAACACTCATATTATGAATAGAATATCGGTGACAGTTTTCATTAACCTTTTTTCTATATCTACATGCATTACTTACATGGGTTTGTGATCACAAAGCAAGTTATTTTTGTTTTGTTTCATTTTTTATTAGTCTATTCCTTCTAATAGACATGTAAAAACATCATTTTTATAAATAATCTTAATCAAGGAATGAGAACTAAACTAAAAATACAAAATGTTTTATGTAACAAAAATGTTGCAAACTGCAAGATATGATTACTACTTAGTGGTTTTATTTCTCAAAATATTATTACTCAGTTTACCTTGACAATCCGGTCTGGCCAGTTACAAAGGATATTGTAGACATGTCCTATGTCGTTAATAGTGATGTATAGACCCCTTTAATGCAAGTGAAACATGAAAATATTAGGCAAGTGAAAATAACTATTTCAGCAACAAAATATGTTGCCATACAGTAAGTGTTATTTCCGCTGTGCCCCCGTACCCCCACTCAATATGAAATGGTGTGATTGCTTCGAATTCAATGTAAAAAGGGGGAAATTTTGAGGATATTTTGGATTGTTACTTTGGAAGCACAAATCTAAAGTGGTCATGAAAAGGTAGTCACTTTGCGTAAGACTCCTCAAAATCGCAAAAAAAAATTCTGTTAACATAGATGTTATGGAACTATTTTAAATTTTAGATACATAAAATCCTTACAAAAGAAAAAATAATGTGTTATTGAATGTCTAGAACTATCACGCTTTTTTCTACGAGTGGGGGCCCCAGAAGTATTTCAGTAATACTAGATTTGTTTGTTTGTGTAGTTTTGCACAATTGAAAATAATTCTTACAGTGGTAGAACCACAGGCATGTTAAGTATTTGTGTGTGTGTTAATAATGTAAAACATTCATTCATATTGTCCAAACTCATTTGCAGTACCTCTACAAGTTAGTGTGTTACAAGCGAGCTCCAATTACGTCTGCTTATTTCAACAAATAGGATGAGGCAGAGGATAGTGCGATCTAAAGGGGGTGTTCCATTGGGCTGGCCGTGAATGACACCATCGGAAAGCTGCCAAAGATATAGCGCTCAAGGCCAACACCTTATGATGGCTGTTTGGGCTACGTTTCTAGGCATCCAACAACAGCTAATTTATTAGGTATTATGGGCCGTCACCTGTGACACCGCCTTTTGGCTGCTGCTGATGAGTGTTAGTAGAAACTGAACGAGAGTTAGCCTTGTCAGTGTTTATGCCACGACGGGAAGGTTGTGTATTACTACGCGAAGCGTTAGCTGAACATAGTGAGGAACAGACCTGACCAGAGTGGCATAGACACTGACAAGTCTAACTCGAGTTTGGTTTCGTATTCATCCTACCCTGTCTCTATGCTTTTGGATTACTAAAAGACAAATGTCGATTGAATGACCAACTGAAGTCCAACCTGAACTTTTGAGGCCAACCGGAACTTTTTTGGAGCAGCTGACAATCTGTTCGCTGATTGGTCAATTTTGTTTATGCCCCTAGAGGCATAAATCGCACTTTATGTCATGGCATGCCGCATAAAAGTTGCCTATGTTATGCCTATGGACCGTTTTTATTAGGGGTAGGATAATGTTGATTCCTCCACTTCACCAATTGCCATAAAAAGGCTGCCGTGCAGGCACTGTATGATGCTCTTTTATGGTTGTGCTGTCAGCCCAATGGAACACTCCTTTTACCAGCATCAAGTCTGCAGCAACTGAAAAAAAAACAACTACAATACATCTTACCTTGGGCGGCGATAGATGAAGCCATAACGTTGGCAGGCGAGGCCCACAGTGGGAGTGTAGACGATTGGAGCAAGTTCCTCAATGTTTTCTGTGAGGACTTTGTAGAAGAGTTTTTCATTACGATCTTGAAGGGCAGTGAGATAAATGTATTTGTCCAGATCGTTGTCCCAGTGGTTGACATTGTCCATCACTCGCTTCGCTTGCTCCTCTTCACTGAAAACACAAGGCGGCAAGAGGCCATGGATTCCCAAGATCTGCCTCTCCCTGAGAGTGAATCCTGTGCCCTGAAACGAGAATGTGTGAACACTTCTGTTATGAAGGCTGGAAATTTCAATTGACTGGTCCTTTTTAAATGAGAGCCAGAATTATTTCTATATGAAAAGAAAAACAATTATTTCTATGACTGCCTCCCTCTGTGCCATTCTGCATGTTAAGATATTAAGAATGTGACTATAGCTTCTTTAAAAAAAATCTTATAATGCCTTTATCTGCTAAACTTCATATAGTATTTTGTCATTTTGTCTAAAATCTATATGGATATTTGAGTATCTTTTCTAAGAAAATCTAAAAAAAAAATACTAAATACAATTCTCTTGATATAATATATGACTGTTATGTTGTTGATAAAAAGAATTAAACTGTTATGATGACCCTATTCTGAGTACCAAAAATATTTAATGACCAAAATTGGGCTACCCAGTTCTGAGCATGTGTTTTTGTTGACATATTATGATTACCCTATTTGGGCAACCCCACCGTGGGTATATAAGTCGCTGAAAATTTGTTGTTATCACATTCCTGTCCTGAAGAAGACGCTTATACGTCGAAACGTTGACTACTCGGAATAAATAATAAAACTACTATGTCAAAATCTGGAGTGGACATCATTTCTTCACGGGGATTTTAGAGTTGGACAGACTTTCTCTCACATCTAAATACAATTCTATGGCACTTTAATCACAAAAGCGGTCACTGTATTTGTGAATACTGATTGAAACATGTATAACTTACATATATCAAATGGTAGTTCTGGCAAATTTCAGTATAAACGTGCTATTTTTGTATATATCTATATGTAGATGGCCGCCGGTTCTGATCTTTCTTGGATCCTTTCCCGAGGACTGGACTAATCTATTCCAGTGGAGTGAGACTGTGCTACCCTATGTGGTACTACGTAAGTTGGTTTGGCTATTCCCCGGTAAAGTAATACAACGGATCAACTACTACAGTTCCAAGTGAACACAAAACCAGACTCTGAGATCTTTGGTATATGATCTTTTAATATACCTTCATTTGTACAATAACTTGACACCGGAGTGCAAGGTAAGGCTGGGAGAGTGAGCCTACAAGCTGAAGCAAGTTCCTTTACTCAACCACCAAAAGGGTTTGGAAAAACCCGCAACCAACATGAGGCTGCAAGGGGTTCCCTCAATGTGGAGGAGCACACAGAGTAACCCGTCGACCTGCTGCAGACTCAACCTTACATACAGACCAAGTTACGTAATCGCTTTCATGCACAGGCTCACTGGAATCACCACAAAGCAGGGATCGGCACCCGAGTCCTCTAGTGTAAACCAAACACACCACTGCTCGACCTGTTTGTTTGGTTTGATTTTACGTCCAACCATTATAGGTCCATTCCAGACTTTCTCAAGGTTCTTTTACACCACTAGGATGGTGATCGAATCTATGTGATGAATTCAGGTAGAAATCTCACCCCTACACATTTACCGAGGTGAGAGTTCTTTTACTTCCCACACCACATAGACATGGTACGAGAAGGATTGGCCTTTGTTATTGCAGTAAATCTACCACTGCTGGGGGTGGAACTCGAACCCACAAAGTCTTACAACCTTGGGGTTACAAGTCCGGTGCTCTAACCACTGAGCTAACTCCCCACCCCACTGCTCGACTTGACCCGACCCCTATATGTACATAGGCACCACAAACATGGTTTATAGTTATAGTCATCATCAGCATTCTTTAAATTTAGTTACTACTCTAGATTGAAATAATCAACTTGTCTGCATTCAAAGCATTCGTTAAATTTGTTATTGGAGAGAAAAGTTTTTGTCTAATACATTTAGTATTCATTGAATGATCATAAATTTGAGAAAGTTGGATCAATGGATGCGAGTGGGCTAGACTGACCCTTGAGGTTAAAAACAATCATCATTAAGGGCTGATTCACCAACACGTTGGATTTGTTGTGATATATCTTGTAATATCTTGCGATATGTCATACCCCAGTTGTTTAAAAACGTAGCTGTGCAGTGTCGTCTGTATGTTTTGGTGCTCCACTACCGTGACACCTCAAGACACATCGTGACAAATAGGCACGCGATGATTCAAACCTAGCCTGATCAGAATGTCAGACAACTGACCGAAATCTCAACTGACACACTCCTAGGTCGGACAACTGACACACCGGCTGAGACAACTGACACAATGTCGCGCTCGCGGGAAACTCCGTAACTAAACACGGGAAATTCGCATTTTATGTTTCATATATCAAAATGTAAACTTATTTACAGTTTCACACATGTATCCAGCTATTTATTAGTCGTTATCTGGTGTTTCTACACTAAATATTCACAGAGTTATGACCTAAGATGTGTCCGATGTGTACACGGCCGCCCTGGGCGCCCGTGTATCATTCAAACTTCGATACTTTTGATGACAAAATAGGATATTTCTGATAGAAAAACATAATGAAATTAAAAGATATTTGAGGATATTATTTCTATGTGTATGATATACATATTCACCAAGTTTCATAGTCTTATTACGCATGTTTGCTTTAGATTTTGCCATATAAAAGGACTGACACAAGGGTGAGACAACTGACCAGTGAGACAACTGACACACTGTTTTTGCGTAGGTCACTTGTCTTGTGTCAGTTGAGATTTTGGTCAGTTGTCCCGCCCCCCCTGATCAGTTGAGCAAGACAACCAAATTGTGACCATTCTCACTATATATCTTGTGTATCGGTGGAATCAGCACTTATCAGCAAGATTATAGCTGGTCATTTTCTCTTTTTAGAGGGATACCACCATATGCTTGTTTTATATCACTTATCTAATATGAATGAAAAAATGTGTGGGACTTAAAAAGGTTGGATTTAAAATATATATAATCATCCAACCTTGGTAAAGGACAACCTAGTCCGAAACGTAGATTCATAATGAAATACTTATAAGACAAACTTTACTGCCTCATGATTATACTGTCATCTATAAAGTACGTACCCACTTGGGGGGGGGGGGGGGGGGTGGGCAAATAATTTTGAAATTTTTGTGTATGCTCCCTCTTTGTTCTACTGTGTACAAGATTTGGAGGGGGTGGGGCAGAGGATTAAAAAATTTCAGATATCATGGATACATGCTTTATGGATGGCCCCCTACACTACTAGATCTATATCTGATTATAATAAGAATGGTATCTATATATCTACCTCAGGTATTTTAAAAGGTACGGCGTTAAACCAGGCGAAATACTTCTCTACCATATCACTGCATGATCCGAAAGGGAAAAACCCGTGCGACAAAAAGAATCACACACGGTATTTTTACAGGTACACCAACTGGTTTCCCACTGACGTTGTGTGTTCCCCACAATTTGTCACTTTGTAAAGGGTGGACTTTCTTCTCTAGATCTAGATCTAGGTTAACTTTGATTGAATTGAAAAGTCATCCCCCCTTTGTGCCTTTCATGTCATAACTTTGCGAAAATGAACCGAGATACTTGAGATAAAGACTTGAAAATGATTAAAGACAAACAGAAGACAGTCTGTTAATTTATATTTTGATTATCTGAAGGGAACATCTGAATATTTGCCATTTTCCGTTAGTTGCGAACGCGAAAAAGGCCGAGGTAAACAAGCGATGGTAAGTTGACACTTGTCAAGTTTTTTTGTTTTGCTTTTTTTATGCGACGCTCCCTTCTAATCGCGATAACTAGCAATACTTTATTTAATTTCAAGTAACTTTTAGTAAAATTCGTCTGCTGCTGTATGACTGACAAAGTTTCGTATTATGATACATGATTTATGTATTATGATACATCATAATCGTCGTACATTCTGACTTACTGCTCGAGGTCCCTGTGGATTTCTTGATCACACTAACCTTATTGAGTCGTGGATCTCTCAGTATCTCGATGCCTCTGACTCTGGGAGTTTCTGGTATATATTCCGTGGACGTTGACCAGGAGGCATGTCTCACAGAGATGTCACATTTCCCACCTGAGAAATCATCTTTCCCTCGGCGGCGACTTACACCGAATGTCGAAGAGATCGCCGGAGTGTCCTTGGCAGCTAGAAAACGGGTTCTACAAGCGTTTAAAGCCCTACTCATTGATAAAGACGCCATAATCAATATTTGCTTAATGCAGCAGTTACTTCGGGTAGCAAATTAATGTAACGAACTTAAACTTAACGTTTTTAAAGCTTTCAATTCATTGCCAACATCGCTGTCATCTGCATCGACTTCTCCGACTGACCGGAAGTGAGGCGGGAACGCCACCTGGTGAGTGAGGGCGTTACTCACCAGGTGGCGCCACTTCCAGTCACTGGTCTCTCGGTCCAGTTCTTACTCTAATGTTAAATGATAAAGTACGAGGGACCAGTCAATGCTGGCGTTTGTATGGTTATCGATAAATGCAAACACGGATTAGATAATCTATTTAGGGTTTTTGTCAACGTGTGAGATAAAGTATAGGTTGTTACAGAATCTAGATCTAGTCTGAATGGTTACCACACTAAATAGCCTACTGTTTTGGCCATTATAATAAGATGATCAGTGTTACTTTCGCTGGCTAATATCTTCTATTATTACTTTTTTTTAAATTATTTAGAGTATGTATTCCACACTGCTATGAGCTCACCAAATTTAATTTCTAGGAACAATGACATGGGTTTAAAGTTTCAAGGTCAATTGTACTATATGCCTTTAATGGCTATGTTCAGGTTGAGGTAAAATTGAAATCTAGCGGTTTTATTGGCGTGAATAAAGTTCAGATTATACCTCCTTTGTTCTTATAAATGATCAAATTTTGTAAATTGAAAATAAAGACAAGGATTTCTATGGAAAACTGCCATCTCTGTCGTGGAATTATGGACATGGATAAATTAAATAAAAACTGACAATTCCCTGAGAATTGGCATCCCTGAAATTAAAGGCACATCGGACAATTTGCTTTGATAATTAAAACTCATGTAAACACCTAAAAATTGAATATAATAATATCCCAGTGTTTAAGAACATTTATCAAAATTTAAAAATCGGGGGTCACTGCGCTATTTTTTGAGTTAAAGATAAATTATGATAATATTAGAATATATATTAATTCTAAAATGTTTTTCACTTAGTAAAACTCATGCCATTTTCTTCACAGAATATGTAAATGTATAGTAGGCCTACTACACATTTAAGTTAATAGAGTCACAGGTCACCACCCTTATTTTTGAATGAATTTGAAGAAAACTTCATTTTTCAGTACATTTCCTATATAAATCAGTCGAATGGTTAGGTCCAACTCGATAATATGTTGTACTTCACTCATTTGGTGTTAGAACAAGTCAAAGGAACTGTTTTGAATTGATAATTGTCAGTATTTCAAAAATCAATAGGTGGCGCCACTGTGTATTGTAGAATATGCCTTTAAACAATATTGATGAAGATAACTGGGAAGGAGTGAGGGACACATGCATATTGTAGAACTCAGGTTAAAAACAGTCAACTTTTTAAGGGGAAGAGAAAAAACAAATTGCTTTACACAGTCAAACCCTTCCTCAGAGAAAATTCATCGATTGTCACCACAACATGAAACTTTATTCATAAAAAATATAACGTCTTTATTCAGTTTGAGTAGTATCAGTTGTAATGACTTTGTTAGCACATACGTTTGAACGAACTGCCTGGAGCACAGAAGAAAACACCCATTTCTTTTTCTTTGACATCACAAATTCCTGGCGCCGGTCAGAAGCCTGGAAATACTATTTGTATCAAAGATGATGACTCGTGGAGCCACTAACCAAATGATACCCGTCAAATTGTCGTTTTCTGAAGATTCCCATTTGTATCAAACTCTGGCAATCTGGCACGGTGTATAATTTTTTGGTGGCCAGGTTTTTTACTGTGTATATTATATTATCTTTATTCTATATCATTATCTGATGGTAAAGTTTTTCATTGTATACTTTATCCAATGATGATATTTTTAATCTGTATATTATCTGGTGGATATGTTTTTCATTGTGTATGCAATAATCCAAAGGCGATGCATTTCACTGCATACAAGGTTACCTGATGGCTAGATTTACCACTGTGTATATCATTATCGAATGGTGATATTTTCCAATTTGTATATTATTATCCAATGGCGATGTTTTTCATGGCGTATATTAATATCCAATGGTGATGCTTTTCACTGTATATTAATATTCAATGACGATGTTTTTCATGGTGTATATTTTTATCGAATGGTGATATTTCCCAATGTGTATATCAATATCCAATGGCGATGTTTTTCATGGTGTATATTATTATCCAATGGCGATGTTTCCCAATGTGTACATCAATATCCAATGGTGATGTTTTTCATAGTGTATATCATTATCCAATGGCGATGTTTTTCATGGTGTATATTAATATCCAATGTGATGTTTTTGACTGTGTATATTATCATCCATTGGTGATGTTTTTCACTGCGTATATCACTATCTGATGGCCAGGTTTTTCACGGTGTATATCTGTTCTCCGTCCGTACCACAGAGCAGCGTGTTGCTCTCAATGTCCAGGGAGTTGACGGGCATGGTGTTGCCCGGCAACACGTCAGTGACGTCAAGACGGTGTTTGGAGGCGTCAGACGCCAGCCACGGACTGGTGTAAGAGGACCCCAGACGAGACGTGTTGACGGACCCCGCGTTCACAGACATCGACATCGACAGTGACGAGTTGATTCCGGGGCCTCCTGAAAGGGATAATCACATATCAGTTACCTTTCGACTGGTGTGACTGGACAGATAGATGTTTTTAGCGTTAGACTGGACAGGTAGATGTTACCTTTCAACTGGAGTGACTGGACAGATAGATGTTTTATCGTTAGACTGGACAGGTAGATATGTTACCTTTCGACTGGAGGGACTGGACAAATAGATGTTTTATCCTTAGACTGGACAGGGAGATATGTTACCTTTCGACTGGAGGGACTGGACAGATAGATACAGATAGACATTTTATAATTAGACCGGACAGGTAGATATGTTACCTTTCGATTGGAGTGACTGGACCCCGCTGACATGAGAGTTCATGGACGAGCCATCCCAGTGCCAGACCGAACCGTCTTCAGAACACGTAAACACATGATCAGGGTGACTAGGGTGGAAGCGCACCTCCCACACTGAAACGAGAAAACACATCATCAGTAATTAGACACAGAAGTCTGGTCTGGAATTAACCACTTGAATCTCCCAAACTGAAACACGAAAACACATCATCAGTAATTAGATACAGAAATCTGGTGTGGAATTAACCACTTGAATCTCCCACACTGAAACACGAAAACACGTCATCAGTAATTAGATACAAAAGTCTGGTGTGGAATTAACCACTTGAATCTCCCACACTGAAACACGAAAACACGTCATCAGTAATTAGGTACCAAAGTCTGGTGTGGAATTAACCACTTGAATCTCCCACACTGAAACACGAAAACACGTCATCAGTAATTAGATACAGAAGTCTGGTGTGGAATTAACCACTTGAATCTCCCAAACTGAAACGAGAAAACACATCATCAGTAATTAGATACAGAAGTCTGGTGTGCAATTAACCACTTGAATCTCCCGCACTGAAACGAGAAAACACATCATCAGTAATTAGATACAGAAATCTGGTGTGGAATTAACCACTTGAATCTCCCACACTGAAACACGAAAACACATCATCAGTAATTAGGTACAGAAATCTGGTGTGGAATTAACCACTTGAATCTCCCACACTGAAACACGAAAACACATCATCAGTAATTAGATACAAAAGTCTGGTGTGGAATTAACCACTTGAATCTCCCACACTGAAACACGAAAACACGTCATCAGTAATTAGGTACCAAAGTCTGGTGTGCAATTAACCACTTGAATCTCCCACACTGAAACACGAAAACACGTCATCAGTAATTAGATACAGAAGTCTGGTGTGGAATTAACCACTTGAATCTCCCAAACTGAAACGAGAAAACACATCATCAGTAATTAGATACAGAAGTCTGGTGTGGAATTAACCACTTGAATCTCCCAAACTGAAACGAGAAAACACATCATCAGTAATTAGATACAGAAGTCTGGTGTGCAATTAACCACTTGAATCTCCCACACTGAAACGAGAAAACACATCATCAGTAATTAGGTACAGAAGTCTGGTGTGGAATTAACCACTTGAATCTCCCACACTGAAACGAGAAAACACATCATCAGTAATTAGATACAGAAGTCTGGTCTGGAATTAACCACTTGAATCTCCCACACTGAAACGAGAAAACACATCATCAGTAATTAGATACAGAAGTCTGGTGTGGAATTAACCACTTGAATCTCCCGCACTGAAACACGAAAACACATCATCAGTAATTAGATACAAAAGTCTGGTGTGGAATTAACCACTTGAATCTCCCACACTGAAACGAGAAAACACATCATCAGTAATTAGATACAGAAGTCTTGTGTGGAATTAACCACTTGAATCTCCCGCACTGAAACGAGAAAACACATCATCAGTAATTAGATACAGAGTTGGAAATCTGTCATCTGTGAATTAAAACCTGGGGATGTGAGAAATAAGAAGCTGGGCCAATGCTATGTCTGCAGTGCTGGGAGCATTTACGGGTTTGTTTGCAGGTTTGATTTAACATCCAGTCAACCATTGCAGGTTCTCACCAGACTTCTTCAAGGTTCTTTTACACCGCAAGGGTGGTGATCAGATCTATGTGATGAATTCAGGTAGAAACCTCACTATACACATTTATCGAGGTGAGAGTTCTTTTACTTCCCACACAACACAGACATGGTAGGAGAAGGACTGGCCTTTGATATAGCAGTAAGTCTACCACTGCTGGGTATGAAGGAGAAAGGTAGCTGTACACCACACCACATAGACATGGTATGAGAAGGACTGGTCTTTGATATAGCAGTACGTCTACTACTGCTGGGGATGAAGGAGAAAGGCGGCTGTACACCACACCACATAGACATGGTATGAGAAGGACTGGCCTTTGATATAGCAGTACGTCTACTACTGCTGGGGATGAAGGAGAAAGGCGGCTGTACACCACACCACATAGACATGGTATGAGATAAACTGGTCTTTGATATAGCAGTAAATCTACCACTGCTGGGGATGAAGGAGAAAGGCGGCTGTACACCACACCACATAGACATGGTATGAGAAGGACTGGCCTTTGATATAGAAGTAAATCTACCACTGCTGGGGATGAAGGAGAAAGGCGGCTGTACACCACACCACATAGACATGGTATGAGAAGGACTGGACTTTGATATTACAGTAAATCTGCCACTGCTGGGGGTGAAGGAAAAGACTGGCTGCAGTGGGACTGAACCCACAAAGTCCTACAACCTTTGGATTACAAGTCCAGTGCCTTAACCACTGAGCTAACTCCCCGACCCGAGCACTTACTGTCTGCGGAGTGGGCGGAGAGGAGTGTGACGGGGAAGCGGTCCTGTCGCATGTCCCAAATACACAGCGTCGTCTCCTGCCCGCCTGTGGCTACGATGTGCGGCTGTGTCGGGTGTTTGTCCAGGCAGTGTAACGGCACACGCTCCCCCGACCTGCAAATTGTAACTGTACATTTAATTTACATAGGAAAAAGTTTGTAATACCTGTAAATCTTCGAAAGGAGTTTCGAGTTGATAATTTGTATGAAAACATTTTCACAATATCTTAGATCAAACGCAAATGTAACTAGCATTATTTTGCCCGTTGATTAGTGTCCAAGTGTGGGAGGTAGAGTCAGGTTGTTTTTTTTAATATATTGTAAACAAATTGTGTTATCTAGCCTCACCGAACATTTGCCTAGTGACAAGTTTTCAGTAAAATATTTTTACAACAAGGGGCAGTCAACATTGAGATAATAGAAGATACAGTTAAGGAGTAAATCGTTGCGGGTGTTGTTAAGGAGAACTTACAGTAGGAAGGTGCGAACAGGGTCATCG
Organism: Alentia gelatinosa; assembly: GCA_950022655.1. Taxonomy (NCBI): domain Eukaryota; kingdom Metazoa; phylum Annelida; class Polychaeta; order Phyllodocida; family Polynoidae; genus Alentia; species Alentia gelatinosa. The sequence goes on along the minus strand of OX465580.1, from coordinate 141,777,292 downwards.
GACTGCTGGCGGAGATCCCACACTCGCAGTTGTCCCGTTGAGTTCACCGTACCAATCTCATGTTGCTTCAGGAAACATACGGCATTCATCGTACAACTATCAGCCTTCTCTGAAACAAAGATAACAAGACGTTAGCTCTTTCCCTACAGCCAAACCGTCAAGTACTAATCTCATGTTGATACAGGAACACACAGCATTCATTGTACAACTATCAGCCTTCTCTGAAACAAAGATAACGAGACGTTAGCCCTTTTTCCCACAGCCGGACAGTCAAGTACCAATCTCATGTTGATACATACACAATATTACCATGATTTCGATCTGAGTGGCCGTATTCTCTGCGTAGTTGAAGCGTAGTAATACTCCGAGCGATAGCGAGGAGTATTGCGTAGCGTCAACTACAAGGAGAATACGGCCACACAGATCGAAATTATGGTAATGTTGTATTTATTACTCACTTATTTTTAGATTTAAGCAATAAATATGATTTTTAGAAAACTTTACAACGTAATTAAGAAGTTATGTTGGGACTACTTTCATCTCAAAAATCTGTATCCTCCTAGGAGGGTACGGAGCTCCGTATCCTCCTCAGTAGCGATCTGTAATCTCCATAGGCTTAGTATGGAGACTCCGTATCAGGTGGGTAATAAAAGAACACACGGTATTCATCGTACAACTATCAGCCTTCTCTGAAACAATGACAGCGAGACGTTAGCCCTTTCTCCACAGCTGAACTGTCAAGTACCAATTTCATGTTGATACAGGAACACACGGCATTCATCGTACAACTGTCAGCTTTCACTGAAACAAAAGACAGCGAGACATTAGCTGAACATGTAAACGAAAAAAAGATCCGTTTCCATGTCATATACTCTTGGGTCCTTCTCTTTTTGTTCATTGTAGGCCTAATTTCAACAAATAAAGTCTAGTTAAAACGCCGATGACTCTTAAAGAACCGACCTTGTCTTGAATATTTCATTCTTATTCTATAGATATCAAACAAATATAGCGATGATATAATAAATATCATGTCTCATGATTTCGCATTAGTTCTAGATGCGCCCACATGGTGGCATGGTGGTTAATACATTCACTGGACTAGAACCTGGCCACAGGCAGTCATTGGTCAGTTAGTTCTAGATTCTGATTGGTCAGTTAGTGAGCCAATGACCATGCAGTAGGGCCAGGCTTACTGTTTGTACCGCCATCTCCTATCTGTATATGAATAGATGATTTATTTAAAAATGAAAATAATCCATTCTGTAACTACACTTCAAGTGTTCTAATTGATTTCTTCTTAAGGTTCTGAACCAGGGGCCAGTTTAATAATCTAGCATCATAAATGAGACCCTTTTCTGTACGCCGTAGAGACCCAGGGACGATGTGGGTCAACTTTATTGATCACTTACGGACGACCTTATGTCCGGCTAATACTATCCTAGCTTACTGTCTTAGCAAACAGACTTAGATGTTATTAAAAAGAAGGCTAGGTACAGAAAAGTGTCTTCATGTACAATCATAGATTATTAAACGGGCCCCAGGCTATTATAAGCCCTAAAAATTTACACACTGTTAAATCGATTTAAATTATCAATTATCTTTGTTTCATACAAGGAAAAACAATCTTGTATACTGAAAATGAAGAAGTGGATTTCCTTTGACAAAGTGGAAAACTGCCACTTCTGATTTATTACCAACCACATATAAAACGTTAAATTCTGTGGGATCTGCTTGGAGTTTCGCCCCCACATAGGGACAGACATACCAGACCTATGTATGAAGAGTGAAGTTCCACGAGAGTGAGAAAAACTCAAACATGATATTCTTTTTAGTAGTTCTAACTCAGCTGTCCCTTGTATTTCGTGATTTATGTACAGACATCGCGAAAATAGAATTTGCTGTACCAATTTTTGAAAATGAATTTTCTCTGGATTGTGCTATGTGCACAGAAGATGCTTATGTAAAAAGTAAAAAGTCTGGAGTGGTCTAAATAATGTTTATTGTAGACTAGAAACAGTATTTTATTAAAACGATTGTACAGTGACAGTCAGTTTTAAGTCAGCATAAAAGATTTATAAATACAATAAATAATGATTAAATGTGATATATAACTAGCGACTTTGTCGTATTGTAATTGGCTGCCCCCCCCCCCCCCCCCCCCGTTCCCTGCTAGTGTAAATCTCCTGGTGGTAAGGATAGGGGGGGCCTAGTGGCGCCCCCTATTAACACCTAGAACTATCATTTATTTCCCACCCATTATTTCATGTGACACAGATTTTGCCGACTACCAGCGGAATTCTGATCTCAGAGGCTTCTCTCAAGGTGGGGAGATCAGAAAAAACACACCATTAAACTCTGTTTTAGCAAGGCTAGAATAATATCATAAGACAATAAGCACATCTGAGTAGAAAAGTACAAAATGAAGGGTAGGTTCAAGTTTCACCCTCCACGAGATTCTCACTCTCGTGGTTCTTCAGTCTCCAGGCCTAAATTTGGTTCACTCTGTCACTATGTGCGGGAAAAACTCCAAGCAGATCCGACCAAAATCAGTTTTGTATATTTTGTAGGTAATACTGAGTGTGTGATACACTAGAGAGAAAAATGTCACATCCACACTGGCAGGAAAGCGTGAAGTGATAGGTGGAGATCATGATAAAGTGAGTTTCATATTTATCTACTATATCTAAAACGGTAGAATTCCGTCGAATCCGCTTGAAGTTGCTCCCGTACACAGAGACATAGTGAACCAGACCTAGGGGTGGAGAGTGAAGAGCCACGAGAGTGAGATTCTCGTGCAGTGAAAAACTCGAACCTTTTCTTCTTTTTTGTAGGACTATACCCAGACAACCTTCTTCTCTTATGATTCATTTCGAGCCATTCCGAAATCAAAGTTTAATATTGTAGTTTTCTCATCTACTTTTCTCGTGAGAAACCAATGAGATCGCAAGATTTTGCTGGTACCCATTTCGAAACTCCGCTGATTCCCCCACCCAGCAACAGCCTAAGTATTTGGCCCAGCATCTATCTCTGTGGAGCAGTCAGCAGAGTCTTCGGTTCCGTATGCGAACGTTGGGAGTTCGAATCCCGCTATCGGCAGTCTGTTATTTCATTTTTCTATATTTTTCGGACTCGACGGAGTCGCTAGCCGCAGTTAAAAATGGTAAAAACGCCTAGAGCATACAGTAGACCATTAGCATATATAATATACACTCCAGGATTAATCATTATCAATTTACAATTGATTACAGATTCTACACATCTGGCCTGGCTTACCTATGACGCGGACTGGCTGTCTCTGCTCCAGGGCCAGCACGTTGATGCGCCCATCCTCACCGACCGTGGCCACTGTGTCGTCGCCCTTCGTGGCCACCCCGGTGCAGGGACTTCTCTTATCACCGTAGTAATGCAGCTTGTCCCACATCTGACTGACCGACAGAGTCTGCAGCACACATAAAGGCATATCGGACACTGATGTCAGTTGGGGTCATGAAATAATGTAGAAATATTTTCATGTGGAATTTACTGCCTCCGAGAGATGGAGAAAACATGAATATTTTCATGCGGAATTTACTGCCTCTGAGAGACGGGAAAACATTTTTTTGTGGAATTTACTGTTACCAAGAGACAGAAAACATGAATATTTTCATGCGAAATTTACTGCCTCCGGGAGACAGAGAAAACACAAATATTTTCATGTGGAATTTACTGTTACCAAGAGACGGAGAAAACATGAATATTTTCATGCGGAATTTACTGCCTCCGAGAGAAGGAGAAAACATGAATATTTTCATGTGGAATTTGCTGTTACCAAGAGACGGAGAAAACATGAATATTTTCGGGTGAAATTTTCCACCCCCAAGAGGTGGAGAAAACATGATAATTTTCATGTGGAATTTACTGCCTCCGAGAGACGGAGGGAACATGAAAATTTTCATGTGGAATTTACTGTTACCAAGAGACAGAGAAAACAAGAATCTTTTCATGTGGAATTTACTGCTACTGAGAGACGGAGAAAACTTGAATATTTTCATGTGGAATTTACTGCCTCCAAGAGACAAAGAAAACATGAATATTTCCGGGTGAAATTTACTGCCTCAGAGAGACGGAGAGAACAAAGAAAATACATCAGTGTTGGCCAGTGTGGGGATAAGGATATGTGGGATGGTTTAAACTACTGTTTTATTGTAATTAATGGGGCCCAATCGATATGATTTTTAAAGCAAAATGGAATTGACTGTTTGATTTAACATCCACTCAACCATTACAGGTTCTTCCCAGACTTTCTCGAGGTTGAGAAATAGATCGAATCTATATGATGAATTTAGGTAGATATCTCACCCCTAAACATTTACCAAGGTCAGTTCTTTTACTTCCTACACCACATTGACATAGAATGAGAAGGATTTAACTTTAATGTTGCAGAAAATCTACCACTGCTGGGAATGAAGGATTCAAAAGGGAAAGATAATTTCCCCGACTGATTTGTTTAAACCTAATTTGTCCTCGACAATCGCACAGAGGCCAGAATCTGTCGTGGCTGCTGTCGGCAAGTCGAGTCTTCATCTACGTGCTCCAGAAGACACACACGATACTTGTCATTGTGTGCCATGTCATTGGTAGCACGATGGCTGGTTTTCATGGTTTCTTTTTTTTACATATTTAAAAATTTTATTTCTCATTATTCATGGATGAGAGTAGAATTTTGAGGTTTGTTTGCTTCTAAAAATATTATCATCGGTTTTTCAGTCATCAAAATAGTTTTTTGGCGGGAAATAACCATCAGTTCAGTGATTCCCACGTTTCCATTGTAGGGTGAAACGATCAGCCCTATAGTTGCTGTTTTTTAGTGTGTTTTTATGGGGGGGGGGGGGGGGGGGGGGTAGCAGAAGGAGTAAAGGAGGGGGTTTATCCCCCAATGTAGATGGGCTGTCAGCATATCTCCTTGGGCCTTCTTTTGTTTGTTAGTGTAGTTTTACGTCTCGGTAGACTAGTTACGTCCTTTTGAGACCGACTCATTGGTTCACCTATCTGGTTCTTGAAAGGTATATTAACTCAACTTTGGTCTGCTTGTAGCAGTGGGACCCTATGCCCGTTTTATAGTGCTGCCTCACTGTGCCGCAGACCATTGACACCTTTTTAGACACCAAAACTTCAATTTCCATAATTAACACGCAGAGCTGGATAAGGAGGTGGACGGGGGAGTTGAAGGTGACTTACCTGTAGATGTGGGTGGTGTTTGTAGACTGAGAGGGAGCCATTCGATGAAGCGACCAGCATATGTTCAGGACTGACAAACTGAAAATTGCCAATTGTTGAATTTATTCTATGTATTGTAGTGTAGCAGTCCATGCGTTTTGAAATGCTCCTCACTACCTGAGATTGGTCTATCCGGCGGAGTGAGACGAGTGCTACCCTATGAGGTTTCCCACATAGATTGGCTTGTTAACTTTCAGTATGTAAAGGAGATGCGGGATCTACAACTAAACAAGCCTACGGACACAAAACCAGACTCCGAGCACTTCAGGTATATTCTGTTCTTTTTTACACCTGACAAGGTCAACAGAAACCTAACCAGTCTGCGAGGCTCCAAGCAGTTGACTTGACGCAGAGGAACGTACAAGTAACCCGTCTACCTGCTGCGGACTCAGCCTACATACACCAACTGAGTTACATAATCCGGGCGACCCCGTACCATTTGCATACATGGGTCCGCTGGGATGATTTTAGAGATCATTATATTGAATTTCCAGGATATTGACATGGGTTTTATTTTTCAATGTGAATTATGCCTTAATTTAGATAATTTTTAATTTTTTGAAGATGAAAAAAAAAAAAAAATTATTAAATAAATACCAATTAGATAATTATTAAATAAATACCAATTAGATAAATATTAAATAAATACCTGTAGATCGAGCACATCTCCGACATGCTGCGCCTCACACAGCAGCTCCGGCTCGCCCTCCGGACTGGGCAGCTGTCCGTACTCCGGTCTTCGCTGATGCTGCTCTGCAAGACTCCAAAGACTCACCCGGTTTACCTGGTAAACACGAACGATCAGGCATGTCAGTTGGGGGTCAGGAAAAAAGGTGGAAATATATTTCATGTGGATTCTTCTGCCTCAGGGAGACCGGGAAAACTTGGATAGTATGTCCTTGTCGACAATGGCCTGGTGCTGAAGGTCTGCGGGGAGGTTTGTTTGTTTGATTCAACGTCCAATTTGTTCAATTAATATGGGAAGGTACGAACTTTTATTGGCGTAAATGAGACTAAATCAATAGCATCTTTGCTTGACACAAGCAGGGATGCTAGTTGGGGTCAGAAAAATTCCTACATGGGGACTGAGGCCAGTCTATGTATCACCTAAAACGCACATGGTGTATGGGGAATCCTCATCACTCTCCTAGCAGATCCTTGGGCATATATTTTAAGCCAATCAGAAGTCAGTATTCAAGTTTGCCCTTATCCGTAGGAGCATTTCCCACAGAATCCTACCATCCTACAGTTCTAGGTTGGAGCACTGGGATCCACAGGGCCTCTGAGTGTACTCGGGGTAGCTAAATTCGGAACTTTGAAAGATTACAGAACAAGTTTATCTAAGATTTAGATTTCAGGGAACCTGGAGTCTATTTTGTTCTCAAAACATACAATTTCTTGAACTTTTCATCACTTTCAGACTAAAATGAAAATCCTACATGTAGGCAAAATCCTACAAACTGGCATCCCTGCACAAGGAGAAGAAATTGCATATACATGTACTGAATATGAAAATGTGTATTTCTATGAAAAAAAAAGGAAACTGACATTTCTGTGACCCTGGGGAAAGAGCTGACCTGACGAAACGTCAACCAGAATAAAAGTATTAATGACATTATCTGGAGTGGACATCTACTATTACGGGGCGGCTAGAGCTGGACGGGCTTCATACCACCCTTTGAATACTAAGAAGTCAGGGGTCTTACAGCCATTTCATGCAAAAATAAAGGTTTAAAGGGACTCTTCAAAAGAATAAAGGCTCTCGGCAGAAAAAAAATCAAGGTTTTCACCATTAGTGAATAAGACCGTTTGTAAGCAATTATATTGTGGTGAGGGTTTATAGACGCCTTCAGCCCACTCCGTTTTGGTGGCCTTGTGCCTCTAGGTGTAAAAACTTTGAAAAGTGCACTTATACTGGTTTATAGTCATATATACACAACCCTAACCCTCACTAAACCCCATTATTACCCCAAAACCCCAGTCAGAACTCAAACAGGTGAAGGCTCAAGGCGTCCACAGGGTGGGCTCAAGGCATCCACAGGGTGGGCTCAAGGCGTCCACGTTTTCGCGCTGACAGGGGCTAAAACGTAGACTGGCTCCAGTCCCTACATCCTATGGCTACCCTCCTCACTGGGATACAGGGACTGGTACAATCGGTAATGGTGTTATATTTCTGGCGCTGTTTAGCAGTAGTATTCCTAACACTCTCCATACAGATATCCTGGCTACTGGTCAGGATATCTGCTGGGAGATTGATACCCTCTCACTCTGATCTTGATTGGGTCACAGGAGCAGGCGAAATTTATTGCTATGACAACAAAGGCGGCCAGAGAACTGGAGGAGGGGAGAGGGGAGGGGTAGGAGGAAGTATAGGGTCACAGGGAGTGGCTTGGGGCCATAAACAGGAGATTTGGTTCAGAGTAGACAAGTCTTTGATTCATGGGCCAGTCAGAGTAGAATGAACTTTATTCTGATAGTGTTTAATCATTTAATGAATGTTTATAATCAAAGACTTGAGCAAGTCCAGCTCAAACGGAAGAAGGCTCAAGGCGTCTAATTCCCTATGGGGAGGATGTGCCGAGCGATGGTTCATGGACGCCTTGAGCCCAGGACGCCTTGAGCCTACCCTGTGGACGCCTTGACCCTACCCCATTTTGGTTTCCTTGAGCATCTACATGTAAAACACTTTGAAAAGTGTACTTATACTGGTTTACAGTCATATATACTCAACCCCAACCCTTACCCAACCCTTTTCTAACCCTAACCCGCTAATCAGAACTAAAATGAGGTAGGCTCAAGGCGCCCATGGGGTAGGCTCAAGGCGTCCACGTTTTCGCGCTGACAGGAGGCTCAAACGGTAAAAGGCTCAAGGCGTCCAATTCCCCCGAGTGACAAGTGCAGTCGAGGGTACACTTTCCGAAACGGAGATAGGTTGCAGCTGGGAGGGTTCATAGACGTTTTGCGTTGACTACCGTTTTGCGGTGGCGATTGGACAATTTGCGGTGGATGTTTTGCATTGAGCACTCGGACGATTTGCTGTGATATTTTCACATTTCCGTCCGCAATTATTGTAAAGATTAATTATAAGATTTTCGCTGATGGATGTGTATGGTAAAAACATAGTCATGGGTTTACTGGTCTTAAAGTCATTTGGTTTGGTTTTTTGGAAAGGGGTGAAACTAAGTATTTTTTTAAATCATCGGGCCACTGGTGCTCCAGCGGCCGGCCTCTGGTACCGGCCGCCGGGCCTCCGGTACTGGCCGCTAGTACACTACATTTAACTGAGTTAATTTGGAGAAAAAAAAACCGGAAACCCGACATTCCTGTATTTTTTTAAAGGGTTGGCCCCACAGAAATACTGAAGAACCCCCCCGCCCCCTCAGCTTTCTAACAATGTTTTAATTTAACCGCGAAACGTCCTCCACGGAACCCGGGGGGTGATTAGACCTCGTGACCCTTTTCCGCCGTGACCCAGAGTCACCATGACCCTACTTCCTGGTCATGGTGACCCAGTGTCCTGGTCGTGGTGACCCTGTGTCCTGGTCGTGGTGACCCAGGACTGGTCATGACGACCGGGTTAGGGTGTATAATAATATATACAAAGTGGATAATAGGTACTGGGTAAATCACAGTAACAGTATAGTGATAGGGTTAGGGTGTATAATAATATATACAAAGTGGATAATAGGTACTGGGTAAATCACAGTAACAGTATAGTGATAGGGTTAGGGTGTATAATAATATATACAAAGTGGATAATAGGTACAGGGTAAATCACAGTAACAGTATAGGGCAGGATGACGAAAACCAGCCAATATGTATATGGCTGACATCCACGCCCCTTTGTTAACCTTTATCTGTAAAAAAAAAAAATGAACCACAGATTTTGTATCATGCCAAGGTTAATAAAGAAATTCTTAAAAAAAAAAAAAAAATAGGGATAGGGTGTATAATAATATATACAAAGTGGATAATAGGTAGCCTACTGGGTAAATCACAGTAACAGTATAGTGATAGGGTTAGGGATAGGGTTAGGGTTAGGGCCGTCTTCCCGGCGATCAAAGGGTCACGGCGACTAGCAACTCGGGTCACGACGACCACAATTTTGCGCGAAAAACCGGGTCACGGCGGAAAAGGGTCAGGACGACCATTAACGCCCGGGGAATGTCAACGCAAATCGTCTAAGTACCGCCGGGAGCGGGGCGGGGGACCCCGGCAGGCACGGCCGCCTGCACCCGGTCTCCGAAACCAACGAATCGGAGTGACGGACAGTCTGGGTAGTTCCGCGAATAACGCATAAATTTTGAAGCAATCAAGGTTTTGAGGCCGTTTTTGGCAGCAGGCAAACAACTGCCCAGAGATTTGTGTTTCCCACCTTGTTTAATAGCTACAAGTCAGTCTTTATTTGATGTTCCTACGTCAATTCTTGATAGAGTTCGGTTGTGCATTTGTACAATTCACACATTATCGCCCACGTCGCATTCGTCCAAGAAACGTTCATGTTAGTTCTAGATTTAGTGTCACTTAACGAAAATGTCATTGACATCTAATCAGACAAAGGAGACACATTTAGTACATGCAGATTGTTATTCTTGTGATTCTTGCAAGCCCTCCAACGAAAACAGTTTTCCTGTGTTAGTCAGGCCGGCAAGACCGTTTGGCCATCGTGATTTCTGTTATGGCGGCATCTTCTAACTTTTGTAATGAGCCAATTTGGCTACGAATTTAACAATCCTAACTTACGTCATCATCCCAACTGCCTGTCGCAAAGACGTCTGATTCTTGGATTATCTGTTTAGACGTCGGCCGCCATCGTATTTTGCTGATTTTCTGAGAGACAAATTTCGCCACTGTGTCCGCCATCTTCAAATTTGCCAGTAGACGCTCGCTCTCCCAGCAGAGATCGGACAATCTATAAATAAGCTCAGCAACTGTTAAGAATCTGCTTAGAGATGGGAGATCACCACCGTGGCGCTATCTGGTGGTTTAATAAAATCGCCACCAGGGGCCCGTTGAATAAAGTCACACTGCGCCGCTCCGGTTTATTTTGGCTGGGTTCCGCCTGTGTACGCCGCTGGCTACCTATCTCCGCCGAGCCCCCTAGCGGATACCCCGGGAACCAGCGTGCGGTTTATTGCGCCGCAAAACCAGGGGCCCGTTTCAATAGACTCTAGTACAGCCCGTTGTCGCCAGGGCCAGGGCGCACAGGCTCTCATTCGTAACCCGGAGGCGGCGCGGTGCGTGAACGGACTACCGTTTCAATAGAATGGGTCACTAAACCACTTAGTGACATGTTTAGTGACGCCAATAGTGACTTGAATAACAGAAAAAGTTTGGTCGCGTTGCAATAGGCATGTCACTAAAGGGGAGGTGTGTCTTGTCACTATTGTGGATGTGTCCCTAGTTTGGGACAACACATGTTGGGTATCCCACCTCTCATACTCATGTCCTACTGGGGACAAGTGGTGTCAAGGTGAAGGTCACCGCATAAATTAGCGACTACGCTTGAGTAGTTCTACACTGGACACCAGAGCAGCATTTTCTATGACAAAATTCAAATGTGAATATCATTAGATTGCATTGACCGATATCCTTCATATTTGGCATGTTTATAAGTTGTATGTGTCCCTAACTGGGGTTAAAGTTTCATAGCTTTGTTCCCATGGTAAGTAAAGTTATGTGTTTGTGACATCAAAAACGAGAGGGTATACCCTCTCGCTATTTAAGACACTACAGTGACCCTTTTAGTGACTGGACACCCACTTCTGAAATGGTACAGTCCACTATTTGCGCCTGTCTCTTACCCATTGTCCCAGAAACGTTTGTCCCTTAACTACTGCAACGCGAAGTGCCGCTATTGTGTCACTAGCCCCAATAACGGACGTCCTACAGACTATTGAAACGGGTCCCAGGCCCCTGTAGTTTTCCGATTGCCTTGCCCCGTGATCAGACATGAGAATAATTGCGCTGGTTGCTGGCAAAATACCTGTGTCATCGAAATAATAGGAGCTGTAAGGTCTTGCAGTTATCCGCTGATTCCCCCACCCACCAACGGCCTAAGTATTTGACCCCACCACAGCACCTACCTTTGTGGAGCAGTCGGCAGAGTCTTTGGCCCCGAATGCGAACGTAGGGAGTTCGAACCCCGGTGACAGTAGTCTGTTATTTCATTTTTCTATATTTTCCAGACTCGACGAAGTCGCTCGTGCATAATAAAAATGGAACCCGTTACCTGGCCTATAGTCTAACTAGGCCAGGCTGCCAGGCTATGTTTTTTCAGTCGCGACAATCGTTATGGGCGACGTGTTTTTGCTGTCAGTGTTCGATAGACACACTACTACAGTGAATAGGCAATATGTCGTGAGTGTAAGAGTCGCAGGGCATACAGACGTGTCTTTCAGTCACGACAATCGTGGGGTCCCGTGACTGAAAATGTCGCCCAAAGTGCACGCTGGAAGCCTGCGCATCTACCGCTCGCCGCTACGATTAGCGCAGGTACAGTGCTGTCAGAACGTAGGGGCGTGAAGGGGGCGTTGTAACGGTGTGTGGTGGTGGGCGTTTTTTGCGCGTTACTTCCTGGAATGCGGCGCCTTCTTTGAATGAGACTAGCGACTTCATCGAGTCCGAAAAATAGAGAAAAATGAAATAACAGACTGCCGATAGCGGGGTTCGAACACCCGACGTTTGCCTTCGGAGCCGAAGACTCTGCTGACTGCTCCACAAAGATCGGTGCTGTACTGGGGTCAAATACTTAGGCTGTTGCTGGATGGGGGAATCAGCGGAGTTTCGAAAGGGGTACCAGCAAAATCAGGGGCAGAACATGAATATTCAAATAGGTGATGGGCTCCAAGTTCTGGTAGACGCTTCCATGTTCGATTTCAGCGTGATTTAGGAACCAGCAAAACTTGCACCATCTTGTAATGGCGGAGGCTGTCTCACAGCTTGTCTCAGGGTAAGGAGATTAGTAAACTACACTATTGAATTTAGTTTTCAGCATTGCTAGAACTAAATCATGAGAGAAAACGCAAATCTGAGTGAAGACCTACTAAAAAGAACACCAGGTTTAGGTTTTTCTGCACACGAGAATCTCACTCATGTGGCACTTCAGTCTCCATGGACAGGTCTGGTTCTGTCTGTTTCTATATGGGGGAGCAACTCCAAACAGATTCTGTCGAAATCGTGCCTTTTTATGTATAGTAGGTAACTAGCGACTTCGTCGAGTCCGAGTTAGGGGGGAAAATATTTTTTAAAAACCCTGCAAAGTCAAAAACCAATACGGGAATCGAACTCCCTACACCCTCATCCCTAGCCGAACACTCTGCTGACTGCTCAACAGAGCTAGACGTCTGAAGCAGGTCAAATACTTAGACTGGTGGCTGGAGTGGTGGTGAGTGGGGGGAGGGTGTCAGCGGAGTTTTGAAAGGGCTACCAGAACCATGGTAGGGAACCAGCGAAAGTTGGGATCTCATTGGTTTCTCACGAGAAAAGTAGATCAGAATACTACAATACTAAACTTTGATTTCGGCATGGCTCGAAATGAATCATAAGAGAAAACGTATGTTTGAGTATAGAAATACAAAAAATGAGTAGCAGGTTATAGTTTAGTATTGCACGAGAATCTCACTCTCATGGCTCTTCAATCTCCACGCCTAGGTCTGGTTCACTATGTCTCTATGTGCGGGAGCCACTGCAAGCGGATTCGACGGAATTCTAACGTTTTAAATATAGTAGGTAATAATGTTTGATTTTGAGGACCTTGTCACACGGACAAACGCGTATCAAGGAACCAAGTACACTTTTTTAAAGGAGGAACAGAAAAAGGCTCTGCAAGCATGTGGATCTGGGACCCGTTTCAATAGAATGTGTCACTAAGCCACTTAGTGACACGACTAGTGAGAGGAATAGTGACAAAATTTAATTCTCGTTTCAAAAGGCATGTCACTATTGGGGTGGTGTGTCCGTTCACTATTGGCGACATTGTGACATTACTCCCTGGTCCTGACAATGGATGGTGATAGTGCAACCGGTGTGGTGCCAAAATTGGTTACCCTGCCATAAGTGGTAATTATCGCCCACTAGTATCTTGTGCGCATGCGTGAACATGCGCAGTGTTGATGTCCACGATTGGAGAGTGAAATTAAGCATATTACGACATATCACAACAATTTAATTCTCATGTCTAAATTCTATTATCCGCTCTGATTATCTGCTAGAGGGCTCGGTGGAATCACTCTCCTAGTAGATATCCTACGCTCCACTTTCTGTGGCCGCTTGTCAAGCGTTAGTGCCGCGAAAGATCTGGGAGGAGAGTGCTAGTGGGCGATAATTACCATTTATGGCAGGGTAACCAATTTCGGCACCACACCGGGAACAAGTGCTGTGAAGGTGAGGTCACAGCATAAATTATCGACTGCGCTTGAGTAATTTTACACTGGCCACCAGAGCAGCATTTTCTATGACAAAATTCAAATGTGAATATCTCTGGATTGCATGCGACGATCTCATTAATATTTGCCATGTTTATAAGTTGTATTTGTCCCTAACTGGGGTTAAAATTTCATAGCTTTATTCCTATGGTAAGTAAAGTTATGTGTTTGTGACATCAAAAACGAGAGGGTATACCCTCTCGCTATTATAGACACTATAGTAACCCTTTTAGTGACCGGACAGCCACTTCTGAAATGGTACAAGCCACTATTTGCGGCTGTCTCTTACCCTATGTCCCACAAATGGTTGTCCCTTAACTATTGCAACGCGAAGTACCGCTATTGTGTCACTAAACCCAATAACGGACGTCCTACAGACTATTGAAACGGGTCCCTGGTGATCTAATAGCCGTATTACCTACTGGATTTGGCAAATCTGTTGTTATTCAGGGCCCTGTTTTTTAGTCACGACATTTGTGAGTGTCGCAGGCCTACAATCCCACAGCCGATCTACGACCTTTTTGGACAACAAAAGATGGCCGGCGTCCTATAGACGGTGTCGTAGTGCGCCACAGACTATCGCTGCTAAAAGTGTCTCAAGTATAGAACTGTCTTAGGTTCTATAAAACCTCACTGTGCGTATATAGAGGATTTTCTGTGCTTCCCATACAAATTAAGCGATGAAATTTTAACACAAGTAAGGCATACATATAACCTATAATCGTACCATATATGAAGAAAATCGGTGGCAGCGTTTCGAAGATATCGGTGTTTGGACTTCGTCATAGCAATGGTCTGCTCTGGTGGCCAGTCACCCTCCCACCTCCGGATACGCAGTCAATGTCAAGGTCGCTGCATAAATTAGCGGAGGTATCGGAGAAATACACTGGCCACTAGAGCAGACCATTGCTATGACGAGATCCAAACGCCTATAACTTCGGAAAGGTGCAGCCGATTTTCTTCATATTTGGGACAATTATAGGTCATATGTATACCTTACTCGTGTTAAAATTTCATTGCTTAATTCAAACGGGAAGTGAAGTTGCGCATTCTGTACAACATGTCCATAGATGTCTTAGACCTACGACACTTTGGGCTGCAGTTTCCGCTCCATTAGCCACCGACTGTCGTGACTATAGCACACCTCACACCACCCTATGTGTCGTAGAGCAGCGATAATTGTCTGACCCTCTAAAATGTCGCGACTATAGAACACTCAGAGCAAAAACATGTCGTTCATAATGATTGTCGTGACTGAATAACAGGGCCCAGATCATCCCATTCATCAAAAAAATCACAACAGCCTCAGGTATGTGACTATTGAAAATGTCAGTGTGGAAGCCACTGCCATACTGGGCCCTGTTTTTTAGTCATGACCATCGTTATGGGCGACATGTTTTTGCTGTGAGTGTGCTATAGTCGCGACATTTTAGAGGGTCGGACAAAGATCGCCGCTGTACGACACCTAGGGCAGTGTGAAGTGTGCTATAGTCACGACACATGGAAGGTCACGTGGGTAAATTTGTCTCCCAAACTGTCTTAGGCCTAAGACATCTATGGACATGTCGTACCGAATGCGCAACTTCATTTCCCGTGGGAATTAAGTGATGAAATTTTAACACAAGTAAGGTATACATATAACCTATAATCGTACCAAATATAATGAAAATCGGCGGCACCGTTCTGAAGTTATCTGCGTTTGAATTTCGTCATAGCAAATACTGCTCTGGTGGCCAGTGTACGAGCATGCCTCCGCTAATTTATGCGGTGACCTTGACCCTCTGCAGCTGTCACGTGACAAACACAGCTGGTTCTCGGGTGCCTTCTTGGGTCCAGCTAGGGTATCACAGGGATCAAAATCGGAATCGGAATTTCACTCACTATCCGTGGGAATTAAGTCATGAAACTTTAACACGAGTAAGGGATACCCATAACCTATAATCGTACCAAATATGAAGAAGATCGGACTGTCCGATTCTCCGATATAACCAAAACACTTCCCTGGTTTCTTGATAGAACCTAAGACATTTCTACACTTGTCGTAGCGGTCGACATTTTTCGCGGCGATCGTCCGTGCCGCACTACGACACTGTCTATAGCACACCGGCCATCTTTTGTCTTAGAAATATGTCGTAGATCAGCTGTGCGATCTTAGGCTTGCGACACTTACAAAGGTCGTGACTAAAAAACAGGGCCCAGGTTTATTTTGTACTCATTGCTTCATGATAACCACACACAGGGAATATACATTTTTGGCACTCACTCTGAACAGTTAAATAAATTTGTATTCTTTGCCCCTTGACTGCTTTCTGCAATTTCTCTTCAGCTACTCTATAGTTTATATTGAAAATGACATATCATGTTAACATTCGCGGGTGAGCGTCGAACGGCGCCAGCGTTTCAAAGTCTTATAACTACAGATCTAACTATCGGATCTGAATGATTTAAACGGCATTGAAATCACCAGGAAAAGCCATTCCGGAATCCAAATCTCCAACTGTCCTCGCGAAATATTCCCAAAATGGCAGCTAGTTCAAAACGTAAATTTCATTATACATGTGTATTTATAAATTGTAGTGTGCATAATGTAGTGCTACATGATAGATAGATGAATACATCTTGGAAACAGTCCTTAAGTTAATATTTTGATGTACGAAGGCTAACATGTTAATTCACTTGTTTTTGTTACTGAATTTTTACAATGTTGCCACATATTGAGATGAGTTTTGATCTGAAATGAAAACAAATATTTTGGGGGGTGAGGCAGGGGGGAGGGGGGTCAAGAAGATGGGGTACTTTTTGTTTTCAAACCATTACAGTAATCTACCATTGACATACACGCTCACCTCATACTTTATACTCTCCAAGATGGACTGTGTTAATTGTTTTAAACATCAGTAGAAACAGAAAATTTTTGCATCAATGATGCCCCACCACCCAAGATAGCAGTGTAACAGAGGTATGAGAATGAGATGAGGTTTCATGAATGAGATAGGATAGTCCATAAAAGGTCAAAATACTTCACTTGTCAACATCAACAGGTGGAAAACTTAACACACCCAAATGTATAAGTCGCAGTGTTCTATTCCATTTCTAACATTGCAGAATCTTAGAGTAAGTCTAGATTTCTCAGACGTGCTTTGAATGTAGATTTAGAAGGAGCCATCTTTACATCAATACTTAAATTATTCCAAAGCTTTTTACCATGGAAGCCTGGCAATTTTTTAAAGAATTCAGTTTTAGTTTTATCCATCTTAAACATAATCTTTTTATCTTATCTTAAGAGTCTCCCAGTCTGAGTAGTTTGCATCTGTTCGTCACATTCTGGGTTTGGCTGTGTATTATCAATAATTTCCCCATGTTCTTCGATAAACTAAGTTTTAAGGCCAGTAAATCACTTAGAATATATCAAAATGCAGCAACATCTTTAGACATCTAGGTGGCTACCATGTAGACATTTATTTAAATTGCCGGCACAAAGTTCTAATATTCTTCTGAACTTTTCCTATATTGCCACTGCACTCTAACCATAAATGGCCTTGAAGATCAATTTAGTTTTTTTTACTTTTGACTATTTCAGATAATTCACCATCCAGTATCATTGTTGTTGAACCTCTTAATGCCATCATTGAGGAGCAACGACAGCGCTTTGGTGACTCCTGCTTGGTCATAAATGAAGCCTTGCTGAACGCACTGCAGAAGAAGAAGGAGGATGCTACCCAAGGTAAAAGGGCTCTCCTTCAGCGACTTGAGACAGGCGATTTTACTTATCTTTTGGGACATCCTGAGTTTTTTTTACAAGGAGAAGTGCGAACTGTCCTTAAATCGGATCCAGTTGCATCCAAGGTAACTTCTCTTCCCTCAGCTGATATATTATAAAAATAATTTTTACCCATGCTTTTCTCATATATATATATGTGATCCTCACAAATTAATTATATTGTAACTGGTTGTGAAATTCTGCTTCTTGCTTCCCAGGGGGACGTTAGTATTTTCAGAAATAATGTACCATGTAACTTTTTGTGCGTGTATCATGATAATTAAAAATTGGATCAATAGTACAATATTTAATATTCCTAATTGATGCTAACCCCTTGTAAAGATCTGCAGTCGATAATTCTAACTTTGTGGTATTTTTGCGTTGAAAAAGCAGCATTATTAATTATAATATATATATTAAATCTATTCTAAATTCTTTCCCCCAAATCCAAGATGGCCGACATTGGCCAGGTTAATTGGTCTTTCCTGCTGTAGCTATAATCCCCCCTTTGAACCCGGCTTAGGCCGGCGGTTGTTTGTGAACCCAACTTCCTGGAGATGCGGGTGCGCTCGTTGTTACAAAGGTGACGCTAACTGGCGCCTAACACGACCGCCCGTATAAGCGTCCCCCACCTGGAGACAAAGGCGCTACGATTGTATATAAACCCGGGCCCAGATTAAAGAACCATTCAGTCTTACCTGGATTCTGTTACCTACAACATCTATGTGTTGACTTCAAACCTCTATTCCACGTATATAGAGCCCGCTAGGAGCAGAACCGCTAACGGTATAGCCGAGAAACTTTACATTGGTGACCACGACGAGACGCTTTTAGTGTTTGATTCGAGGACAGAGTGCCGGTCGAATTACGAATGACCACGGAAGGACCGACTCAATGAGAACGGACACGACAGGGAGGTGCTTTTCCATTATGCTGTGATTTGTTAATGTGGGAGTGAAAATACCCACATGCCGGTAGTTCTGTGCTAGCGACAGTCGGACCGAGCGGACCAGCAGCTGTCGCACTTGGAAATCGCAACGGTTTGTGCCATAGAGATAATTGCCGTGAATAACGTGTGTAGTTGTTGACGCAATTTGTGAGGATGGCGGAACCTAGCGTGTTGCCCGAGGATTTCCAGGTGTGGATAAGCAGCGGGAAGTTAGCTGGAAGTATCCCGACCGACTTTACTGTCGCTAATACAGACCTACTGGCCAAACTGTGGAAGCAGTACCTCGCCCAGACCTGCAAAGAGGTGAAAGATGTCGCGATGTATGAGCTGGAGCAGCGGCTTCGGCACGAGTTTACGAGGCAGTCACAACAGCAGGCCCAGCAGCACGCCCTGGACATCGCCGAGTCTACCCCCCCGGGCGCCGCCCGAGACCCCCGAGTTGGCCTCGGTCAAGCAACTGACGAGGCTGTTTTGGTCATTGCCGACAGTCGACGGTCAGGACAAGGCTGCCCTCCGCACGTGGTTGGACGATGTGCGACAGGCGCGGTTCGTCTCCCAGGCCCCCGACAAGCAACTCGTCGCAGAGGCCCTAGGCTACTCGGCGGGCCGCCTAAAATCCATCATTTACGACTGCTTCGAAGACGGCGTCACCGACTTCGAGGCCGTTGAGCGAAAGATCACCTCGACGCTCCTCGGCATGGAGGAGATGGAGAGTCTTCGCGAGGCACTCGGGCACTTCTCACAGACCACCCACGAGACCGCCCCCGAGTACGCGCAGCGCTTCTGGTTGGCGGCCAAGAAAGCCTACTCTGCTCAGGAGCTCGCTTCCCCCTTCGTGCTTCGACCGACGATGCGACAGTTCGTCAGCACGCTGTCGCGAGGCCCCCTGCGTTGGGATCTCAACCTCAACACGCCGCTGAGCATCGGGGAAGCCCTCTTGAGGGTCGACGCACTAGCGAAGGCGGTGGAGAAGGAGGCACACTCGGAGGACGTCCGGACCGAGAAGGCCATGGAGGTGGGCGCGGTCGGCTCGAGGACAACGACCGCCCGCCCCGTCAACGTTCCCGCGCCGACCGCCCTTCAGCGACAGGTGGAGGAACTCCAGCAGGCGATAAAAACCCTGCAAGGGGAACTGAAATCGAAGAAGGGGAATAAGGGACACACGGTCGCGGCGATAGCGCTGGCGGCAGCACCGCCGCAGTCTACGATTGTGTTTGCGCCGACCCCCGCGCCCGCTCCTGCCCCTCAGCCGCTGTTCGCGACCCTCCCAGCGCCGCTGCCTCCAGCCGTCGCC
Source organism: Alentia gelatinosa (assembly GCA_950022655.1). Lineage (NCBI taxonomy): Eukaryota > Metazoa > Annelida > Polychaeta > Phyllodocida > Polynoidae > Alentia > Alentia gelatinosa. The sequence continues at coordinate 141,757,607 of OX465580.1, read as the reverse complement.
TCCACAGTAGCAGCCGTCGCGCCGGGACAGCGTAACTCCGGCCGCCGGATGACGCCCCTCAACGATATAATCTGCTACGCGTGCAACCAGCCATTACGTGGCTGGGTGTCCCAGTCTGAAGGCCTCCAGGGACGCAGCACGGTCGCTGGCCCACTCCCAGGACCAGGTCATAGCCGCCGCAACCCAGGGAAACTAAAACGCGCGTCTGACCGACGGCCCTGCATTGACCTTGAGCTTCGAGGCGTGGCATTGCAGGCCCTCGTCGACTCGGGTGCGTGTTGTTCCCTAGTATCCGTCCCCGCGGCGGATGCCTTGCGACAGGTGGGAGCGGTGGGTAAGAGTACAAGACCCCCGGCGCGATTAAAATCCCTCACCGGCCACGGCATCTCTGTCCGCGAGGTGGTTAACTTGAAACTGTACGGGCGACCGTGCGACTTTAATGTGGTGGGTGATATGTCCCACGACGCGTTGGAGGCTACTGTGGACTATGCTTCCCCTGATAAATCCGTAACCCTCTGTGGTCGTCGCCATGCGGTGTGACGGTCGGTGCGACGTGAGGGACACATCGGTCAGCTGGTATACGAGGCCGAGTATTGGAAGCAGCAATACCCCGATGTGTTCCCGGTCTACATGAGGATCGATACGGGCGATCACCCCCCCATTAATCAACGGCCGTACAGGCTTCCCCTTGCCAAGCGCGAGGTCGTCGATCGCGAGCTGGACAAAATGCTCGCGGAGGGCATAATCGAGCCCAGCTCCTCCCCCTGGGCCTCGCCCCTCACCCTCGTCCCTAAGAAGGACGGCTCGGTCCGGTTCTGTGTAGACTACCGGGGGCTGAACGCGGTTACGCCCCCTGCCTCGTATCCAGGACATTGTCGATAATCTAGGTGGTGCGAAAGTGTTCTCGACCCTAGATCTAAAGTCCGGATACTGGCAGGTACCAATGCATCCCGACAGCGTCGAGAAGACGGCCGTAGCGACGCATCGGGGCCTTTTTCAATTTAAGCGGATGCAGTTTGGCCTGTGCAATGCGCCAGCTGCATTCCAGAGGCTTATGAATAAGGTTATCACCCCGCTGCGTAAGTTCGTTATGGTCTATCTCGACGACCTCGTAATGTACAGCCGGACCGAGGAAGAACACCACCACCACATCGCGGCCGTTCTCGAGGCTCTTCGTTCCTACGGCCTCGTGGTCAAGGAATGGAAGTGCCCCTTCGGGGTCGACCGAGTGAAACTCCTTGGTTATGTGGTCAGCGCGGACGGCGTCTCTTCGGATCCCGACATGGTGGAAGCCATATGCGACATGGTGCCCACGGAGGACGTAAAAGCGGTGCGACGGCTGCTAGGGTCGGACAACTATTATCGGCAGCTCATACCCAGATATGCCGATATTGTCTGACCCCTCGTCGCACTGACAAAGAAATACGCCCTCTTCCACTGGGATCCAGAGTGCCAGTCCGCGTGGCAAGAGTTGCGCGATGCCCTCGTCAACACGGTGGCGCTCGCTTACCCGGACCCCGGTTGCCCGTACAAACTATACACCGATGCCTCAGACTATTGCCTCGGCACCATCTTGGTACAAGAAGATGACCAGGGTATTGAGCGACCCGTACACTTTCTTTCACGTCAGTTTATGGAGGTACAACGCAGATACCCTGTTATCGAGAAGGAGGCCTACGCGATAGTCTTTGCGCTTATGCGCTTACGGGCGTATTTGTACGGTGCGACCTTTCAGATTCTGTGCGACCACAAGCCTCTCAAAAGCTTATTTTTGGCCGAACTGAAAAATACGCGAGTACAACGGTGGGCGGTGCTCCTTGCGGAATACGCCGCACCCATCGTTTACTTCGCCGGTGCCAAAAATGTGTGGGCGGATATGCTCTCGCGCCTCCGGTCAGAGTCCCCGACCGAGTTGCCGCTGGAGGTCGCACAGATCGCCACGGTCCAGGAAGAACAAGAGTTGCCATGGGAAGCGTACGGGTTGACGGAAGCGGATGTGAAGGTGCGCCAAGCAGCGATGCCTGAGATACGGTACAGTCTCGAGGAACAGGAGGATTATTTGGTCAGTAATGGCCTCTTCTTTACCCTCAAACCGCCCTCGGGCCTCGCGGCTTACCCTCGCCTCGTCCCCCCGTCGGAAATTCGCGCCCACTTGATCGAGACCGCCCACCTACAGGTCTGTCACCAAGGAATGAGGAAGACGTTGCGACGGCTTCACGACCATTTTAAATGGCCAGGTATGAAGCGACAGGTATTCTCCGTTCTCGCACGATGCGCCCCCTGCGGAGCGAATCGCGTCCGTGCAGAACGCCCAACTCCAGCCCCCATGCCTGTCGCCGAAAACCCGGGAGAAGTCGTCGCAATGGATCTGACCGGCCCCCTCCCCATGAGTCGCAGCGGCGCACGATATTTATTATCCATCATAGACCACGCCACTGGCTATGTGGATTGTTTCCCCCTCAAGGATAAGACCGCTGAATCTATTTATGTATCCCTATCCAGGGAGTACATTCCCCGCTACGGTCCCCCCTCTGTCGTGTTAACAGACAACGGATTAGAATTCAAAAACGCGACAGTGCAGGGCTACCTGCGACAGCTCGGGACCGAGGTGCGACATACCACCCCCTACCACCCACAGGCCAACGGACGTGTAGAGCGTTTCCACTGCACCCTAAAGGATATGTTGCGTAAGGTGGTAAACGCCCGTGCTTGTGAGTGGGAGGACCACCTCGGGGATGTACTCCTCGCCCACCGGACGACCCCCAGTGATGTCACAGGCTTTTCCCCCTACTACCTCCTATTTGGTCGTTGCCCTCCTCCCCCCTTCTCCCACCTCCGAGATCGCCTGCTAGGGGATTCGTCGGCCCGCCTCGCCCTCCGTGTGGACGAGCACTCGCGTGCTTTGAAGGAGGCCGCTCACAATGCGGAGGTAGCGCGGCAGGCTAACGTTAATCGCCTAAGCAAACAAGCCAACGCCCTTCCCCTAGAACCCGGCACCAAAGTATTCCTGCGGGTCCACGAGCCCGGCCCGCTGGACCCCCGCTGGGACCCCGGATACCTCGTGACGCGGGCATCCGGCAACGTGGTGCACGTGGTGGGCCCAACAAACAAACGGCGGACGGTTAATCGCAGTCATGTCAAGGCGGCCGAGCCGGGACTCGACTGGGAGGGCTTACGCCCCCGCCTCACCCGAGCTCAGCGGGCGCGCCCCCCGACTGCGATGCCTCCATCCACACCACGGCCACGCGGCTGGCCACCCCAGACGCGCGTCGCCTGGATACACAACCCCAGCGTGCCAGCTGTCGACGCTAATCCCCCAGTCCCAATTACCCCACCAACCCGGCCCGAGTCCCCCATGCAGCCAATCCCCGGCAACGACGCATCCCGTCCCCCCTCTACAACCCCCATGCAATCAACTTCCACAGATGTCCCGGCCCTGTCTAACTCCTCCAACAACATTGCCGTCGATCTGCCCCCACTCCCCCCTACGGGCCCAAACTCCCTGGCGTCCTCGGCCGCCCCCCCTCCTCGAGCTAACACCCCCACACCCTTAATCCGCCCCAATTCCCCTGTACCACATGTCCCTAATCCCGCTGATGCCAGCCGCAATCGTAAACGTGCGGCTCAATCCGAGACGCCCCCTCCCCCCCCACTGGTGCGTGGTCCGGTCTCTTCCCTCCCGCTCCCGGGCCGACCCACCCACGCGACGCGGGACGACCTTAAAAGACGGGCGGCGGCCCCGCTCAGTCACTTCACCCGTATCACGCGCTCGTTCACCCGGTCGTTGGAAGCAGAGACTGCAAAACGCCGAACCCTCCAGCCGCTGGACGAAGCTGAGATACTAGCGGAGAAGCAACTGTGCATTGCAGCCATCGCCCAGCATTGTCGCCACCTACCAACTTTGTGAGTAAACCCCCTCTATATCACCATGTGGATGCCTGTACTACTATTCTGTGCCTGGATGCCCCTGATAAAACCGGATCTGTTCTCGGACGATGGCGTGTTGGTATACACGGACGGACGTACGCGTGCGGTCGCGGCCGCCTGGACTGTCACCGTCACTATCCAACCACCGTTCCCTCCCTGTGTAGACGATCTCGTACATAACCTAACTGTTGCCATTTACGCTGTCGCGGACGTGATGGAGCCGAATCAAGTCCCCTACTGGCGCCGGCATCTGTCGCGTTTGCTAAGCCGCTTGTCCGAACTCCCCAGGACAAGTCGGATAGTAACCGACGGCAGAATAATCCTCATCCTCCTGACCGTCTGTTGCGTCCGATACAAAAAGCTGTGTTGTATCCCCGTAACTCGCTGGTGTTGTAGGTTGATCTGTGTGCGGAGTCCGCCGAGGCCGGCTGAAGAGGACCGCCACGAGAAGAGATCGGCCTACAAAGCCTACAGGCAGCACCAGCATCCCCTTTCCTGTCCCTCCCTGCCCCCAGCATCGTGAGCGAAGATCCCCAGACTGAACCCTCCCCCCAATCCCTACCCGTTGTCCCTATACGAACGGAGACCTCGACCGTTCCTATACCTCCCCTCCGCTTACGCCCAACTCCGGAACGGCTAGCGGGTTCCTTCGCGGACCTACGCCCCCAAGACCTCTACCCCAGGCTTCCCCCCATGTGAACAACCTGTAGACCCCGATTCCCCTTTTTTTTTTTATTTACCAACATGTTGACGACAAGGACTTGACCCCCGATTGTGAAAGATTGACGAACGATTCGGAATGACAACTAGCATGGCCACGATTTTGAGATTGGAGTGATAAGGACCGATTGACTGGTTAAAACCCGTGGGGTGCTGCAGCCTCGCTGAGACCCACGTGGTTAGTGTTGCTCGGCCATCGGTAGGGGCCTTGGTTATTCGAAGTGACCTTGGTCCTGTGTTTGGCGGTCAAAGGCTGGCACTGGGGCCCCCTTGCCAGCCCCTTCGCCCCAGACCCTTTGGCCGAAGGATGAGTGTGTTTGTGTACAGCGATTTTGAAGAGGCACGAGGAGCACGAGAGGTTCGCGGCCTAGCTCAGCCTAAATCGTCTGTGTTTGTAATGTCTTGTGTATTATCGTGTGTGTGCGATATCATTTTTTTGTTAGTATCACTTATCGTTTTAACGATTTTTAAGGGCCTTTGCGCCCAGGGAGTAGTCCATGATAGGGCCTGCCCTATTATTCTGAAAGACAATTTTTTTTTTACATATATCCAACATGTTTCCTTACCGTGCTTTGCCGCGCTAATTTTCTTCTTGGGTGGGCACACCGACAGTGGGTGAGTTATTTTTAGAGTAATTTAGAGTATTGCCAAAATTTGAGTATTTGGGTTTTCCTATACTTAACGTGGCCACGCAGCAAGACATTATTTTCTTTTTCAATTTACAATGTATATCAATGACACCTATTTATTTATATTGACGAGCTCCTGCCTATATATAATATGCTATGCTTTATATTTTATAAGGAACCGACCATGCTACAATCACAGCCCTGCGCTAGGTATTTCTTAATTCTAAAATGATTTTCTTAATTAATGTCGGTTCCTTAGTCTATTGGCCAGAATTGTTTAATATTATTATATATTTCCAAATGTTATTTTATGTCTTTGGAATAGCCCAACGAGGCGACATGGTTAGTAATCAAGGTGGATCGGAGACAGATAGAAATGTTAGTTACAAACCAAAAATCAAAAAGAAATTATAAATCATCTAGTGCATACCAACCGTGTGCGAATAGTAAGTATTACTCGGAAATTAACCATAAAATTTAATTAAATAACGAGAATTATCGTATATATTGATTTCTAGACTCTAATTAGGCTACAAGTAGTGATACAGTGAGTTACTATTGGTCAGGTATACAATAGCTGGAGATGGGCCGATATTTTAGGCCGCTGAAAATTTCTATATATCGGGGTCAATCGGGAGGGCTCTACGATTTATTTTGTTTAGGCCACAGTGCTATCTCACCACTCCTCGGTAACTTGAGTAGACTTGGGTAGGGATGAAGACTGTATAGCGAACGTCAGGTGGGTAGCGAGTGGTGCGGACTGGTACCCCCGTAGTCACCAGAAGCCGGGCGCCAGCTGCAGTTGTTAGGTAGAGAATGGCGATGTCCAGGCCTTAACGTATTGCTCAGATCCACGCTGAAAACGCCAATTTTATATGTTATAACCCTGTATATATATGTATATAATACGGCCACAGCATATTTCTACAATCTTTATCAAGATTACGGGAGCTCATCCTTTTTGTGTCATTTACCGCCTTATCCATTTTTATCGTAATATTTACCGTCCATAGCGGCACCCAAAATGTTTATTTTTATCGTCGAGCACCCCGCTGCTACTTTTATATGTCATGCCTTTCACGGTGATTTTATCTTCTTTTCTATTATTATCAAAATGGCTGCCAGGATGTTAGCTGGTGAGGAGCCTGAGATGTATGAAATTGTTTGAATTACCGTTTTTATTGAGGAAAACGTGTAATCTACGTGTGAACTGAGTACGTGTGACTCATATCTATTTTTCTATAACCCTTTGGTGACCTGATTTTGACATGACGGGCTCCGATCCTCCCGCGAAGTGCTTCGCGTGGGCGGCGGCCTCGGGCTGGCACCTACACTCGGACCGCCAGCTGTCGCACTTCGGTAGCCCGGGACGCGGAGTCTGTCCCGATCGACCTGTCATCGAGGAACAATGTTTATTCTACGTGTACATACCCCTACCAGAGTAACAATCGTATCAATCGTGCCAAAGTGTGTTTTGGCGCGATTGACTCCACACCTACGATTGGCGAGCGAGCCGACCAAGAGACACTGAAGCCGAGGGCCGCTCGCCATACACTGTGTGATCTCTATGATCTACCATTCATAATTTTAACAAACATCCTGAAGCGACAGGACACAGACAGTCGTATCCCAGCTTCGTATCAAAATGGACTATGCATTTATATTTTATAAAGACATTCGCTAGCCATTTTCCACACTCGCGACTGGTTGTACAGCCGAGTACCTATAACCCGGACACGGTCGGAGCTCTGACGCCGAGCGGGCCGCAGTGACATTTTTCTCAAAATATAACTTCTATTTCTGTTTTCAGCTCTGTTACTCTTTACCCGAGTGTTCTTTGTACGTTAATGGTTAAACCTACCATGTTTGAAGATCCGATGGCCGCCATTGTTTGCGTAAGACCCGTTTGTTTGACACGCCGCGAGGTGGGCGCTGCCATTTTTGTTGTTTCTGGGTGGTGACCGGAAGTTGGGAATTGCTGCCTTTTCATTGGTCGAGGGATCGTGAGCGCGCGCTGGTGGCGCCTCCGTGTTCGCTCGACGAATTAACCGTTCCCGCGCTGGTCTCAGCAGCCGCACGACTGCTCTGAGACGGAGCAAGGTGGTTAGGTTGGTTTTAGCGACTGCACATCTTTTTCTTTTCTTTTAAAGTTCTCCGTTGCTCTTCGAACTCAGAGTGAGGGACGTTTGTAAAGATCTGCAGTCGATAATTCTAACTTTGTGGTATTTTTGCGTTGAAAAAGCAGCATTATTAATTATAATATATATATTAAATCTATTCTAAATTCTTTCCCCCAAATCCAAGATGGCCGACATTGGCCAGGTTAATTGGTCTTTCCTGCTGTAGCTATAATCCCCCCTTTGAACCGGGCTTAGGCGGGCGGTTGTTTGTGAACCCAACTTCCTGGAGATGCGGGCGCGCTCGTTGTTACAAAGGTGACGCTAACTGGCGCCTAACACAACCGCCCGTATAAGCGTCCCCCACCTGGAGACAAAGGCGCTACGATTGTATATAAACCCGGGCCCAGATTAAAGAACCATTCAGTCTTACCTGGATTCTGTTACCTACAACATCTATGTGTTGACTTCAAACCTCTATCCCACGTATATAGAGCCCACTGGGAGCAGAACAGCTAATGGTATAGCCGAGAAACTTTACATCCTGTCATTTAGCATTTGGCCATGCCACAGATGCTGGCTTGTTATGTGTCAAAATTGATACCCAAAGTAAATTGAGTCTACTTTCCTTACAGATTTCACATGTTGTAGTGGATGAGTACCACTGCATTCTTTCTTGGGGGGAAAGCAGATTTCGTCCCGCTTTCCTCACGTTAGGCTCCCTGCGAAACACTTTACCAGAGGCTAAGATTGTTGCTCTCACAGCCACTGCAACTGCTACAGCAATAAAGGAGATAACTGATACTCTGTATCTCCGAGATCCCGCCTCTATTAAGGTCTCTCCTGACAGGTGAGTATTTTAGATACTACATTATGTGAGCAGCTTGATTTCACCACGATTTAGATGCATATTAAGCATTAACATGCTAGGGGAATGCATTAAGGCATTACCGGCGTAGAAAGGGTTAATATAGCAAATACTGGGTTTAATGTATTTGAAAAGATGGATAATAAATGCAACAATTGATGATTATGTGGACAGGCAGCTCTGTAAATATAGGGTTTTACTTCTTTTCCTTTTTTCTAAATTTTATTTATGGAAAAAAGAGTTCACATAATACCAATGAATGTGATCTTTCACTCAAGTCACACAGAAAATGGCACATACATACATTTTGTTCAATAGGTTTTATCTTCCCCCTTCAGACCTGCGATTTACATTGAAATTAGGCAGCGTCCTCCATCAACTGGACTGAATCATTCCGTGGAAAAGTCTTTTGATTACTGTATAGACCCAGTTCTCCAAGAGTTGAAGTGTGAAGGGAGAGACATGCCACGTACCATTATGTATATGCCACTAAAGTGGTGTGGTTACACCCATGAAAGGGCTTTGGACATGCTCATCAATGTCCCTGGACACATACCAATACAATCACTAAAGGAAGAGCAGATAAAGTCATTTGTGGCACAGTACCATGCACCACAAACTCCATTAGTGAGTGTATAATCCAGCCTTCATTGGTTCAGCAGTTGCTTAAATGCATTATAGTCTTTTGTACTTTCTAACTTACATGTTATATATTGACTAATGTAGTGGGGTGGGAATCCAGCAGTGTTCGTGTGTTCTACGGAAGGTGGCGCGACGTGCCGATCCTTACTGTGTAGTGATTCCGGGCAACGCCGCACACGAGAGTGGCGCGGTGGAGACCGGAATTACGTAACACTGGGTATATATACTCAGCTGTCCTCGCGCGTCTCTTCTACGGAACAGACCCTTGGGCCCTCACTTTGCAGGCGGGTTCTCGCAACCTTCCTGGTGGTTAGGCGAGTCTTTCAGATTAGCCTCTCCAGCGTTATCCGGCACATTGTGCTGGGGTACAGGGCCCTGTTTTTTAGTCACGACATCGCAAGTCTGCTATCACCTAAGATCGGATCAAGATTCTACGGCATTTTCTACGACACAAGATGGCGGGTGTGCTATAGACGATGTCGTAGGTTGAATCAAACGATCTTAAGACAAGTATAGAACTGTCTTAGGTTCTATAAAACGTCACTGTGGATTTCCTACACCTTCCTTACGAATTAAGCGATGAAATTTTAACACGAGTAAGGGATACATATAACCTATAATCGTACCAAAAATGGAAAAGATCGGACTTACCGTTATGAAGATATCGGCGTTTAAATTTGAAACATCGGGCTATCATCGGAATTGGTACAAGCACTCTCCTAACAGATCTTTCGCGGTAAAGCGCGCGGAATCTCTGCTGGGAGATTGAAATAAGCGCAGAGTGAGGGTAGAGCTACACTAGCCACCAGAGCAGCATTTACTATGACGAAATTAAAACGCCGAAATCTTCATAACGGTGCGGCCGATTTTCTTCTTATTTGGTACGATTAAAGGTTATATGTATACCTTACTCGTGCTCAAATTTCATTGCTTAATTCCTACGGGAAGTTAAGTTCCGCGTTTGTTACGACATGTCCAGAGTGGTCTTAGACATACGACACTTAGGGTCACATTTTCCGGTCCAGTGGCCACCGAGTGTCGTGACTATAGCACACCTTTTACCTCCCTAAGTGTCGTATCTCCACTAAGTGTCGTATCTGCTCTACGATCGTATCTCTCTAGCACACTTACGGCAGATACGTGTCATAAGTTACGAATGTCGTGACTAAAAAACAGGGCCCTGTACTTGATCTTTCCGGGAAGTAGCTTTGTTAATAAACATTCCTGTTTATTAAACGTGTGTGTTGTGTTGTGTGTGACTAGGTCCGTGTAAACTCACCGAAAGCCTAACCAACCTACGTAGAGAGCGTAGGGGGGGATCCTGCCTGCAACTAGCCTTCCGGATTGGGGTCATCCAACCTGCTAGACAGGCGGCGACCACCACACTTTAAAGGCTGCTATACCCATTTGTTAACACATTAAAGTCAATAATTTTTTATTATGAAGATGTTTGACACTTCATTTCATTTTTGTTTTGCTTAGATTGGTTAACTTATAACTTTATTTATAAATATATGTATGTTCACTTTCATTGTAATGTTAATTTTCATCAAGTAATGTGTCAAATGTGACTTTGGTCTAGAAAAACAGTAACAATATGACTATTCAAAAGAAAGATGTCATTATTTTTTGAAAGAGACAAATATCTCTCATTTTTTAATAGCATTTTTGAAAACACTTAAAAGAGTTTACTGAAATAAGTCTAAGAAAGTGAGCTAAATCATTGATGGCCCCTATATACCCTGAGGGTCCCATGGGCTGTTAAACCCCCAAAAAATATCAAGATGTATATTTCTGACAATTGGTTATTATAATTCTAAATGAACTCTCACACCCTTTGCCCATTGCTTTTTGTTTTATTTTTGTCTTTCCTTCAATTCATGTATCAAAAGAGTCAAAAATTTTCTTTTCTTCCAGATGTAAAAACTGATTTCCTCTACAATGCAGGTTCCTGAGAGTCCTCTTCATCTCCTTCTTGCGACAGAAGCCTATGGAATGGGGACTGATTCACCTAATGTCCGGCGAATAATACATGTCAGTCCACCAAGCAGCATTGAGAGTAAGTCATAGATCATATTTACTCTCCTGTAAATTTCACTATAATTGTTATACATAATATTCAGGAGATAATTCTAGTAAGCTCAGATAGGGCAGTAGTCCTATACCATTTGAATAAAATGCACTGTGTTTTGTTTTGTGTTAGGTCAGAAGTTCCCCATATTAAAATATGGTTCTAGGTTTGTTTGTGTTTGTGGGTTTGATTTAACGTCCAGTTAACCATTGAAGGTTCTCACCAGACTTTCTCAAGGTTCTTTTACACCACAAGGGTGGTGATCGAATCTATGAAATGAATTTAGGAAGAAATCCCACCCCTACACATTTACCGAGGTGAGAGTTCTTTTACTTCCCACACCACATAGACATGGTATGAGAAGGATTGGCCTTTGATATAGCAGTAAATCTACCACTGCTGGGGGGTGTAGGAGAAAAGTGGCTGCAGTGGAACCCGAATCAACAAAGTCCCGTGCTCTTTACCACTGAGCTAACTCCCCACCCTACCCGGTCGCTTTAGTTATGCTTGCGTGCAAGCATATCCGGTCTGCACCACGAGGAGGCGAGGCGACCAAGAGGGTGAACAGATTGGTAATTTCTGTCCACCCCAGCAGACCCCGTCTTGTGTCTTCCAAATTGTCGTGGAATTGCTGGACGATCGTAGGGTATCATTGGCCGACGATGTCGTGACTGAAAAACAGGGCCGAGAACTGCTGTCAAGAAGGCAGGATCAAACTCCTCATGAGAATTTGGTAAGACAATGAGCTACATTTTAAAAACGAAGCTGTCTAAACATTCAACATCCTCATTCGCGTTTGTGACTAGCGGGCTAGGGGGGATGCTACGGGAGTAGCCACAATGGTTTCGGGATGATTTTCCAAAATATATTCATGGCTGTTTATGAGCTTTTATCAAGACTTGGCAAAAACACCTCTATGGCAAGCCGATGCTACCTTCAAAGTGAGTTGACATGATTAAGATGAAAACAGAAACAAAATCTGAATTGTCAGCTAGTATAACATGTTAAATTGAAATTAGGGGACGAGGCTTAAACACCTCCACTGCCGCCGATGCTACCTTGAATTTGACCAGAATTCGATCTGATACCAGCCTGTTGCAATGTTATAACGTAGCAACCATTGTGAAAAGAGTCAACAATGTTGGGAAAGCCCTGGAAACTGTTTTGACTGTCTCCACGTCCTCCAAATGGATGTTTCGTTTGGGGGGAGAGTGTAGAAACTCTGCCATGCCCAAAATGTGGGTATGGGAAGTAGAAAAATGTATTTTCTAGGGGCTCAAACTCAAAGTTTCGTCAGAATCGGACTCTTCAGGCATCTTAGGGGCTTACAAGGTCTTGACAGTGTCTAGTTTTTGAAAAAAGAACCATGGTAGATAATGTAAAATCTACTTGTCAGTGCAAGTTTGATGTTTGTTTGAGTCAATAAACTGTTGTTCATGAGAGTCAAATTCGATTTTATGAATGTCATACCTGGTTTGGAGAAAATAATGGCGGGCCATGTTAATGTTTTTTCAAACAACCCAAAGATTGTTTAGCTAACATGTATTTGATGAATGTTGATGAATCTGCATGGAGTAAAGTTTACTATCATGGCCTAAAGTGATTAAAATTTATGGAAAGACGGGAGCAGGGACCTGTAACTTGAAAATTTTTAAATGAGGCAGAAGGGTTTACCCCCTTGGTCAGGCAAATGATTCATCACACTGGTCCTGTAGATTTATAGATGGGTGCATCTATCAGATTGAGACCATAAGGAATTTGGGTCTGTAATTTATAGATCAAATTTTTTTCAATCTGGTTGCGCAACTGTGGTGCATTATTTGATTCGGGTGGGGCATGTATGAAATCTACTATTGTGATTTCCACATCGTCCAACCCGTGGTGGTCATTTTGATTAAAATGGTTTCCTATGTCCGTGTCTACCTTCCTGTACTGGATCAGGTAGAAGTGGCCTTGAAAGCGATCCATAAGTCGTTGCTTAGTCTGGGCTACATATTGTATGCCGCTACAAAAAAAATAGAATAAAAAATAAACATGTTAAATTGAACAGTATTTGCAGCAGAGATTTCTTTATCAACGACATTGATACCCACAAAATTATATAATCTTATCATTTGTTAGTCATTGAATTGATATCTGCTGACTGCACCAGTATCCTGAAGTGGATCTGCAACTATGCCATCAATCATACTGGAATGAAGTGACCACAGTTGACAACATACTGTGTTTAGCAAACACATGACTTCTGGGTGAGACAACTGGTCAAGTGAGACAACTGGGCAAGCTTTTAACACCTGTCCATTTGAGAACCTGGCCACTTGTCCCACTTCCTTGTACACCAAGAGCACTGGCATTATTAGGCCACCGGAGAACATTGTGGTGAATGTAAGTTTTACCAGATATATCAGTAGAACACAATTGTTTTGTTGTTTTTATGTTATCTTGTCTTTTTTGGTGAGGATTTATTGTGAGCTGTTCGGCTGTACTGTTTACCCCAATGGTCCAACACAAGACAGATCATTATTTACAATTACAGTAAAACCCCACTTTTGGCACACCTCGCTTAAGAGGTCAATTTGCCCGTAAGAAAAACATTTATTCACTTTATTTTCAACCCTGCTGAAGGGGACACCCCGCTTAAGAGGTCAATTTGCTTGGAACAGAGGGTGTACTCTTCAGCAGGGTTTTATTGTATAACAATTTCTATGGAAGCTAATTACTATCCACCCCCCACCCTGGAGTCATAGTTGGACATTATTTAATTGGCTTTTCCATGTAATACATTCCCTCAATATTGAAATGACTATCAAATTTATATTTTCAGTGAGTCCTTAAGCAATGGTTGGTCCAAAGGATATCATCTCCTCAGGCAATCTTCTACTATCCACATCCTGATGCTGCATGGGACCATATTTCATCATAAAATGCTTCCAACATTTCACATTCATCCATTACAAATGTATAGCTGAGATTCCTAAAAATTGTCACAACTGATAAACACTTAAAACCATTCAAATGGTCAACACTGAGCTTTGAGCTTATGCTCTTCTAGTTAGATATCTGTGTTTAATAAAAAATTCTTTTATATAATTGTCTGTGTATGGTTTTCAATGACTAGGGGTTCCCAAGCCTACCAGCTTTCCCCAAACACAACCTAACTTAAGCCATTCAAGCCCAGTGATGCATTGAGGCATCAACCAGGGCTGGCCGGGTTATGCCTCAAGGCATCAATCGGTGCTGGCCGGGTGATGCCTTTAGGCATTATTTACAAAATATACATTTGTTTGAATAAAATTATGGTTTAATAAATTTGAAAGTTTCGGAGAATGTAGAGATAACATCATATTTGATTTTTCCAAGTGAAATGAAAAATAATAATAACTATCATGTGTCATGTCATGTGATCCAAAAACCAAATTTTCACAATAGGCCTATGTATCCGGCCTCTAGCGGCATACATTGGCAATAGTACCTGGCACCATGACTGTAGCCCTGCCACGGGTACCCGGCGCCATAGGGATATGAAGTGTAACTTGCCTGTAGGGTAGCATGAATACAAGATCAACGCCCTCACCAAGATCAACAGCCACTTATATGAGGCAACCCAAGACCGCTACTGGGGGTGTGGATATGGACTGAATGATTCAAAGAAAATCAACACCCAAACTGCTGCTGGTAACAACTTGGGTAAAATACTGGAAAGGATCCGCGAATCATATAGGCAGTAATAATCGACATACCGTCTAATATGGCTGTATCGAGGTTTTGGGAAAACCAACATGAGGGAAATCCGATTGAATGGACGAGGTGGTCTCCAAAGCCGAGAAACGTCATTATGGCGGACAGTAGGGGCAGGAAACTGGAAAGTTTGCAGTGCTCTGAAACAGGAAGGAGAAATAGAGTTTCTACATATTTTCACCCAGGGGCAAAGCTACAGCAAGTAATTGTCAAGACGTACCATCATCTTAAAAGCTACCCCCGCGACAATGTGTATATCATAGCCGGTGTCAACAATATTACTGAAAGGCAAGGGAAATCATTCGTTTGTAAATGGGAAAATCCAACCGACCTGTGTAGTTACCTGACGGCCTATACCGAAGTAGGGTTAGATTGGCTGGATTTCCATTTCCCGCATGCCAAAGTGATTATTTGTCCTCTCATTGGACTGTCTTTAGGGCGCTGGACCATCAACTACACCAAACAGAAACAAGTTATTGTAAATGAAGCGGTTGTAGATTACAATGCCTACATCACTAAAGAAAATGATGAAAGAAACCTCATTACGCCGTGGATTGCTAAACCGGTTCATATGACACGACATGGTCGCTATAAGCACAACATGGGACTTCTACACGACGGTCTACACCCGTCAGATGAACTCGTATCTATTTGGGAAAATGAATTGATTAAATGCTTTGAGGTAAATACATTGCCAACTAGCCATCATGGGTAAAAAACCATGTACTTCGAGGGAATCATTAGGTGAATGGTATTGTCAATGCGATTCAACAATGTTATAGGTAGAAAGATAACGTCGTTGTCATTCTACCTAGACCCCTCAAGGTATAGGTCACTAGTCTAAAATTATAATTTCCTTATTCTCCCTTTCGTGTCTACTTTACACGGTAAAAATTCCTTTTTATATAAATAATGGATTAAAATTAAATTAGGGGGCTACGTTTCAAGTTCTAAACTACTTTTATTGATGACGATATCCCATTTGGTCACATATTCCTTCGTGACTGCTAGTCTCCCACATGTTGATATGGAGGTATTCGTTTTTTTTGTTCTTTTTTCACTTACAGAGCAAGAGTCTCTGATTTTTCTTTAACTGTTACATTATTTTTTACATGATAGTGGGGAACGGGGCTGCTAAGCCATATCCCAGATCTACCATCAGGCCAAAAGGTGATGCCTGCTCCCATGAGAGCGCTGATTACACGGGAAAGCACTAAGTGCAGAACTCCCACGCAAAATGAGTTTGGGGCTTTATTGATTTTTTCACATGCGAGTGAAACAGGTTGTATTGTGTTATCATACCAGATAGGACTAGTAAATGTCAGTTGAAGAAGAAAAGGAGAGGCTGAGGGGGGGAGGGGACTCAGGATTGGACATCTAAATGCTGCTAGCCTTCTCAGTAAATTTGACCTTATTAAATTGCAACTAACTGATTTTTTCGACATAATCTGTATTACTGAGTCAAAGTTGAAGGACAGGATACCAGATGCATTAATTGATCTTGATGGTTTTTCAAATGTGAGATTGGATAGGACATGGATCGACCCTGCAACGGGGCTGAAAAAAGGTGGTGGTGGTATTGCTATCTATGTCTCCAACAAATACACATCAAATTATGGATAATAATGAATTGAGCTCATCTGCGATTTATTTGGAATCGTTATGGTTTAAGGTTCACAGAGAGACAATGAGAGATGTAATCGTGGCTGCTATATATAGGCCTTGGGAAGGTAACTTGGGAAATGCCATAGAGATATTGAAAGATAAGATTGATATTGTCAACACTGAACAAAACGAATGTACAGTGACTGGTGATTTTAACCTGAATTGGATGAACAAGCAAAACGCCCATGTTAAATCCTTAAAAAATTGGATGAACTGTAAAGGCCTCAATCAGGTTATTGAAGACTTTACTCGCTGTACTGATACCTGTAATTCTTGCCTAGATTACGTAATAACTAATGCCAAACACATCAAATATTCCGGGGTACTAGACTTAAATCTGAGTGACCACTGTGTGGTTTATATTGTTTTGGGCCAAAATAAACGAGTCTACGAAAAAATATATTTTACTGGTCGATCACACAGAAACTACGACAAAAATACCTTTCAAGATAACTTATCAGGACTAAATTGGGAAACCTTTTATAATGAGTCAGATCCAAACAAATGCTGGAAAATTATTTATGACTATATTATCGAAACTTTAGACAAAATGTGCCCAACAAAGGAATTCAAAATTAATAAAGCAAAGGAAGACTCGGTTACGAATGAAATCTTAGAGAGAATAATAGACAAGGATAAGGCCCTAAGGAAATTTAAAAAAACTAAAACAACAGCAGATTATGAAAGGGCTAGATCATTACGAAACGAGGTTAAACGCTTAATATATAGGGCGAAAGCTACTTATATCAAGAACAAGCTGGATTTATACTCTAAGGACAGGAAAAAATTTTGGAAGGAAATTAGTAACATTTTACCCACTAGAACTGCTTATTCTCCAATATCTCTTATCGACGAAACTACTAACATGAAAATTCCACCAGCAGAAACTGCAAGCTATATAAACACCTTTTTCTCAAATATAGGTCCAAAGTTAGCAGCAATGAAGAAAAGGGAATGGGTAAACCATATCGATGAAATCAATCGAGATAAAAAAATAGAGAGTATTGAAATCAATCGAGATGAGTTGTTGAGTGCCATCAAGGAGATAGATGTATGGAAGAGCTCGAATACTGAAGGAATTTCCTCACGTTTTTTAAAAGATGCCTTCTTAGTACTTCATGATCAGTTACTTTATTTGTTTAATCAATCCCTAACATCCGGCATATTCCCAGAATCTTGGAAGATGGCCAGAGTCACCCCACTAAAAAAAGCAGGGAATTCAACCTCAGTATCTAATCTACGTCTAGTATCCTTATTATCCCTAGTCGGAAAATTAATTGAAAGAGTTGTACACAATCACTTAAAAGATTTTTGTGAAAATAATAATATCTTAGAAAATGTACAAGGTGGTTTCAGAGAAAATCATTCTACCCTCAACACTAGTGTTATGTTGACTGAAGACTTGCTCCAAGGTATTAATGAGAAAAAGATATCAATTGTTTGCTTTTTAGACCTATGCAAGGCATTTGATACGGTGTATCATGTTATACTGTTAAATAAGCTATATCTTTTAGGCATAAGAGGCAAAATTTATAATTGGATTAAGAGTTATTTGGTAAACCGTGAACAAGCAACTTGTGCAAATGGTGTTATTTCTGAGTCACATAAAGTTATCTGTGGTGTCCCGCAACGGTCCATTTTGGGACCCCTATTCTTCATCTTGTATATTAACGATATTACTAAATCTTTACGAAATGCAAAAGCCCTTTTATATGCAGACGATACAGCTATTTATCTCACTGGGAACGATATTCACTCACTTTATGAGCAAATGCAGTTGGAACTAAATTATATAGTTAATTGGTGCGATGAGAACAAATTGACAGTCAATGCCAAAAAAACAAAATATATGTTTTTTGGGTCTTCACATGCTATTGCAAAAATTGTATACCAACCTCTTTATATGAATGATCAAGTTTTGGATCATGTTTACCATTTCAAGTATCTTGGCTTTACATTGGACCAATACCTAAATTTCAATAAGCACCTAGAATGTACTATTAACAAAGTTGCAAATAAGCTATATATACTTAAAAAAATCAGAAAGTACCTCGATGTAAAAACTGCATTATTGCTATATAAAACAATGGTTCTTCCCTACTATGATTATGGAGATGTTATGACTTACGGTAGCCGACAAGATTTAAAAGACCAGTTGCAAATTAAGCAAAATATGGGCTTACGAATGTGCTTAAAACGAGATAAATTTTCAAATGTTGTACAACTTCACAGAGATGCAAGAACTCCTTTATTAAAAGATAGAATCGACATGCACTTATTGAACTTCATGTTTAAACTTCAAGACAATGTAAATCTTGTCAAAACGCCAACTAGGATAACTAGACAGTTCGATGCAGCTACTTTCAAATTACAGAGACCTCGATGTGAAAAATATAAAACTGGTACACTTTACCATGGTGCTAACCTCTGGAATACATATGATCGTAATGACAGAAAAATTACCGAATATGATAAATTTAAACTGAAGCTAAAACGCAAGGCATTGGACAAGCTATGGTTATAATTCTTCTGGACGTATGGGGATTTTGCTGAGCTTACGCAGTGTTTTTCTCGGGGTGTCCAATGGTCCGCTCTCTTCTAGGCCTGTCCCAGATTTGTTATGATAATCATATGTATTGCAGATATACTCGTTTATGAGCTATGTATCAACCTGATTTTTTCTATCATTTATATCGGCGCCTTTATTGCGTAATCCTGTTATGGTCATTTAGTTAAATACTTTAAATTGACGCCACCCGATAAAATATGATGTTACATTGTACATAGGTATTACCTTGACATTATTCATGGGGTACAAAACACAAAATTAACAAAGGATATTGTATTTCTTGTTGATTGTACTTGATGTTTTATTATCTTATTGAAGTATACACTGGCTAAAGCATAGCTAGCCAGCCGATCAATTGTATGGTTGTGACTGCCTCTGTGATCAGTCCAGCTATTCGTAGTTGTACAGACGGCAGTATGAAAATGGAAAATAAAAAATTTAAAAAAAAACATCGCCAGAGACTTGTATGATCATCCAAGGTTAGGTTGCACCCCGGAGTGCAAACAGAGGGGAGGGGGCAGTCAGAAGGCTGGTTGTTATATAAGGGAAACAAAACTTCATGATTTCTAACTCACCTCTTCCTGAAATGTGTCGCCTAAAGCTATAAATTATATTATAGCTTTTGTTTGGTACAGAAACAATGTCTATTGGCCCCATAGAAACTTAGCCATTCGTCACAATCCCTTTAGAATAGAGAAAAAAACGGCCACCAGTCAGAGATATACGGAGGTGTATGTTAAAATATCTGTGGGAGGGTTGAGACTGAACTGGGTAACTTCAACATTAAGCAATTTTTCGTGAAAGGTGTTATTCTCAGGAGTTGCACATGGTCATATGCCCTAGTACTTGAGTTCTGTAAAACTAAACAGGAGATTTCAATAACAGAGTGATCTACAAGATGATTCCTACACGATACACAATGGTGTGATGACACAATTTAATACAAACGACAATTGTAATTTTCTCAACCTAAATACTCAAGATTAAACACACAGTGATATGGCTTAGCGGTGGCGACTGGTAGCACAAAAGAAAACGAGATGGTTACTCACAGAGCAATGTGAGCAGGAGACATTTGGAGTGAGAGGAGAGTGCTCAGACAACAGCCATGCAGCATAGACAACCCAGTCTATGCGAAATGGCGACCTGCCGAATCGTTCCTGCCGAGTCTGCCTGATTTCCGTTTTTGTTCATTGTCCCATCCTATTAGCCTTTGGCATCGGTTCGTTTTATTGTCAATTTTACCGTGTATTTATCGCATAAAGACACGGTATACCTGTTTTGATATATTACTTCTAGACAATTGCACTCAGTCCTAGACTCTATGATACCTAACGAAATTTAAACAAAATCCGTGTAGCTCACCTACAATATTGTATATATGTAGCCATTGATGTGAATAAGTGTGAATAGTGTTAATCATCAAGTGATTCATTATGTTTAGATGGATGAAGGCAAATCACAATAAAACAGTTTTCATGATTCATTTAGTAATTTTCATACATTGATAGAATTACATGTACCGGTATGTCTCAAAAATGGACAGTAGAGGTAATAAATGATTGTAAAGCAGTAATCTTATTAGATATACATGATTAAGACCTACTGTACCATCAGACAGATCGATTTTCTATTCAGGATGCAGATTATTGTGATTTCTTTGTCAGGAAACATGAGATGATATGACTAACCGGACTTCTGACTACCCATGATGGCTGCTATAACACCACTACCCATCACACCAAATACCACACCCAAAAGGAGTAGAAGTAAAACAAGTCCCAGTGGAAGAAGCCCAACAAGGAAAAGATACTGTGATTTAAAACTTGCCTACAGACGGTATTCTAGTCACTACCCAGACAAGAATACAAAGAAGATAAATGTTCAAACAGAATCAGTGTTTCTCCAAGGTAAAAATGTAAAATAAGCAAATCTGAAATGTCATCTCCAGCACATTGTTGTTTCCTGTTATGATCATATCTTATACATTACAACTTGATGTTTCCATATAAAAAAGTTCAGCTTTTGCTTTCTGAGACTTGCAAGCCTATTGGTTCAGTGGTATAATATGAACAGCCGAAATATTTCACCATTGCATCAGGTGTATTAATGTAGGTTTTTCTTTCTGTTTTCTCTTCCCACCAGATCATCGACGGTATACTCCCGGAGGTCGCACATCTGGCTTGGCGCGACATGCGCGACGCCAACTCCAGATACCATAAGAGCGAGGCGAGGGCAGGATTTTATGAAGCGTGCAAGCACTACGACCATGTGGAACCATGGACCGCTGGTCTTGCGCCTACACCACCCTACATCGACTCGAAGCTCCTCGAGAGCATCGGGAAGGAGCGCAAAGAGTCTGCACTCCGCATCACCGACCTGACAGCAAAATCACTCCGGGCCCAACAACACGTGGAAAGGGCCAGGAGGGAACAACTAAGCGGTATGATATACAATATGGTTCGATCGAGTGGTTCCGACCGGGACGAGGGGAAACGTATGCTGAACCGCACACGAGCCCACTCTGACCTAACAGCAAAAAGGGACCACAAGAAGGAAACCGGCATATTCACAGACCGTATGTCAAAGAGGGCAACTAGGACCCCCACCACAGTCCAACTCAACGATCCGTTTAAGGCAAGGGGGACCTTTACTGCCCCGAAACCTCAAGCAACGGACAATGCCGAAAACCATCCTCCGAAACCTCAACAACAGGGTTTTCCCAACCCCCCCGCTCCACAGTACGGCCCCAAGGCTCCGAACCAACGGGGCAAGAACAAAGGACGCGGGGGAAGAGGAGGAAAGGGACCACGACAGCCGGGCCCACAGGGAACACGCGACCCCAGCCCCAGTCCCAGACCACAAGCCTGTAGAGACTCCAGTTACATCTCAAATCTCTGACGTCTCTGTCGAATCTGTCATGTTGCCCACTGTTCGTAACATTAAAGATTCAATTTGTTCTCACTCGTTGTGTTCTTCAATCCAAACAGAATCCATACAATCTGTTAACAGGTTAAGTTCAGTGTCAAACCTACCTATTGTAAATAACGAGATCACACTTAAAAAGTCCTTAAACAATAAAACCAGTACCGTTATCAATCTCTCAAGCAGACAATTGTCTCAATCAGATCTATCCCTCTTAAACAAAGGCCTCAACTTCTGCCCCACCGAGCAGAGAATAGAAGAAGGTGACGTTAAACTAAAACTAGATAACTTCCACGGAAACCTTAGAATCAAACAGTTCTTCTCAAAGGACAAAGAAAGGGAGAAAAACCCGGACCCGGGCCATATGAGTCTGGGCTCTCTGGTTCCCCCTGGAGCACCCTTTCAAAATACGGAACTTATACGCAAACTTGGGGATAAATCAAAGTGGTCGGCCCCACAGGGGTCGAGCAACCTAAAAGGCTTTATAGCCGTCAATGAGATATCCCTGTCAAACCGCAATATAAATAAAGGTCGCTCTAAGCAAAACTTAGACAGAAATGAACGTAGATCACTAAAGGAGCTGGCAAGGGATCGCGAAATCACGATCAAACCAGCAGACAAAGGGGGTGGTGTAGTCATTCTCAACACCACCGACTACATCAAAGAGGCACATAGACAATTGGGAGATACGACCACCTATGTCAAAGTCGACAAAGACTTGACTCTAACCCACAACGGAGAGGTGGATCAGTACATAGACACTATGGTAGAGCAGAAAGAGATCACAGAACGCATGGGGCGAGCGCTAAAAACCAACCCACCGAGGGCCCCACAGATCTACTTCCTGCCAAAAATACACAAAGGACAGATCCCACCACCTGGGAGACCGGTCGTCTCAGCCAACGGCTGCCCAACCGAAAAAATTTTGTCTTTCGTGGACAACTCCCTAAAGGCAGAAGTCCCGAACATAAAGTCCTACATCAAGGACACAAACCACTTCTTGAAGAAAATCCAAGATTTGGGCAAGATAGGTAGTAACGACATTTTGGGTACAATGGACGTAAGCGCCCTGTACACAAATATACCAAACGACGAAGGCCTAATGGTCATTCGCGAGAAACTGAACAAGACCCGGAAGGCCAATGTCCTCCCCCATACCGGGAGCATCACCAGACTTCTCGAGATGGTACTCAGGAAAAACAACATTCAATTCAACGGTGAGGACTACCTCCAAATAGGCGGGACGGCGATGGGTACAAAATTGGCCCCATCGTACGCCAACCTCTTCATGGAACACCTTGAGGAAAAAATGCTAGCCGATTACCCCCTCAAACCAAAAGTCTGGTGGAGGTACATCGACGACATTTTTTTCATATGGGAACACGGAGAGGAGGAACTGGAAAAGTGGCACACTTGGTTGAACGCTTATCACAAAACGATAAAGTTCACCACCGAAACATCGCAAAACAATGTGGCATTCTTGGATATGAGGATAAGAAAAACGGGAGGGGGACACCTAGAGAGCGACCTCTACGTGAAACCCACCGACCGAAACACGTACCTCAGGTACGACTCGGCTCATCCTCCGGCCCAAAAAAAGAGCATCCCATACTCACAACTCCTGCGAGTAAAGAGGATATGCACGAGTACGGTTGACTATGAGAAACATGCACAACAAAAACTCAGAGAGTTCAGACAACGGGGGTACCCAGAGAACGTCCTGAGAGACTGCAAAAGCAAGACGGATGAGATTGAACGGAAAAATCTCTTCAAAAGTGCAAAAGAGAAACAACGTGAAAACAGCGAGCAGGAAACAACCTTCCTCATAAGCACATACCACGCAAGGTCAAACATCCTACCCAAGATAGTGAACTCGAATTGGGGAATCTTGGGCAAATCAAAGACAACAAAACCCATCTACGAGAGCAAACTCGTGAAGGGGTACCGAAGACCAAAAAACCTCAAAGACCACCTGGTCAGAGCACGTACATGCTACAACACCAAGCACCAAAAAAGCAAAACACAACTCAACCGCAACGAGTGCAAAAAACAGATGTGCAAGTACTGCACACGAATCAACAAATCTGGGCCCTGTTTTTTAGTAACGACATCGTGGATCCACGATCGCCTAAGATCGTGGGTTGAGGCCAAGACACTTTTTGGGGATACAAAATGGCCGCCGTCCTATAGACGGTGTCGCAGCCTGCTGCCTACGATCGGAGCTCAAAGTGTCGGCGCTAACGACAAGTATAGAACTGTCTTAGGTTCTATAACAAACCACTGTGCGTATATAGAGGATTTCCCGTGCTTCCCATACGAATTAATTAATAATAATAAATACGATGAAATTTTAATACGAGTAAGGGATACATATGATCTACAAACGTACCAAATATGGGGAAAATCGGCTGCACCGTTCTGAATTTATCGGCGTTTAAATTTAGTCATAGCAATCGTCTTCTCTGGTGGTGGCCAGTCACCCTCCCACCTCCCGATGCGCAGTCTATGTCAAGGTCGCCGCATAAATTAGCGAAGGCGTCGGGAAAATACACTGGCCACCAGACCAGACAATTGCCATGTCGATATTTAAACGCCTATAACTTCGGAACGGTGCAGCCGATTTTCTTCATATTTAGTACGATTATAGGTCATAGGTATACCTTACTGGTGTTAAAATTTCATTGCTTGATTTTTACGGGAAGTGAAGTTCCGTCCTTGCTACGACATGTCCAAAATTGTCTTAGGCCTATGACACATGTGGCGACACTTTCAGCTTGGATGCCCACCGATGGTCGTGACTGTAGCACACATTTGAGCTCTCTAGGTGTCGTAGCCCCACGCCATTTGTCGCCGCTTCTACGATCGTAGCTCTATAGGACACTGACACCTGGAAGATGTCGCCAATAACGATTGTCGTGACTAAAAAACAAGGCCCTGGCAACACTGTGAGCAACACCACGAAAAAACAACACTCTTCCAAACATGGGGCAACATGCAACAGCTCCAATTTGATCTATTGTATAACTTGCAGAACATGCGACGCACAATACATAGGTCAGACAAAACAAAAGATCAAAGACCGTATGAGGGAACACCTCAGATCTGTGGAGATCAACGGCAAAATCAGTGATGTACCGAAACACTTTAACAAACCAGGTCACAATGGTGTCGATGACATGGAGTTCACAGTACTGGACTACATACATAGACACCCGGATAGCAAATCAGCCAAGGAACTCCGGTTAAAAATTGAATACATTTGGATACACCGGATGAAAACCCAGGCACCACAGGGCCTCAATACGATGGACAGTAGATACGGGTGATAGGGTATCTCCAACGCCATGTCCAAAAATTTTTTTCCTGTTCGCGAAATCATTCTTCCACACCCCACTGGGAAGGCGAAGAAATCAAGACGAGAAAAAGTTTTTGATACACACGTATTAATGTAGGTTATTTAAAAAACAAAAGTCACAAAGAGAGTAAACTACATTATAATTACACACTGCATTAATTCTTCAATTATTCATTGTAAATATCAACCTCTAAACTAACCAATTACTGTTACTAGCCTTGTTCTGATATTAATAATTTCATTTTACAGAGACAATTTTGTATGGCATAGTGTAAACACAGTTGTTGAATCGATAAAGCTGTAAAAAAAACCAGAACAACAAGCTAGCGGCCTAATACTAAGAAGTCTCTTGGTAAGTTTATATGTAACTTATACATTATCCTGTAAATCTGGTGGAGAGATGACACGAACACACACGTAGAGTTTCAGAGCTGTATTCAAAACTGGATAAGATGACAAATGTCTCAGCTTATAAAGGGCTGAAGACTTCAAAAACAACGGAAAAAAAACCCCCAAAAAACAAGTTACACATCTAATTATTTATGGCTAACATAGATTCGTCTAAAGCCTTGTCCGTTTGGCAGGCAGGAGGTCCATCCGCACGACGTGGGGGGGTTCCTCTGCCGTTTCCTCTCGGTGGGGCTGGTGTTTCTTTGATGGGGTTTTGGCTTCTGAAAAGATAAATGGAGCCGCAGTACTACCCGTTGTCACAGATTCATCAGCTGCCCCCCCAAACATGGGGGTTGGGGGGGGGGGGGGTTCATGCTAATTTGGGGGCGGACGGTAAGGTGGGGTATACAGGGCTTGTCATGAGGGCACGGGCCTGGGGGTTGACTGGTGGGTTAAGGAGGGGGTCTATGGACTCCGGGGTCTTGGTGGGAGGTGGGAGAACCGGGATGCTACCAGCAGGGGTTGTCGGAGGGATTTCTCGCCATCTGGAGATGCAGGCGGTGGGGCAAGTTACGGCCCCGCGACAGTGATACTTGGAAAAGGCATACACTTATGCCGCTAGGGCCCATAGGAATAGGGCGAGTGTTCCCATGGCTGATCCGGAAGTGTTGATTATAGGGGACCAATTAATTGGCCGAGGTGGTTGGGGTTGAGGTAAGGTTAGAAGAGACACCAATGTGACCGTTGCCCGGGTTTTGAATTGAAGGGCATGCGTTATAACTGGGAGGTCAGCTGAGGGCCAAGAGAAGTTTAGACGGGGCAGGTTGAGCGGGGGAGGCACCGTTACATTTACTACCAAAGAATGTTGCACGAAGCCTGAAATCACCTCCCTTCCAACATGGAGGTTGCATCCCGGGTTGATATCGTACCTCTTCACCCCATTGTGAGTAGTGAGGAGAGGCATTTTACCCGTGCAGAGCAATGTTAAACGGACCGGTTCACAAGAAATTACTACTACCGAGGATGGGTGACCATCCATCCTGAACACAGACGGAGGGTCAAAAGCTCCCTTGGTGACAGTTACATTACATGGCCTGGGGTCTGCCTTAGTGACAATTGCCGACTCACATTTCGCCTGGTGGTTAAGGACCACAGCCGAACACACAATCGGCTTTGACCCAACACACTTATCGTGGTCCACCGGGAAAGCTGTTACCGACTGGGTAGAGAGAGCAAAATCGGAAGAGCCTTGAATTTCACGCTTATGGGTTTTACCCCATGGCACCGGGAGATACTGTAGGTGATATGAAAGGAATTCTTCCGGGGCCACAGCGTGCAAGGCAACCTTGTAAATCACTTCGCTGTTGCTAACGTGCCACAGCGGGAACACCCTTGCATTGCGATAATACCAGTGTTCAGTTGGGGAGACCATGCCGGCACTTTTCATCCGGACCATAGTGTCGTACAGGATCTTCTCAGGCATGATCTTGCGTGTCAATATACCTTGTTCTAAGGCCCCGATCTGCTCACTAAATATGTTGGCATCGTGATAGAAATCACGTGCCACCTCATCAAGGACTGTCAGGTACTGCTCTATGCTACGTTTTATTTCTAGTTTACGTACATCTAAACTTAGGGATACGATACGTTGGTGGTTGATTGAGCTTAGGACGTTTAAGGCTGATGTAAAGTTCTGCAGCTGTACTATATCCTTCCTATTTTCTCTAATAAACAGTCTGGAGGCATTTACCATAGATATGAACAAACGAGTATGATGGCTTACCGATAGAGTTGACGCCCGCAACTGGTCTATTTGGTCCTGAAGCTGTTTCACATCCCCGGAGGTGGCCATTCCGAACAGGTATCTGCCCGCGATGCCAATGACGTCAATAAGGCCCCGCTTGTTGCGACGGGACAGCATGCGGCTGCTTCTTCCTGTGGTCAAGGCTGACCCTCGCTGGATTTTGAAGGCAGACAGTTCCAAACGAGCTCTCCACAGCTGTCGGTCTCGGCTGAGCGTGATGTTCGCTGATTCGAAGATGAATCTCCTTAACGTGGAGACCCAGCGTCCTACCCTCGGTGGTCTAGGTTGCTGAAGGCACACTCTCACCCTCCATGAGCCAGAGAGGATGCGCACGGGGCCGGTGCTGCGCACAATCACTCCATCCTCCAGCAGGGTATCTGAATTAGAGAAGGATACACACAGTACAAGGGTCGACAACAACAGAAACCAAGTTAATGTACTCAGCATGGTGAAAAAGGTGGGGTGGCAGGGCAGTCCAAACTTGGTTAACCTCTCGAGTGTACGCTGGAGAGAAACAGAAAATATGGGCTGCAGGAAGCCAGATAAAAAAAATGTACTGTAACAGAAAGGAAAGTCTATTTTCGCCGGGAGGTGGTTTGCTTACCAGAACGGAGGCAGGGGCCGGTGTAGGTTTGGTCTGGCGGGTCAGGCAAGGCTGGTGCTCTGGAACGAGTGACCGGCCGGTTCATTAAGGCAGGAGGGGGTATGGTTTGGGGGTGAATGAGACTGAAATCGGTTTTACTGAGTGACACCAGGACACGCGGAGGGTCCGCACACTGCCGGGAGGAACGACGGGGTAAAGTTGCCCAGATCGACTGGGCAGGTACTGATTCCGTGCGCCTTGGAGCAGGAGTTCTTCGTTTTGCGGAGGGCCTATGTTGTGCAGTGGAGTTGTTCGACCGGCTAGCATTGGGGAGCGGACCAGCATCGATGCGGTCTAGGAGCAGGCACAACTCGGGCTGGTCACGCAATGAAGGTCTAGCTGCGGGGGCCGCAGTTGACACTGGGGTCCCTGTTGGTAGGGATTGTGATGATCTGACAGGGGCGGGTTGAGTGTTTACGTCTGGGACTGGGTGACCGGCAGCCCTGTGGGCTGCCAGCGCATCACCATATGTTGGAGGATTGCACGACGGAGCCGTGGGATGAGAGGATAGCTGAGGGCAGACAGTCGGCACAGTAGACCGGCCTGACCGTCCACAGAGGAGGACGTGCCCGCGGAACTGTGGTTGAGCCAGGTTAGCGGCTCTTCGGGCTGCCAGCGCATCACCATACGACTGGGGATTGCATGAGGGGGCTGCTGGTACCATAGCCCGCTGATGCGAGGGAGGACCAGACCGCGCACAGAGGAGTGGACGTCTAAGATCCTTGGGAAGGGGTGGGTGAAGGTTCGGCGGGTATTGTTTCAAGAACCGAGACCGCTGGGACACAGGCAGCGCCTGTTGGATTGCTTCTCCTCCCACAGAGGTGTCCTTTTTCAATCGGTCGATGTTCGCAATTTGAATTCTCCCATCCCCCTTTGATATGGCCGCTACCGGGCCGTTTAGCTGGTGTATTTGGTACCCGATTCCGAACTTCGGGTCGAGGGGGGCCACATTGGGCTTGTGAAGCAACACCTTGTCTCCTATCGCAAACAATGGAGCGCGGGGGCGTTTATCCAACCGGGCCTTGTTGACTTGCTGTTGTTTCATCAAGTTCCCCTTGGTTGCATCATATGCCCGGTTCAGACTTCTCACCCTGTCCTCCAGCACATTCGGGAAGAACTTGGGGTTTGTACTCCCCAGGTTGGCTGCTGGTTTGGTGGGGGCCCTACCAAATTGCAGGAAGAACGGGGTAAACCCACTTGCGTTCGAAAGAGTGTTGCGGTGAGCCACAAGGGTGGGCCCCAAAACGTCCTCCCATGCATTTCCCCGGGCATTAACCATCTTCGCCAAGATGGTTTTCAGGGTTTGATTGAATCTTTCTGTCCGCCCATTGGTCGCGGGGTGGTACCCAGAGGTGAAGCACACCCTGGTTCCCAAACCCTTGAGGAAGCCTTCCACGAGGAAGTTCTTGAACTCTGCCCCACGATCGGAGATTAGCATCTGCGGGGGGCCGAACCGGGGGATGTACTCATCACGCAAGTATCTGAAAACCAATTCAGATCCTTTACTAGGCAGAGGTTTCACCTCCGCCCACCCCGAACAGTGGGCAATAAGCACTAGGCAGTATCGATTCCCCTTTGACGAGATCGGAAGAGGCCCAATCATATCAATGCCTACGATCTCCTCCGGGAAATGGGGGATTGGCATTGGGGAAGACTCTGGGTAGTACTGCTTACGTTTATGTGACAGGCACTCTGGACACTCGGAGAGTACAGAGAAGATCTCCTTACTCATCCAAGGCCACCGGTATTTCTTGTTCAAGCGGGCCAAGGTTTTGTCGACACCTTGGTGCCCCACCTCTATGTGCGCACGCCTGACCAAATCCCGGGTCATTTGAGGTGGGACCACTATCCGGGGATAGCCGGTTCCCTTGTGGGGGGCCTCGACATTACCATAGACAATGTAATCGTCCAGGGGCCTGTTTTTTAGTCGTGACCATTTCCTATAGTGACCAGTTAGTGACCGTTTGGAGACCTTTGGGTTCCAGAGAAGGTCATCATAACATTTGCGACCATTTAGAGGGGTAAACTGTCATGGTCACTGTTTTGGGTTCCAGAGTTGTGACCAGCTGGTGACCATTTAGCCCAAATGGTGGCATATTTCATTTTATACACTTCCACTGTATCAAATGAAACAATATTTACTGCGATGAATTATCTATATATGTTTTATCTAATTCCCAAATTTCACAATTTTCTGTTGAGTTATATACATGTGAGACATGCTTTTGTATTGGAATGGGCCTTGGACCAACAGTGATCATAACAGCCCAACAGTGACCGGGTCTGAGGAACACTTTTTGGTCATGATCACTAGTTTGGTCGCCCAACTGGTCACTCTTTTGTGATCACTACAAATAAAGACGTCGCTGTCTGAAAAACAGGCCCCAGATCATCCAATCCCTTGTTGTAAGCTGTACCTGATATCGGATCAAGGATGCTTTGTCTAGATGTGGATCGGTCCACATCAGCGGGGGACCTAAGCCGACGGCTCTGGTCTGCCCACGGGTAACCGCTGATTGTTCTGCGCGGGGTAGGGCAGCCTCGCTGGCCGGGAGATTCGATAACATGTCTGCGCGGACGTTGTGGCACCCTCGTCGGTACTCTATAGGGGCTCCGAACTCAGCAATGAGGAATGCCCAACGCTGGATCTTGGTATTCTGCACCTCTGACAAGAAAAGGGACTTGAGGGGCTTGTCATCTGTGAAAATGGTAAACTGTGACCCCTGGAGGTACACCCGAAGTTTGTTTAAGGCAAAGATAACTGCATACACCTCCTTTTCGATGGTGGCCCATTTTTCTTGGGCGGGGTTCAATCTCTTGGATATGTACTGAATAGGGCGTTCGACACCCTCATCATCTCATTGGGTTAGGATGGCTCCTATGCACAGATCGGACGCGTCTGTGTATAGCTGAAATGGCCTTGAGAGGTCTGGGAATGCCATGACTTCGTTGGACACCAATGTGTCCCTCAGACCCTCCCATGCACGGTGTGTGGACAACGGGGCTGCCAACTCTGCGAAGTTGGGGATGCACTGCCGATAGTAGTTAGCCATCCCCAGAAACCTTCTGATGCCCTTCACATCACGAGGCGGAGCCATTTCCTTGATGGCGGCTACCTTGTCTTCATCCGGGCGGATCCCCTTGGTCCCTACGATGAACCCAAGGAGCTTGATCTCATCAGCATGGAACTGGCATTTCTGAGAGTTCACTGTGAGGTTATTCTCCTCTAGGGTTCTGAGAACCTGTCGGACATGTTCCTCGTGATCATGTTCGTTCCGTGAATAAATCATGATGTCATCAAGGTAGACCAGCACAAACTTGGACAGGAATAGTCCCAGCACCTTGTTGATATGTCGCTGCCAGACCGCCCCACTGTTCTTTAACCCAGCAGGCATCACATTCCACTCATACAGACCCATGTGAGTCGCCATGGCTGTCTTTTCCTTGCTGTCCTCGTCTACCTCTATCTGCCAATATGCCAATTTCAGATCCATGGTAGTAAATACCTCGGCTCCCTGCAGTTGATCGAAGATGTCCTGCACTACGGGCATCGGATGAGCATCCTTGACTGTGATGGCGTTTAGTCTGCGGTAATCGACAACGCAGCGTGCGGACCCATCAGGTTTCGGTACTATCAATACCGGGGATGCCCAGGGGCTGGAACTAGGGCGTATCAGCCCTTTTTCCAACAATTTGTGCCAATCTCTCCCTCCACCACCCGTCTTTTCTGGAGGGGAACCCTATACGGCCGCTGACGGACCGGCTGGACATTTTCGGTGGTGATAAACATCTTAACCCCTTGGGCCCGACCAAGGGGTTGGTTATCACGTGAAAACACATTCGGGAGAAGCCCTGCCCATTTGTCGAGGTCACTGTGCACCCCACACATGTCCTCACTCTCATCTAAGGGACCAGCCCACTGGTACGTTTCCCTCATGACTCGAATCAACCCCTTCGCACAATCTACGCTAGCTTCTAGAATTCTTAACCCATCTATTCCTAAGAGCACATCGTGCATCATACTATCCACTATATACATGGGGATGTGTTTCCCCTTGAGTCCTACAAGCCCGACAGTGATTTCAATTTGACCCCAGGGGTCAAAAAGGGAAGGAGGCCCTTTTTGGTGACCAGGTGTCTCCAGACATCTGTCCTGATCATAGAGCGGCATGCGCCGGTGTCGGCCAGGGTGCTCAGCCTGAGCCCATTGGTTTCCAAAAGAAACGTTACCTGACCGTCCGGCGCGCCAATTAGTTTCCCTGGTTGATAGGATAGGTGTTGAACAAATCCATCTGTGGGGCCGATCCCCATCCAGGGTATTCTAACGCAGGGTTGTTTGTTACAGAGGCGGGGGCGACCTGGCCCCACGCCGGGTGTGCTGCAGCAGCTTGCTGGGGAGGGACGCCCTGGCTCCAAACCGGAAAGCCCACGGCGGCCTGTGGAGCTGGCAATTGGCGGCAATCGCGCTCAAAGTGTCCGATTTTCTGGCATTTCCAGCATCGGACTTGGGACCCAGATTGTCCTTTGTTGCTGTTCTTGTTGCCGTTGCGGCTGCTGCCATTCCCCTTTTCACGCCCACGGCCTTTGCCATGACCAAGGTCCCCCCTTCCAATGTACATGTTGAGTACCATAGGGGCAGGTGTTCGGGGATCGTACTGGGACATTGGATACCCGCTCTGTGGCCCAAGAATGTGTTCATCACTTCTTAGTTTTATAGTATTTTGTACTTATCATTCAAAGGTTTTTATATTGCATTTAATTTGGTATTTTCAGAAGATTCCCTAGAAGAGCAGAGTGATTCAGATGATGACGGGTTTTCAGACTCATATGAGGGTTGCTTGAAGGTGTCGGTCCCACTCTCGGATATTGAGAAGGGGAAATACAGAATAGTTTTTGGACATCCTGAGGCATTTCTTACAGCACCAGAGGGCTGGAGGCTTCTACAGAAAAAGTCTTTCAAGAAAATCTGGGAGCTGTTTCACTAGTAGTGGCGTTAAAGTGAGAGGTGAGACTGCAACAGTGGCACCAACAGTGGCACCAACAGTGTCACGCCCAAATTCGCATTTCATCAGTGGTCTCGCTGTTGAGGTGAGACCAACTCTCACTGTTGGCACAGGTCTCGCTATGCGCACACACGCGTTTGACGTTCGAATTTATTCGTCGACGGGTCGGAATAACGTCGAATTTCACCCCTTCCCATAGGAATTAAGCGAAATTTTTACACGTATATATATGACCT
This sequence comes from Alentia gelatinosa, assembly GCA_950022655.1. Lineage (NCBI taxonomy): Eukaryota > Metazoa > Annelida > Polychaeta > Phyllodocida > Polynoidae > Alentia > Alentia gelatinosa. The sequence continues at coordinate 141,724,305 of OX465580.1, read as the reverse complement.
ATAATCGTTCCAAAGATGAAGATAATCAGCCTCGGCGTTCCCAAGATATCAGCATTTGAATTTTGTTATAGCAAATACTGCACTTCCCGCCGCCCTCCGGGGGGAGACAAAAAGAACAGCCGAAACCCCGCCGCACTACGGAGGGAGTGAAAAAGAACATCGACTAACCCAATCGCACGGAGGGACAACAAAATTCAATAGCCGATAACTTCGGAACGGCGTGGCCGATTTTCTTCATATCTGGTGGGATTATAGGTTATATGCATACCTTACTCGTGTACAAATTTCATCGCTTAATTCTCATGGGAAGTGGGTGAGAGTATTCTATATGCGTAACAAACGAGAGGGTAGACCCTCTCGCTTACAGCAGCTCCATAGTGGCACTAACAGCGACACCCAATTTACTAGTGAAACGGTCACTGCCACTGTTGGTGCCGTTGTGTCCCAGGTGCTGTTCACACTTGACTGCACCTTCTAATGAAACGCAAACTGGCACTTTGCTGCCACTGTTACAAACAGCAAGACTTGTAGCTCCTAGTGAAACAGCCCCCTGTTGTGTTGCTCCGGTACTATTGATGAGGCACACATGATAACCGAGTGGTGAGATTTTCTTTGTTACTATGTCTGAGTGAGATTTGTAAAGTATATCATTTAAGATAAATGATCTACAATCAGGCTTGTGTATAAATAGGCCTAAATCCCTCATAGTCTAACGCCACCTGTCCAAAAAAGAAAACATTGATTATTAAAAGCATACATTGAAGAAATTCCCATGGAATGTTTTCATTAGGATTTATCACATAAATGAGTTTCTCTTATGTTGACTGGCGTAGCTGTCATGGTGTTTGTTATCCTTCAGATATTTTTTAATTGAAGTTTCATCCATATCATATTTATTTGCCCTTTTTTTTGGATAGATTTATATGTTCAAATAGACATTCCACAAAGGTTTACACTATTCCATGTCTTTGCAAATAAATATTGTTATATTACGGTATGTGACAGTTTTTTTCAACTAATCATTTCTGTTTTATCATTTCCCAAATCTTTTGAATGGGGTACTTAGGGGGCAATGGGCAATAATTTTCAGTTTAGGTAGATGCCTCTAGGAATCACTTGGTGAGGAGGGTTAAAAATTGTTTTTCTTCGTTATAAAGTGCCTTATGAGACTTTTATTTTTTTTAGGGGTGCTGACTTCAGGAAGGACTTCTCCAGACTGCAGGATGTCCTTGCGTTGTGTCCAAAGGCACCAGCGTTGATCCTAACAGCCACAGCATCGGCAAGTACTCAGCAAAAGATCATAAAAGACCTCGCCTTGAAAGATCCTACACTAATCTCTGTGCACCCAGACAGGCCCAACATAACCTACTTTAAGAGAGAATGTTCACCTTCTCACAAAAAGTTTGATGACCTTGACACTATTTTACAGCCAATTGCCAAAGGACTCAAGGAGCAAGGAGAGGAATACCCAATAACTATCATGTATGCCAATCTTGACACTATTGCTTATATCTTCAGGTACCTTGAGGCAGGTCTGGGAGAACACCAGTATGTTGGCGAGGCTGTACCGGAAAATCGCCTCTTTGGAATGTACCACCAGTGTTACACAAAAGTTATGAAACAGCACATAGTTCATGAACTAGGTAAAACATCATCTAAAGTGTGTTTTGTTGCAGCAACAGTGGCCCTAGGAATGGGACTTGATGCCCCATCAATAAGAAATATTATACACTTTGGAAGCCCAAATAATGTTGAAAAATATATTCAGGAAACCGGGAGGGCAGGTAGAGATGGCAAGCAATCAGAGGCTATCCTCTACTATAATGCCACCGACTTGCGGGCAAATAGACCTGGTCAGCAGCAATCCATGGTCAACTACTGTCGGTCAGAGAATGTGTGTCTTCGGAATCAACTCTTGAACTTCCTTGACTTCCAGGCTCCCAAAAATCGCATACTGTGTGGATGTTGCCAAACATGCAAGACCCTGTGTCAGTGTCCAATTTGTAAATAGCTATATATCATATCCTTTTTTTGTATCCTTTTTCTGTGTCTGTACTTATCATTGTACCTCAAAGCTAAATCATGTAATCTACACTGAAACAGGAGCTTGAACCCCATACTTGCCTTACTGGCACTTCTAGCATTTCCCCTTTAGTTAAATTTTGTTGATAGGGTATGTACCTTGGGAATTCATCTTTATATACTTGGCTGTTCTAGCCATACAGTTAAGGCAATTTTTCTTGCACATGATCCGGGCCTGTAAATTGGCTGTGGCTCTGCCCGGCATCCTGGTAGCATGTGTAATTGTGTTCCCTAGTAGTAGGTCTTCCTTTTCTTCCATCATCACATATAAGACTGAGCCAACTTACCTGTATTATACGTTACTTACCTGTTGCACGCGTTGTTTGACTGATTACTCACCTTTGAGTACCCTCGCATGCTGCCTGAGGCTTACCTGTTTGTGGCGTAATAAAGACCCAGTGATTGTACTCCGGTGTAATCCTTGTTTTGTACTACAATATATGTAATTGAATCTTGGCCATCCTTTAAAAAAATTGATTATTGATAATGCTTATCGCTTTTCTTAAGTTTCTGATTTCCCACTTTTTCTGCAATCCCGACCTGCATTCCTGTGTATATATTTCAGTAGTTCTTTAATATCCACTCATCAGTCTTCAGTAAAATGTCAGATATCTTGGCTTCTGCTTAAAAAAATTAGGTGGCACGTCACAGAGAGCGGCCTTCACGTGGCATGTGCTGACAATGCATTGACTTGTTCAATAGACAAGCCTTTGTAGCCAACAGCTCTCTACATAATATCCACTGAAATTAGGAATATTTAATTGTCGATGGAGGGGTGGGGGGGTTAAATAGTTAATGAAATTAAAACTGCAACTCCCCCTTGTGCCAATCTAGATTCTGTATTACAATACACCTGCATTGAGAGTGTTAAGGAATTCATGACTTCTGGTACCTAGGTTCAATTCCTAGCCTGGTCTTCATATTGCTGGTGTGAAAGGGAACATTATGGCCAGTGGTTCCGCCAGGAATTATAACGTTATTATTTCTTTTAGACTAAAATTACCCCCCCCCCCCCCTCAACAGTATAAGTGATAGTCTAGATCTAGATGTGCAGTAGTGTAAAATTTGTCTATTTTTTCGTACATAGCTCTCACACAATAAAGTCATTAACAGTGAACCCGGTTGAAAACATACTGACATTTTTATTTTTCTTCATCTTAATAAAGTGGTATAATATTGGCCAATCCTTTTCTCTCATGTGGCTCTATCTTCTCCAATACAGGAGCTTAATTCTATCTTAATTTTAAGTAGCTCAATACTGTTCAGATACTGTTTGCATTGTGATTTCTTCTTCCTTAATTCTAATTTGCACATATGGCTAAATCCTTTATACTCAATCTTATATAGGTTTTAGCTTATTGCTATTGTTTTGAAACAATTCTCTCTCCTGGAATTTCTTTTTTAAGGATCTTTTATTGTTTCAATATGTATCACCTTGTTCTTACAATCTGACTGTAAACCGTTTGTAACACATGTACATCTTTGAGCATATACCCCTAAGTTTACAACACAATCTAGTATAAATATGAGTGGTGCAGACTTATACTTATATTAATCTTTGCATTCTTTTAACTCCAGCTACACATTTTCTTAATTTGCACTAACTTGTGGGCAAGTAGCCAAGAAGTGTTGGCCAAAGAGGCCATCTATTATAAGTATGCTGAGGTATATGATAAGCTTAAGTAATACAATATGGATACTTTTGCTTGACATTTCCAGTAAGATTAATGTGAAAAATAGGTCCACATACTGAACCTTTGGTGGCATCAGTGTAAGAAAGACCAAAAACAGAAATCAATGCAGTCTACTATACACAAATTTTACTTTTCTTAACTTTCCTGAAACATTATAGAAGTCAAGGTCTATATTCTGTCCTCGCTTGAGGCGGTTTACAATGCAAGCCAGATGTTCCATGAAATCAGCTTTGTTAATTTTGGAAAATGCATTTGCCTTTATGCCTGAATAATGAGTCAAGGTACGGCCTGGAGTGAAAGCAAATGGTTCAATTTGGTTCAAAACATCCACTACTTCCTTCACATCATCGTCTACTGACTTTTTCACATGCCGCCCAGCCCTCTCTTCACTATTGACCATTTCCCTGTAATTTTGGAGTATGTCGTTACAAACAGGTGCTGCAAGGGAAATTCGAACAAGCGATTTGTCAGTTTTACCCGCCCCTAGGCCCTTCATCACATCTTTCAGTACAAGAATATTATTTTCCTGTTGCATATCTGTGGGCTTGTTTTTTCCCTCCCCTCCCTTGCTGTTAACAAAACTTCCCGATCGGCAAAGGAGACTTACTGCTTTGGGAAGCAGGGGGCCGTTTCACTAGTAGGGGGGTCAAAGCGAGAGGTAGGACTGTAACAGTGACACCAACAGTGATACCAACAGTGTCAAGCCCAAATTTGCATTTCATCAGTGGTCTCACTGTTGAGGGTGGACCAACTCTCACTGTTGGCACAGGGTCTCGCTATGCACACGCGTTTGACGTTCGAATTTATCCGTCAACGGGCCTCGATGATGTGGAAGTTCACCCCTTCCCATAAGAATTAAGCGATGAAATTTTTACAAGAGTAAGGCATATATATAACCTATAATCGTACCACATATGAAGAAAATCGACCAAGCCGTTTCGAAGATATCACCGTTTGAATTTGGTCATAGCAAATACTGCACTTCCCGCCTGCCTCCGGGGGAGACAAAAAGAACAGCCGAAAACCCCGCCGCACTACGGAGGAAGTGAAAAAGAACAGCGACTAACGCTAACGCACGGAGGGAGTAAAAAGTTCAAACGCCGATAACTTCGGAACCGCTGGGCCGATTTTCATCATATTTGGTACGGTTATAGGTCATATGTATACCTTACTTGTGTAAAAATTTCATTGCCCTCCTCTGACATGAACAAAACTCTAAACCCAACAGCAACAGGGTCTACCCTGTCACTAATAATGCCTCAACAGTGATAGTTACAGTGAAACTAATTTTCTAGTGAAACATACTCTCTCACTGTTGGTCTCACTCCTTACCTGACTCATGTTCACGCTTGACTGCACCTTCTAATGAAACGCAAACTATCACTGTGGTCTCACTATGACAGCTTACCCTCCTAGTGAAACAGCCCCCAGAACCTCTGTTTTCAAGATGTAATCAATGCACTCTACTGCATACTTAGAACAACATGAGTGGTCATGAAAGAATGGAAGCATCATTTGCAATGTAACATCTCACTATTTATCTCACCCCTGGTACAAGTTTAGCCATAGGAATAACATTATGAAAATTTATCTCACCCCTGGTACAAGTTTAGTCATGGGAATTCACCACTTTCACATAAGCGTGGCGTGTTGGTTGCCGTGACAACGGGTTTCGCTGGTGCTATGTAACTTAGCCCCACCTGCTGAAAATCAGCAACCCGCGGGCATTCAAAAACGAGGCGTGATACCTGACCTGGGTCAGCGGCATGGCTTCAGAACCCTAACCACAGAGTTACCTAAAAATGTTATTTATTGTTGTGTGGTAAATAACAGGCCGATCTTTATAAACAAAACATTGTTAAAAAGCTAGAACTTGGGCCTATTTGTTGATATAATATCATACACCTGTGTTTTGGCAAAGATTTCCAGTCATATACTGAACATCTGGAATACTTCGGTAAAAGAAAAAAACAAACATCTCACCTTCCTGGGGGCTGTTTCACTAGGAGGGTAAGCTGTCATAGTGAGACCACAGTGATAGTTTGCATTTCATTAGAAGGTGCAGTCAAGCGTGAACGGCACTTGGGACACAAGCGGCACCAACAGTGGCAGAACCCGTTTCATTAGTCAAGTGGCTCTCGCCACTGTGGCGCCACTGTAAGCGAGATAGTCGACTCTCGTTGGTTACATATATAGAATACTCTCACCCACTTCCCGTGGGAATTAAGCGATGAAATTTTTACACGAGTAAGGTATACATATAACCTATAATTGTACCAAATATGAAGAGAATCAGCCTCAGCGTCACGAAGATATCGGCGTTTGAATATTGTCATGCTCTGGTGGCCAGTGTCGAGCACTTCCCGCCGGCCTCCGGGGGGGAGACAAAAAGAACGGCCGAAACGCTGCCGCACTACAGGGGGAGTGAAAAAGAACAGCGACCAACGCAAACGCCCGGAGGGGGTGAAAATTTCAAACACCTATAACTTCGCAACGGGGTGGCCGATTTTCTTCATATTTGGTACGATTTTAGGTTACCTATATACCTTACTCGTGTAAAACTTTCATCGCTTAATTCCCATGGGAAGAGGTGAAATTCCATGTCATCGTGGCCCGTCGACGAATAAATTCAAACGTCAAATGTGTGTGCATAGCGAGACCTGTGCCAACAGTGAGAGTTGGTCTCACCTCAACAGCAAGACCACTGATGAAACGCGAATTTGGGGTTGACACTGTTGGTGCCACTGTTGGGGCCACTGTTGCAGTCCTACCTCTCGCTTTGACCCCCCTACTAGTGAAACAGCTCCCTGTTTTCACAGTGATTTAATGAAAAATCTATCACGATGACCTAAAGAAATAAACGTCCTATCTTTTTAGGCATTTCCAGATCATTAAAATGATACCAATATCACCAGGGGGCTGTTTCACTAGGAGCTACAAGTCTCGCTGTTTGTAACAGTGGCAGCAAAGCACCAGTTTGCGTTTCATTAGAAGGTGCAGTCAAGCGTGAACAGCACCTGGGACACAAGCGGCACCAACAGTGGCAGTGACCGTTTCACTAGTAAATTGGGTGTCGCTGTTAGTGCCACTGTGGAGCTGTTGTAAGCGAGAGGGTCTACCCTCTCGTTTGTTACGCATATAGAATACTCTCACCCACTTCCCATGAGAATTAAGCGAGTAAGGTATACATATAACCTATAATCGTACCAAATATGAAGAAAATCGGCCACGCCGTTCCGAAGTTATCGGCGATTGAATTTTGTTGTCCCTCCGTGCGATTGCGTTAGTCGCTGTTCTTTTTTACTTTCTCCGTAGTGCGGCGGGGTTTCGGCTGTTCTTTTTGTCTCCCCCCAGAGGCCGGCGGGAAGTGCAGTATTTGCTATGACAAAATTCAAACGCCGATAACTTCGGAACGGCGTGGCAGACTTTCTTCATATTTGGTACGATTATATACATACCTTACTCGTGTGAAAATTGCATTGCTTAATTCCTATGGGAAGGGGTAAAATTCCACGTCATCACAGCCAGTCGACGAATAAGTTTGAATGTCAAACGCGTGTGCATAGCGAGACCTGTGCCAACAGCGAGAGTTGGTCTCACCTCAATAGCGAGACCACTGATAAAACGCAAATTTGGGATTGACACTGTTGGTGCCACTGTTGGTGCCGCTGTTGCGGTCTCACCTCTCGCTTTCACTCCACTACTAGTGAAACAGCTCCCTGGTTGTGATAGATATTTCCTGAGATAATGGACTATCAAGACGGATGACAAAAAGAGTACTAAAAACATGATTTTCTGATATTTGATATTGTTTTAAGTCTGAAATAATAAACCTGTTACAGAAGAAAAATTAAGAAAATGAAACATACAGGGAAATGAATATTGCACTTGCAAAATATTGCAATCATTGACAACTTTGTATCAAAGCCAGTATCAGAAATGCAATGGTATCAGAAAATCAAATTTTTACTCTTATTTACTTTTTGTCATCTGTCATATAATACTCTATTACCTCAGGAAATATCCATCACAACCTGGTAATATAGGTATCATTTTAATCGTCTTGAGATGCCTAAAGGGGTAGGATGTTTATTTCTATATGTCATCGCGGTAGATTTTTAAATAAGTCACTGTGAAAACAGGAAAGTAACATGGTTTATGTTTTTCATATAAACAATTCCGATTTTTATTCTATGACAAGAAATTTTATCCATAACACAGGTATATCATGTATATCCCAACAGATAGGCCCAAGTCTCAACTTTCTAGCAATGTATTGTTTATACAAATCGGCCGATTAGTGTAGATGTGAGAGCGATTTCCATCTTTCAAGTTAAAGAAACACAAGTAATTTTATCATTACTCAGGACTGAGTGGAGAAGACGTTGTATGTATTTGCTAGGTATATTCGAACTATTCTGATATTATCTAATATCACAGAAAGGGGTGAGATATATGCAGAACCGCACTCAAATCGTAAAATAGACAATACTCCACTCGTTTGGCTGTGCCATAATCGTCACTCACCTTCGCCTCGATGACAATTGCGGCCCAGCCAAACTCATGGAGTATTGTCTATTTATATGATTCTCGGTGCAGTTCTATGTAAGTCACCCTCACAGATGGCATCCTCAAATTCTAACATGTGGATGAACCACTGAAGGTACTGTGTAGAGTATTTCCTGAGCTCGTCCTGCTCAGCACCCTGAAAAGTGAACTGTACGATGTGAACCCCACCTTTAACACTTATTGGTACATTGACCTGTTCCAGATGCTCGATTTGAGAGGCTGGGACTATCACCTAGATCAGGGACCTGTTTCAGTAGTTTCGTGACATGTCTAGATGGCGTCTGTGACACCATACGGACAGATCACAAGACTGCAGTCGATGACACATGGAGTTTCACTCACTTCTCGTAGGAATTAAGCAATGACACTTTAACATGAGTAGGAGATACATATAACCTATAATCGTTCCAAATATGAAGAAGATTGAGCACTCTGATTTTCTGACATTTGCTAGTCTTTTTCCGCTGTTGCTTGCACTGTTGGTGCCGCTGTTGATGTCTGTCTAGGCCTAATGTCACGAGACTACTGAAACAGGTCCCTGGTCTATACCAGGCATGTGTGCCAATGGTCCGTCATCTTGTAGAGGATTGAATGGACAATAAATCTCCTGAATGATTGAACACAACCTTTCTGCCTGGGACATGCATTCTTCCAATATTTTCAGGTAAACCTACTATGTCAGGCTTTTCATCGAGGGAAGACATTCTCATTTTGTCCACTACCAGTTTTAACAGTATACCAGAGCCAACTGTGGTGACAAGGTCTTCATGAGCTTGATACTCCCCTTTTACCTGGCCATAAGCATTTGTCCCTTCAAGTACAACCCTTGCTCAAACTATACAGAGACCAAGTGAAACCCTGGGCCCTGTTTTTCAGTCGAGACGGTCTCAAGTTGAGACCGTTTGGAAGCCAAACTGGGCCCTGTTTTTCAGTCACGACAATCGTTATGGGCGACGTGTTTTTGCCGTCAGTGTTCGATAGACACGACACTTTAGTGAATAGGCGATATGTCGTGAGTCTAAGAGGCGTAGGGCAGCCAAACGTGTTTTTCAGTCACGACAATCGTGGGGTCACGTTATTGAAAATGTCGCCCAAATTGTCATTGGTTCATGACAGCTATGGACATGTCATACAGAATTCGCAACTTCACTTCCCCTAGGAATTAAGCAATGAAATTTTAGCACGAGTAAGGTATACATATAATCGATAAATGTCCCAAATATGGAGAAAATCGGCGACACCGTTCCGAAGTTATAGGCATTTGAATTTCGTCATAGCAATCTCTGCTCTGGTGGCCAGTGTATTTTCCCGACGCCTCCGCTAATTTATGCAGCGCCCTTGACATGTTCTGACTTGACTGCCATCGGGAGTAGGGAGGGGGTGACTGGCCACCAGAGCAGACGATTGCTATGACGAAATTCAAACACCGATAACTTCGGAACGGTGCAGCCTATTTTCTTCATATTTGGGACGATTATAGGTCATATGTATCCCTTACTCGTATTAAAATTTCATGGCTTAATTCTGTCGGGAAGTGGGAAAATCCTCTATATACGCACAGTGATGTGTTATAGAACCTAAGACAGTTCTATACTTGTCGTAGCGGCCGACATTTTTCGCGGCGATCGTGAGTGGCGCACTACGATCGTGTCTATAGAACAGCGGCCATTTTGTGTCTTCCAGAATGTCGTGGAATCGCTGGACGATCGTAGGGTATCGTTGCCCGACGATGTCGTTACTGAAAAACAGGGCCCTGTTTTTCAGTTGAGACGATCTCTGGGGATCTCAGCCTGAGACTGAGATGCGACCCTATTGGGTGATTTCAGTGTTTTTCAGTTGTGATGATCTCAAGGGATCTCAAGTGAAATGATCTCCCAAACGGACTCAATCTGAGACCAGTTAATACTTGTCATAACTATTTTTCAAGGTTCCAAAACTTATTCAAATTAGAAAATGATTAGGGCCAAGGTTACTAATAATCTGACATACCTATATCCGAAATTTCATAGTTTTTTTGTGGTTATTAAGACTGTGATAAATATTTGTCTGAAAATCTGAAAAATGCAGGCACTGCACCACTCAGGCAGCTTGTGTATAACCTACTGCAATACTTGGTTTTATTTGTCAAGGTCACTCCATATTTATACATAACAACACCCATTCAAAAAGTAAAACATGTTTCACTTATGGAATACTCAATAGAAAATTATGAAATTTTAGGATTGGATCAAAGGGACATGGACAATTATTCGCTGTAAATATGGTCTAATTGAAATAAGTATAAGTGTCTCAAATCAATAATTTCAAATTGCAGAATCTTGATTACAAAGAGAAAATTCCCTCACATGAGTGAGAAAAATCTTATAAAAAGATTGTACTACGTTGGACGCCTCATGTAGAGGGATTTCTACTGCCATGTGGAGGAGGCTTAATTTGTACGGGAAGTTTCGTTCCTACACAAACAGTAATAGAAAGCCATGGAGCCAATAGACGTATTGATTATGTCACATGAGAGCAAAATAATACTGTATAACGGAAGTTGGGAATTGATTACTTTAGGATACAATCATTGTACATAGATTGTCATCTTGGTTAACCCTTTAAGGACAGGTACCTACGGCCGAGCTACCCCCTTAAGGACTCGTGCTGGTGGCACTTAATACTACTAGGGGACGTACACTTAATCAACAAAAAACATAATTTGAGTGTTCAATCACTGAATATATTACATGATGCTGCATTTCTTTTCTTTTGACTGGAAATACTAATTATAGTGTGAGACCTACATTCTCTGAAAATTTGATTAATACTGCTCCATTATTTACATGTTAAAAAGGATTTTGTACATTTTTTCTAGAAATGATGCCTGAAGGCATAATTCGCCCTGGGACGGTTGATGCCTGAAGGCATGATTCGCCCTGGGATCGTTGATCCCTCAAAGCATTATTCGCCCTTGAAGGGTTAAAAATAGAAATTTTTAAAAGAAACAACTGTGCTTTGGTAATTCATGTATTTGTCTTCACAACAATTAATAAGACTAAAAACACCCTTAAATAATTTGAGAGTTTGTTTGTTTGGGCAGTTTAACGTGCAATTTGTTCACTTAAATTTGAGAGTAAATGATATCCATATTATAGGAAATAAAATAAATTGATAATACACAATTTTACATTTCAGGCGCACCCAGTAAAATGGAATGAAGAAGAAAAGGCAAAACTAAGAAAGGCATTTGAGGGAAAAACTGTGTCCATGGGGAGTACTCGAGAGGTGTGGGGAAAAGAAGAGGTTAGATTGCTTACAAAGAGAAAATTCCCTCACATGAGTGAGAAAAATCTTATAAAAAGATTGTACTACGTTGGACGCCTCATGTAGAGGGATTTCTACTGCCATGTGGAGGAGGCATACCCAGGAGTGGCAGACTAACTGCTATATGAAAGACTGGTACTTCTCATGCCATGTGTACCTGTTGTTATTTACAGCAACCTATATCCTTCATCCCCAGCAGTGGTAGACTTACTGCTTTATTACCCACCTGATACGGAGTCTCCATACTAAGCCTATGGAGATTACAGATCGCTACTGAGGAGGATATGGAGCTCCGTACCCTCCTAGGAGGATACAGATTTTTGAGATGAAAGTAGTACCAAAAAAGATTTTACTGTTCTTTTTCAAAGCACCTGTGCACGCTGGAGAAACTGTTACCACCGGGTCTATAACAGATGCCGGCATTAATGTTGTAGGCAAGTACTGCTTTATAAAGTACATTAGCAATGAAGCAGGTGGCGGACGCCATAAGCCACATGTCGCAAGTGCAGGCGGCAACGATGAACGGTACATATGCTAAGATATTTTCATATAGTCTTCTGTCTTATATTTACTATAATAGGAATTGCATAGCGTACTGTGTGAACTGTATATTTAGATTAAAAAAAGTGATCTGTGTAGAACGGGGTACCTTCCCTGCAAAAGTAGATTTTTAACCGTGTTTTTGAGTATTGCAGGTCGCTGTGTTGTGTAGGCAAAAGAAGCTATGCTATATAGGAAATTATTAATATTGTCAATTATAGAACATTTTTTGTAGGGTTTCACTTAGGTTATATGCAGAGTTGTTGCCCTACGAAACAATAGAATCCAGTACAGGAATGAAATGTTAAACGGTAAATATGTGCAGCCTACCCATGGAGAATTGAAGTGTGAACAGTCTTATGCATACCAAATACCAGAAATTGAAGGTTTAAAAAAATGTATGTGGTATACGGCTTCAAAACCATGGTATATGGGAAGAAATAGTCCCTTTGTGCTATAGTTTGTTTTTTTGTTTGGGTAGTTTAACGTCCAATTTGTTCAATTAGACTTTTGTGCTATAGAGCAAAGAAATAGTGCCTATTCTTACACCATTTAATATGGCAATCACTCGCTTATTGGTTATTGTCTTCTTCCAAGTTAAATATCCCTGTGCAAATGAGATAATAATATGTGGGTATCACTTCACTTTCAATAAAGGATATATTGTACTGTGTAATCCATTCCTGTAGCATCACGAAACTTTTCCTTGTCAAAACTAAAACACTAAAAAAAATGAGGCCTTACTTTTAGTGATGCAAACGATGTGGCAGGAGAGGTTGGCACTTCCACCACCAGCCACTACCAGCACTGCTGTGCAAGCCGGCTATGCTGCCTACGAAATGCCCACAGCATCTACAGTAAATCAGGCCTCCCAGACCGAAGAAGCGGGTGAAGTCAACGAAATTGAAGCAGAACAGGAAGGAGCCGCCAATGTTTCCTCTCCAAGGATGTCAAAGCGGGCCTGTAAAACAAAGTTCATATACGGTTTTGATTAATTTTTTTTGCATTATATTTAGGTTGGCCATGTTTTTAAACATATGAGTAATATTTAAAAAAAATTATTGTTAAAGTCTCCACAGAAATAAAGCGCTGTCGCTGCACATATGACAATTGCGCATCTTGTTGCTGGTCCGCTTCCTGTACGGGTTGTGCCAAGGCTGGACCAGCCACATGGTTCTCATTGGTAGCATCATCAAACTGCACCTGCCTGTCGATGCAAATGTTGTGTAAGACACAGCAGGCGGTGACAATTTTGGAAGCCTTTTCCGGGGAGTGTACAAGGTACCCTGCACTCTGATCCAGACATCTGTTATATTCAAATGTAAAAGGAATATACTTAATGGGAATTAATGACAACCATCAAATTATATGTACCTCTTTCAGCTGTAGGTATTTTAGCATATCTTTCTCACCATGTAAAGTATGACTTTTGCGCATGAAATGCTGGACCATGACTGAACAAAAGATTAAAATTTTAACTTTTCAGGATACATTTACTGGTAAAGTACCGAATTTATTCCTTGGAGAAATCTACCCTACCAATTTGTACAATATTAAGATACCTGTTTCTCTGCTTACCTCCATCGCTGCTTTAGAATACCGAAGATCTGCTCGACCACGCTTCTTGTGTACATGTGCCACTCGTTGTATCAGTTTGCCCTCTCATCTACTGGGTTTGTCACAGGGGTGAATAGGTATGGCAGAAGAGCGTACCTTTGACCATAGAGAGAAGTCATTCTGTAGTTTCACATAATGATCGCATAATTATGGAATTTTATCCATAATTCACATTAAACAGAATACACCTTGTATCCTTTCATATGTATCTTTGCAGATAAGGCATCTTTATTTTTATTGTATTAACTTACGCATCTTTGCAGTTTGTTTGTTTGTTTGTGGTTTAACGTCCCAGGGGACCCTGAGGGTATATAGGGACTGTCAATTATTTAACTTTTCACTTTCATAGACTTATTTCAGTAAATTCTTTTCAATGTTTCAAATATTTTCAAATATTTTATATAAAATCAAAGAGATTTGTCTCTTTCAAAAACATGATGATATCTTTCGTTGGAATAGTTTCTAACAACATTTTCATGTTGTTACTGTTTTTCAAATGCTTTCTTCTATTCTCTTGTACCCTTTTACAGTTCAGCAGGATATGCTCGACATTGATGGGTACATTGCATGCTTGGCATATTGGGGGATTTTCCCCTTTCAGGAGATATTCGTGTGTAAGTCTGGAGTGACCTATTTTCAGACAGGTCAACTTCACCTGTTCACTACGACTTAATCCCCCACAGTTTCTCTTCCCATTCACAGTTGAGTGAATGGTATGTAGTTTGTTTCTTATTTGCTTGTTCCAGTCAGATTGCCATTTATTCATTGTCATTTCTCTTATTGGAGCTGTCATATCCGTGTGTGGAATTTTCACTGTACCGGGATGCAACTTCAGAGCTTTCTTTGCTGCTCTGTCTGCCTCTTCATTTCCATCAATTCCTACTAGGCTTGGTAGCCAGCATAGAACTACGTCTTTCCTTCTTTTCTTCAAAATGGAAATCCTCTCTCGAACTTCTCTTACCAAAGGGTTTGTCGGAGAGTATTGGAGGATACTTTGAAGACATGACTTTGAGTCACAATATATGATGAACTTACGATGGTGCGAGACACCTGCCCAGTATAGGGCTTTCAGTATTGCACTGGTCTCTGCAGTGAAAATACTGGCCTGGCCAGGTAATGCTGCAGTCAGGTTACCATATGGTGTATGGACAGCGAAGCCCACTTTTTGTCCTTCTTTCGACCCATCAGTGTATATGGGAATGTACTCTTTGTGGTCCTTCTCTATCTTTTCCAGTTCAGTTTTGAACTAGAAATTGCTAGTTTCACCTTTTTTGTTTTTACTTAGATCAAGAATAATCCCAGGTTTTTCCTCCAGCCAGGGAGGTGCACTTGGTGGAGTTAGCTCCCTCAGATCATTCAGAGGGAGGTTTGTATTCTCCAAGAGACTTCTGATAGAAGTAGCATATGGTGAGGCTACTCTTGGTTTGTTCTCAAATAGTCTCTGGTTATTCTTTTTGAATATTGTCTCATGTGTTGGGTTTCTCGAGTTTACCTTTGTCTTGATTGCATACTGTAGAGATAATGTCTCTCTACGGAGCTCAAGTGGTGGTATCAGAGCTTCTATTTCCAAACTCTTTTGGGGAGAGGTTCGGAATGCACCAAGACAAAGTCTAAGGCCTTGGTTCTGGATTGGTTTCAGTCTGTCCAGATAGCTTTTGCTGGCTGAGCCATACACTATGGATCCATAGTCTAATCTTGATTGAATGTAGGCTTTGTAGAGAGTGATCAAGATCTCTCTATCGGCCCCCCAACTTGTATGGCAGAGGACCTTCAGTAAATTCAGGGCTTTTTGACATTTTCTCCTCACATATTCTATGTGAGGTTTGAAAGATAGTTTGTCGTCAAAAATCATTCCCAGAAATTTCACCTCCGTTTTCACAGATATTTTGCTGTCATGTAAGAGGAGGTTTGCTTCATGCTCACATCCCCTCTTTCTGCAGAAATGGACACACATGGTTTTGGTTTGGGAGAATCTGAAACCATTTTCAGTGGTCCATGTTTCCAAGTGATGTAGTGCTGTCTGTAGTTTTCTTTCCACTGTTGTCACGCTTTTAGAACTGTAGCACATGACAAAGTTATCAACGTACAGGCTGGCATTGACTTCAGAGGGCAGATTCTTGGTGATCTCATTTATCTTTATGCCAAACAGAGTAACAGAAAGTACGCAGCCTTGAGGCACTCCCATTTCCTGGTCAACCTGATCAGAGGATGTTGTACCTACACGTACAGTTAAAACCCTGTTGGCAAGGAAGTTTGAGATGAACTTAGTCATTCTTCCACGCAGACCTAGTCTATGTATGTCTTGCGGTAACCATACTTCCACGTGGTATTGTAAGCTTTCTCTAGGTCAAAGAATATGCCAATCACATGTTCATTTCTGGCAAATCCTTCTCTGATGAAATTCTCCAAGTTAACAAGGTTGTCACATGTGCTTCTGTTTTTCCGGAAACCTGCTTGAACAGGGTTCAAGTGGTTACCAGACTCCAGAAACCAGGTCAGCCGATTGTTTACCATTCTCTCCATGGTCTTGGCAATGCAACTTGTCATGGCTATGGGTCTATAGCTTGATGGAAGGCTATGATCCTTTCCTGGTTTCGTTATAGGGACTACAGTTGCCTCCGACCATGATTTTGGTTACAGGCCTTGAAGCCACAGTTTGTTTGAGATACTCAACAATAGGTCTAGCTTTGCGTCATTGAGGGCATGACTCAGTTCCTCAAATGAAAAGGGTAGGTTGTAGTCCTCTTCATTGTTGGAGGTGAAGTTAAGTTGAGTCTGCTCTTTTGCTTCTTTGTGTCGTAGAAAGCCAGCCTCACAGTTTTCACTGGATGAGGTCCTGTGAAATTGGGTGGCAAGAGCATTGACGATCTCTGTTTTAGTTGTTTTGATGTTTCCATGCATTTTCAGATGGTGTACTGGTGGGTTTCCTGATTTTCCATTCATTTTTCTCATAAAGTTTTTTCATGGGTGTGGTTTTAGTAATGGAACTAACATACCCTTGAAAAGAATCCCCTTTGGAGGTTTTATAAATTCTCCTTGTTTGGGCATTGGTCTGGAGATAAGCAGTAATGCTTTCTGTGGTGATGTTTTTGCTCAGTCTCTTTCTTGCTCTATTTCTTTCCCTCTGGGCTCTCTGGCAGTCTTCATTGTACCAGGGTTTGGATTTCTTGGAAGGGGTACGAGAGGACTTTGGAAGGCATTTCCCAGATATCTCTAACAGGGTATCTGTAAAATACCTCATTGGGTCGTCCTCCATGTCTACTACCTCCCAGGAGAGTAATCGCTCATTGCAGAGCCTTTCAAACCCTTCCCAGTTCGCTTTGGAGAGTTTCCAGGAGGGATGTTTTTCATCATTGGTGTTTAGTTTGTCTGTCTCTAACATTATAGGGAAGTGATCACTTCCACAGAGATCAGTATATACTCTCCATTTAAAGTCTGCAAACAGGGTCGGATGGCATAGTGATAGGTCAATAGAGCTGTATGTACCTGTTGCAGGGTGGAGATATGTTGATGTTTTTGTGTTAAATAAGCAGAGTGAGTGTTTATCTAGGAATTTTTCCATCAGTCTACCTCTTTCATCAATCCTGTTTGAGCCCCATATGGTGTTATGGGCATTAAAGTCACCCATAATGATAAATGGGGTAGGGAGTTGGGTGATGAGGTTTTTCAGACTTTTATATTTTACCCTTTGTCCAGGAGGTAGATATATGGAACAAAGCGTGAGAGGGCTGTTAACTGTCAGTTTAACAGCCACAGCTTGGAGTTCCATTTCCACATGTACCTCATACTGGTGGTATTTGTTATCTGCCATGACTGCCACTCCTCCAATAGTGTTCTGTGGGTCTGGCACCTTGATGTATGTTTTATATCCTTTCAGAGAGATGTTTTTGTCTTCTTTACATTTGATCTCTTGGAGGCAGAGTGCAACAGGGGAATGGTCAGAACAGATGAATTCTATTTCTTCCCTGTTGGCTCTGAAACCCCGGCAATTCCATTGGATGATGGTCTCCATCATTTCTTGACTGGTGTCTTTTGTTTGGTCAGCACCACCATAGATGTTGTTTTGGTAGGTGGTGATCCAAACCTTTTGGCAATCTCATAATTTTTCTTTCTGTTTTCCCTTTTGATTTTGGGCATTGGCTTTTTTGCAGCCTGTGGTGGTGATGTTGCTTTCTTGGCATATTCACCATCCAGATGTTGCCCATTTGGTGGTGACCCTGATGGTTTTGGGTCTTGTTCCTTGGAACCTGATGGTACTGGTTCCAAGGGTTTCCCCATAGCTATGGGAATCTTAGAGTCTCTGGAGCAGGCTCATGGGCTTGCCCAGTGGTGTTAGGGGCCTTTTTGTTTAGCTGAGGCCTAACAGCATTTTTCAGACGTTTAGACGTGGTTTCTTCTGCAGAGCTATGGAGCTTGGTCTTTTAGCTACCTCAGCATAGCTCACAGAAAATGTGGGAGCAGTTGTTGCTCGCACAATTGAACGTGCCTCTTTGAAGGAAATCTTTCGTTCCAATCGGACCTTCTGGATTTCCTTTTCTTCTTTGAACTTTTTGCAGTTCTTTGAGGAGGCAGGATGGGCACCAGCACAGTTTGCGCAGTGGGGGTCATCCTTGCACTCGTCAATCTTGTGTGCTCGTGAGCCACACTTTCCACAGGTCTCTTCATGAGGGCACTTCTTTGATGTATGGCCAAAACGCCGGCATCTGTAGCAGCGCATAGGGTTTGGCACACATGGACTTACTCTCAGAATTTCATAAGCACACTTGATCTTTTCTGGTGGGTGCGGAGTGTCAAAGGACAGAACATAAGTATTTGTCTCAATGACCTGGCCATTTCTTTTGATCTTAATTTGTTTGGCCTCCGTCACTCCATATTGGGCCAAACCCTCTGCTATCTCATCCTCAGGTGTGCCCTCCAGATCCCGCCATCTTATTACTCCCTTGGAGTTGTTCAAGGATCTATGTCGGCTGACCTTCACTGGAATTCCATTTTAGGAAGTTGTCTTTAGGAGATTGAGGCTTTAATTACCTGCTGCCATTTTTGATATTTTGATCTCCTTGTCATCCTGTGGGTTTACATGGGATTTGTTTATGTTCCTGGTGTGATATAGGTCTCTCGTTTGAATTTGAGCTTATTTATACCACACATTTTGTAGTCTCCATAATTTTACGAAATAAATAATTGGCAAAATTTATTTATTATTTCTCAAGAATAAAGAAATTTATATTTACCATTACATTGAGGCTTGTGTAGCCCTTCCTATTAACATAGTCAGCCTGCATTGCGGGGGGACACTTAACGGCTATGTGCGTGCCATCTACAGCTCCCAGGCACAGTGGCTTCTGCCCAAACTTCCTATGAAAGTCTCCTGCCACCTTCCTCTTCTCCTCAGCAGTCGTTGGAAATTTCACAAGGCTATTCAATAGGGAGCACAAGAAGGCCACCACCTCCTTCACTGCACGACACACTGTTCCCTTTGTTACTCCCTGGGAGTCCCCCACAACGCTGTAATTGGCTCCATTTGCCAGATATCGCAGGGTAAGACAAAACTAAAATTGGAGGTGGTTATGCATAAATTAATGTTGATCTTCATTCCCATATTCGTTCCCATATCCATTCCCATAAGCATACCTGCTGTGGAAAATATGCATTCCGTGTTAATATGTTCATAATAAAATAAAAAAATTAATACATAACACAACAATAACTTACTTTCAGACAGTCAGCACCTTTTGCAGTTTTTTTCAAAACATTATTTCTTTACCTGTTATACCCCCCCCCCCCTAACTGGCTTATCCGTGGGCATCCCACTGTTTACATGGGTATTTCTAACTTAAGAAGCGCATGATAAGGTAGCTTAAAAGTGGATATGGCATACTGCTACATCTCCTAGCGGTAAACATTAAATACTATCGACTGCTGCACCTTCTGGCGGGAAACAATTATCCCTGGCGGTACTAGGACGCACTATCGCCGGATAACATTGCACAAATATACTCAATTTGTACATACATAACACACAGTTTCAACCATATATTTTTGCAGTATTCTTCGTAGAGGCATTCATTATACTTTATGTGATTTCTTTCAGATCTGCTCACAAAATTTAAAAATCAGAAAAGCAGACAATATACACACCCTTTCATTCGTATTTAGACCATGGCCTCTTCCATCGAAGCCTGTTGTGCAAAATCCCGACTGCGTAAAATGTCTTGCCAAAACTTAAACTGTTGCCTTGTCAAGTCGGTAGCGCTGGGTGAAACGATACTCTTCGCATGCTTCGATGGGGTCAACTCGATCTGTGTAGGTTTTTTTGTTGCATGGCACATTTACAGCTTCAACCTGTGCCATCTTGTGCTGTTCTGCGCTTATCCCCGGCTTGCGTACGTTTGTTTACATCGTACATTTGTGTCAGACGACATCCTGGTACATGTCTTTCGCTACGAACATTTATTGACGATGCACAACAATATGGATAAATTTCTGTATGACATTTTTTCATTCAATGCCATCGTGAGCATCACAAACTACGATATCGTAGAATTGACTACTATGTACAAAAAGATGTTTTATCAGGGATGTCAGTTGGGGTATGAAAAAAACAAGGAAAAATTTGTCATGACAATATAGGGTTTAAAAATGACATATACACCAAAAACACCAGAAATATATTTCATACTAACAACATTATCATATGTTAGTAAGAAAATGAAATAGAAAATATGTGTTTGTTTCCCTTACTTATAAAAAAAATTAAAACTGAGACTGGTTCTATTATTTCCAAATTTTTAGATTCAGGTTTTTTGGTAGAATTAGTGTCTGACCACTGGTTTTCTGATGTTCTAAAAATTTTTTGAGACTGGTTCTATACATATACATTCAGAGCATAAAAGAAACTATGTTTCAACCCTTTATTTTGGAAGAGCAGTGAATAAGGAATTATTTACAATCTGTACACATATTTTACACACAAAGTAGAGTTACTATGAGTCTTTCATTCCATCCGATTACAAGCACAATTTTGACCAATCAGGGCCAAGGCCTGGCTGTCTTCTGTGTTTTTTCTGTGATTTACTGCTCAAAGAAACCACAGAACTCCCGCAGAACGTGTCGGAATCGGCGGCGGAGAGGGCCTAAGGGTCTGTGGGTAAGGTTCAGCCAGTGGGGAATCAGGGGTTCTAGGAAAAGATTTTTATTTGTATAGGACTCTGTGGGCAGGTTGAGTGGGGAATCAATGGTATTGTCTGACTTCGATAACCTGGCAGTTATCACGTTCATTTTACACAGCAAAAAAAGATTTTATATTTGCAAAATGAAAACACTGATTTCCTCTGAAACAAGGAGAACTGACATCCCTGTTTTATTCAACACTAGCTATGAAAGTACAAACGGACGATATTGTAGAAAAACCTACAATCTTTATTCAACGGGCCCCAGGTGAGAGAAAGGTGTTGGGGCACTGAGGCATGACAGGTGGGGTCTAGGTTGTATTAGTGTGTGTATGTGGGTAGGTATATATGAAATTGTGTGTAATATGTATTTATATATCAGTATATGTATCTCTGTATCATTGCCTGTCTGTCTGATCTGGTTTATGTCTCACCATTCTTCCCACTAAATTAAAAAGGTACACTTACAGGGAATAAATGTTTTTTACTATTCCTGGCCCAGCTCTGACTTGTTGTGATCCCTGCATGTAAATGAGGTGTAGACTACCCTCCCACCTGTCTTATATATACCCGCACTGACAGGTCTTGCTGACCTGACTGGTTGCGACCACTGATACACACGCCTGCTCATTCTCTCACTGTGTGAGGGGCGGGTCTATATTTTTAATGAAATTATCATCTAGAATAATGTCTGGATATCAGCTTTAAGTATGGTCGTGATTTTCTTATTTTAAAATCAGGAGTTCACAGAAAAAGTCCCGAAACCTTCAACTAATTAACGCACGCCTCCTCGATATTGGCGACCATCGATTTGACACAATACGACAGCAGCAGACAACATTGCGACCACTAGATTGTTATCAACAGTATTTACAGATAAAGTTTGGTGACAGCATCTCCTAAACTCTATAATTACCACTGCTTGTATCTGAAACCAGTTAATATTGTGTATTTACACAATTTACTTCCCACATTCCTATCATATTCTTCTCTCATCTATGACTGTAAGCCTACATAGCCGATGCATGTGTAGCCAATACACTTCATGATTTGTACAAGACTAGGACATGACCATCTGTTTGTGTGTAATTTGTTGTTTAATATAAATTTTTTATCATTTCAGTGGATGACCTGTGCTCATGCCTCAGTTTTCTAGATGACTGTATGGTCAAGAAGACATTCCCTTCAGCAGCAAAGGAAGCCTCATGGGGAAAGTTTCATTCAGGGCTTGTAAAAAATTTGCCTAAGCTGTTTTCTGTTACAAAAATACATGCCTTTTCTTCATGGCTTTGCATGAAAGTATTCACATCCTTGATGAATGAAGCCTTCCCCAGATCAACTAATAGGGCAACTAAATCTCAGTTGACAGTTGAGCACACACCAGAGAATGATATTGTTTTATATATCGCTGGCAGTGTTGTTAGAAAGCTTCGCAAATCTGCATACAAAATATCAGGGAATGAAAGGTCATCGCAGCTCGATATCCTTGACAAATTGGTGGACACTTCTAAGGACAACACTGGGTCTTCCCTCACTGATGTGCTAGACAGGGGTGGTTTGCTTCAATTAGTGTCACAAATGCAGGCAGTATTTGTCGAAATGGTATGTGTCTTCATGAGTCTCTTTTCAGGAAATGACAAAATCCAAGTGTCTTTTGAACAGTTTTTGACAAATTGTATGGACACTGATCTAATACTCTGCGTTTCTTTTATGAGACAGTGTACGAGTCTGATGAACCAGAAATTGTGAAAACTCAACTGCATAAGAGCCTTCTAGGACTTTATTTTCGGATCAGGGTGCACCATAAATGCCGTAAATATAGGGACGAGTATTGGCAAAGAAACAAAATGTGCCGGCAACTGAAAGCACTAAGAAAAACTCTTAGCTCCTAATTTTGTATATCCATAAAATTAGCCATGACAATATTTTTATTAATAATTTTTTTCCCTTTAACTCAAAGGACAGCAACACATGGGCTGTCGTGTACTCTCCTGTAAGCAATATGTGGAGCATTAGTTGCTCATCTACTGACATACATGTTGTTAACTCACAAGACTATGATCCAATGGATGAGTGAATTATAGCATTTGAAGGTGGTTTTTTTTATGTGATTCACCAGCAAAGTATACATGTAATTCAGTAAATTCTTCGAGTTTGTTTGTTTGTTTGTGGTTTAACGTCCCAGGGGACCCTGAGGGTATATAGGGACTGTCAATTATTTAACTTTTCACTTTCATAGACTTATTTCAGTCAATTCTTTTCAATGTTTCAAATACTTTATATAAAATCAAAGAGATTTGTCTCTTTCAAAAACATGATGATATCTTTCTTTGGAATAGTTTCGAACAACATTTTCATGTTGTTACTGTTTTTCAAATGCTTTCTTCTATTCTCTTGTACCCTTTTACAGTTCAGCAGGATATGCTCGACAGTGATGGGTACATTGCATGCTTGGCATATTGGGGGATTTTCCCCTTTTAGGAGATATTCGTGTGTAAGTCTGGAGTGACCTATTTTCAGACGGGTCAACTTCACCTGTTCACTACGACTTAATCCCCCACAGTTTCTCTTCCCATTCACAGTTGAGTGAATGGTATGTAGTTTGTTTCTTATTTGCTTGTTCCAGTCAGATTGCCATTTATTCATTGTCATTTCTCTTATTGGAGCTGTCATATCCGTGTGTGGAATTTTCACTGTACCGGGATGCAACTTCAGAGCTTTCTTTGCTGCTCTGTCTGCCTCTTCATTTCCATCAATTCCTATGTGGCTTGGTAGCCAGCATAGAACTATGTCTTTCCTTCTTTTCTTCAAAATGGAAATCCTCTCTCGAACTTCTCTTACCAAAGGGTTTGTCGGAGAGTATTGGAGGATACTTTGAAGACATGACTTTGAGTCAGAATATATGATGAATTTACGATGGTGTGAGACACCTGCCCAGTATAGGGCTTTCAGTATTGCACTGGTCTCTGCAGTGAAAATACTGGCCTGGCCAGGTAATGCAGCAGTCAGATTACCATATGGTGTATGGACAGCAAAGCCCACTTTTTGTCCTTCTTTCGACCCATCAGTGTATATGGGAATGTACTCTTTGTGGTCCTTCTCTATCTTTTCCAGTTCAGTTTTGAACTGGAAAGTGCTAGTTTCACCTTTTTTGTTCTTACTTAGATCAAGAATAATCTCAGGTTTTTCCTCCAGCCAGGGAGGTGCACTTGATGGAGTTAGCTCCCTCAGATCATTGAGAGGGAGGTTTGTTTTCTCCAAGAGACTTCTGATAGAAGTAGCATATGGTGAGGCTACTCTTGGTTTGTTCTCAAATAGTCTCTGGTTATTCTTTTTGAATATTGTCTCATGTGTTGGGTTTCTCGAGTTTACCTTTGTCTTGATTGCATACTGTAGAGATAATGTCTCTCTACGGAGCTTAAGTGGTGGTATCAGAGCTTCTATTTCCAAACTCTTTTGGGGAGAGGTGCGGAATGCACCAAGACAAAGTCTAAGGCCTTGGTTCTGGATTGGTTTTAGTCTGTTCAGATAGCTTTTGCTGGCTGAGCCATACACTATGGATCCATAGTCTAATCTTGATTGAATGTAGGCTTTGTAGAGAGTGATCAAGATCTCTCTATCGGCCCCCCACCTTGTATGGCAGAGGACCTTCAGTAAATTCAGGGCTTTTTGACATTTTCTCCTCACATATTCTATGTGAGGTTTGAAAGATAGTTTGTCGTCAAAAATCATTCCCAGAAATTTCACCTCAGTTTTCACAGATATTTTGCTGTCGTGTAAGAGGAGGTTTGCTTCATGCTCACATCCCCTCTTTCTGCAGAAATGGACACACATGGTTTTGGTTTGGGAGAATCTGAAACCATTTTCAGTGGTCCATGTTTCCAAGTGATGTAGTGCTGTCTGTAGTTTTCTTTCCACTGTTGTCACGCTTTTAGATCTGTAGCACATGACAAAGTCATCAACGTACAGGCTGGCATTGACTTCAGAGGGCAGATTCTTGGTGATCTCATTTATCTTTATGCCAAACAGAGTAACAGAAAGTACGCAGCCTTGAGGCACTCCCATTTCCTGGTCAACCCGATCAGAGGATGTTGTACCTACACGTACAGTTAAAACCCTGTTGGCAAGGAAGTTTGAGATGAACTTAGTCATTCTTCCACGCAGACCTAGTCTATGTATGTCTTGCAGAATACCATACTTCCACGTGGTATCGTAAGCTTTCTCTAGGTCAAAGAATATGCCAATCACATGTTCATTTCTGGCAAATCCTTCTCTGATGAAATTCTCCAAGTTAACAAGATTATCACATGTGCTTCTGTTTTTCCGGAAACCTGCTTGAACAGGGTTCAAGTGGTTACCAGACTCCAGAAACCAGGTCAGCCGATTGTTTACCAATGCAACTTGTCATGGCTATGGGTCTATAGCTTGATGGAAGGCTATGATCCTTTCCTGGTTTCGGTATAGGGATTACAGTTGCCTCCAACCATGATTTTGGGTACAGGCCTTGAAGCCACAGTTTGTTTAAGATACTCAACAATAGGTCTAGCTGCTCCCCTGGTAGGTGTTTTAACATTTGATAATGAATATCATCTGGCCCAGGGGAGGAATCCTTTGCGTTATTGAGGGCATGACTCAGTTCCTCAAATGAAAAGGGTAGGTTGTAGTCCTCTTCATTGTTGGAGGTGAAGTTAAGTTGAGTCTGCTCTTTTGCTTCTTTGTGTCGTAGAAAGCCAGCCTCACAGTTTTCACTGGACGAGGTCCTGTGAAATTGGGTGGCAAGAGCATTGGCGATCTCTGTTTTAGTTGTTTTGATGTTTCCATGCATTTTCAGATGGTGTACTGGTGGGTTTCCTGATTTTCCATTCATTTTTCTCATAAAGTTCCAGACTTTTTTAATGGGTGTGGTTTTAGTAATGGAACTAACATACCCTTGAAAAGAATCCCTTTTGGAGGTTTTATAAATTCTCCTTGTTTGGGCATTGGTCTGGAGATAAGCAGTAATGCTTTCTGTGGTGATGTTTTTGCTCAGTCTCTTTCTTGCTCTATTTCTTTCCCTTTTGGCTCTCTGGCAGTCTTCATTGTACCATGGTTTGGATTTCTTGGAAGGGGTACGAGAGGACTTTGGAAGGCATTTCCCAGATATCTCTAACAGGGTATCTGTAAAATACCTCATTGGGTCGTCCTCCATGTCTACTACCTCCCAGGAGAGAAATCGCTCATTGCAGAGCCTTCCGAACCCTTCCCAGTCTGCCTTGGAGAGATTCCAGGAGGGATGTTTTTCATTATTGGTGTTTAGTTTGTCTGTCTCTAACATTATAGGGAAGTGATCACTTCCACAGAGATCAGTATATACTCTCCATTTAAAGTCTGCAAACAGGGTCGGATGGCATAGTGACAGGTCAATAGAGCTGTATGTACCTGTTGCAGGGTGGAGATATGTTGATGTTTTCGTGTTAAATAAGCACAGTGAGTGTTTATCTAGGAATTTTTCCATCAGTCTACCTCTTTCATCAATCCTGTTTGAGCCCCATATGGTATTATGGGCATTAAAGTCACCCATAATGATAAATGGGGTAGGGAGTTGGGTGATGAGGTTTTTCAGACTTTTATATTTTACCCTTGGTCCAGGAGGTAGATATATGGAACAAAGCGTGAGAGGGCTGTTAACTGTCAGTTTAACAGCCACAGCTTGGAGTTCCGTTTCCAAATGTACCTCAGACTGGGGGTATTTGTTATGTGCCATGACTGCCACTCCTCCAATAGGGTTCTGTGGGTCTGGCACCTTGATATATGTTTTATATCCTTTCAGAGAGATGTTTTTCTTTTCTTTACATTTGATCTCTTGGAGGCAGAGTGCAACAGGGGAATGGTCAGAACAGATGAGTTCTATTTCTTCCCTGTTGGCTCTGAAACCCCGGCAATTCCATTGGATGATGGTCTCCATCATTTCTTGACTGGTGTCTTTTGTTTGGTCAACACCACCATAGATGTTGTTTTGGTAGGTGGTGATCCAAACCTCTTGGCAATCTCATCATTTTTCTTTCTGATGTTTTCCCTGTTGATTTTGGGCATTGGCTTTTTTGCAGCCTGTGGTGGTGATGTTGCTTTCTTGGCATATTCACCATCCAGATGTTGCCCATTTGGTGGTGACCCTGATGGTTTTGGGTCTTGTTCCTTGGAACCTGATGGTACTGGTTCCAAGGGTTTCCCCATAGCTATGGCTTGCCCAGTGGTGTTAGGGGCCTTTTTGTTTAGCTGAGGCCTAACAGCTTTTTTCAGACTTTTGGTCTGAAGAGCAGAGTTTGTTTTTCTCTGTGGAGCTATGGAGCTTGGTGTTCTCTTGGCTATTTCAGCATAGCTCACAGAATATGTGGGAGCAGAAGTTGCTCGCACAATTAATCTTGCTTCTTTAAAGGAAATCTTGCGTTCCATGCGGACTTTTTGAATTTCCTTTTCCTCTTTAAATCTTTTACAGTTTTTTGAGGAGGCAGGATGGGTCCCAGCACAGTTTGCACAGTGGGGATCATCCTGGCACTCCTCAGTCTTGTGAGCTCTTGAGCTACACTTTCCACATATTTCCTCATTGGAGCATTTCTTAGAAGTGTGGCCGTAACGCTGGCATCTATAGCAGCGCATAGGGTTTGGCACATATGGATTCACCTTCAGCACCTCATAGGCACATTTGATCTTTTCAGGTGGGTAAGGTGTGTCAAAGGACAAAACATATGTGTTTGTCTCAATGATCTGGCCATTCCTTTTGATCTTGATTTGTGTGACTTCCGTCACTCCATGTGTGGCCAAACCTTCTGCTATTTCAGCCTCAGGTGTGCCTTCCAGGTCTTGCCATCTTATGACTCCCTTTGAGCAGTTAAGGGATCTGTGTGGGCTGACCTTCACAGTAATCCCATTCAAAGTGGTTGTCTTCAAGAGGCTGAGGCTCTGATGTTTCTTGCCTACTTGTACCAGCAGATTACCTGCTGCCATTTTTGATATTTTTATCTCTTTGTCATCCTGGGGGTTTATTGCCTTATGGATGACAAATGGAGATACTCTTTTGAGACTCTGCTCTGATTCGATTACGAGGAATCTTGGCCAGTTGTGGTTGTTGTAAACCTTTTGGCCCTCTTTTGCTTTTTTGTTGGCATGGGAGGCAGAGGTTTCCCCTGTGCTCTCACGCCCTCTTTTACTACCAGACTGGGTCTGGTCTGTTACATTTATTGTGGCACTGCCACTCTTGATACCCTCAGTTGTCAACTTGCCGAGCTCAGCCTGAGGTAGCACTGAGTCACGCGGGGGTTGTTTTCCCTGAAGCCCCGATCCAGCCGAATTTGGTTTATGTTGTACCATCATTTAGTTTTTTGGACAAAGTACCATAAGGAGGTTGTCCAACTTCCTCCTATGGGGATGATGCTTTGGTTCCCTGGATCATCCTACAGGGGGGTCGCTTTAGTTATGCTTGCGTGCAAGCATATCCAGGCTGCACCACGAGGAGGCAAGGCGACCAAGAGGGTGAACACACTGGTAATTGCTGTCCACCCCAGCAGACCAATTCTTCGAGTAAACGTTATCATTTTAAAATTCTGCCTTCCTTTATTTCTGTACATTGGTCCTAGTACCATATCCAAATCTCTAAACAAAATGATCTACATGCTTAATTAACCTATAAGATGCAAACAAAGCAAAGTTAACTAGATATGAAATTATTAAATATTTTACATGTGAAATTTACTGGATATCCAGATGCGCCGTATTCTGCAGGACTCAAGTCACATGCTGAGACCGAGTCAGGGTAAGCGCACTCAGCCTTATTTTTAGAGGCACCCGTAAGGAGAGGACATCGCTCAGTGTTCTAAACATGCAGGAGTACCTGTGGGGCCTCATAGGGATGATCGACGATTCTGAGACCGACCAGTAGTGTAGTGTGAGGGCGGAGAAGGCATGTATCTTTTGTTGAATTTAAGGTGTTTAAATTAATGAAATTTGATGAAATTTGATTGAATATGATGTAAAAGTGATGTGAGATTCTATGTGTGAAGTGATTAAAGTTTAAATGTGAATATTAAAGAAGTTAAGGGGGAATTTAAAGTTTTCTATGGGGATTTAACATGTGGAAATCCGCCATCTTGGAAACGTTTTCCCTAGGATTCCAGGTGTGTGAATTGAATGTGTGAATAACTCTATATAATATGAAGATATTTGGCATTTTATTGTTCCAAAAAGAAGCCTGGATATAATATATTATGCAGAATAATCATACAAAGTGTTGGTGTTATATAGACTAGCACTGTGGGCATCATTTAGTTAATGTACAAAAGGGTTGACAGAATCCATTATATGGTTCTAGTTGTTCTAGACCAGACCTATTAATACATCATCTTTACAATCAATAGGTATAATGCATTAGCCCGATAGGTATGAGCCCGATAGGCATTGTACAATCTGAAATATACACATAAATGGGCTAGTATAGTATAGAGGAAACCTATGTGGGTGCTGTTACCCAGTTATCCCGCAGTCAGTTATTTTACTCAGTGTCTGTCTGGTGAAATAACTGCATACTAAATCTAATCTTAATGAACGTGGACTATACACACCTCTTTCAGTTGTATAAACAACTAGAATTAAATAATGTTGAGATACGATTAACAGTAAACATGTTTTAGAGCTGAGGTGTGACTGGAAACACTTGGTATGTTCGCTGACAAAACTAAAGCCATACCCATACTAGGTTTTATAACATTGTTGCCAAACTTGCCGTTCAGTCTGTGTCAAGTTGTTCTCCTATATCTAAAAGTATGACAACACTGATGGCACAGTCAGGAAAAACATTGTTTGATACCATAGTATAGTTATATATTTTACAGGAACAAATTTTAATGTTTGGGTTCGCCAATCACCCAACTCAGAAAGGTGTTTTTAAATGTTTGGCTCCAGAAAGTAGGGAAAGCCTGCTCTCAGTTGTTAGAATGATGTCACACTAATAGGTCTATGATGGCGTTTTGTCGGGAATTCCCTGGTCACATGATCATATCAAGATGCAAAACAGGATTCATTGTTACCTCGCACATGTATTTTCATCCTAATATCAAAGTGTTATGTGGTGTGGGTTTTAAGGGAATGATAATACAACAAATCAAATATAAATGTGTTATCAATTTAAATGTAATTCAGAATCATGAAAGTAAAGAGGACATGATATCAGATATAGTTTTTGTTCAAATTACGCGAGGTATGTAGACCGCGTGGATGGTGTAAAATCAGCGGGAATATTTTGTTGGCAGCATGGATTATCTCTTCAAATTTGTTCTTTTAATAATGGTTTGTATACCATTTGTCAATGCCAGACTATGTCATGAATGTCGGTGTCGCGTTAGCCAAATGAAATGTAGACACCAGAATTTAATGTCCATGTTTAATCGACGTAATGCATGGGATCAAGTGAACATGAACATTGAGAGATTGGATGCTCATACATCTTTCATAACTGAGCAGGATTTTACTTCCATGCTTCAAAAGGCACGTGTATTTCCTCACCTCGAAAGTATAGACTTATGCAAGACCAAAATTCTCGATCACAGTGGTATATATCAAAATATACTAATTACGACTGACTGTTTTAATGTAAAAAATGACACCTCATCACAGCCACAGCTGTCAACTCCAGGCGTTATCATCTTTGTGTATAATTCTAATCACACACGTGACAGTCAGAAGAAAAAGTCAAGTGACAGTGACAGTGTTACTAATCTCATCTCAAATATCACAGTGCATAATCCGAAGGAGAACAAACCATACATCCTGCACCCAGAAGTCCAAAATGATAATAGTACATCTGTTGTCGATGATTTTCTGACTGAAACAGATTTGATCATTATTGTATCTGCTATTATGTTATTGTGTGCACTGCAATCATTAAAGTAAAACGGCGTAGCATCTTACTTTTCTCAATCATATCTTATCGAAAATCTTACATTCCCTGAGGAAGTCAAGAATTTCTTTCTTCCCAGTGTTATGGAAAACACTGCACATTGTTGGCGCATTCTTAAGGAATTTCTTCCTGTTCTCTTTGAAGGCCTGACAGCATAGCATGAGATGTTTTACACTCAGCGGAGTGTTGCATGTCTGGCACACAGGTGCTACTTCACCTCTTAGGAGATGCCCATGTGTCAGTTTGGTGTGACCGGTCCGCAGACGGGTCAGTTTCACCTGTTCAGTTCGTGTCAGGTTGTCTTTCCTAAAGTTTTGGCTAGTAGCCACTACAATTTCTCGTAGTTTGTTGTCTCTGGTGCAGTTCCAGAGTTTCTGCCAAGTTTTGTGAATGTGCTCCTTGGCCATTGGTTTTAGGTCTGTATGTGGAACCGTGTGGGCTCCAACTTGTCTGCTTAATCCACTTTTGGCTGCTTGATCTGCAGCTTCATTTCCTTCGATTCCGATATGACTCGGCAGCCAACACATGGCCACCTCTTTGCCATGTTCTCTCTTTAGGTCTGTGTATGACAGTTTGATGTCTCTGATGACAGCATTCTTTGCATCATGCTGTCCAATGGATTGTAGACAAGATTTAGAGTCTGAGAAGACTATAAATTTCTTGTGTTGTGACATTTTCATCCAAGTCAAGGCATGCAATATAGCATTGGCCTCAGCAGTGAAAATGCTGCTCTTGCCATGGAGGGCTTTCTTCAGGTCGCCGTATGGTGTATGGACTCCATAACCAACACGGTTACCGTCTTTTGAGCCATCGGTATACACGGGTACATGGTCTTTGAAACATTTCCTTATGGTCTCATAGTCCTTCAGAAAGACACTTTCAGGGGTGTCACCTTTCTTGTTTTTTGCCAGGTCAAAGAGGATCGAGGGAGTTTCCTGGTCCCATGGAGGGGTTTCAGGTTTGTTATGCTTGTGTGCAAGCATATCCTGTCTGCACCACGAGGAGGCGAGGCGACCAAGAGGGTGAACAGATTGGTAATTTCTGTCCACCCCAGCAGACCAACGGCGTAGGAAAAGACTAAAACGTGAGGCGTCAGTCAGAATCTTGGAGGGAAATCCCCATGACGTTCCGGTAGAGGAAATAACAGAAAATGAACAGTAAGTATATTGACACACACACACTATACTTAATTAGTGGTTTAAGTATTTGTGTATGTTGTATAGAGTTGATATAATATGTAATGATATGTAACATATATTTACTATTTCTTATATAATATTGCCTATATTAATTGTGAATATAACATGTAAGGATGGTAAAGCTATAAAGGAAGTCATAATGGTGGTAAACTAGTATTAACATTAGTACTAATATCAATTTCAGAGACAAGATTGAGGCCATGGCGTTAAGGATGCATCAAAACCAAAAAAGGCTGATAAAAGAACAGAAGAAGTGTACCAACCAACCCTTCACATCCGACGCAGCCCCTTCCCCACTGCCACAGCCACCACCGCCACTGCAATCGACGCCCCTCACCCCACCACCACCCTTACCCCTCAGAGACTACTTTTCACCACCACCACCACTACAAAGCGGACCTATTACAAGATTCTTAGCAATCTAAAGCTTAGATTTGTACCTATTGGATTATTACATGAAAAATTTGACAAAGTTTTGTTTATAGCGTACATATCATTGTTATGGATGATATCCAGTTGATTTGAAAATAATGATAGTGCTCTCCACTTGATCTCACGTTGACGACTGAGTATGTAGAGTACTGATATGGTGCTTTTGATCTAAAGTTTAGATTCATACCGATTTGATTATTACATGCAGAATTTGAAACGGTTATGTTTATGCTGTAACTATAGAATATTTGATGTATTATCAGTTTTTGATCTAAAAGTCTGGATCCCTAGTTCTTTATCTACATGCAAGACTTGATATGGTCAAGTCTAGATCTATAGTTGTTTGTTTACTTGCAAGACTTGGCATGGTTTATCTATATTATTATATACCTATGGCTGTATCAAGTGTGTATACTGCCTGCTCCTACCCATAGCATTTTTATACCTGTACGGCACAGTGTGCCGTACAGGGTATGTGATCATGTGACTAGATGAAATATTGCCATTTTTAGGTATATAATAATATGAAAATGGGCTGACTATCTTTGTACGTCAAAATGCTTGGTAAAATTATTGATCACATACATCACTCTGATTAGGCATCGGGATGTATGTGTTCAATAATTTCACCCCGTATTTTCGACGTACAAAGAGGGTAAGCCAGTTTCCGTATAGTACATTGTATATTAATGTAGGAGCTTGGTCTATCATCCCATTTGTAAGTGATAGTAGTTAAGTGATATGTTATACCAGTATTATGGTATGTTTGAAATAGTTGCATTACATGGTTAGTATGATCTTGATGTGGCTTATAAGTTAGCATTATGTTGTTAACTATAAATGAATTATTAACTTAGACACAGATTTGTAGTAGATTGGATTATATCGCATAATTCAAAAACCTAAGTATCAACTACTTATGGCATACAGTTGAATTTATCTGCTCAGTATCAAAACGCTCAGAGACTACTTCTCACCACCACCACTACAAAGCGGACCTGTTACAAGATCCTTAGCAGCTGCACAATCTCTGCCAGTCTCAAGATTTGTTCCCCAGTCCACACTGAGAAAAGATAGGCTTGATGTAGGTGAAGCGTGTATTGTTTCAGAGGTTTGAGATGTTACCTTTCTGAAAAAAACTTTTTGGTTCCTCTTCCCAAGATACCACAGACATGAATGCTGTTGACGGTTATAAGACTCTTGGCAAAAAGAAAATGTGTGAAAAACATAAGGAAGATAAATAGAAACTTCAAACTCTGGAATGTCAGGAAAAAGCAAAAAATCGCCAGTCCAAGAAAAATAGATAACGCATTGTGTTTGATATAGTCTACATACATATGCTTTAATGAAGTTTAGGCAAAGTATATTCATTATGGCAGTGTTTGATTCCGCAGGGGGCATTAGTGTTTCAGTGCTAGTACATACTGATATTTTGACAAGTTGAGGTTACCATATCATTAGATTGTGGAAGATGGTATTGTGTTTTAGTGCTAGTACATGCTGATGTCTATGAGGATGATGATGATTATGTAGATATATGGTTTATGTGATCTGTAGATTAGTTTATTATGCAAGGTTTGATATAGTTGACAACCATAGTGATTTAAGGTTCTGATAGTTATAGTATCCTATATAAACTTGAGGTATCTCTATGAAAGTGTTCAGTATTAAGAATGTGAGAGAAAATTTGTATGCGCAGTGGGTATAACTGATACAGCAAACACATCATTGTCATGGATGACGTCCAGTTGATTTAATGATAACATTTGATAGTGATCTCCACTTGATCTGATGTTGATGACAGAGTATGTAGAGTATTGATATGATGATTTTGATCTAAAGGTCAGATTTGTACCTATTTGATTATTACATGCAAAATTTGACAAAGTTTTGTTTATAGCGTTGTTATGGATGATGTCCAGTTGATTTGAAAATAATGATAGTGCTCTCCACTTGATCTCACGTTGACGACTGAGTATGTAGAGTACTGATATGGTGCTTTTGATCTAAAGATAAGATTCATACCGATTTGATTATTACATGCAAAATTTGAAACGGTTATGTTTATGCTGTAACTATAGAATATTTGATGTATTATCAGTTTTTTAGTTGCATTAAAAATTGTGTGTGACAGGTGTACAATGTTAGTGTTCCACCTGGTCGTGGCGGAGCCACCAGTATGACATAGTATGTGCCGCCAGTATACATTTATAGCTAAATACACTGTGGTTGTATTTGATCCATTTATGGCATACAGTTGAATTTATCTACTCAGTTTTCAGTTTTAGTAGCATCATTACTGTATCATGCATTTCATAAAGTTCAACAAAACTCAAGTCACAACTATTCCATGTTATAAAGTTGAGTTTTATTTAACCAGGTTACAAGTTTTTGTAGCATTATATACTGTATTATCCAGTTATAAAGTTCAATAAAGTTGATAAAGTTTAATAGTTTGTATATAATGTTTGAAGGTTTAAACAAGTACAACTCAACAGCTGCCCAATTCGGTTTAGATGATGGCTTTTTATTAGAACAGTGGTACAACGTTTCGGCTGCGTTAGTGGCCTTTGTCAAGTCTAGTCTTGTCAAGTTTGTATATAATATTTATTATCATTATTGTATACGTAATATGAACATCTCATCCTGCAAGGTGTCATTGTACTTATGATATCACTAACATATCCAAGAGTTTAGATTTATATACATAACATCGAAATTCCACCAAGGCATCATTGTAATCTTAGTTATCAGTGGACATATCCAAGAAC
Source organism: Alentia gelatinosa (assembly GCA_950022655.1). NCBI lineage: Eukaryota > Metazoa > Annelida > Polychaeta > Phyllodocida > Polynoidae > Alentia > Alentia gelatinosa. Next base: position 141,688,998 of record OX465580.1, on the reverse strand, counting down.
TCTTTCAAGCTGGTTCCACAACATCTAAACCATGGATGAAGTATAGAATAGTACCCACATACATCGCTGTTTTTGCCTTGGAATTCTTTTGGATGAATATATATAATTTCTACTTCTATTACCAAAGTATATTTTTAATTCTAATGGAGGGTTACCTAATGAGTCAAAGTATTCTGAAATATCTATTATCATAACACTCACCAAATGTTTTCCAGGACCTGTCTGTATCAACCATGTGCAACCCAGGGTAGATGGCTCTTTTTGGAAGTTTGTCATAAACCATTACACCTTGAAAGTAGTCTCTAGCTTGGTTGACTTTCATATGAAGCCACAATAGGCAAGAAACGTGACCAATTAGGTTAATGCACTGGTAAATTTTAACATCAACCTTGACTGAACTTTTCTTAAAGGATTGGAGTAGGAAGAGCCCACACTTTTTTCCAAATGAAAAACAAACAAAGCCTAACCCTTTGTGAAGTTAATGAATGATATGTCGGGAGGCTCTGTATACCCGGTGGCATACACTCAAATAATAGATCATATCATGTCAGATGAGTTTATCAAAACAATGTGACATGTTGTGTTACATTTTCAATGACATCTCATGTTAGTACTTCCTTGACAAATGACATACAAACGTACATTGACATGTCATAGAATGTTATTATTCAATACATTTACTATATTTTGTAAACTTTTCAAGATTCACAGATCAGCACTGGAAGTTCAAGGGACTCAGCAACCGTAGTATGTTCAGACAACTTCTGATTCCACCTTTGAGCAATCTGTTTGGAGGGCACCCTGATAACCAAGCTCAACTTGAAGATTGAAGAAGCTGAATAAGAACCCCACGCTGTGACAATGTTGAAGGTTCCTGATTCAGGACGGTCACTGCCTCTATGATCTTTGATCGAGCAAGCTCCCTTGTCTTAGACTGATTTGTTCAGTCAATCCAGTAACCCCGACACCTGTAGGACAACACCCAGAGGCAAATCAGAACACACATCATCATCAATCGGTGTGGGTGAGGCCTGGTGGATGGAGGTTTTCAGATGTGAAGGAAATGTCAACTGGCCATGAGGGGATGGAGTTATAATTAATATCTTATTATTATTCATATTTTGCAGTCACCGATACTGACACAGGAGGTTTTGGCGGACCTAGACGAAGACGAGTTTCAGCTAGAAAAGATTCCAGATACAGAACGAGAACAGAAAAAAATGCCATTATCAACCCAGATGGGATTCCAGTCTTCTAATACTGTAAATCGCCAGGATATGATAAAAGGGTTGCTTTCTGGAGCGAACATGTCGGGATGTACCATCAATATTAATATAAAATTATAAATGATCGTTATCACTGTCCGATACAAGAAAGTATCGAACCGAAAGTTGACAAAAGAAACTACGCAATGTTTCGAAAGTATGTTGTAGCAAGGTTGATTAAAAATAAGATTTGAAGTTGAAATAGTTTGTTTCTGTGTGAATTTGAATACATCCGATGAATCTATAGATCGTAGCGGTCAAACTGATAGCATATATGTATATAATAACGTTTAAAAAACTAACCTTTTAAATCGTTGAACATGGTATATCCGAAATCAATCCGAAGCAATGAACCGTTATGTCAAATCTAGGCCAAAATAGTAATCTCGATCTCCATACATATACTTTGTCTATTAGATCAACCTAATATCCGTTTGAAGATTGAAAACCATGACGTTCTTAAGGCAGTCTCCCATTGGCTGAAAGTTTGAATGTTAATTAACCCATTGGCGGCGGGTGATGCCTTAAGGCATCACCAGGTGAGATCGGGTGATGCCTTAAGTCATCACCAGTCCAGATCGGGCGATAAATCTTCAAGTGGCCGCAAAAACGTAAATATTGAAGGAATTGTTCCAATTTTTTTGTAGGAGTTAGGAAAGGTATAACCATCAATACAAATAATCATTGGCAAATTTTAGTCACCATAGCAACCATATATTCGAACAAATACGAACAAGTTTTGCAGACGTCCGCGCCTACCGATCCAAGATAGTGGACGCGGAGGTTTGGTCGGGCTCCGATAATGACTGGGAGGATGATTTACCGTTGTCTACAGTATTATTACTCAACAAATATCAGAGAAAAAGCACAAGACAGACTTGATGAAGGACCTAGTGGAGCCAGTGTGTCAAACAATGAAGTTGACAATGACGATATCGCCGATAATTCCAGCGATAGCACCACGGACACAGACTCCGAAAATGATGACCCCCGCCCCCGCCCCCGGCTGCCGAACCAATAATGATAATGAATGGGAAGAGATTCCGGAAAATGTCGACAAGGACAACCCACCTGATGAATTTGACCATGCCAGGGCTCGAATTACTGATAAAATAGATCTAGGAACAGTGAAAACGCCATTGGATTCTTTTTCGATATTCTTGACGATAGGTTTTGTTGAGCGCCTTGTCAACATTACGAATGTGTACGCCCGGGATCATCCTGTCAAGGGGTCGACAAAAAAAAGAAAATGGATTCCAGTCACTGCAACTGATTTAAAGTTATTCCTTGGATTAACCTTGTTGATGGGCTTGATAAAGAAAGTGAGGATACAAGACTACTGGGCAAAGGCGTTGGTTCTGGCCACTCCATACTTCAGAGCTGCAATGGTCCGCAATCGATTCCTCGATATTTTGCGGTAAGCTGTTTGTACTATATCGTTTTCTAAAAACAAATCGCACAATATTCTGATTTCCTATTGTTGTCTCCTATATATACCTGTAACTTCCTTTCCAGCATATCTAAATTACTATGACAAAAGATTAATATGAATTTATTGTCTGACAGGTACTTCAACTTTGGCCCAGAGCCTGATGACAGGAATCAAACGGTGGCGATCGACCGGGTAGGATGGCTATTGGATCACCTAAACGCGATTTCCTCCTCAGTTTACCAACCAAAAAGAGAAGTGGCAATAGAAGAAACTATGATAAAACATAATGGAAGATGTGCACATATCCAGTATATGCTCAAGAAACCGAACAAATGGGGCCTCAAGTTCTGGCCGAGATTGTGTCAGGTAGGCGAACATTATAAAAAAAAAAGACTCAGCGTTCCCCCCTACCCGCCCCACCACTGAGTCGACTGCACGGTTCAATGTCAATATCTTTTATTCATTTACTATTACATTCACACGTTCAAACCCGACAATATATATACTGGAATAAACCTCAGAGTATTGGGTTCACTCCCATCTACCTCCCTGATCGTTTATCGAACATTAAAAGTCCATACAAATTGATTTTCAAATCGACATGTTCTACTGTGCATGCCGTGTCAACACGCTACGTTGAAGCATATCAAAATATGAACCGCATAAGGCCCAACGGTTAAATTCAATCATCAAGTTAATTCTCGATCAAAATGTAAAATATCATACGGGAACAAACCTCAGAGTGTGGGGAATATACTCGTATAAGTCACTCTTCATATATTTAATGTTAAATCCTTGTGCGAAATGATTTGCAAACTCGCCCAGATCCGCTTGACAAGCGTCCGTACCCTACCTGCCCCACCACTGAATCGACTGCATGGTTCAATGTCAATATCTTTAATTTATTTACTATTACTTCCACACGTTTGAACCCGACAATATATATACTGGAATAAACCTGAGAGTCTCGGCTTTGCTCCCATATAGCTCCCTGATTGTTTATCTAGCGTTAAAAGCCTGTGCGAATTGATTTTGGTAGTGATTCTCCATGGTTTTTTTTTCTAGGCTACGTTGTCCAGGCCCTTCCTGTGTTCTCCCGCCGTCACGGCTCAGCTATCAGTATTTACGAGGATGTCATCCTAAAATTACTCGAGAAAGCCAACCTGCTCCATAAGGGTCACCATTTATATGTGGACAATTATTTCTCTACCTCTGAGATGTTCGATCAACTGGCTTCGTTATATAAGACATTCTGCTGCGGAACCCTGCGTATGAACAGAAAAGGCTTTCCTGCAAATCTAATGAAGAAAAAGATAAAAGGACTGGACGAGCGTGGCAAAACCATTTTTTCCAGGAACGGCCAAATGTTATTTATTGCCTGGAGAGATCGGAAAATAGTCAGGGTTGCGACAACTATACATGGATTTAACATGAATACATGCCTCAGAAGATCGAAAAATAAAGTCAGTGGTAGATTTGCGAAAAGTGATATTGGTTGATATTGGCCAGATTAATAAATAGATGCATGCCCCACACTTTCAATCAGAAATCCTGGGGGCTGTTTCACTAGGAGCTACAATTCTCGCTGTTTGTAACAGTGGCAGCAAAGCGGCAGTTTGCGTTTCATTAGCAGGTGCAACCAAGGGGTGAAATTCCACGTCATCGCGGCCCATCGACAAATGAATTCGAATGTCAAACGCGTGTGCATAGCGAGACCTGTGCCAACAGTGAGAGTTGGTCTCACCTCAACAGCGAGACCACTGTTGAAACGCAAATTTGGGATTGACACTGTTGGTGCCGCTATTCCTGCCACTGTTGCGGTCCTACCTCTTGCTTTGACCCCGCTTCTAGTGAAACAGCCCCCTGGTGTAAGGTTTGCTATAAGCGAAAAAATTATGGAATTGGTTCCCTTCACCAAACTAAATTCGGTTGTAAGGACTGCCTGGCCCATTTGTGCATTCCCCACTGCTTTGCTCTTTACCACACCGTGGAGGACTATGGCAAAGCCCCGGTACAGGAGGAGTAAGGATTGTACATAAAAATGAACCAATAAAGGATGTGTATATATCGATCTACTTACGTTTTGATGTCTCTATGTAGATGATTTATCAGTTCTCATAGTGTAGAGCCTTGGGCGAAATTAATAAATCGATGACCATTGATCGCAGACAACACGCTGGCCCAGCCTCAGTAGAAGACGCCATGGCGAAGTCAGTCCGGGTGATGTCCAGATTCAAAAATTCGTTTTATAATTTCTCCTATCCTCCAAACCAGAAAATATATATATGTAGATGAACCTTACACTCTCTAGTTTGCTCCTATATAAGTCCCTGATCGTTTATCTAACGTTAAAAGCCCATACAAATTAATTTTCAGATCAACATCTAATGCTGTCACTCCCGTGTCAACCGCCCTCCACAGTTGACGCCATGTTGAAGCAAGCCAAAATATGAACCCCGTAAGGCGCAACGGTTAAATTCGATCATCAAGTTAATTCTCGATCAAAATGTAAAATATTATATGGGAACAAACCTCAGAGTGTGGGGAATATCCTCGTACAAGTCACTTTTCGTATATTTAATGTTAAACCCTTGTGGGAAATGATTTCCTAACTCGCCTAGACCCGCTTGTCGTAGTCGGGGTCTCCCCCCACCACTGAGTTGAGTGTGTGGTTCAATGACAATATCTTTAATTTATTTTCTACTACTTTCACATGTTTAAACTGGACAATATTTATATAGGAACAAACCTTAGAGTGTCAAGATATGTTGTATATATGTCTCCATTAATTTCCTGAAGGCTTAAACCTTGTGCGGAATCATTTTGTACATGTTGTCTTTGCACTGCGGTGACCGGAGTTGCTGAGGCGAAGCCACATATATAACTCCTTCTTGAGATCGGCTTGTACAGATCCAGCAAAGAATATAATCAAGTTAATATCACAGGTGGGAGATTCAGCAGGCTTTTCTGTTACTTCCAGTATAATCCAATAGCGATGTCATAACGTCTTGTCGGGGTAAATCGACCAAATCCTGAGCGAGGTGATGGCTAAACTTTGTTTGTTTGTTTGGGTAGTTTAACGTCCAATTTGTTCAATTAGACTTACTTTGGTTTTCTTTACTCAAATTTGCATATCCCGTTGGAATAACAAGCTATGCTGCCTGGTTAATCCAGGCATCTTACTTTTCTCAATCATATCTTATCGAAAATCTTACATTCCCTGAGGAAGTCAAGAATTTCTTTCTTCCCAGTGTTATGGAAAACACTGCGCATTGTTGTCCCAGTCTTCAGGAATTTCTTCCTGCTCTCTTTGGTGGCCTGACAATGTAGCATGAGATGTTCTACACTCAGCGGAATGTTGCATGTCTGGCACACAGGTGCTACTTCACCTCTTAGGAGGTGCCCATGTGTCAGTTTGGTGTGACCGGTCTGCAGATGGGTCAGTTTCACCTGTTCAGTTCGTGTCAGGTTGTCTTTCCTAAAGTTTTGGCTAGTAGCCACTACAATTTCTCGTAGTTTGTTGTCTCTGGTGCAGTTCCAGAGTTTCTGCCAAGCTTTGTGAATGTGCTCCTTGGCCATTGGTTTCAGGTCTGTATGTGGAACTGTGTGGGTTCCAACTTCTCTGCTCAATCCATTTTTGGCTGCTTGGTCTGCAGCTTCATTTCCTTCAATTCCGATATGACTCGGCAGCCAACACATCGCCACCTCTTTGCCATGTTCTCTCTTTAGTTCTGTGTATGACAGTTTGATGTCTCTGATGACAGCATTCTTGGGATCATGCTGTCCAATGGATTGTAGACAAGATTTAGAGTCTGAGAAGACTATAAATTTCTTGTGTTGTGACATTTTCATCCAAGTCAAGGCATGCAATATAGCATTGGCCTCAGCTGTGAAAATGCTGCTCTTGCCATGGAGGGCTTTCTTCAGGTCGCCGTATGGTGTATGGACTCCATAACCGACACGGTTACCCTCTTTTGAGCCATCGGTATATACCGGTACATGGTCTCTGAAACGTTTCCTCATGGTCTCATAGTCCTTGAGAAAGACTGTTTCAGGGGTGTCACCTTTCTTGTTTTTTGCCAGGTCAAAGAGGATTGAGGGCGTTTCCTGATCCCATGGAGGGGTTTCAGGTGGCCTCTCACCTCTAATTCTCTTCATTGGGATGCCTGCTTCTCGGTACTGAGCTCGTGCTCTGACCGGGAATGGTCTTATAGCATTTGGGTTGTCTTTAAACAGTTGGTGATTCTCTTTGAAAATCAAGTTGTACACACTCAGCTTTCGTAGTATTGGCTTCACTGACACCGCACTGTGTAGAATGTCAATAGGTTTGACGCCTTGATAAATATCCATTTTCTCCCGTTATTTAGCGTCTATATGAATAAACCAGACACTGCCAGAATCGTGAAGACTTGTAGAATATTCCCAGGGTGATGATTAATGATGTCAATGCATTTTGTATGGATATGACAGCAGCAAAGTTAAAACTCCGTAGAACCGCAACTTCGCAGCCTGGCGTTGTCAATATAAACCACGGTGACACTTATTTTGCGATCGATGTCTCAACATGATCCTGTCCATAGACGTTGATCTGCCGGCTATTTCTCCAATAATAACCACCCACACACGTAGGGAATATATATATATATTGCTCCTCTTCTGCTGGCAGATTAATATTTGAATAATCCAATATATAAATCCAGGTTCAAAGACATAAGATGCTTGCCAGCGCCAGCGCCAGCAAAAGTTCAAGGTTATGAGGTAAGGCTTGGAAAAATTACTGCCCGCGGCTGACGCCTTGGGCAGTAATTTTTCCAAGCTTTACCTCGTAACCTTGAACTTTTGCTCACTGGAACATAGTTTCCCTATAAAGCTAAATCTAATAAGTGGCAGGTGTCTATACCATTTCCTCTTTATTATTATTTTTTTTCCTTTCTTGCTATGTCAGTATGTCATGGTGCTGCCTTTCTCCAGCTTAAATTCTACTTCACCTCTTTGCACTTAACCTAATATTATCTTTTTAATACAATACTATAGTGATCACAGGTATTGACTGGCGATGTCTTCTCTAGAGTAGCACTCTTCCTGGTTGTGTCTCATTTATATAAACCCCTTCCCGGCGATAACTATTCTGTGAAATTTTACAGAACCTTCCTATGGAATTTCTTCTTTCTTATCCACCTAATATGGAGTCTGCCTACTAAACAGGGTTCCCATAGAATTTCTTTCCATGACCGACTCTTGATTTTCTATATTTATTTTCCAGGTTGTACCACTATCCTTAGTAGGTTTTAAGTCAATAATATGCAATAGCCATTCTATTCTGGCTTCTATAGATAAATTGTCAACTCATATCATATTTGTACTCTATTGATATATACCAATTGTTATATAATAAATGAAATACTTATCTGCAGGAAATCTCAAGCATGTGGACACATTGGTGCAATGCTCTTCGTGGTGGGAGACCTTATCGCTAGTGGGGAGGCACGATTACCAGCAGATGCCACAGTAACTGACCAACCATGTAATTGGTCCAAACCAAAAGGCAAGTCCAGATGAGACCTTTTCTCTATTAAATGATGGAGTATAGACTGTAACTGTAATAGTTTGTATGTGATGTATTTGAAAATAAAACACATTTCCCAATTCAATGATAGAGTATAGACTGTAATAGTTTGTATGTGATGTATTTGAAAATGAAACCCTGAATTGATATCCCATGATGAAATAGATGGGATAATCAACGCAAGGTGGGAATTGGTTGAGAGTATTACTCTAAATTCATTAAAGGTCTATAAGTCAGCTTGTGAAGAGTTAAGTCTATATAAGTGCGAGTAAGTTCATATATTCAAGTTAGAATAACACAATAATATACACCCATATGTGGGGTGTGTGGTGGTAAAAACAGATCTTAAGAGTTCTAATCCTGCTGCCAAAAGAGGCAGTTATGAGATGATGACATTGCCAATGGACAATTACCGATAGGACAGAAATATACTGCTATTTCCTAAATTCATAATCATCAGACAGTGCAACTTTATACCATGTTAGTTTCAAATTAAGATCCACCTAATCAACATTTTTTCTTTCAAATCAGTTGTCTTGTGAAAGCCAATTACTCAATTTATCTTTAATTTTCCGTGAAACAAACCTCGGCGTACGGTCCCCATACACGAGCGACAACATAGTAATTCTATATTATCATATACCAGTTTTTCTTTGGTGGGAGTGGTGTACAGGAAAATGTATATTAGGTGGGACGCCCAGTAAAAAATCTAGCTGGTGGCAGTGTGTTTCAGCCGGCAGATGGCCAGACCCCCAAGCAAACACTCAGCAACCATGAGGCGATGTACTAACAACCCCCTAACAGATGTCAATTTCTCCCGGTAACTTAAGAGCTGACGCCTGCAGGAACATCTAGAGAGTGATTCCACGAACCCGACAGATGTTTCAAATATACCAGATCTGCTAAAAAGCTCAATTTCTGTAATTTATGACCTTATGGGTTCCATTATACTAAAATTCAATTACAATTGATAACTTACATGTAGGAGGTCTTGCTTTGTGTGCCACATCTCAACTACAATTGGGTCAAGGTGAGTGTAGTTCTCCTTAGGATCACGGGCATGCGCTCTCATGTTACGGGCACCCTGAAGCCTCACACGTGTTAACTGGTCATCTCCCAGGAGCACCTTTCTCTCATCCAGTATGTCTGTATTGCCTTTTGAAAGAAAAAATTATTTCTTTAGAAGTGTAGGGGTTGGGACAGTCAAGTGATGGTGTGTTCGCTATTCGAGAGGGAATGTGGAGCGCTAGTCCCCACAGGGTGTTGTTTCAGGAGATCCTGTGCACGAAATTGCCATGGATCAAAAATATTACTTGGGTGACACTCAGGTTAGTAGAATAAAGAATAGTGTGGCGGAGATGAGAGGGAGGGACCCGCCTCCGGAGTACTCCGGTCCTCTGGAGGATGTCTCTCGGCCAGGCATCTCGAAACAGGAAGGGGAACGGTTACTCCTCCGGACGGGGGAGGGCCCTCCGGTCCTCCGGAAGGAGGAGGATCCTCTGATCCTCCGATCGGAGGAAGCCTCTGACCCTCCAGGAACGCTCACCCTCCCGTGACGTAGATGGAAGGTGTGACGTTGTGATGCCGTGACGTCATCGGCAGGGTATAAAAGGAAGAGACAAGGAGGGAGTCGGCAGTCCATGCTTGACCACTGTTGAGAGCACATCGAGAGATTCTAGATACGAAAGCCTTTGAAGCAGGATCTAGCTGAAGCTTACCTAAGACTTACCTGAGCATAGGCCAGGCCTACAGAACGCGTTAGCCTTTGTGTAACCGTAGGCTCATCGAATAAAGCAATCCGCACTGAACAGTATTTCCGGGTCTGAGTCATCTGTGTTCCCGTTACAATACAATATTCATATGCCTGTGCACAATACTTTTTATCCTGATTGTGTTTTATAAATTTACATTACAGTATAAATGTAGAGGTGAAAAGGGTTTGTTCCTTGGAAGTCAATGAGGCAGAAGAGGATGTTGAACATGAAGAATACATAACAATGTGCATTCAAAAAACCAGAACAACATGCAACAATAAACTTGATATCAACAGGTAGGACAAGTACAGGTAAATCAATATATTACTATGAGCTGCTGTGAAGAGTCCAGTGACATGATTTTCATATGCATCCAATATGTCAAAGCAGACCTTGTATTTGCTCTCATTGCACATGAGTATCGGCAGAGGGAAAACCTTAGATTATTTTGCCATGTACATGTCATGTGCATGTGGGATGTGTTTTGGAAGCACAGAGGATATCCAGCTAACTGCAGGCACATGTTTAACAAGAATGCGGCCAGCCTGTATTGCATATGCATCAATCAGTCTTTCTCTCTCTTCCTCAGATAGCAAGATTTTGTGTGCTTCTACCTCCTTTACCTCTGGTCGATCATTGCTTAGGTGGTCATGATAGACACGGCTGAAAATCATATTTGATGTAAACATGTGCATGTCTTTATGAGACTTGGAACTGGACTGTAAATGTGTGCGCACATACATGTCCATGTTGTCCCCTGTGATCTTCACTGAACTGTTAACTATTAACTGTTCAATGATTCTTTTGTTGCACTGCTTTGTACAATCAACTAAAAGGTTTATCTTGGAAGTTGTTCCCAAAGTGATGGCAAGTCGGTTTAACTGAGTGATGAACTGAAAAATATGATTATGATACTATATAATAAGCATGCATCATTTTAATCAGATGAAGCAAAATCAATAAAAACAATCATGTTAGATTAAGGCCACTAAAAAAAGAAACTTGTTTCTCATCACCGCGCACGTCAACAAAAACGTTTTTAGAAGATTTTTTGATTTAAAAAAAAAAGAAGATGAGCCTTGATAGATAGCATTGGTTTTGATGATTGGACCCCGACAGGAGTTTCTGATAAGAATTCTATCATAGTTCATTGGGGTCTATCGGGAACATTTCTTGTTGGGGTCCTATCAGGCTATGTGGGTGTCGCCTCTTAGGCTATATAGAGGAAACCTTTAGGGCCATAGCTCATATCCAATCAAGTTTGAATTGCGGAGTAATGTGGATTGTATAGCGATTCAAATGAGATGGGTTCGAGCTCCCACCCTAAACTTGAATAGGTTTCTTAATTTATCTCACCCTTCACATTTACTAATAGGCTAACATTTGTGACATAATCCCATATTGAGTATTTTTTCTAAATTTTCAATGAGCATTGGATATATGTTCCTTATGTTAAGTCTATGGGGAAAAAATATCAGGGAATTAGATAAACCGGCCCTCATCATATTTTCCATGGCTTGGTGATGAGAAACAATTTTTTTTTTTTACTGGACTAACCCTGCAAGAAAAACTTCTATGTGGGTAAGAAAATGTCGACAAAGTGTAGCGATGGTCGTGGTGCAGTTTGACGTCCCTCTCCAGACATTCTGGAGACTCATGATCTGGGGGGGTTCTCCCAGAGAGCGAGACTCTGCGAGAGGTGACGTCAGACCGGCCCACGACGAGCACTATATAAGCAGCATCGCACCTCTCCCCGCCAGACTTGCTCTCAAGCTGTCTTGGCGCCAGCACCAGATGCGAGGCCCTATTTTAAATATCTTTATGTTGATTACAAGCAGAACCCCGGTGGCCTGGAGGCGGGCATTGTAGCCTCTTACGTCGAATAAAAAGTTTGACAGTATTTCTCTCTCCGAGTCGTCATTAACCCTATCGCGCCGGGCCCCCCTGGGGCGGGAAACGGCTACACTCCGGGTAACTCGGTCAGCGATACCCCTGTGGGCTGGGTGGTGGCGCCCTGATCTGCCAGCTGAGAGCAGTCCAGTCACGGAATCAATTAAAATGAATATATTTCCCCCAACCAAAGCAATAAAGTTTGGTATTACAATGAACGCCTTGTTATATAGATTAAGTGTACCAAATATGAGAGATTTCTATCTAACCAATAAAAAGATATCGCCATTTTAGTTCCTCCTTGTTCGTAAGTTTAGGCGGGTCAGCAGTGGCGTCCCGTAAAATGGCGGTTCTGGCCCTTCAGTCGAATTGGATATTGCAACGGGAAAAACTGCCACTACGTTATCAATCATTCAAATATCACTCTACCAGCTGGGGACGAGCAAAATATATATATTCCCTACAACTGTGGGTGGTTGTTATGAAGAAATAGTCAGCAATTCAACGTCTATGGACAGTACCAAGTTGAGACGTCCAAACCTCCAAGTTGAGACATCGATCGCAAAATAAGTGTGACAGTGGTTTATATTGACAGCGCCAGGCTGCGAAGTTGCGGTTTTGCAGAGTTATAACTTTGCTGGTGTGTCACCCATACAAAATGCATTGACATCATTAATCATCGCCATGGGAATATTCTACAAGCCTTCACGATTCTGGCAGTATCTGGTTTATTCATATAGACGCTAAATAACGGGAGAAAATGGATATTTACCAAGGCACAAAACCTATCGACATTCTACTCAGTGCGGTGTCAATGAAGCCAATACTACAAAAGCCGAGTTGTTTAGCCATCACCTCAATTTACCACCACAAGACGTTATGTCATCGCCATTGGATTGTACTGGAAGGAACAGAAAAGCCTGCTGAATCTCCCCCCTGTGATATTAACATAGTAATATTCTTTGGTTGATCTGTACGAGCCAATCTCAACAAGGAGTTGTATATGCGGCTTCACTCCAGCATGGCATGTTTGTGGTTGGCACTTTCAAATCCAGCAACTCCCTTCACCACAGTGCAAAGACAACATTTACAAAATGATTAAACCTTCTGGAAATTAATGGCGACATATACACAACGGATTTTGACACTCTAAGGTTTGTTCCTATATAGATATTGTCCAGTTTAAACATGTGAAAGTAGTAGAAAATAAATTAAAGATATTGTCATGGAAGGGTTTAACATTAAATATACGAAAATTGACTTATACGAGGATATTCCCCACACTCTGAGCTTTCTTCCTGTATAATATTTTACATTTTGGACCAGTATTAACTATATGATCGAATATAACCATTGGGCCTTACGCGGTTCAAATTTTGGCTTGCTTCAACATGGCGTCAACTGCAGAGAGATCAATTTGTACAGGCTTTAAACATTAGATAAACGATCAGGGAGGTAGGTGGGAGCAAAGCCAAGACTCTGAGGTTTATTCCAGTATATATATTGTCAGGTTTAAACATGTGGAAGTAATAGTAAATGAATTAAAGATATTGACATCGAACCGGGCACTCCACTCAGTGGTGGGGCGGGTAGGGGTAGGAGCGCTTGTCAAGTGACAGCGGATCTAGGCGAGTTAGAAAATCATTGATGAAAGTGAAGACAGCTGTCAGTGACAGAAGGTGGGCGAGGCTGGGTTCGTATACCCAAACACACGGACAAGGCTGAAGATCTTCACCTGGATATGCCTCCCCCAGGTTTGAAGCCAAAGATAGATCGCAGAAAAATCGTGACAGTACTGGACTATTTCCGTCTTTTTTTTTCTCTGGATTTTATTTCCCAGCTGTGTGTGTTCGTCAACCGCTATGCGGAGAAAAACAAGCCAGAGGGGAAACCCAAGAAAATGGCCGCCTGGAGAGATGTCACTGTCCCAGAGATGCTGCGATTCCTCGCCCTAACCTTCATCATGGGTATCATCCGCAAGCCAGCACTCGAACACTATTGGTCACCGCTTAAGGAAATCGCCACCCCAGGAATTCCTGAAACAATAACCAGAACTCGCTCAAAACCGTCCTACGGTAAGTCTAAACTCGTTAACCCGCTCTCTTGTTTTCAGATGATGTCGCCTCCGCAAAATGTAAACACAGGGAAGCCACATAGAGGCCCTGCAGTCGATCGCTGATAGATACGCTTATATCTTGAATTATCATGTCAAATTCGTTCTGCTTTTTGAATATGTTGTTTTCTATCGATACTTGAAATTTAGACAAGTTTGAATGATTTTGTTCACAGTTTCCTACACTTTGGAGGCGACGCTGAGGCAGACGCGGCACCAGCACAAGCAACTTCCGGTGGTACGAGTTCCCGCCGTCGTGATCTGTGGCCGATGATTTCTTGGTTTATTTGTCATTTGAACACTGTCATGAATTTTGTTTATTCCCCAAAGAAGGAGCTAGCTGTAGATGAAACTATTATAAAACACAAGGGCAGGACTCGGCACAGGCAATACATGCCGAATAAACCCTGTAAATGGGGACTGGAATGTTGGGTGTTGGCCGAGTCAGTCACTGGGTTTGTCTTAGAAATAGCTCCTTACTTCGGGCGAGATGATCGCACAGGCAGGACCACAACTGAAAATATTGTTATTAATTTGTAGACAAAGGCAGGATTGTTAAACCGAGGACACCATATATATTTTGACAATTTTTTTACAGGTATCCCTTTGTTGGAGAAACTCGCTTTGTTTAAGACTTATGCATGTGGCACTCTGCGGGCGAATCAGACTGGGGTTCCCAAGGGATTGATTGGAGAAAAACACGTAGATTTAGCGAAGCGGTGGAACTCTATTTTTTACAAGTGTGGCCTCCTCCTACTAACCCTGTGGCGAGATAGGAAAATAATTCGCATTTTGTCTTCTATTCACTGTTCGGCCATGTCCACAACAAAACGAACCGTTCGCAATGAAGCTGGTAAATTTGAGAAATCTGAAATACCCTGTCCGGACTCGGTTTGTTCCTATTGCCGATACATGGGGGGGCGTTGACCTCTGTGATCAGATGACAGGGTATTATAATTTCGGCAGGAAAAGCACAAAATGGCCGAAGAAATTCTTTTTCTTTTGTTTAGAGGTAATGAAACTTAACTCCCAGCTTTTGTTCAACCAATACGCCCCAAAGAAGATGTCTTTCTTTGATTTCAGCCTAAATTTAATCGCACAGATGTTGGAAGATGCAAACACCCAGTCGGCACTTCCCCCATCCGTCCCGACTGGTGGCAATTGTCTCACGTCGCGATGTTTTCCTGATGCTTTAGGCAGAAAAAGTTACTCTAGGGTTTGCTACCACCGTTTTGGCAATGGCCTCGAAGCATCGCAAAAACAAAGCAGATACGGATGCCGTGAGTGTGGAGTGCATCTCTGTATCACGCCTTGTTTCAAGATTTATCACACTGTCGCTAAGTTTCACCTTCTCCAGTCCAGTTCACCAGATCTGCCCAAAGAACCCTGAGTTTATCATTACATCATGATTTGTTTACCCTGTCTGATTTATTTCCACCCGTGACCACACTCACACACATCTATTTCTGTTCGTATTAGTTCATTAGAAATACCTGCCAGTAAATTTTTCAGTTTGTCTTTGGGTGGGTGCCTCAGTAAGGTTTATCCGCAGATTTGTCTTTTTCTTCCTTTTTTTTTGCCATTTATACTCCAGAATATGTTTTGATATTGATATTACTTTCCCAGCTTGTACATATTGTGAATAGTCGATCGACTTTCTATATATATAGTGTAGAATATATGTAAATACGATGTAAAAAGAAAAAAAACGATTGATTTTTACCTGTATTTTTCAATTCATCATTCATCTTGGAAAAATCCTGATTAAACAAAAAAAACTCGTTCCATTCACAGATTCACAACAGAACTATGTGACCAAGTACTATATTTTGCTTTTTGTATCTAATTCACGTTATAAGTCTGAAACAAAGTCATCCTGGAAGATCTATGTATCATCAAGATTCTCTACATGTACATTTTGTGAAAATATATCGACCAGAAGTGGTTAAATTGATTATTAAATCAGCGATAAAGCCCCCACCTCTGACCATGTCGAGTACCAGACAGACACTGAATCAATGTATACCTTGTCGAGTATTTCAAGCTGAAACAAAAATCATTCCTGCCTGGGTAATATATATATATATATATATATCGTTGAATCAGTATCAGATCAACCTCAGAACTGTAAAAATGGATCATGTACCTTGTTGAATCTGAAATAAAACATGCCTATTTGTGTAAAGCTAACCTATGTACATATTGTGAATACGATTACCACTGACACTGATCTATGTATATCACCCTGAAACCTTCCTGCCTATGTGATCTAGCACGTAATGCTATTCTATGATTCAACTGAGAAGTGTACGAAGACGAAATATAATTTGGTTTTGTAGCTAATCTACGTTATCAATCTGAAACAAAGTAATCCTGGGTGATCTATGTACCATAAAGGTTCTCTACATGTATATTTTGTGAAAATATATCGATCAGAAGTGGTTAGATTGATTTTTAGATCGGAGACAAAGCCCCCAGGTGCGACCACGTCAAGTGCCAGACAGACACTGATCATATTACCTTGATGAACCTGAAATAAAATATAACTGCCTGTGTAAAGCTAACCTATGTACATATTGTGAATACGATGTCGACTGCTGCACCTGGAAACGAATCAAACTTGTCAACCTGTGTATATATTGAACAATATTGCTGAATAATCGATCTGAAAAAAAATACAACACAATATTAAAATATATTTTAAATCTTACTTCACCTACCTTGTCATATTTTGCGTAATGTCCAAGGTTAAATTTGAATTATTAATTCAGAACTGATCAAACCTGGACAATATTAACATAGAAACAAACCTTAGAGTGTGTAGAATATGAATATATATATCATTAATCATTAATCAAAAGTTTAAACCCGGTGCGAGTTGATTTCTAATGACAGCTCGACCACCCTAGCTACACAGTATAAGCAATGGCAGATCGAGCTAGGCCAGAATTCAACGTGCATAACTCGCATCTTATTATTTTAATATCTTGGTCTCTGCTCGTCTAAATTTGATAAAATATGTACTGGAACAAACCTTGGAGTCTATAGAAGGTGAATATATACTTTCCTGTGGTTAATTCTATTGTTTAAATTGAAATTCGACTGAACCTGCAAGCCGACTGCGTAATACCCAAGGTTAAATATGAATTATTAAATCTAAACTCGTCAAACCTGGACAATATTTACATAGAAAGGTGTAGAATATGAATATATATATTATTAATCATTAATCTAAAGTTTAAACCCGGTGCGAGCTGATTTCATATTATAACTTGACAACCCTACGTTTCGAGCAGTGACATGGCTTCCCATAGACTCAACCTTATAATCTAGACAGCACTCTATAGAGGCTTTGCCGATATTATTTACAAAGCATTAGGTTAATTCCACCGTGTCAAGTCTGATACCCTCGAATAGCTGCTGATCAGACAAACACGATGCTGGTCTCATTTTACACTGTTGACACCATAGGATGATATAAATGGCAATTCTGTGGGTTGTCGAATCAACTTGTAGCAGACGGTATAGCAGACATTGCGCTGTCACTGGACTTGACACCTATACTCCCAGCCTCAAAGATCCGAAGTTATCACCGTATTAACCACACTTTCGATGGTTTTTCCGCCATAATATTTATATCCTTTTGTAGGCTACAAGCCTTATCTTGAACCTGCTGGGCTCTATTTATGTTGTTAATCCGATATTTGATGAGGGGAAATGATTTTACACAGCATCCATTGCATAGAGGAATCTGCTTAGCCATCCATGTTGACACTGACACTCCCGCCCCCACCAACGGTTTTGCTATGGTGCGCTTGTTTGTTTGTTTGTTTGTTTTGGTAGTTTAACGTCCAAATTGTTCATTTAGACTTACTTTGGGTTTGATCGAATCTATGAGATGAATGTAGCAAGAAATCCCACCCCTACACATTTACCGAGGTGAGAGTATAGCAGTAAATCTACCACTGCTGGGGGTGAGGGAGAAAAGTGGCCGCAGCGGGACCCGAATCAACAAAGTCCTGTGCTCTTTACCACTGAGCTAACTCCCAACCCACCCCGGTCGCTTTAGTTATGCCTGCGTGCAGTCATATCCGGTCTGCACCACGAGGAGGCGAGGCGACCAAGAGGGTGAACAGATTGGTAATTTCTGTCCACCCCAGCAGACCTATGGTGCGCGAGTTCAAACTTTCGATATTGCTTAGATCACCTTAGTAGTTGTTTTATTTCATAATACTTTAGAATCGTGTAGGTAGGGATCATATTTGAAATGAGATGTGGGTTTTATCGACTTTAATGTATATATATATATTGATGCGAACAAATCAGCTAGAGTAGTATGTACGGGCTGGGATAGGCAGACGCCATGAACAGTTTTTTTTTCATCGGTGCTTATTTTGGGACAACTTCGGTTCAAGATAACATATATTCAACAATTGATTTTAATCACAAAATACATATACACATAAAGCTACAGGTCTTCTCCTTGTAGTAATAGTCATCTTTTATTCATTAATCATCAATTTGTTGAGAAAATGGCGAAATTCTGCCACTACCACCTTCAAAATACAGACGCCAGACGTATCATGGCAAAACACGCCGGCCGTTCAAACGTCCACATTGGAACCTGGTGCTGTCGTAGTATAGGTGAACGTCGTTGGTGGCGCTGCCATAGGATTGCCGCCCCGGGTGAGGCGTGCGGCTGGCAAAGGGTTAAGTAAGTAACTTACTAATTAGGACTTTTCATGACTTTATTACAGGCTACATTGGATTCAACTTTGAATGACATTCTGGATGGCATGTCGACTTATGCAAGACTTTTTGCCAGAAGAGTTGACTGTTGGTCATGTGTTGGACATAGAAAAATACAGAAACTTGAAAAAGCTAGTCCCTGGTAAAACCTACGTATGTACAGTCAAGCTAGTTGGCTTAAAGTCTGAGGATGTGGATAGATCGAACTTCAATAAGAAACTTAAGACTGTGAAGGAGAGCTCAGAGAAGATTAGGAAGATCAAGAACCAGAGTGCAAAGGAAGAGAAGAGAAATAAGTTACAGAATGAAGTGTTTCATCTTCACACTAAAGGCAGTGAAAGAACAGAAACTGTCACAGAAACTCAGAGATGTGAGTCATGTTTGGAGAGATTAAGTGAATTGAATGTGTGCAAGAGAAGAAATGAAGAAATGCAAAAGCAAGTGGAACATCTGATCCAAAGAGAGAATATATTGACTAAGCAAGTTGAAGATCTACAGAAGACCATCCATAGTCTAGATCTACACAATGTGGCTAGAAAGATTGGGAGGAGAGAGAAAAAATGTGACCAACTGGAAGAGGATATCAGAAACTTATCGGAAAAAGTTAAAAGGTCAGAGACTAAGCTTCAGATGAAGAAGGATGAAATGAATAGGATGAATGACAAAATCAGCGAATGGAAAGATACCCTGGAGTTTGAGCGTGAAAGGTCGAGTGCAAAGTATAACAAGCTTCAAGGTGATATGATGGATATGAAGAGTCAGTCGGAAAAGTTGAGAAAGAGTGTGTGGTACTACAAAAGAGCTAAGAGCCTGAGTGGAAAAACTGAGAATGTTGAGTTATCAAAGCTGAAAGACGAAGTGAAGGCACTGGAAAATGAAAATTGTGAATTGAGAGAAAGGATTGAAGAGTTTCTAGAGAGCAACGAAGTTAAATGTTTCGGAGGTGGAAGGTACAAGAATGAGGTGCGACAAGTGTATCAGGATCTGCTTAGTGTGGGAATGAGTGCAAACAAGTGAGAAGGGATTGTGAGAGAAGTACTAGAAGGCTTCGGTGTGACAGTCTATCGACTACTAAAGGAGACTTCTACAAAACGGATGGCATTGGAGTATAGAGCACTTGCTTGTATGCAAATGTGTGAGATCTTGGAAGAAGGGGAGCAGGTGACATTGATGAGTAATGGTACAACCAAATTCGGCCATCACTATGAAACAATGAATGGGAGCATGAATGATGGAAACATGTATACCCTAGGTGTCAGAGATGTCGCAAGTAATTCATCAGAGTGTCGGCTAGCACTATTAATAAATGTTCTCGAAGATATGTATGAGCTGCTAGGAGATGAAAATGCCAGTAAGAAGGTTAAGGGAGCTATTGTGAGCATGAAGAACACCATGAGTGACAGGGCTGGAACTGAGAAGAAGTTTAACACACTTTTGCAGGAATTTAGAAGAGAGATTTTGCCAGAGGTTGTAAATGGATGGGATCACATGACTGCGGATGAGCATACAAGATGGGAGAGGATGAACAACTTCTTTTGTGGAATGCATTTATTAGTGAGTCTGGCTGAACAGAGTGATGCGACATTGCATGTGTGAGAGAATTTGGTGTTTGGAGAGGAGACTGTGGGAGCAGATAGAGTCTTTGGAAAGTCCGGAAAGAGTGAGAGTGGGACAGTAAGACTGATCGTACAGTATGTAAGGCAGTGCAAGACAGAGGATGTGAGAAGAGTGGTAAGGCTGTGCATTTCCGTGCCCATGTAAAGACAGAGTTTGGGCATTAAAATATACCTCTGGCACCATTCATAGGAAACAGATTCAACATCCTGTTCCTTGATGGTGGGGGGGGGGGGGGTGTACTTTTTGTGCTCAGAACTTGAGTCTTTCTTGAGCATGGTGAAAGAGGACAACAAACTGATGAAGGCAATACATGCTGATATGGATGAAGAGCAGTATATTGCTGGAGCACGTGCCTTGGGATTGATTGAGAAATATATCACTGCACCATTATGGAAGGAACTTGAGAAGAAGGAGCATGTAAAGGGACTGAGTGAGAAATATGAGAGATTGATGGAATGTCTGAATAGATGGGCACAGGATGCAAGTGGTTTGCTGACTGGAAGGGACAAGCTGTATGATGATATTGAGGTAGAAAAGGATGATGTGTATCAACGGCTGACTGAGAAATGCAAACTTGATGGAATGACACTACAAATATTAGAATTGATGTGCACAGGGTTTGAGAGAAAGCTGCGTCACCCAATGCATGGAGAGCCAAATGGAGATAATTTGGATGAGAATGAGACTACAAGTGTGCCAAGAAGAAATGTGGAGTGTGAACGGGGATTTGGTATGCTGGACT
Source organism: Alentia gelatinosa (assembly GCA_950022655.1). Classification (NCBI taxonomy): domain Eukaryota; kingdom Metazoa; phylum Annelida; class Polychaeta; order Phyllodocida; family Polynoidae; genus Alentia; species Alentia gelatinosa. Next base: position 141,667,870 of record OX465580.1, on the reverse strand, counting down.
ACATGATGTGAGTGAAGCCAAGTGCATATATACATGTGTGCATGAGGGATTGATTATGTTCAAGAAGAATGGAACGAAAGACTCGCTGGATGGAATGTCTGAAGAGCGACTGCTTTATGTGTGTGAACGAGCGACAAAGAGTGTTGATGAGCAAAAGAGGATGTATGTGAAACGAAAGGCTGTGATAGGAGCAGAAAGGGCTGCAAAACTTGGCATGAAGAAACATGAGGCAGAAAAGAAAGAAACATATGACAGAGTGAGAGCACAAAAGCTAACAATTAGACTGGAAACATGTGGAAGATTGTGGACATCAGCAGGAGATATGGACAACTGGCTATATGGAAAGAAAGATACTCTAAAGAGGAAAGGCTTGGAGAGTTAAATGAAGTTCCGGAAGTTTGTTCTGAAATGCAGAAATGTTGATGGAAATTTGAATGTGACGAAAGATGGGAGAGACCAGGAGTTGGATGTACTTGTGAGCAACATGAGGAAGTCATTTGAAGAGTCTACTCTGGAACGGATGGCAAATGATGTAGATGTTGATTTTCATGGCAGAATGGCTGATGCAAATGCAGTTGAAAGGATAAAGGAGCAAAATTTGTCTGATGAGCCCAAAACAAAAAGACCAAGATTAGAAAACAGAAAAGTGCCCATAATTAGAAGTGTGAATGACCTTGTTGGAAAGCGTGTAGGATATCTGACAGATCGAGGAGTATGGAAGAAGGGTGTTGTGCTAGGCTTGGGTGCGCGAACTGCAAGGATGTGTGTGTGTAAGATTCAGTTTGATGGTGAGGATCAATATGAGATGGAAGTCAAAGAACATTTGAGGACAGGTCAGTTAAAAGTCGTGGGATTGTGTGTTGAGGATTTGCTTGGGAAGATGGTGAGACAAAAGTTTGAGGATCAAGACAGCGAGGAAGAAAGTTGGTGGAATGCAAAAGTTGTTGATGTAGGCAATGCAAGACATGAGAATCCAGAGTTCATGGTAGAATATGAGGATGAAGATGATGATGAAGACAGGGTATACAAGTTCAAGTTGTATGAGGATTATGGGAATGGTGATTGGCAACTGCTTTAATATGAACACATGGTATGACTGATGAACTGACTAAAGGTGTTTGGATGTAACACCAGACTGCCTCAAGACAATAGGTTATCAGTTACCTACTGAAACTATTACCCCCACCAAAAAAAAAAGAAAAAAGGAAAAGAATCAAGAAAACTTACCGGAGTGCCATAGCCAAATACCTATTGCCTAATGAATGACGTGAAAAAGTTGATTAGAACAAAAGATGGATTATCAATGGAATACAGACATGGCCTGTCCCAAGGATATTGAGCCCTCAGTTACACACTTCTTTTCTATTGAGGCCGTTTTTAAAGTGAGAGGATACTGCAATATTTTCATCAGATGGGGCAGCAAGCAAAACTTGAATATGTATTTAGACATGCAAGTGTAATTAGACATAAGCCATCTTATTATTAATGATCAATAAATATCTTTACTAGTCAGATATTACTGTTTAAGCTCTAGACATTTTTAATTTCTTATCCAATAAGAAATTCAACATTAACAAGTGTGTAACTGAGGAAAAGGATTTGATTTTTGGAATGGAAAAGATTCGGACTGTCCATGGACTTCAAGCTTATCTGTTATTATATATTTTATGTTATCTTTGTTGTTGTTTTGCTTCAATTGTAGCTTTTGTATTTTCTACTTGTCTATTGACTTTTTCTTGCATCTGTGATACTTCCTTCTCCAGTTTTATTTTGCAATCTGATTATGTCTTGTTGTTATTTCCTCATTTAGACAAAGGGTTTTAACTTTTGTTGTATGTCTGTGATATTTAATTATACAATATGTTGCCTCTTTGTTGCAATTCCTTACAGGTTTATTTGATTTGAATTAGTTTGCTATGTTAGCTTCATCAATCAGGAGCATCAACTATGGTCACAAACTGCCAAAACTGTAAGGAAAAGCCAAACAACTCCAGAGTAGCCACCCATGTCTTGGTGTTCATGGTGGTAGGCTTATGTACTGGTCTAAAAATAACTCTTGGATTTTTTGGTACGAGGACAGCCACTGCAGACCAGATACACCCTTGTGGAGGGCAATTTATTATCTAGAGACAGTGTGCAATCTGAAGGCATTAGCATGTGTGTGTGATAAAGCTGGTGCCAATCAATGCCTCTACAGGCTACACCGTTTTGAATACAGCATTTGCTACAAAACACCAAATATCTTTGATAGATCTAGGTCTCTGTACGTCATAAGTGATGCCCCACACCTCATGAAAACAATCCAGAACAACCTGGGCCCTGTTTTTCAGTCACAACAATCGTTATGGGCAACGTGTTTTTGCCATCAGTGTTCGATAGACAAGACACTGTAGTGAACAGGCGATATATTGTGAGTGTAAGAGTCGCAGGGCGTCCAGAGGTATTTTTCAGTCACGACAATCGTGGGGTGACGTGATTGAAAATGTTGCCCAAAGTGTCGTCTGTTCATGACACCTATGGACATGTCGTACAGAATGCACAACTTCACTTCCTGTTCGAATTAAGCAATGAAATTTAAACACGAGTAAGGTATACATATAACCTATAATCGTCCCAAATATGATGAAAATCGACTGCACCGTTCCGAAGTTATAGGCGTTTGAATTTCGTCATAGCAATCGTCTGCTCTGGTGGCCAGTGTATTTTCCCGACGCCTCCGCTAATTTATGCAGCGACTTTGACATAGACTGAGCATCGGGAGGTGGGAGGGTGACTGGCCACCAGAGAAGACGATTGCTATGACGAAATTCAAATGCCGATAACTTCGGAAGGGTGCATCCGATTTTCTTCATATTTGGTACGATAATAGGTCATACGTATCCCTTACTTGTGTTAAAATTTCATCGCTTAATTCGTATGTGAGGCACGGGAAATCTTCTATATACGCAGTGGTTTGTTATAGAACTTAAGACAGTTGTATACTAATCTTAGCGGACGACACTTTTAGCGGAGATCGTCAGTGGCGCACTACGATCGTGTCTATAGAACAGCGGCCGTCTTGTGTGTTCCAAATTGTCGTGGAATCGCTAGACGATCGTAGGGTATTGTTGGCCAATGATGTTGTGACTGGAAAACAGGGCCCTGGAATCAAGTGGTTGGGGGAAAAACACTCGGTAAATGTGGGTGAGTCTTGTTTAACCCATTGCATTCAAGATTGCCTTAAGGGACACAATAATGACAGGTTTTGTGTATGAGTGGCCGCAATCTTCAAGCAGCTGACGCATAGTAACATCCAAGCGATTAGTGAGGATATTACCACATCAACTACGAGCATATTAAGACTGAGACTTCTCATGGTAAATGAGATTAATGTGACCGATTATGAACAATTAATATTGCGACCAATTATGAATAATTAATACTGAATGAACATTCAAGAAGCTCATTTTCAAATGCATGATAACTTGACCTCATTATGGATGGGACTTTTTTTTCCGGAGTCTCCTGCATGAGATTCTGACATGTAAGAATCTCCTTGTAGCGGATTCCAGGTGAACTATACATTTCCTATGGAGACTCCATATTTGGCGTGTAATAAATTTGAAAAACGATCATTAGTAACCAGCGATCAATAAACTGCTTTACCAATAAAAAATAAATTTGAAAAACAACATTGCCTTAATACTATATTTATGAAGGAAGAGAATGCCAATTTATTCTTGGTGGCTGAGTCGTTACGTTTGTATTGCCAGTGCCACAGCTCTGTCTTGTCGGTGGCGCATATCTCTGGGTGTGGAATTGATGGCACTGTGATTTGAGTTATTGTAGGCATCGGCCAGCTCATGTAGATGGTCGATCCAGTTGAAAGAGTTTCCAGCTCTGAACATTCTAGCTATCCTTATTCTGAGCGTCTGAATCACCCTCTCTCCATGTGACGTCTTTATCTCTTGTTGGTCAGGTAGTGTTTGATGTTTCTGCTGAGGAAAAATTGTTTCATGATCTTGTTGACAAACTCGCTGCCGTGATCAGTGCGGATGGTTTGAGGTTCTTCGTTGAGTCTGAAAATGTCTTCACAGGCTTCCTCCCTGCAGTGCAATCAGTGGTCTAGTGTACAGGAACCTGGTGAACACGTCTACACACACCAGTATATAGCCGTATGCCTTGTTGTCGTTGGCGTTGTATTTCATGGACAAACAATCAGTCCCACATCTGACCCTTGGAGCTGACGATCACCTTGGGTCTGGGAAATCTCTTCCTCGCAGGTTTAAAAAGGGCATAAAAATCCTGAGCAGATAACCATGCCTTGATTTGTTTCAGAGTGATTTTATATTTTCCGTTCAGATTTTACGGCTTTGTACAATGTACCTGCTCCGGTGAAACCCGCTGCATGCTGAGGGTTGTAGTATATAGACTTGAGATAACCGTTCATTTCTGTTTCAGTAACTGGATGCCTCGGTTCCACTTGGAAACCATCGACACGATTCATCTCCATGCTAATCAGATTTCCATTTGTTTCTCCAGTCGATAGAGTGCTTACCAGCAGTGACCCTTTTAGGTCGAGGATTGTGACATACTGTGGTCACCTCGCTAGATGATGCCTTCTTTTGTTTGCTTTTACTTTGGTGTAAAACAGGGGCATTTGAGCCCTCCTTTGGCAGCGACGAAGGCGAGAGCGGTGGCGGGAGTGAGTTTGGGTTTGTGGGTTTTAAGGGTTTGATTTAACGTCCAGTTAACCGTTGCAGGTTCTCACCAGACTTTCTCAAGGTTCTTTTACACCACAAGGGTGGTGATCGAATCTATGAAATGAATTTAGGAAGAAATCCCACCCCTACACATTTACCGAGGTGAGAGTTCTTTTACTTCCCACACCACATAGACATGGTATGAGAAGGATTGGCCTTTGATATAGCAGTAAATCTACCACTGCTGGGAGTGTAGGAGAAAAGTGGCTGCAGTTGGACCTGAATCAACAAAGTCCAATGCTCTTTATCACTGAGCTATCTCCCCACCCACCCCGGTCGCTTTAGTTATGCTTGCGTGCAAGCATATCCAGTCTGCACCACGAGGAGGGGAGGCGACCAAGAGGGTGAACAGATTGGTAATTTCTGTCCACCCCAGCAGACCGGCGGGAGTGAAGGCTAAGGGTGATGCTGCAGTGAGGTTAACATTTTTTCATTGTTTTTCTTTTGCTTTTTTGCAGGCGGGACAAAGGCGGTGGCGGCAGCGACGCAGGGTGCATCAGCGGTGGTCGCACCTGCGAGGGCGCTCTTGGCGCGTATAACACGCGTCCTGACGAGGACATCGGCGCCGATGCCGATGGAGATGGCAGAGATGACGACACCTCCACAGCCATCGCCTCCGCATCCTGAAACACTGGATCACTGAGTAACTCCCTGTCCTTCATCAAGCTTTGCCTGCACATTCTTCACATTTCACAACAGTTTCCACTCGGGCAATGGTCGAGACGTCGCCTCCTTCTCCTCCCGAGAGGCGATAGGGAACAGGACCAGGATTATGATGAGATTATGATGACCATGAGGAGGAGAAGCTGTTTCAGATGCTCGTGGCTTCAGGGAGAAAGTTGAAGGCTAAGTTGGATTGGATCGATAAGGAACTACCATGGAGAACGAACCGTCATCGTCGTCTCTCAACTCCGCCTCTTTCCCACGATCGTCCTCCTTTGTTGTGGTCGTCTCCACCCCCAGACTATTCTGTGGTGACGATAATTGGCCGAACTGTTACTGACAGTCCACTCCCCATGGTCAGATCCAAGATGATCGGTTTCTGACTGGTATGCAGAAGAGTTACTCGTCCACACATCGCGACTTCCCTTCTCCACCTCATCATTGACAGAAAACTTTTCCTTCTTGTTCAAGGACCTCGAGCCACCTCCAACACCATCTTCAACAGGCTTTGCCCACACACGTTGTTGATGATGTTGATGATGATGATGATCGGGACGAGGCTGTACGTTCCGGTTTACCTCCAGGGATCGTGCAACAGGTGTCTACTGAACCGAATCGGAAGATGTCGTAATGAGGCAAGGGAGAAGGCACACTTGAAGATCATCGAGGCTCTGTGCTCTGAATTGCGATCCCTTGACGTCACAGGGGTCGTCATCATCATCTTCGTCGTATTTGTATTCCTTGGCGGCGACTGATCGATGTCCTGCTGATGCTCATCGTAACGACTACGATGATGACAAGTCAACAAAGATTGGTTATGCAGGTGCCCTACCGGTGGCAGATCGCTCAAAGATAGTGCCCAAGTTGTCACAGACTCCTCTCTTGATGAAACGTCTTCAAGACAAGGTGGCCATTTCACATAGAAACGATAAGGCCTCACTGTTGGCAACAGTGTATCTAATATTCTTCTGAAAAGTTATATTGATACTTCTATCCCCACTCTAAGAAAAGATTTAAGAAAAATATCTATGTATACAAGAAACATGTTCTGCATATCAATGAGACCCCTGCAGCCATTAACACATTCCTTAGGACACCACCCACCCCCTTTCATCTCTGAGAACATGACCTTTGTTTGTTTGTTTGGGTAGTTTAACGTCCAATTTGTTCAATTAGACTTACTTTGGTTTACTTTACTCAAATTTGCATATACTTTTTGGAGAAAAAGTTATGCTGACTGGTTAATCCAGGCATCTTACTTTTCTCAATCATATCTTATCGAAAATCTTACATTCCCTGAGGAAGTCAAGAATTTCTTTCTTCCCAGTGTTATGGAAAACACTGCGCATTGTTGGTGCATTCTTAAGGAATTTCTTCCTGTTCTCTTTGAAGGCCTGACAGCATAGCATGAGATGTTTTACACTCAGCGGAGTGTTGCATGTCTGGCACACAGGTGCTACTTCACCTCTAAGAAGATGCCCATGTGTCAGTTTGGTGTGACTGGTCCGCAGACGGGTCAGTTTCACCTGTTCAGTTCGTGTCAGGTTGTCTTTCCTAAAGTTTTGGCTAGTAGCCACTACAATTTCTTGTAGTTTGTTGTCTCTGGTGCAGTTCCAGAGTTTCTGCCAAGTTTTGTGAATGTGCTCCTTGGCCATTGGTTTCAGGTCTGTATGTGGAACCGTGTGGGCTCCAACTTGTCTGCTTAATCCACTTTTGGCTGCTTGATCTGCAGCTTCATTTCCTTCGATTCCGATATGACTCGGCAGCCAACACATGACCACCTGTTTGCCATGTTCTCTCTTTAGGTCTGTGTATGACAGTTTGATGTGTCTGATGACAGCATTCTTTGTATCATGCTGTCCAATGGATTGTAGACAAGATTTAGAGTCTGAGAAGACTATAAATTTCTTGTGTTGTGACATTTTCATCCAAGTCAAGGCATGCAATATAGCATTGGCCTCAGCTGTGAAAATGCTGCTCTTGCCATGGAGGGCTTTCTTCAGGTCACCGTATGGTGTATGGACTCCATAACCAACACGGTTACCGTCTTTTGAGCCATCGGTATACACCGGTACATGGTCTTTGAAACATTTCCTTATGGTCTCATAGTCCTTCAGAAAGACACTTTCAGGGGTGTCACCTTTCTTGTTTTTTGCCAGGTCAAAGAGGATCGAGGGAGTTTCCTGGTCCCATGGAGGGGTTTCAGGTGGCCGCTCACCTCTTATTCTTTTCATTGGGATGCCTGCTTCTCGGTATTGAGCTTGTGCTCTGACCGGGAATGGTTTTATGGCATTTGGGTTGTCTTTGTACATTTGTTGATTTTCTTTGAAAATCAAGTTGTAGGCTGGGTTTCTTGGGTTGGCCCTAACTCTCATAGAGTATTGTAGAGACAGTCCCTCCCGTCGCAGATGGAGTGGGGGGATTCCTGCTTCTACATACAGGCTTTGGGCAGGTGTTGTTCTAAATGCTCCTAGGCACAGTCGTAGACCTTGGTTCTGGACAGGTTTTAACCTGTCCAGGTAAGATTTTGCCGCTGACTCATACACAACTGATCCATAGTCCAGTCGTGATTGGATGTACATCTTGTACAGAGTCAGCAGTGTTTCACAGTTAGTTTCCCAGTCAGGGTGACTGAGGACCTTCAGAAGGTTCATGGCTTTCTGACATTTTCTCCTCAGGTACTCGATATGTGGTTTGAAAGACAGTATTCTGTCAAACACCAGTCCGAGGAATTTGACATCCTCTTGGACTGTCAGTTCCTTGTTCTGGAGACTGAGGGAAGGTTTGTCCACGCATCCTCGTCTACGACAGAAGTGAACTGCACATGTCTTGGTCTCAGAGAATTTGAAGCCATTTTTGTCACTCCAAACATGAAGTTTGTCTAGAGTTTGCTGCAGTTTTCTTTTGACTGTGTGCATGAATCTGCCCTTGTAGCAGACGACAAAGTCATCTACATAGAGGCAGCAGTTGACATCCTTCTTTAGTTGTTTCGCTATGTCGTTGATCTTAATGCCAAACAGGGTGACAGAGAGGACACAGCCCTGGGGTACACCCATTTCCTGGTCGACTCTCTGGGAGATGGCACTTCCTAGGCGAACACTGAACGTGGTGGGTGCAGCCGGTTCAGCCATGCTAGGTTTGGAAACGGCTTCCTCATGGCTTACATCATCGGACCCAGCCATCCTATCTTTCTGTTTGCCACAGCCAGATGTTGAGGCCTCTTCTGAGTCTGCTGGTCCTTTCTTTGTCAAGACAGAGCCAGAGCTTGAAGCAACCACATCCTCCTGATTGTTGTTTTCAGGGGCAGGGGCTTCCAGCTGCTTTTTGGCTCTGTTGTTGTCAGGACCAGTGACATCTATCACCTTTTTTCCATTCCTTTTCTTCTGGGAGCGACTTTGGTGATTCTGGTGTTTACTGCCACCAGTGGCAGGGACTGTTTTTGAAGGCTGGAGTCCAGCAGCTGAGTTTGGTCTTACAGATTTTTCTTTGCTGCTTTGTACAACAGCAGCATATGTTTTTTGATTCATAGCAGGTTGGGCAGCCTGGACAGCTTTCCTTGCCTCTGCATATGAAACTTTCCTCTTCACTTTGATAGATTGTATCGTCCTCTCCTGTTGGTACATTGGACACTTGCGGGAAAATGCAGGGTGTTCCCCCTTGCAATTGCTGCATGAGGGCTTTTCCCTGCAAGGTGTGCCATGGGCAACTTTCCCACAAACCCCACACATTGACTTTCGGTTACACCTTTTGCCAGTGTGCCCGAATTTGTGGCAGTTGTAACACCTCAATGGGGAGGGGATGTACTCCTCGACCCTCAGTATTTTGTAGCCACACTTTAGTGTCTCTGGAGGGGATGGCCTATCAAAGGTGAGTACGAAGGTACCTGTTTCAATGATTTGGCCGTTTTTCTTGATCTTCATTTGGTAGACCTCAGTCACACCTTCATGCTTCAATTCCTCCTGAATCTCTTCCACTGGTGTGCCTAGCAAGTCCCACCAGCGGATTACTCCCTTGGAAGTATTGAGTGTCCGGTGTGCCGAAACTCTGACCCTTGTCTTTGCAAGCTCTTTCATCTTCAGGAGACCCAAAGACTGCTTGCGGTTGTCGACCTCAACAAAGAGGCCTCCAGATCTCATTTTCTTGACATGCTTTGGTCTGCCGACCTCAGCTATGAGACCTCTGTTGATGGCAAAAGGGGATACCTTTGCCAGACTATTGCTGTCAGGGGACTCTATGACCAGAAACCTAGGCCAGTTCTGGCTGTTATATGTCAGAGTCTCCCTCTCTTTCTTTTTCTTTTTTGTTCCAGTAGCTGAAACGTCATCACCAGCCTGGTTCCTCGCTGGGGATTTGTCGGTCCTTGTTGACCCGGGCGACGACCGATCCGGTATGATTTTTGTATTTTTTTCTGTCATTGTTTTTGACTTCCCCTCAATTTAGGAGCATTTTGCTCCAGGCCAGGAGGGGGCTGGCCAGTGACCTATTATTGTCCCTCCGGGTCACCACCGGTGGTTCCAGATATGTCCACGACTGCTTATTTGTAGAATATTCGCAGTTAACCTCTGATAGGAGGCCGTTCCACTATCCGCAACCTGTGGACGCGCTGGGTCGGGGATGGTGCCCCGCTTAGGTTTCTGTACCCAAGTTGACCATCTCCCCTTTTGATCTCTGGAAAACATGCCAAACTTGACCTCAAAGGTCAAGTGATACATGTTGACTTGTCCACTTGTCTTTTCACTGTACTCAAACTGTATAACTATGTATAAATACATAATTCCTAAAAGGCACATTCAATTCCATTTCCAAACCGAATGCCGCTTTATTAGACCTATATGAATCCAACAGTTATAGTTTCCATAGATGAAGCTATATGATACTTTCCAGTGTACACACATTCCCTCTTATCCATACACAGAGCCCGACCAAACACTAACTCATTCAATAATTACAATTTCAATCTAATTCTTTCATATCTGTAACCCCCATATCATAAAGATACCCTATGATCAATTTCAAGATGATCCAACCATTAATTAAGCTGTAATCCATTAATTTAAAAAAAAACCTGCTCCCAAATCCCTACCTACCTGCTACTAGTATTGTTTATTGACTGTGTCTTTGTGGTTGATTGGTCCAGATCGATCCCGCCATCGTCGATATGGCCGATCTGGGCCAGTGATTTGCAAAGTACATCTATTTGAGCAGTTTGAGGTGGGAGTGGACCCAGTGGGGTGTGTGCTGCCACCTAAAGGGAGTTGTTGGTAATCAGGTACCCTGTCTGCCTATACTGCTCAGCCTTGTGGCTTATAAGCTCACTGGGCTGGGGGTTGTTTCATAAGTGCCTCACCGGTTTTATTTAAACTTGTGTGAACTTTTTGGCACTTTTATCAGAGAATTTATATAATTCCCCGTCCTCAGTAGTTTCGATTATGAAAATCTCTTCAGGCCTCTGCCATGGCGTAGATCTATACGTTTTGTATCTGTTTGCGCAGCTGTCTTTTCTGGTCACTTCAGTGGTCTATGGAATGATCGTATATTTGATATGTATGTAAAATCATACTTCTTATCATACATAGTAGTCAAAAAGAAATTTCGATCAAACGAACCAACAACTCTGTCGAAAGACGAAGGGAACAGTGGGAAGAAAATGATTTTACATACAAAATAATATTTGTAGCTATAATCTTTATATTCTTAATCAAATGATAGAAATCGTTTATCAAAGCAAACCACTCAATTATTGATAAGAAACAACCCCAAATTCATGACTTATATCAGAGCGTGTTGTCCGACACCCCGGGGTGTCGGACAACACATCTTCAGTTTTTTAACCACAAGAAGTACATTTTTTTATCTAAGAAAAAAGTAAACTGGGTATTTATAAGTGGTAGGAACACTTAACATATACAGGGGTATTTGTTATTCTATTATGATTATTGTTTCTTCTATACATCTTTTAACAGGTGTGTTGTCCAACAGCCCATTTTTTTGAAAAATATCACAGGTATCACAGTGGAGATTTTGGTCAACATCTCACAATAAAGGAAAACTAATTTTTCATTTCATATGTCTTTAGTATTATCCTCTCAAAATTGGGGTGTCAGACAACATGCTCTATAGGTCTCTCTGTTGGAAAATTTAAAGGTCCTGGGGCCTGTTGAATAAAGATTGTAGGTTTTTCTACGAAATTGTCCGTTTGTACTTTCATAACTAGTGTTGAATAAAACGTCTTATCATACGTAGTAGTCAATTCTACGATAATGTAATTCATGATGCTCACGATGGCGTTGAATAAAAAAATATTGTACAGAAATTTATCGTCCGGGTTGTCATGCGTCGTCAATAAATGTTCGTAGCGAAAGACATGTACCGGGATGTCGTCTGACACAAATGTATGATGTAAACAAACGTACGCATGCCGGGGAAAAGCTGGGGATAAGTGCAGAACATCACAAGATGGCACAGGTTGAAGCTACGGCTATACCACATAACAAAAAGACTTATGCAGACCGAGTTGACCCCATTGAAGCTTATGAAGAGTACCGTTTCACCCAGCAATATCGACTTGATAAGACATTTTGCAGAGTCGGGATTTTGTACAACAAACTTCGATGGAAGAGGCCGTGGCCTAAATACAAATGAAAGGGTGTGCATATTGCCTGCTTTTCTAATTTTTAAATTATTTGAATTGTAACAGATTCTGTTCACACTGGACGACTGACTTCCGATTTTATCAGAGATTTGGGGCCACCAATAAAGGAAAAAGTAATAAATCTTAATATGTGGGAGCTAAATCGGGCCCAAATCGGTAGGCACCAAGGGGGGGTATTTCTTAAACTCCGTTGTCGGCGACAACGAGAAGGAACAGCTTCCTTAATTTATCGGTCCCGATTTTGGAACATTAGACTGCAATTTGTCAGCAACAAAGGTACATTGTCACGAGTGGGATTTCTAAATCTTAGGCAGATTACTATAGGGGGGTGCCACACTGGCCGACACATTTTCTAGGCCTCGCCTGAGCTTACGATTGTTCTTTTGTCACTGAGAAAGGAACATTCATGTTCCGAAATCGTACAGTGTGTATGGGCCTTTAGACTTTTGATTCTAAAATTTCTACAGCTGAACGAGGTACATACAATTTGCAGGTTTTCATTAATTCCTATTAACCCTTTAGCGCCAGATGATGCCTTAAGGCATCGCCGCGCGTGGCCAGATGATGCCTTAAGGCATTGCTGTGTGTGGCCGGATGATGCCTTAAGGCATCATTTTTCCGATAACATTATTTTTCTCATAAATACAAGGTGTATCAACATGATATTTTCAGAGAATGTTGGGAATACCTAACAATTAATAAATTTGTGCAAAATTTTTTTTAAAAAGGTGATTACGTGACCATATAATCGAATGTTTGAGCGAAATATCAAGCACGGATGGCAATTGGCGTATCACCGCACTCTGATCCGCCAACATGGAGGAGTCAGATGGATTGTCGGGTAACGATTCAGAATGGGAAGACGAATTGCCCATATCTACTGTGCTACTACTGAACAAAAAACAAGAATCAGATGCCGATTGTCATGCCAGCCCAGAAAAAAATCAGGAAATTGAAGAAATTGTTGAGGAATTGGTCATTGCCCGAAGGTGGACACCCATGGTCAAGGGGTTGAAGAAGTCGCCGCCCCTCCCCGATTTCGACGATAGTGATACAGGTATATCTGAGCACGTTCCAGCAAAGACGACAACCCCGATTGGCTTTTTTTTTCTTTTTTGTACCCTGAGGTTTCTACAACGTCTGGTAAAATGTACAAATATATATGCGAACAACAAAAGGACTGGAGGCAAATGCAACAACATGAAACCATGGAAGGAAGTTACTCTAGAAGACGTGAAGAGATTCCTAGCGCTTACCATGCTAATGGGACTGATACGAAAACCATCAATAAAAGAGTATTGGTCAAACATATCTGAAATTGCTACACCATACTTCACCAGAACAATGGCAAGAGATCTATTTGCCGACATTTTGAGGTAAGAACAATTAAAAATGGCTTTTTTAATCATTTGCAAGCCTAGCATGAAAAGTAAACAAAGGCGAGTCAACCTGTCGCGGAGACGCCGGTATAGGTGTCACACCAGCCGTCAAGGTGTGGGTTCTTGCCGAAAGTCTAACTGGTTATGTTGTGCAGGCCTTCCCCTACTATTCACGAAAAGGAAAAAAAAGAACCAGAAGCCTCTACAAATCTGATGTTCTCCCATTGCTTAGAAATGGAAAGATCCTAGGCCTAGGGCACCATGTGTATTTTGATAACTACTACACGACTGTATATATCTAGCATCTCGTTTTCAAACTTTTTGTTGTGGAACCGTCCGTTCTAACCGGAGAGACTTGCCTAAATCACTTATGGCAAAGAAACATCATGAACTGACTAATAGAGGTGACTGTATTATTTCAAGATCTAAGGAGTTGGTTCTATCCGTTTGGCGTGATCGTAAATTAATACATTGCTTATCAGCTATCCACGGCAGTGAGATGTCAACATGTCTTCGTACACAAAAAAATAATGAAAATGGGAAATTTATAAAAGGAGAAATACCTTGTCCAAGATCGATCAAAGATTATTCGGCATTTATGGGAGGGGTAGATCATTATGACCAACTTTTTCATTACTATAATTTCGGTGGGAAATCACAAAAATGGACATTGAAGATGTTTTTTTATATCATTGAATTGATGAAGGTCAACGCATATGTATTGTTCTGTCGGGCCCACACTAAAGTATCTTTGTACAACTTCACCCTGCGATTAATACAGGAAATATTGACGTTGAGAAAAGCAACCCTATCCCAAGATACTCCCAGTCGTCTGACCAGCCGTTGTATGCCTGCAAACCTGGGTAGAAAGAGTTGGTGCCGGGTTTGTTACAAACAAAATGGCAATAACCCTGAAACAAAAAGAAGACAAACGAAATTCGGATGTATTACATGTAACTGCCAACTATGCCTGCCCGAGTGCTTTGCTTTGTATCATTCATTTGAAAATTACAGGTTCCTTCAACATGGTGAGAAATATATGAATGTAAATAAACCTACCTGAACTGTATATGATGTCTTGTCTTTCGTCACTGCGAGATTGCAGTCGAAGTGCATAATTCGATTTATCAGTCTCATATTGTCCGAACTTGGACAATATACACACAGTAATGATCCTCAGAACCTGTAGTATCTTCCTATATAGATGAATATTCATTTATCACAGCGTAGAGCCTTGGGTGAAATTATTAAATCGATAAAAGTTGATCGCAGACAACGCACAGAGCCAGCCTCGGTATGAGACGCCATGGTGCTGTCAGTCCGGGTGATGTCCAGATTCATAAATTCATTTTCTAATTTCTTCACTTGTCCAAACCGGGAAATATATATATATAGATGAAGCTTAGACTCTCTTGTTTGCTCCTATATAAGTCCCTACTCGTTTATCTGATGTTAAAAGCCCATATGAATCAATTTTCAAATCGACATGTTCTACTGTCCGTGCTGTGTCAACCGCTCTCCGCAGTTGACGCCATGTTGAAGCAAGTGAAAATATGAACTGCGTAAGGCGCAACGGTTAAATTCGATCATCATGTTAATTCTTCTCCATACTGTAAAATATCATATGGGAACAAACCTCAGAGTGTGGGGAATATTCTCGTATAAGTCACTTTTCATATATTTAATGTTAAACCCTTGTGCGATATGATTTTCTAACTCGCTTAGATCCGCTGTCACTTGACAAGCGTTCCTACCCCTACCCGCCCCACCACTGAGTCGACTGCCCGGTTCGATGTCAATATCTTTAATTCATTTACTATTACTTCCACACGTTTAAACCTGACAATATATATACTGGAATAAACCTCAGAGTATTGTCTTTGCTCCCATATCGTTTATCTAACGTTAAAAGCCCGTAAGAATTGATTTTCAAATGGACCTATTTCCCTGTCAGTTCCGTGTCAACCGCTCTCCGCACTTGACGCCATGTTAAAGCAAGTCAAAATATGAACCGTGTAAGGCCCAACGGTTATATTCGATCATCAAGTTAATTCTCGATCAAAATGTAAAATATCATACTGGAACAAACCTCAGTGTGGGGAATATTCTCGTATAAGTCACTGTTCATATATTTAATGTTAAATCCTTGTGCGATATGATTTTCTAACTAACCTACATTGCAAAGTGTTTCCCCACCCACACAGCTTAGTGCGTAGTTCGATGTGGGTTATATTTTATTTATTTTCTATCTATCTAACGGTTTAAATTTTACAAAATTTATATAGGAACAAACCTTAGAGTGTGGAGATTCGTTGTATATATGTCTCCATTAATTTCCTGAAGGTTCAAACCTTGTGCGAGATCATTTTCTACATGTTGTCTTTGCACTGCGGTGAAGGGAGTTGCTGGATTTGAAAGTGCCGACCACAAACACGCCATACTGAGGCGAAGCCACATATACAACTCCTTGTTGAGATTGGCTCGTACAGATCAACCAAAGAATATTATTATGTTAATATCACAGGGGACAGATTCAGCAGGCTTTTCTGTTCCTTCCATTATAATCCAATAGCGATGTCATAACGTCTTGTAGGGGTAAATTGACCAAATCCTGAGCGAGGTGATGGCTAAACAACTTGGCCTTCGTAGTATTGGCTTCATTGACACCGCACTTAGTAGAATGTCAATAGGTTTTGCGCCTTGGTAAATATCCATTTTCTCCCGTTATTTAGCGTCTATATGAATAAACCAGACACTGCCAGAATCGTGAAGACTTGTAGAATATTCCCAGGGTGATGATTAATGATGTCAATGCATTTTGTATGGGTGACACACCAGCAAAGTTATAACTCTCCAGAACCGGACCTTCGCAGCCTGGCTACTGTCACACTTATTTTTCGATTGATGTTTCAACTTGTTCCAGGCCGTACGGGTTGATCTGCAGGCTATTTCTACATAATAACCACCCACACACATAGGGAATATATATATTAGGCTCGTCCTTGGTTGGTAGACTGATATTTAAATGATTTATAATGTAGTGGCAGTTTTTCCCCTTGCAATATCCAATTTGACTGTAGGACTGTGCGTTTCATTAGTAGGTGCACTCAAGCGTGAGCGGCACTTGGGATACAAGCGGCACTAACAGTGGCAGAACCCGTTTCATCAGTGCAAAGGGTCTCGCTGTTAGTGCCACTGTGGAGCTGCTGTAAGCAAGAGGGTCTACCCTCTCATTTGTTACATGTATAGAATACTCTCAAAGAATTAAGCAATGAAATTTTTATACGAGTAAGGTATACATATAACCCATAATCGTACCAAATATGAAGAAAATCGGCCACACCGTTTCGAAGATATCGGCGTTTGAATTTTGTCATAGCAAATACTGCTCTGGTGGCCAGTCTCCAGGGGGAGACAGAAAGAACAGCCGAAACCCCGCCGCATTACGGAGGGAGTGAAAAAGAACAGCGACCAATGCAAACGCACAGAGGGAGTGAAAAATTCAAACGCAGATATCTTTGGAACGGCGTGGCCGATTATCGTCATCTTTGGTACGATTATAGGTTATATAGCTACCTTACCCATGTAAAAATTTCATTGCTTAATTCCTATGGGAAAGGGTGAAATTCCACGTTATCCCGGCCCGTCGACGAATAAATTTGAACGTCAAATGCGTGTGCATAGCGAGACCTGTGCCAACAGTGAGAGTTGGTCCCACCTCAACAGCGAGACCACTGATGACACGCGAATTTGGGCTTAACACTGTTGGTGCCACTGTTGCGGTCTCACCTCTCACTTTCACTACACTACTAGTGAAACAGCTCCCAGGTCCCACCACCCGGCCCACAGGGGTATCGCTGACCGAGTTACACGGCGTATAGCCGTTTCCCACCCCAGGGGGGCCCGGCGCTAAAGGGTTAAGTATCTACCTTTCACATTTGAATGTAACAGATGTCTGGATCAGAGTGCAGGGTACTTTGTACAATCCCCGCAAACAGCTTCCAAA
The DNA here is from genome assembly GCA_950022655.1 of Alentia gelatinosa. Taxonomy (NCBI): domain Eukaryota; kingdom Metazoa; phylum Annelida; class Polychaeta; order Phyllodocida; family Polynoidae; genus Alentia; species Alentia gelatinosa. Next base: position 141,650,428 of record OX465580.1, on the reverse strand, counting down.
ATTGTCACCGCCTGTTGCATCTTACACAACATATGCATTGACACTCAGGTGAAGTTTGATGATGCTGTCAATGAGGACCGTGTGGCTGGTCCAGCCTTGGCTCAACCCATACAGGAAGCGGAACAGCAGGAAGATGCGCAAGTAGCATGTGTGCGGCGGCAGCGCTTCATTTCCTTAAATTTCTAGGGAGTTTTTAACATTTTTTTATTTTTTATAGTACTCATATATTTAAAAATTTGGCCCACCCAAATATTAAGCAAAAAAAAAGTTATTCGAAACCGTACAAGAACTTTGTTTTACGCGCCCGCTTTGACTTCCTGGGCGAGGAAAGATTGGCTGCCTCTCCTTGTTCTGCTTTAATTTCCTTGACTTCAACCGCATCTTCGGTTTGAGAAGCTTGGTTGACTGTTGAGGCTGTGGGCATTTCGTAAGCAGCATAGCCGGCTTGCACGGCAGTGCTGGTAGTGGCTGGGGGGGGGGCGGTGGAGTGAGGCCCTCTCCTGCCGCATCGTTTTCATCACTAAAAGTAAGCCGTCAGTTTATTTAAAAGCACATGTAATGGTTTAATGGTGCTACAGGAATTGATTACATGGTACAATATTACTTTCAGTGAAAGGGAAGTGATACCCACGTAATATTATCTCATTTGCACAGGGATTTGTTTGTTTCTTTGTGTAGTTTTACGTCTCGGTAGGCAAGTTACGTCCTTTTGAGACTGACTCATTGGTTGACCTATCCGGTTCTTGAAAGGCATATCAACTTGACTTTGGTCTACTTGTAGCAGTGGGACCCTATGCCCGTTTTATAGTGCTGCCTCACTGAAGGGCTGTGCCACAGACCATTGACACAGCACTCCACCAGTCACATTATACTGACAATGGCAAACCAGTCACTGCAACATACTAATCGGGTCAGCAAGCTGACGAGTATGAAGCTGCTCCCTTTGTTTGTTTGTTTGTTTGTTTGGGTAGTTTAACGTCCAATTTGTTCAATTAGACTTACTTTGGTTTACTTTACTCAAATTTGCATATCCTTTTTGGAGAAAAAGTTATGCTGACTGGTTAATCCAGGCATCTTACTTTTCTCAATCATATCTTATCGAAAATCTTACATTCCCTGAGGAAGTCAAGAATTTCTTTCTTCCCAGTGTTATGGAAAACACTGCGCATTGTTGGTGCATTCTTAAGGAATTTCTTCCTGTTCTCTTTGAAGGCCTGACAGCATAGCATGAGATGTTTTACACTCAGCGGAGTGTTGCATGTCTGGCACACAGGTGCTACTTCACCTCTTAGGAGATGCCCATGTGTCAGTTTGGTGTGACCGGTCCGCAGACGGGTCAGTTTCACCTGTTCAGTTCGTGTCAGGTTGTCTTTCCTAAAGTTTTGGCTAGTAGCCACTACAATTTCTCATAGTTTGTTGTTTCTGGTGCAGTTCCAGAGTTTCTGCCAAGTTTTGTGAATGTGCTCCTTGGCCATTGGTTTCAGGTCTGTATGTGGAACCGTGTGGGCTCCAACTTATCTACTTAATCCACTTTTGGCTGCTTGATCTGCAGCTTCATTTCCTTCGATTCAGATATGACTCGGCAGCCAACACATGGCCACCTCTTTGCCATGTTCTCTCTTTAGGTCTGTGTATGACAGTTTGCAGCTAAAACGATCTCAACCTGAGATCCCTAGAGATCATTTCCTACAGGGTTCAAGATTCTACAATCGAAAATTATTGATTTGAAATACTTATAATTATTCAAATTAGACCATATTTACAGCGAATGTCCATGTCCATTTGATCCGATCCTAAGATTTAATAATTTTCCGACTGAAAAACAGGGCCTAGGGTCCTGTTTTTCAGTCGAGACGATCGCTAGCTGAGATCTGCTGAGATCTGTGAGCAATCTTGAGACCGTTTGGGAGATCAATGGCTGCAGGTGTTTTTCAGTCATGGTCTCAGCGTGCCATAGCAGATGTCAGGGGGATCTCAGGTTGTGATCATTTAGCTGAGAACCCTAGCGATCATTTCCTGCCAGGTACAAGATTCTGTGATCGGAAATTATTGATTTGAGACACTTAAACTTATTCAAATTATACCATATTTACAGCGAATAATTGTCCATGTCTGTTCAATCGAATTCTAAGATTTCATAATTTTCTATTAAATACTTCATGAGTAAGACATGTTTTACTTTGTGAATGGGCATTGTCGTCATTTATGTATATGAAGTGACCTTGACCCTACCCTGCTAAAATAAATTGAGCATTACAGTAGGTATGCACAAGCTGCCTGAGAGGTGCAGTGCCTGCATTTTTCAGATTTCCAGACAAACGTTTATCAAAGTCTTAATAACCACAGGAATACAATGAAATTTGGGATATAGGTATGTCAGATTGTTAGTACCCTCCAATCGAAATATCTTCAAATTTGAATAAGTTTTAGTATCTGAAAAAATAAGTTATGACAAGTATCAATTGGTCTCAGGTTGAGACCGTTTGGGACATCATTTCACTTGAGATCCCTAGAGATTTTTGTTTGTTTGTTTGGGTAGTTTAACATCCAATTTGTTCAATTAGACTTACTTTGGTTTACTTTACTCAAATTTGCATATCCTTTTGGGAGAACAAGTTATGCTGCCTGGTAAATCCAGGCATCTTACTTTTCTCAATCATATCTTATCGAAAATCTTACATTCCCTGAGGAAGTCAAGAATTTCTTTTTTGCCAGTGTTATGGAAAACACTGCGCATTGTTGGCGCATTCTTAAGGAATTTCTTCCTGTTCTCTTTGAAGGCCTGACAGCATAGCATGAGATGTTTTACACTCAGCGGAGTGTTGCATGTCTGGCACACAGGTGCTACTTCACCTCTTAGGAGATGCCCATGTGTCAGTTTGGTGTGACCGGTCCGCAGACGGGTCAGTTTCACCTGTTCAGTTCGTGTCAGGTTGTCTTTCTTAAAGTTTTGGCTAGTAGCCACTACAATTTCTCGTAGTTTGTTGTCTCTGGTGCAGTTCCAGAGTCTCTGCCAAGCTTTGTGAATGTGCTCCTTGGCCATTGGTTTCAGGTCTGTATGTGGAACTGTGTGGGCTCCAACTTCTCTGCTCAATCCATTTTTGGCTGCTTGGTCTGCAGCTTCATTTCCTTCAATTCCGATATGACTCGGCAGCCAACACATGGCCACCTCTTTGCCATGTTCTCTATTTAGTTCTGTGTATGACAGTTTGATGTCTCTGATGACAGCATTCTTGGGATCATGCTGTCCAATGGATTGTAGACAAGATTTAGAGTCTGAGAAGACTATAAATTTCTTGTGTTGTGACATTTTCATCCAAGTCAAGGCATGCAATATAGCAATGGCCTCAGCTGTGAAAATGCTGCTCTTGCCATGGAGGGCTTTCTTCAGGTCGCCGTATGGTGTATGGACTCCATAACTGACACGGTTACCCTCTTTTGAGCCATCTGTATATACCGGTACATGGTCTCTGAAACGTTTCCTCATGGTCTCATAGTCCCTGAGAAAGACAGTTTCAGGGGTGTCACCTTTCTTGTTTTTTGCCAGGTCAAAGAGGATTGAGGGCGTTTCCTGATCCCATGGAGGGGTTTCAGGTGGCCTCTCACCTCTAATTCTCTTCATTGGGATGCCTGCTTCTCGGTACTGAGCTCGTGCTCTGACTGGGAATGGTCTTATGGCATTTGGGTTGTCTTTAAACAGTTGGTGATTCTCTTTGAAAATCAGGTTGTACGCTGGGTTTCTTGGGTTGGCCCTAACTCTCATAGAGTATTGTAGAGACAGTCCCTCCCGTCGCAGATGAATTGGGGGGTTCCTGCTTCTACATACAGGCTTTGGGCAGGTGTTGTTCTAAATGCTCCTAGGCACAGTCGTAGACCTTGGTTCTGGACAGGTTTTAACCTGTCCAGGTAAGATTTTGCTGCTGACTCATACACAACTGATCCGTAGTCCAGTCGTGATTGGATGTACATCTTGTACAGAGTCAGCAGTGTTTCACAGTTAGTTCCCCAGTCAGGGTGACTGAGGACCTTCAGAAGGTTCATGGCTTTCTGACACTTTCTCCTAAGGTACTCAACATGTGGTTTGAAAGACAGTATTCTGTCAAACACCAGTCCGAGGAATTTGACTTCCTCTTGGACTGTCAGTTCCTTGTTCTGGAGACTGAGGGAAGGTTTGTCCATGCATCCTCGTCTACGACAGAAGTGAACTGCACATGTCTTTGTCTCAGAGAATTTGAAGCCGTTTTTGTCACTCCAAACATGAAGTTTGTCTAGAGTTTGCTGCAGTTTTCTTTCGACTGTGTGCATGTATCTGCCCTTATAACAGATGACAAAGTCATCTACATAGAGGCAGCAGTTGACATCCTTCTTTTGTTGTTTTGCTATGTCGTTGATCTTAATGCCAAACAGGGTGACAGAGAGGACACAGCCCTGGGGTACACCCATTTCCTGGTCGACTCTCTGGGAGATGGCACTTCCGAGGCGAACACTGAACGTCCTGTTAGTCAAGAATCGTTTAATGAACCCCGTCAGTCTTCCTCTCAAACCCATATGCTGGATGTCCCTCAGGATGCCGTGCTTCCATGTGGTGTCATATGCCTTCTCCAGATCAAAGAAGACTGCAACCACATGTTCTTTGTTGGTAAAACCCTCACGGATCCAGCTTTCCAGACGGACTAAATGGTCAGTGGTGCTGCATCCTTTACGGAAGCCTCACTGATATGGAGTCAACAAGTCGTTGGACTCTAAGTACCATACCATTCTGTTGTTCACCAGTCTTTCCATGGTCTTTGCCATACAGCTGGTCATAGCTATTGGCCTGTAGCTCGAGGCGATACTGGGATCTTTCCCTGGTTTGGGGATTGGTATCACAGTTGCCTCAGACCAGGGCCCTGTTTTTCAGTCACGACATAATCTTAGTCTTAGAAGCTGAGATATCTCAGCGATTGTAAGACATTTTGCAAGACAAAAGATGGCCGGTGTACTATAGACAGTATCGTAGTGCGCCACGTGAGATCGCCGCTAAAAGTGTCTCAAGTATAGAATCGTCTTAGGTTCTATAAATCCTCATTGTGCGTATATAGAGGATTTTCCGTGTTTCCTGTGAGAATTAAACGATAAAATTTTAATACGAGTAAGGTGTATATATAACCTACAATCGTACCAAATATGATGAGAATCGGCTGCATATCTTTGAAGATATCGGCGTTTGGATTTAGTCATAGCAGTCATCTGCTCTGGTGGCCATTGCACCCTCGCACCTCCCGGTGGCCGTGAATGTCTAGGTCACTGTAGAAATTAGGGTCACGTGATGGTAGGGCTACACTGGCCACCAGAGCAGATCACTGCTATGACGAAATTCTAACGCCGATATCTTCGGAGATGTGCAGCCGGTCTTCTTCATATTTGGTAGAATTATAGGTTATATGTATACCTTACTCGTGTTAAAATTTCATCGCTTACTTCCTACGGGAAGTGAATTTCCGAATTCCGTACGACATGTCCATAATTGTCTTGGGTCTGAGACACTTTCCAAGACATTTTCAACCACGTGACCCTAAGATTGTCGTGACTATAGCACACCTCAGACCACCCTAAGTGTCTTAGACCTAAGATCTTAGGCATATCCTCTAAGATGTCACGTCTATAGTACACTGATGCCTCAGAGATGTCTTCCATAAAACTTGTCGTGACTGAAAAACAGGGCCCAGGATGGTGGATATTTGCCAGTTGTCCAAATGTTGTTGAAAACCTCCAGGAGCAGGTTGAGAGCATCATCTGGAAGATGTTTTAACATTTGATAGTGTATGTCGTCAGGGCCAGGGCAGGAGTCCCTTGCATGGGAAAAGGCGTGTCTCAACTCCTCCATGGTGAAAAGCCTATTATAGGTTTCCCTGTTATTGGAGGTAAAGTCAAGTATCCCTGCCTCCTGCCTCCCTTTGTGCTCTAGGAAGGTCTATGAAAGCCAATCACATGACCTAATTTGTAACATGACTTCATGCTTAATTTGCATATTCATCTACCTATATTCTCTAGTCATTGCACTGCTGCAACTACTCTCTCTGGCCTGTCACAGTGGGCCAGACATATGACTGGAAGTGGCAAGGGCTGAGGTCTGGCACATGATGGCACTCAGCTTCATGTCAGAAGCTATGGCGGCCTGTGCTGCTTTGATAAAGAACTGGACAAATGTTAGTCTTCCACAGAGAATCCTCCATCGACTGGCAGACGTCTTTCACCTGTTTGTTTGTTTGTTCGTTTGTCTGTGGTTTAACGTCCCAGGGGACTCTGAGGGTATATAGGGACTATCAATGCTTTAACTTTTCACTTTCATAGACCTATTTCAGTCAATTCTTTTTAATGTTTCAAATATTTTATATAAAATCAAAGAGATTTGTCTCTTTCAAAAACATGATGATATCTTTCTTTGGAATAGTTTCGGACAACATTTTCATGTTGTTACTGTTTTTCAAATGATTACTTCTATTCTCTTGTACTCTTTTACAGTTCAGCAGGATATGCTCGACAGTGATGGGTACATTGCATGCATAGCATATTGGGGGATTTTCCCCTTTTTAATTTCTAACATGACTTCATGCTTGATTTGCATATTCATCTACCAATATATAAGGAGGTGTTCCGTCTCCTCTAGTCATTGCACTGCTGCAACTACAAGATGAACATGACCATGAACTCTATGAAAGTCAGAGCATGCAATGTTCTCTCTGGCCTGTCACAGTGGGCCAGACATATAACTGTGGAAGTGGCAAGGGCTGAGGTCTCGCACATGATGGCACTCAGCTTCATGTCAGAATCTATGGCGGCCTCTGCTGCTTTGATGAAGAACTGGACAAATGTAAGTCTTCCACAGAGAATCCTCCATCGACTGGCAGACGTCTTTCACCTAATTTGTAACATGACTTCATGCTTGATTTGCATATTCATCTACCAATATATAAGGAGGTGTTCCGTCTCCTCTAGTCATTGCACTGCTGCAACTACAAGATGAACATGACCATGAACTCTATGAAAGTCAGAGCATGCAATGCTCTCTCTGGCCTGTCACAGTGGGCCAGACATATGACTGTGGAAGTGGCAAGGGCTGAGGTCTCGCACATGATGGCACTCAGCTTCATGTCAGAATCTATGGCGGCCTCTGCTGCTTTGATGAAGAACTGGACAAATGTAAGTCTTCCACAGAGAATCCTCCATCGACTGGCAGACGTCTTTCACCTAATTTGTAACATGACTTCATGCTTGATTTGCATATTCATCTACCAATATATAAGGAGGTGTTCCGTCTCCTCTAGTCATTGTACTGCTGCAACTACAAGATGAACATGACCATGAACTCTATGAAAGTCAGAGCATGCAATGCTCTCTCTGGCCTGTCACAGTGGGCCAGACATATGACTGTGGAAGTGGCAAGGGCTGAGGTCTCGCACATGATGGCACTCAGCTTCATGTCAGAATCTATGGCGGCCTGTGCTGCTTTGATAAAGAACCGGACAAATGATGGTCTTCCACAGAGAATCCTCCATTGATTGGCAGAGGTCTTGGAAGAAATGAGGAGGGACGATGAAGAAAGATTCAGTCCTGCCAGCCCAGACCCCAGCAGCTATGAAGATCCTTATGTATATCATGTTGACATATCTGGTGAAGAAGATAGGGGATCTGAAGGTGACTGGGGTCTCCTACTGCCTGAAGATGATAGGACACTGCCAGACAATCCTGCAAGTGAAGAAGACTGGAACCTGCCACAGCCTGAAGATGATGGCACACCACTGTCACCCTGCCAGAAGATCATGCGATGCCTGCTACTCCATTGACATCTTCAGACATTCGTCCCCTTCCTTTAACATTGAGACCCCATCAATCCAACTCATCGAAAAGGAAGCAGGAGCAGGACGAGATTGACCAGTATGCCATATGCTGTGGAGAGACAACTCGTTGGTTGGTTTGATTTAACGTCCAGTTAACCATTGCAGGTTCTCACCAGACTTTCTCATTGTTCTTTTACACCACAAGGATGGTGATCGAATCTATGAAATGAATTGAAGCTTCCCCAATGAGAAGGGGAAATATGCAGACCGTATACAGAGGACTGTCCACAGTCAAGCTTCTAACAGTAGCACTTCCATGTCAACATATATACCAAACTAACTCTCTTTTTTACGGTAGTGGAGGCAGGTCAATGCATGTCCTGTATGCAGGGATGAAATCAGTCATTCCCATGAGCAACCTTTAAAGGAAAAGACACCAAACTGATTTACACCAGTGACAAAGTTATCTAGCTAAAGAAAAAGGCCCTTTACATGGGCCACCAAATGAAAAATATAACTGTGATAGAATCATGTTTTTGATATTAAACTACTTACATTTGACTTAGTAATACATGATAAAATATCTCTACAGTGATTTAGCCAGTCAGTATAACCAACTATCTTTATCTATTATTTTTTCAGACATCTCCGCAACAGACAAACTCCTGGAGATTTGGCTCCGGATTTCCACTCAGTTCCGCCTCGTGAAATCATATGCCAAACTCCAGTCATGGCATACGGGTTTGTGGGTTTGTGGGTTTGATTTAACGTCCAGTTAACCATTGGAGGTTCTCACCAGACTTTCTCAAGGTTCTTTTACACCACAAGGGTGGTGATCGAATCTATGAAATGAATTTAGGAAGAAATCCCACCCCTACACATTTACCGAGGTGAGAGTTCTTTTACTTCCCACACCACATAGACATGGTATGAGAAGGATTGGCCTTTGATATAGCAGTAAATCTACCACTGCTGGGGGGTGTAGGAGAAAAGTGGCTGCAGTGGGACCCGAATCAACAAAGTCCCGTGCTCTTTACCACCAACTCCCCACCCCAGTCGCTTTTGTTATGCTTGCGTGCCAGCATATCTGGTCTGCACCACGAGGAAGCGAGGCAACCAAGAGGGCAAACAGATTGTCAATTGCTGTGCACCCCAGCAGACCCAAAGTAGGTCTAATAGATTATATTGGATGTCAAACAACCCAAGCAAACAAATTACGGTTGCCTGTCCACAAAACTCTCAATTATTTTCTATTCATTCAACTTGAATGAGTCAATGTGAGTATTTAAGGAAACAGATCAAAGAGTATCATGCACAAAAGGCTTTTCAACTATCTCAACACCTTTTCTCAGGAGAGTTCCACAAATGATAATTACCAGAATGATTTAGAGACAAACAAAACAGACACAATCTATTTGGTGCAATATTGATAGCCATGTCATCCTATCTTCTGATTCTGAAAATGAAGATGTCTACCATGAACAACCCTGTTAACCAGAGCTCTTGCGTGAATAGGTAACCAAATACAACGTCAAGCATGATGCTTAAGATGAAATGATGAAGCAATGGGACATTCAGATGTACCTGTAACTACCAGGGCACTACTGAGGACGTCCCAACAAGTAATTAAAAAAAATTATTCAGGAATGCAGTATATCTATCTGGGGTTGAAAGACCTACTACTCAATACTCTACAACGGTATCCTACATCAATACAAGAAATATGTATGTAAAATCATTTTCTTCCCACAGTCCCCTTCGTCTTTCGACGGAGTTGTTGGTTCGTTGGATCGAAAAAGCCACAAGGCTGAGCAGTATAGGCAGACAGGGTACCTGGTTACCAACAACTCCATCTAGGTGGTAGCACACACCCCACTGGGTCCACTCCCACCTCAAACTGCTCAAATAGATGTACTTTGCAAATCACTGGCCTGAATCGGCTGCATCGACGATGGCGGGATCTATCTGGCCCAATGAACCACAAAGACACGGCCAGTAAACAATACTGACCAATGGGGATTGGTTTTAATGATCAGCAGCAGTCCGCACCCTCGCCGCACCAGCGGGAGCGTCGCCTGTCCGGTCACTTTCTCATTAGTCGCCAACGACGCCACATCTCAAACCTCAATACAAGAAATATCAGGACAAGAATTTTCATTGGATATTGATGGTCTGCCATTATTCAATAGTTCTAAGCAAGTACTTGGCCTTTTCTGTGTGTGATTATTTATCTGAACCCAATCACAGGATTCCCTGTTGCGCCGTCATTAGGCTCTTCAAAACCTTGTAATCTTGAGTTATTCAATGACACCATTGAAGATCTGCCAGACCTCATGATGAATGTATTTCAGGGCATTGGAAACAAGTCTTCAGGTCACTTTATGGTGCATTGTTTGTGATGCACCAGCCAAATCATTTGTAAAAGTGGTCAAGTTATATGCAGGATACCATGGCTATGACACCCAATATTACCATGATTTTGATCTGCATGTATTCTCCACTTAGTTGACACATAGCAAAATTCCGAGTGATAGTGTTTGTTTGTTTGTTTGTGGTTTAACGTCCAAGGAGACCATGAGGGTATATAGGTACTATCAATGACTTAACTTTTCACTTTCATCGACTTATTTCAGTCAATTCTTTTCAATGTTTCAAATATTTTCAAATATTTTATATAAAATCAAAGAGATTTGTCTCTTTCAAAAACATGATATCTTTCTTTGGAATAGTTTTGAACAACATTTTCATGTTGTTACTGTATTTCAAATGCTTTCTTCTATTCTCTTGTACCCTTTACAGTCCATCAGGATATGCTCAACAGTGATGGGTACATTGCATGCTTGGGATATTGGGGGATTTTCCCCTTTCAGAAGATATTCTTGTGTAAGTCTGGAGTGACCTATTTTCAGACTTTGTTTGTTTGTTTGTTTGTTTGGGTCTACCAAAACCATCAGAGTCCCAACCAAATGGGCAACATCTGGATGGTGAATATGCCAAGAAAGCAACATCACCACCACAGGCTGCAAATAAGCCAATGCCCAAAATCAACAGGGAAAACATCAATAAGAAAAATGATGAGATTGCCAAGAGGTTTGGATCACCACCTACCAAAACAACATCTATGGTGGTGCTGACCAAACAAAAGACACCAGTCAAGAGATGATGGAGACCATCATCCAATGGAATTTCCGGGGTTTCAGAGCCAACAGGGAAGAAATAGAACTTATCTGTTCTGACCATTCCCCTGTTGCACTCTGCCTCCAAGAAATCAAATGTAAAGAAGAGAAAACATCTCTCTGAAAGGATATACAACATACATCAAGGTCCCAGACCCACAGAACCCTATTGGAGGAGTGGCAGTCATGGCAGATAACAAATACCCCAAGTCTGAGGTACATTTGGAAATGGAACTCCAAGCTGTGGCAGTTAAAGTGACAGTTAACAGCCCTCTCACGCTTTGTTCCATCTATCTAACTCCTGGACAAAGGGTAAAATATAGAAGTCTGAAAAACCTCATCACCCATCTCCCTGTTTGTTTGTTTGTTTGTGGGTTTGATTTAACGTCCAGTTAACCATTGAAGGTTCTCACCAGACTTTCTCAAGGTTCTTTTACACCACAAGGGTGGTGATCGAATCTATGAAATGAATTTAGGAAGAAATCCCACCCCTACACATTTACCGAGGTGAGAGTTCTTTTACTTCCCACACCACATAGACATGGTATGAGAAGGATTGGCCTTTGATATAGCAGTAAATCTACCACTGCTGGGGGGTGTAGGAGAAAAGTGGCTGCAGTGGGACCCGAATCAACAAAGTCCCGTGCTCTTTACCACTGAGCTAACTCCCCACCCACCCCGGTCGCTTTAGTTATGCTGCAAGCATATCTGGTCTGCACCACAAGGAGGCGAGGCGACCAAGAGGGTGAACAGATTGGTAATTTCTGTCCACCCCAGCAGACCTTCCCAACTCCCTATCCCATTTATCATTATGGGGGACTTTAATGCCCATAACACCATATGGGGCCCAAACAGGATTGATGAAAGGGGTAGACTGATGGAAAAATTCCTATAGAAACACTCACTGTGCTTATTTAACACGAAAACATCAACATATCTCCACACTGCAACAGGTACATTTTGACCTGTCACTATGCCGTCCGACACTGTTTGCAGACTTTAAATGGAGAGTACACACTGATCTCTGTGGAAGTGATCACTTCCCGATAATGTTAGAGACTGACAAACTAAACACCAATGATGAAAAACATCCCTCCTGGAAACTCTCCAAAGCAGACTGGGAAGGGTTCAGAAGGCTCTGCAATGAGCAATTTCTCTCCTGGGAGGTAGTAGACATGGAGGATGACCTGTTAGCGATATCTGGGAAATGCCTTCCAAAGTCCTCTCATACCCCTTCCAAGAAATCCAAACCCTGGTACAACGAAGACTGCCAGAGGGCCAAAAGGGAGAGAAATAGAGCAAGAAAGAACCTGAGCAAAAACATCACCACAGAAAACATTACTGCTTATCTCCAAACCAATGCCCAAACAAGGAGAATTTACAAAACCTCCAAAAGGGATTCTTTTCAAGGGTATGTTAGTTCCATTACTAAATCCACACCCATGAAAAAAATCTGGAACTTTATGAGAAAAATGAATGGAAAATCAGGAAAACCCACCAGTACACCATCTGAAAATGCGTGGAAACATCAAAACAACTAAAAAAGAGATAGCCAATGCTCTTGCCACCCAATTTCACAGGACCTCATCCAGTGAAAACTGTGAGGCTGGCTTTCTACGACACAAAGAAGCAAAAGAGCAGACTCGACTTAACTTCACCTCCAACAATGAAGAGGACTACAACCTACCCTTTTCATTTGAGGAACTGAGTCATGCCCTCAATGATGCAAAGGATTCCTCCCCTGGTCCAGATGATATTCATTATCAAATGCTAAAACACCTACCAGGGGAGCAGCTAGACCTATCGTTGAATATCCTAAACAAACTGTGGTTTCAAGGGCTTTACCCAAAATCATGGTCGGAGGCAACTGTAATCCCTATACCGAAACCAGGAAAGGATCATAGCCTTCCATTAAGCTATAGACCCATAGCCATGACAAGTTGCATTGCCAAGACCATGGAGAGAATTTTGTTTGTTTGTTTGTTTGGGTAGTTTAACGTCCAATTTGTTCAATTAGACTTACTTTGGTTTACTTTACTCAAATTTGCATATCCTTTTGGGAGAAAAAGTTATGCTGACTGGTTAATCCAGGCATCTTACTTTTCTCAATCATATCTTATCGAAAATCTTACATTCCCTGAGGAAGTCAAGAATTTCTTTCTTCCCAGTGTTATGGAAAACACTGCGCATTGTTGGCGCATTCTTAAGGAATTTCTTCCTGTTCTCTTTGAAGGCCTGACAGCATAGCATGAGATGTTTTACACTCAGCGGAGTGTTGCATGTCTGGCACACAGGTGCTACTTCACCTCTTAGGAGATGCCCATGTGTCAGTTTGGTGTGACCGGTCCGCAGACGGGTCAGTTTCACCTGTTCAGTTCGTGTCAGGTTGTCTTTCCTAAAGTTTTGGCTAGTAGCCACTACAATTTCTCGTAGTTTGTTGTCTCTGGTGCAGTTCCAGAGTTTCTGCCAAGTTTTTTGAATGTGTTCCTTGGCCATTGGTTTCAGGTCTGTATGTGGAACCGTGTGGGCTCCAACTTGTCTGCTTAATCCACTTTTGGCTGCTTGATCTGCAGCTTCATTTCCTTCGATTCCGATATGACTCGGCAGCCAACACATGGCCACCTCTTTGCCATGTTCTCTCTTTAGGTCTGTGTATGACAGTTTGATGTCTCTGATGACAGCATTCTTTGCATCATGCTGTCCGATGGATTGTAGACAAGATTTAGAGTCTGAGAAGACTATAAATTTCTTGTGTTGTGACATTTTCATCCAAGTCAAGGCATGCAATATAGCATTGGCCTCAGCAGTGAAAATGCTGCTCTTGCCATGGAGGGCTTTCTTCAGGTCGCCGTATGGTGTATGGACTCCATAACCAACACGGTAACCGTCTTTTGAGCCATCGGTATACACGGGTACATAGTCTTTGAAACATTTCCTTATGGTCTCATAGTCCTTCAGAAAGACACTTTCAGGGGTGTCACCTTTCTTGTTTTTTGCCAGGTCAAAGAGGATCAAGGGAGTTTCCTGGTCCCATGGAGGGGTTTCAGGTGGCCGCTCACCTCTTATTCTTTTCATTGGGATGCCTGCTTCTCGGTATTGAGCTCGTGCTCTGACCGGGAATGGTTTTATGGCATTTGGGTTGTCTTTGTACATTTGTTGATTTTCTTTGAAAATCAAGTTGTAGGCTGGGTTTCTTGGGTTGGCCCTAACTCTCATAGAGTATTGTAGAGACAGTCCCTCCCGTCGCAGATGGAGTGGGGGGATTCCTGCTTCTACATACAGGCTTTGGGCAGGTGTTGTTCTAAATGCTCCTAGGCACAGTCGTAGACCTTGGTTCTGGACAGGTTTTAACCTGTCCAGGTAAGATTTTGCTGCTGACTCATACACAACTGATCCATAGTCCAGTCGTGATTGGATGTACATCTTGTACAGAGTCAGCAGTGTTTCACAGTTAGTTCCCCAGTCAGGGTGACTGAGGACCTTCAGAAGGTTCATGGCTTTCTGACATTTTCTCCTCAGGTACTCGATATGTGGTTTGAAAGACAGTATTCTGTCAAACACCAGTCCGAGGAATTTGACATCCTCTTGGACTGTCAGTTCCTTGTTCTGGAGACTGAGGGAAGGTTTGTCCACGCATCCTCGTCTACGACAGAAGTGAACTGCACATGTCTTGGTCTCAGAGAATTTGAAGCCATTTTTGTCACTCCAAACATGAAGTTTGTCTAGAGTTTGCTGCAGTTTTCTTTCAATTGTGTGCATGAATCTGCCCTTGTAGCAGACGACAAAGTCATCTACATAGAGGCAGCAGTTGACATCCTTCTTTAGTTGTTTCGCTATGTCATTGATCTTAATGCCAAATAGGGTGACAGAGAGGACACAGCCCTGGGGTACACCCATTTCCTGGTCGACTCTCTGGGAGATGGCACTTCCGAGGCGAACACTGAACGTCCTGTTAGTCAAGAATCGTTTAATGAACCCCGTCAGTCTTCCTCTCAAACCCATATGCTGGATGTCCCTCAGGATGCCGTGCTTCCAGGTGGTGTCATATGCCTTCTCCAGATCAAAGAAGACTGCAACCACATGTTCTTTGTTGGTAAAACCCTCACGGATCCAGCTTTCCAGACGGACTAAATGGTCAGTGGTGCTGCGTCCTTTACGGAAGCCTGACTGATAGGGAGTCAACAAGTCGTTGGACTCTAAGTACCATACCAGTCTGTTGTTCACCAGTCTTTCCATGGTCTTTGCCATACAGCTGGTCATAGCTATTGGCCTGTAGCTCGAGGCGATACTGGGATCCTTCCCTGGTTTGGGAATTGGTATCACCGTCGCTTCAGACCAGGATGGTGGATAGTTGCCAGTTGTCCAAATGTTGTTGAACACCTCCAGGAGCAGGTTGAGAGCATCATCTGGAAGATGTTTTAACATTTGATAGTGTATGTCGTCAGGGCCAGGGCAGGAGTCCCTTGCCTGGGAAAGGGCGTGTCTTAACTCCTCCATGGTGAAAAGCCTATTATAGGTTTCCTTGTTATTGGAGGTAAAGTCAAGTCTCCTTGCCTCCTCCCTCCCTTTGTGCTCTAGGAAGGTGTTTGAGCAGTTATTTGATGAGGAGACATTGCTGAAGTGGTTCGCAAGGGCATTTGAAATGTCCTTGTTCACTTCTAATATCTCCCCACCTTTCTTGAGATGGTGGACAGTAGATGAGGTGCCTCCATTTAGTTTCTTCACCTCCTTCCACACTTTCCGCATTGGAGTTGTACTGGAGAGGGAATTAACATATCTATGGAAGGACTCTCGTCTTTCTGCCTTGTATGTTTGCACGGTTATGCACGGGTTTGTAGGTATTGGTGCATATTCTCGTCTGGTAACCACCTGAACCCTGTTCAAGCAGGTTTCCGGAAAAACAGAAGCACATGTGCAACCTTGTTAACTTGGAGAATTTCATCAGAGAAGGATTTGCCAGAAATGAACATTTGATTGGCATATTCTTTGACCTAGAGAAAGCTTACGATACCACGTGGAAGTATGGTATTCTGCAAGACATACACAGACTAGGTCTGCGTGGAAAAATGACTAAGTTCATCTCAAACTTCCTTGCCAACAGGGTTTTAACTGTACGTGTAGGTACAACATTCCCTGATCAGGTCGACCAGGAAATGGGAGTGCCTCAAGGCTGTGTACTTTCTGTTCCTCTGCTTGGCATGAAGATAAATGAAATCACCAAGAATCTTCCCTCTGAAGTCAATGCCAGCCTGTACGTTGATGACTTTGTCATGTGCTACAGATCTAAAAGCGTGACAACAGTGGAAAGATTGTTTGTTTGTTTAGTTTGATTTTACGTCCAGTCAACCGTTATAGGTCCTTTCCAGACTTTCTCAAGGTTCTTTTACACCACTAGGGTGGTGATCGAATCTATGTGATGAATTCAGGTAGAAATCTCACCCCTACACATTTACCGAGGTGAGAGTTCTTTTACTTCCAACACCACATAGATATAGTATGAGAAGGATGGCCTTTGTTATAGCAGTAAATCTACCACTGCTGGGGGTGGGACTCGAACCCACAAAGTCTTACAACCTTGGGGTTACTACAAGTCCAGTGCTCTAACCACTGAGCTAACTCCCCACCCCCAACAGTGGAAAGAAAACTACAGACAGCACATCACTTGGAAACATGGACCACGGAAAATGGTTTCAGATTCTCCAAAACCAAAACCATGTGTTTCCATTTCTGCAGAAAGAGGGGATGTGAGCATGAAGCAAACCTCCTCTTACATGACAGCAAAATATTTGTGAAAACTGAGGTGAAATTTCTAGGAATGATTTTTGACGACAAACTATCTTTCAAACCTCACATAGAAGATGTGAGGATTGTTTGTTTGTTTGTTTAGTTTTACATCTCGATACGCAAGTTACATCCTTTTGAGACTGACTCATTGGTTTTTTCTTATCTGGTTCTTGAAAGGCATATCAACTTGACTTTGGTCTATTTGTAGCAGTGGGACCTTATGCCCATTTTATAGTGCTGCCTCACTGAAGGGCTGTGCCGCAGACCATTGACACAGCACTCCACCGGTCACATTATACTGACAACGGCAAACCAGTTTTGGTCAACCTCCCGTACCGGACTGGGTTTCCAAGTGCTCCTTGGAGGAGCAAGGGGGGTTCTGATAGAACTTTCCCTTCTGATATACTTTTAGAGCTTTTCGAAGATCTTGGTTTCCTTGAGGAACGCCAGGATTTCTTTTTTATCAGTGTTTTGAAATACACTGTGCATAGACGTTGTACCTTTCAGATACTTGTCCCTAGACCTTTTTGTTGCCCGACAAGATAACATGAGATGGTTCACTGAGAGAACCATGTGGCATTGCTGGCACATAGGTTCTCAACACCTACCCCATACGACTAAATCTGTTCAAACGAAGCATATTATATAAATGTCCCCAATACTGGAACTGCCTTCCACCCGAATACAGACTAATACCTACCTACACCCAATTCAAATGGAAAGAAAAAGAAATACTTATAAATAGCCGTCAAAACTATCTATAGTAAAGTGATCATGTAAAAACTCTGGGTTATCCCATCCCAGAACCAAGTTATGACTGTGGCCGACACATGCATGTATATGTTATTTGTTAAGTCTCTTTATTGTATGAAATGTAAATTATTATACTACCTTTTACATGCAAACTGTTATAAATTACACCAAACTATTGTATTAAGCATCCAAACTAAATAAACTTGGCTCACCCACATGTATGTATGAACTGCAATCTACCTCAATTGCATGTAAATCACCAAGCAATGATCTGAATGTGCACTCTGTATTATATTTTTCCCTTTTGGGATATGAGTTAGCTTAGTAAGCATGGTTATACAGCCCATAAAATATTACTGTAACCCGAAGCTTGTTAACAGCTGGTATCGACAGAAAACAGGCATAATTTTGCCTTGTCTTTATACAGGATAAATAAACTGATCTAAAAAAAAAAATTTTTAAAATAGGTTGTAAGCATTAGCGTTGTTCATAACGACAGTAAGGATAGGAGCGAAAGTAATAATATACACATGATTTTGTAAAATATAGCGAATAAAAACATAAAGAAGGTGAAAAAACAACTGTACTCACGTGTCTGGGAGTGTCTTGGAAGCGCTTCGACGAAGCAACGTCATCTCGGAAGCTAGCCTGACAAAATGTTAACAAAGGGTCTGTAAGTCGTATAAAAACGGTAAAAATAGCATAAAACCACATAAACATTACCGTAATAATAAATAAACATTATTTAGATAATTGTAATTTAATAATAATACGATTTGGAATTTTTTTTTTTTTTTACGAAAAATAAGGCTGAACCACAGCGCGTCGAGTTGTCGTCTGACAGCTATGGCAAGTGCGGCAGAGCAATTCGATTTGGAGGCAGAAATAATATACAAAGAAGAGATAAGGAGGACTGGTGAACATGATTCTCATGTAGCGAATTTAACAGAGGCAAGGAACGAGTTAGAGGAGTTTATTCAAAGTAAATGAAGTAAAGAAACACAAAAAAACGAACCGCGAAGTCGATCACTTCAGGAAATGGATCTAAACGGAGAAAGGGTAATATCAGGGCATTGAAAAAATTGACTGTGATACTCTCAACCTGCTTATAGGATCGTTCTTTATTCACGTGAAGCGAAAAGACGGTAGCAAATATGAACCAGATTCGTTAACTGGGATATTCAGTAGCATCAAACGGTATCTTGACACCCACGGATATTCTAAGAACATAAGCATCGCCAACGAATTCAGAACAACTCGCCAGGTGATATCTAGCAGAAAGAAAGATTTAAAATCCAAAGGAATGGGAAACAGACTGAATAAGGTAAGGTTTTAAAATTTGTTATTGTATAAATAACAATAAATTTTGGTTATTTTTTGAAAAATAATTGAAACATTAAAATATAAATAAATAAAAAAATTAAGTATGATATAAGTGTAGATTTAAATACTAAAAGGGAAATGAAATGTCAAGTACTAGTATTTGCTGGTTAAAAATGAGCGTATAATTAAATAAGTAAATAAAAAATTTATGAGTACAAAAATTAAATTTAATTAATTAATTTATTATTCTTTTATTTTTTCAGTGCGACGCTCTAACCCACGAGGAGGAGGAACGACAACCCTACAGGACTACGTAATTCCTTGTGGTACCTAACATCCAAATCATTCGGGCTACGTGGTCGTCACGAATCTCGTCAGTAACTGTGGGGAGACATAACCATAGCGAAAGATCTCAATGGGGAAGAGGTGGCTTCCTTTCGTGAAAGAACCACTAAAACTCGGACTGACGGAACGAGTTCCAGAGCCTTTAAAGATGTGGGCAAACCGTTCGAATCCGGATCGCAGTCCTCTACGTAGGCTACGACTTTACGAATCCCACCGACCTATGTACACCCTACACGATGAGGCACCATTCTACTTATGTGTTAATCATAAACGAAGCAGTGGAAGCAAATGCTGGTACGCCCGTATGGCAATGGGCCAGAACGAACTCTCGAAAATATCAAAAATGGCCGCCGTGACAGCTGGCATTACGGGTAAAAAGATTTCTGACCACAGTATTAGAAAAACCACATGTTCGAACCTAGTCCACGCTGGAGTACCACCAACAATCATTGCCCAGCTAAGCGGTCATAAGAATGTCCAGTCTATTGCCGCTTATGCGACTGCTTCAGAAACACAGCAGCGACAGCTTTTTTCGATATTGAATGAAGGTATAGCGAGATATGCCTTACCTGGACAGACTCCCGCGACGGCTGCAGTATGCCAGGTGAGGATGAATCCAAAGCTGATCATCAACTTAAATCCTTAAATCGTGTAGAAATAATAATCCAGGTTTTTTAATAACACATTGATCCTAAGATACCAATCCTAAGGTTGAAGTAACTCCGCCTATGTGTTTGCTTGTAGGTCATTAATGTTGATCCAACACAGAACATCGACTCATATCCACATGTGAGCGTGCCGTGGAAGTGACTGGTCCGGTAGTGGTGGGCAGCAAAGACGTCCCCCCCTCAGCAAAACGGGCGAAAGTCCAGGGTGAACATGAAACAGTAACTATAAAAATAGGTTAGAAAAGCATTTAGAATAAGAGAAAATTGTAAAATATATATTTTTAAAACTAATACGATAACACGAATCTCGTTCCAGGACAAACATCTAACGCAGGAGTTTCTACAGGATATGGAGAACGATATGGTGATGGCCGTTCCTACTCGTCCCCCCCCACCTCCGTACATACCAGAAAGAAATGAAGAGATTTGCCAAATTCAAACGGTTAATAACTCGTTAAGTCAGAACGACATTATCAGAGGAATCATTTCAGGTGCTACCATTTCGGGGGGAAAGTTTAATTTTAACATTCAAATGTAAATATGTATGACTTGATTCTTGCGAAATGGCGCCATGGCAAATTGAAAATTTTGTAAAGGTCGATAAAATTTGACCGAAATAAAGATTGTTTTTGTGTTGAAATACTTTGTTGTCGTCTTCATTAAAGTTTACCAGAGTGATCTATAGACATTAACGAACAAAATGAGAGTATTCTGGTCAGTTAAATCGTTAAATAACTTAACTTATAAGAAAAAACTTGTGCAGCTAAATCCATTTGATACGAGTCGTTTGCCGCCCAACTGCGCAATAGTGTCACTGGGTCAGTCACGCCGGCAAAAAAGTTTAAAAAGAATCTACAAACAGATGTTCGGTACGATAGGTTAACTTGTTTGTTTGTGTTTGTGTAGTTTTACGTCTCGGTAGGCAAGTTACGTCCTTTTGAGACGGACTCATTGGTTGACCTATCTGGTTCTTGAAAGGTATATTAACTCAACTTTGGTCTACTTGTAGCAGTGGGACCCTATGCCCGTTTTATAGTGCTGCCTCACTGAAGGGCTGTGCCGCAGACCGTTGACACAACACTCCGCCGGTCACATTATACTGACAACGGCAAACCAGTCGCTGCAACATACCAATCAGGTCAGCAAGCTTTTGTTTGTTTGTTTGTTTGGGTAGTTTAACGTCCAATTTGTTCAATTAGACTTACTTTGGTTTTCTTTACTCAAATTTGCATATCCTGTTGGAATAACAAGCTATGCTGCCTGGTTAATCCAGGCATCTTACTTTTCTCAATCATATCTTATCGAAAATCTTACATTCCCTGAGGAAGTCAAGAATTTCTTTCTTCCCAGTGTTATGGAAAACACTGCGCATTGTTGGCGCATTCTTAAGGAATTTCTTCCTGTTCTCTTTGAAGGCCTGACAGCATAGCATGAGATGTTTTACACTCAGCGGAGTGTTGCATGTCTGGCACACAGGTGCTACTTCACCTCTTAGGAGATGTCCATGTGTCAGTTTGGTGTGACCGGTCCGCAGACGGGTCAGTTTCACCTGTTCAGTTCGTGTCAGGTTGTCTTTCCTAAAGTTTTGGCTAGTAGCCACTACAATTTCTCGTAGTTTGTTGTCTCTGGTGCAGTTCCAGAGTTTCTGCCAAGTTTTGTGAATGTGCTCCTTGGCCATTGGTTTCAGGTCTGTATGTGGAACCGTGTGGGCTCCAACTTGTCTGCTTAATCCACTTTTGGCTGCTTGATCTGCAGCTTCATTTCCTTCGATTCCGATATGACTCGGCAGCCAACACATGGCCACCTCTTTGCCATGTTCTCTCTTTAGGTCTGTGTATGACAGTTTGATGTCTCTGATGACAGCATTCTTTGCATCAAGCTGTCCAATGGATTGTAGACAAGATTTAGAGTCTGAGAAGACTATAAATTTCTTGTGTTGTGACATTTTCATCCAAGTCAAGGCATGCAATATAGCATTGGCCTCAGCTGTGAAAATGCTGCTCTTGCCATGGAGGGCTTTCTTCAGGTCGCCGTATGGTGTATGGACTCCATAACCAACACGGTTACCGTCTTTTGAGCCATCGGTATACACCGGTACATGGTCTTTGAAACATTTCCTTATGGTCTCATAGTCCTTCAGAAAGACACTTTCAGGGGTGTCACCTTTCTTGTTTTTTGCCAGGTCAAAGAGGATCGAGGGAGTTTCCTGGTCCCATGGAGGGGTTTCAGGTGGCCGCTCACCTCTTATTCTTTTCATTGGGATGCCTGCTTCTCGGTACTGAGATCGTGCTCTGACCGGGAATGGTTTTATGGCATTTGGGTTGTCTTTGTACATTTGTTGATTTTCTTTGAAAATCAAGTTGTAGGCTGGGTTTCTTGGGTTGGCCCTAACTCTCATAGAGTATTGTAGAGACAGTCCCTCCCGTCGCAGATGGAGTGGGGGGATTCCTGCTTCTACATTCAGGCTTTGGGCAGGTGTTGTTCTAAATGCTCCTAGGCACAGTCGTAGACCTTGGTTCTGGACAGGTTTTAACCTGTCCAGGTAAGATTTTGCCGCTGACTCATACACAACTGATCCATAGTCCAGTCGTGATTGGATGTACATCTTGTACAGAGTCAGCAGTGTTTTACAGTTAGTTCCCCAGTCAGGGTGACTGAGGACCTTCAGAAGGTTCATGGCTTTCTGACATTTTCTCCTCAGGTACTCGATATGTGGTTTGAAAGACAGTATTCTGTCAAACACCAGTCCGAGGAATTTGACATCCTCTTGGACTGTCAGTTCCTTGTTCTGGAGACTGAGGGAAGGTTTGTCCACGCATCCTCGTCTACGACAGAAGTGAACTGCACATGTCTTGGTCTCAGAGAATTTGAAGCCATTTTTGTCACTCCAAACATGAAGTTTGTCTAGAGTTTGCTGCAGTTTTCTTTCGACTGTGTGCATGAATCTGCCCTTGTAGCAGACGACAAAGTCATCTACATAGAGGCAGCAGTTAACATCCTTCTTTAGTTGTTTTGCTATGTCGTTGATCTTAATGCCAAACAGGGTGACAGAGAGGACACAGCCCTGGGGTACACCCATTTCCTGGTCGACTCTCTGGGAGATGGCACTTCCTAGGCGAACACTGAACGTCCTGTTAGTCAAGAATCGTTTAATGAACCCCGTCAGTCTTCCTCTCAAACCCATATGCTGGATGTCCCTCAGGATGCCGTGCTTCCAGGTGGTGTCATATGCCTTCTCCAGATCAAAGAAGACTGCAACCACATGTTCTTTGTTGGTAAAACCCTCACGGATCCAGCTTTCCAGACGGACTAAATGGTCAGTGGTGCTGCGTCCTTTACGGAAGCCTGACTGATAGGGAGTCAACAAGTCGTTGGACTCTAAGTACCATACCAGTCTGTTGTTCACCAGTCTTTCCATGGTCTTTGCCATACAGCTGGTCATAGCTATTGGCCTGTAGCTTGAGGCGATACTTGGATCCTTCCCTGGTTTAGGGATTGGTATCACTGTCGCTTCAGACCAGGATGGTGGATAGTTGCCAGTTGTCCAAATGTTGTTGAACACCTCCAGGAGCAGGTTGAGAGCATCATCTGGAAGATGTTTTAACATTTGATAGTGTATGTCGTCAGGGCCAGGGCAGGAGTCCCTTGCCTGGGAAAGGGCGTGTCTTAACTCCTCCATGGTGAAAAGCCTATTATAGGTTTCCTTGTTATTGGAGGTAAAGTCAAGTCTCCTTGCCTCCTGCCTCCCTTTGTGCTCTAGGAAGGTGTTTGAGCAGTTATTTGATGAGGAGACATTGCTGAAGTGGTTCGCAAGGGCATTTGAAATGTCCTTGTTCACTTCCAAAATCTCCCCACCTTTCTTGAGATGGTGGACAGTAGATGAGGTGCCTCCATTTAGTTTCTTCACCTCCTTCCACACTTTCCGCATTGGAGTTGTACTGGAGAGGGAATTAACATATCTATGGAAGGACTCTCGTCTTTCTGCCTTGTATGTCTGGACGGTTTTTGCACGGGTTTGTAGGTATTGGTGCATATTCTCGTCTGTGATGTCATTGTTGAACCGGCGGAGAGCTCTCCGGCGTTCTCTCCTGGCTTCACGGCACTTGTCGTTAAACCAGGGAGGGGGTCTCCGCTTATTTCCTTGGGAGGTTTTTCCCATGCACATACTACTTACTTCCCTAAGGGTTTCTGTAAAGTACTGTACCGGGTCCGCCTCTCTTTCTTTTATTAGTGGCCATGAACGGAAGGAGGTGTCACACAAGCCTTGGAACTGTTCCCAGTCGGCCTTGTGTATCTTCCATCTTGGTGGTCTTTCCGTATCGTTGCCTCTTTTTTCTGTTTCCAAGATTATTGGAAAGTGATCACTTCCACATAAGTCATGGTACACTCTCCATTCATAATCTTGGAAAATTTTGGGGTCAGTTAGTGTCAGGTCGATTGAGGAGAAAGTGCCAGATGCAGGGTGAGTTGGTGTTTTGTCATTGAAAAGACACAAGGATTTGCGGTCAATGACCCTCTCCACCATTCTTCCCCTTCTATCTAATCGGCCATCACCCCACACTGTGTTATGGGCATTAAAGTCACCCATGAGGATGTATGGGGGTGGAAGTTGTTCTATCAAGCCCGTTAGGTCTTTCTGTGTGACTCTCTGACGTGGTGGTAAGTACAGGGAGCACACTGTCACAGAGGTATTAATTGTGACACGGGCTGCAACAGCTTGAAGCTCTGTATTTAAAGATATTTCACGCTGTGGATGCTGTGGTTTTACGAATATGGCCACTCCACCAGCAGGGAATTGGCCATCAGGGATTTTAGAGTATATGTTATACCCTTTGATCTTTACTTTGTTCTGGTCTTGAGTCTTTATTTCCTGGAGGCATATGGCAACTGGGTCTTGCTCCCTGCTAAGTAGCTGCAGGGATTCAAGGTTTGCCATAAAACCTCTGCAGTTCCACTGTAAAATTTTCAGTTTACTTCCCATAGTCATCTTGTAAAGCTGAGAATTTGTTGGAACATGTGAATGTCCTTGTTTGGATGGGGCTATTTCGAGTCCCATCAAAAGTTTTACTTCTCTCTCTTACTAATATAACTTTACCCCGTTTTGTTTCCTCTGGTGTAGATTTAGATGGACTCTTCTGAGGGCTTTTTACAGCCTGGGACCACGACATCCCTGGGCAGGATGTACATTTTCCCGAGGTGGGTGCAGCCGGTTCAGCCATGCTAGGTTTGGAAACAGCTTCCTCATGGCTTACATCATCGGACCCAGCCATCCTATCTTTCTGTTTGCCACAGCCAGATGTTGAGGCCTCTTCTGAGTCTGCTGGTCCTTTCTTTGTCAAGACAGAGCCAGAGCTTGAAGCAACCACATCCTCCTGATTGTTGTTTTCAGGGGCAGGGGCTTCCAGCTGCTTTTTGGCTCTGCTGTTGTCAGGACCAGTGACATCTATCACCTTTTTTCCGTTCCTTTTCTTCTTGGAGCGACTTTGGTGATTCTGGTGTTTACTGCCACCAGTGGCAGGGACTGTTTTTGAAGGCTGAAGTCCAGCAGCCGAGTTTGGTCTTACAGATTTTTCTTTGCTGCTTTGTACAACAGCAGCATATGTTTTTTGATTCATAGCAGGTTGGGCAGCCTGGACAGCTTTCCTTGCCTCTGCATATGAAACTTTCCTCTTCACTTTGATAGATTGTATCGTCCTCTCCTGTTGGTACATTGGACACCTGCGGGAAAATGCAGGGTGTTCCCCCTTGCAATTGCTGCATGAGGGCTTTTCCCTGCAAGGTGTGCCATGGGCAACTTTCCCACAAACCCCACACATTGACTTTCGGTTACACCTTTTGCCAGTGTGCCCGAATTTGTGGCAGTTGTAACACCTCATTGGGGAGGGGATGTACTCCTCGACCCTCAGTATTTCATAGCCACACTTTAGTGTCTCTGGAGGGGATGGCCTATCAAAGGTGAGTACGAAGGTACCTGTTTCAATGATTTGGCCGTTTTTCTTGATCTTCATTTGGTAGACCTCAGTCACACCTTCATGCTTCAATTCCTCCTGAATCTCTTCCACTGGTGTGCCTAGCAAGTCCCACCAGCGGATTACTCCCTTGGAAGTATTGAGTGTCCGGTGTGCCGAAACTCTGACCCTTGTCTTTGCAAGCTCTTTCATCTTCAGGAGACCCAAAGACTGCTTGCGGTTGTCGACCTCAACAAAGAGGCCTCCAGATCTCATTTTCTTGACATGCTTTGGTCTGCCGACCTCAGCTATGAGACCTCTGTTGATGGCAAAAGGGGATACCTTTGCCAGACTATTGCTGTCAGGGGACTCTATGACCAGAAACCTAGGCCAGTTCTGGCTGTTATATGTCAGAGTCTCCCTCTCTTTCTTTTTCTTTTTTGTTCCAGTAGCTGAAACGTCATCACCAGCCTGGTTCCTCGCTGGGGATTTGTCGGTCCTTGTTGACCCGGGCGACGACCGATCCGGTATGATTTTTGTATTTTTTCCTGTCATTGTTTTTGACTTCCCCTCAATTTAGGAGCATTTTGCTCCAGGCCAGGAGGGGGTTGGCCAGTGACCTATTATTGTCCCTCCGGGTCACCACCGGTGGTTCCAGATATGTCCGCGACTGCTTATTTGTAGAATATTCGCAGTTAACCTCTGATAGGAGGCCGTTCCACTATCCGCAACCTGTGGACGCGCTGGGTCGGGGATGGTGCCCCGCTTAGGTTTCTCTACCCAAGTTCCCGTATAAGGCTGCTCCCTGTAATTGGCTACAGGTCAAGCCGGCTGACAGTTTTTGCCAACCTGCCGTACCGGACAGTTTTGGCCAGTAAAAGTTCTCCTTTGTTCATTTCTATAGCTTTTCGAAAATCTTTGTTTCACGAAGAAACTTCAGAATTTTTCTTCCCTGTGTTGTTGAAAACACTGGACATGGATGTTGCACATTGAATGTACTTATCCCTGCTTTTCTTTTTTTTTTTCTTTTTTTTATTTATACGTAAGTATTCGATTACACATCGTTCTTCCATACAAACGGGAGTCTTTGTTGAACATTAGATAACATTCGCAACATTACAGTAATTCAATCTGGATATATAGTTGATGAGATTAGATACAGAATGGTTCAAAAATTAACAAAACATACAGATAAACATGTGAAGTATATGGTCAACAATTGTAAATAAGTCATGTCCGATCATTCTAAATTATAAAAGGTTGTTTGCCTCTGCAATACTCTCTTATCCTTTGTAAAGATTCTTTCCTGAATGACCTTTTTGTTATATCATTTGAGGCAGTTTGTGATTCCCTGGATAGTAGGTTCCAAATACTCATACCCACATAACTGGGAGACCTTCTGAATTTTTCACACAATGGAAAGTGTTGACATAAATTAGCCTTGTTTGAAGTCCTTGTTACTCTGGTATCCTTTTTTACTTCAAACATGTCAATATTACATAAGCTTCTAATAATTCCCAATAATAACATTAACCTTCTTTCTCCCGGATGCATTACCCCTCCCCTGATCTTCGTTACTGATACAACGTCCATTAACATATGAATCTCTCCCTATTGCGATTCGTAGACTTCTAAAAATACATTTATTAACAGATTGTTGTGTCTTTACCGATGAACCTTCTAATAAAAAAGAACAATGGTCAGCTATGGGTAGTAAACATACTCTAGCGGTTTTCAACGCAGTTTCCTTACCTAATAAATTTCGAACTTTCCTAAAAATGTACATTTTGCTATTCATCTTTTTTACAATATTTTCTGCATGCTTTTTATAATCAAGATGTTCGTCTATTACTGCACCTAAGTAGTTCATTTGCTTTGCTGTAGTGATTACCTCACCATCTATGAATAAATCCTGTTTTCTCGATTTCTTCAATTTTACTACAGTTCCATGATACACCACTCTAGTTTTTTTGGCATTTATAGATAGTCTGTTGGCATGGTACCAATTCTCCAGTTTATAAATACACGTTTGCATGCTTGTTTCAACCTCATTACAATCTCCACCTGTGGTTATCACTACCAAATCGTGAGCGTACATTAGATATGATACATTTTTAAAATGCCTAATCCAGTCTCCTAGATCATTAACGTAAATTAAAAACAATAAGGGACCCAAAATCGAACCCTGTGGTACTCCTACATTAACCCCCATTACCCCTGACTTATGACCTCCCAACTCTGTAAAACATTTCCTACCGCTCAAATAAGATTCAAACCATTTTAAAAGTATTGGACCAACTCCACCCTCCGCTAGCTTGAAGAGGAGAATCTCATGATTGACGCAATCAAAAGCCTTTTTAATATCAACGTAAAGAGCAATGGCTACCTCGCCAGCATTAAGTGATTCAGTTAAGATTTTTGTCAATTTAAACACTG
Organism: Alentia gelatinosa; assembly: GCA_950022655.1. Classification (NCBI taxonomy): domain Eukaryota; kingdom Metazoa; phylum Annelida; class Polychaeta; order Phyllodocida; family Polynoidae; genus Alentia; species Alentia gelatinosa. The sequence goes on along the minus strand of OX465580.1, from coordinate 141,622,175 downwards.
CCCCTCCCGTACTACGCATTTTTCTAAAACCAAATTGATTAATGTAAAAAAAACCTACTATTTTCAAGAAATTTATAAACTTGTGTATGTACTATCCTTTCCAATACTTTACCAGGAGTAGGTAATACGCAAACAGGACGCCAATTCCCTGCTTCATTCAAGTCATCAGACTTGGGCAGGGGTGAGATTCTACCACTCTTCCATTCCATAGGAAAGCTGGTCTGAACTAGGAGACTAGATAAAATTTGTACAAAGAGTTTCAGATTACCTATAAGACAGGATTTTAGGACATTACTTTTTATCCCGTTTATACCTGAGGATTTGTGTACCTCAATATCAATTTTCATAACTTCAGTTTCATTAACCTTAATAATATTTAATTCGAATCCATTTACATTATTTCTCTGAACATAGTTTAACATGATACCTTTATCTCTACTTTCATTCAATTTTTCTCCAATGGTACAAAAAAAGTAATTCATGTATTCCACACTATCAATTGTTGATAACAAGACACCATTACTGTCATTAACATTTATGGTAGTTATGTCTTCCTTTGGTTTAATAACGTAATTAATTTCTTTCCAATATAATCTCGGGTTATGGTGATGTTTTTCTAGCTGACTCAATATATAATCTCTTCTATCCGTGACAAAAAGATTTGAGATGTCCTTTTTCAACCGTCTTAGTTCGCTAACTATTTCATTGATCTTTCCGGTATCTGATTGAGTCACACTATTCAACTTATAAAATGCTTGAATTTTACTCTTTTTCAATATAATTTTCCTTTTCAAGGCCTCGCTCATCCAAAATACATCATGAAACCTCATTGTCATCGATCTATACGGTGCATGTAAGTCAAGATAATTAACAATTGATTCTTGAAAATACTTCCACATTATACAACCATTATACCTGCTAGATTCGGATATTGCATTCACGCGATCATTCACCTTAACATCTATTTCTTCCTGTAAAACATTTTTATAACTACGACTAACAATGGTTTTTGTTTTGTATACATTACGTATCTTTTTCTTCACGGCAAATACCACAAAATGATCACTTAACATAACGTCAAGTACACCACTTGTATCAATAAAGTTAGCATTGGTCAATACGGTGTCTAAACTTGTACTATTCCCAATATTGGGGTGGGTAATCTCATTTATGATACGCTTGATACCAAAATCCCGTAAAGTGTTCATTAGAGTCTTATTTCTTGCATCCCTTCGATCCCGTGCGTTCAGGTTAATGTCACCCATTATCCAGATTTCATGTGTACTCTTCCCATATGTGGAGAGAAGTTCTTCAAGATACTCTATAAACATATTAATATTATATCCAGGCGGTCTATATAAGTTAACAATCAACATTTTTTATGATTAGGTCTTTTTATCTCTATAACCATGCTTTCCAAGAAATTATTCATTTTCCAAAAGTTTTTTATATTTGAAAGATACGGCGCCCATGTTTGTTGTATGTACATAGCAATACCCCCTCCCTTACCCCAAGGTCTATCATGTATCAAGAACAAATAACCCGGTATATGTACTAAGTTAGAAGGTAGGTTCTTTTTCAATAAACTTTCAGAGATACCTATAACATCAAATTTACACAAGGAATTAATCAGTTCATCTTTTTTTGTATATAAACTATGGATATTAGAATGACATATTTTAAATCCCTTTTGATTTTCAATATCCTTAACCTGAAATATCATTATCTTTCGTAATAAGTGAGAGTAATACAATAGCAAACATCAAGATCAGAATATCATAACAGTTACGTACAATTGACCATAACATAAGTGCATAAACAAAATAACGAGTGAGTATGAATATATATAAATGTGTTATGCTCGTGGGCCCGTTGGCCAAGGAGCATCGACAGCAGCCTAACATTTCATATGACTGCCTTAAAGAGTCTGGCGACTCCATTACAGGTGAAGTATTCACTTGTAGTTGTTATTAGAATGTTCAATTCACAACAGTCCCAACATCTCTAGAGCCAGATTTGGCTATTCGCAGTATAGTTCACTTCGATTAATGTAGTGTATAACCATTATACTTGTTGAAATAGTTCTTGCGCCCATTGGATTCATCACAATCATCACTACGGCTACGTGGATTTTGTGCAGGTCGTCATTGGGATGAAGACTACCGTATTCAACAAAGTCAATATTGAAGTACACATGTGAATAGGGGTTAGTTCAGTCACTATATCCATATGTACACTTGAGAGGGGAAAACATCATATATAACTTTCCGAGGTTGGATAACCAATACATGTGACTGTATGTTACATTGGTTTGATAACAGTTCGTCAGGTAATCATACGGCAAGCCCTGTATGGAACTGGTCCGTATATCATCATCGTATCATGAAACGAGAGGCGCCTCATATCTCAGCCTTGAGGTAGCCCTGTATGGAACTCACCCACTGCCTAAATATGGTGGCCCTTCCCCCGGTTCTTTATATACGCCTTTTCAATCTCATTCGAGATCGCTGTTTGTGTTGTCCAGTTAGGGTGAATCCCATCATTGAGCCTATCATACTTGGGTAGTTTCGTGCCACCACGGTTTTTAGGCTGTACTGGGTGATCAATTCGCGGTGTAATCATATTGCTTGCCCTGTTTAGACTGTCAATCTCCTTGTTCAGAGATAGGGTACTTTCATAGATCAGTATCTGGTCCTTATCCTCATCCTTATATGTTTTACCACGGTTGGCCTCGGTTAAGGATAAACTGTATGTACTACAAAACACCACTGCTATATCATTAGATATTCCTTCTGTTTTTGCTAACATATATTGCAGGCTAGCAAGAACTTTAGGCACTATGGATCCGTTTCTAGTGTCTCTAGATGCTTTGATCAATCCGCTATCACTGTCGATGGCCGAAATATCATTGATGCCGGTAAGAACATACACTGTTTTGATATCCGCGTTTGCACTGAGTAGATTGAATAAATCATCACCTACCCTTTCAGTCCTAGCACCGGGAATTGTCACACAAACCTTGAGTTCCTGAATGGAACGACCTAGTAGAGTATCCAGTCCCCTCGTCCTGGAGTCCCCTATGATTGCAAAAGTCATCGTGCCTTCGTAGTTTCTTGAAGTTTTGTTCTTATTTCCATAAGCAGATGTCCCAATACGTTGCGACCCTTGTACTTGCCAGTTTCATATACCTTACTACTTTGCCTCGCTCCCCCGCCCCAGAACGTGTTGTCGGTTGACTCGATGAGCTTCCAGTCCTGTGTGATAAGCAATTCATCTTTTGCCCTAGTGTTTTGTTCGAATTTTTCTACTAGTAGTGCTTTCATTATTGTTACTTTATCAGCGGCCCAGCCTTCTTTTGTGTCTGTGCGAATTACCTTGCCCAGTTGTTTGGCAAGAAATGGGTTATTAATGTCCAAAAGTGCATGCGCGAGTTTCTCTTCTCCGAAATGTTTGCATTTCTCAAAGGTATATGCTTTTTCGACACCCCCAAAGTCATATTGTTTTCCCTGCACCCTTCTGCTCATCCTACAAGTGAACATATTCGATAGTGAGCAGTCTTGCCCGTTGAACAACAGGCCTGCTGGAGTGTTCCTTGTTCCTTTTAATAGCCCCTTCTCCTCAACCGCCACCATTTTTTGACCGATAATCGTTTTCGTTGTATGTTCAGCTTTCTCTTTGTACCTGTCGGTATTTACATCGTTCGCTGACTCCATTGCAATTTTTTTCAGTCGATCTTCTATTGGGTCTCTGTCTCTGTTTATTACCGTAGAGTCTTGTTGCTTGACAGTAAAGCAGCAGGTGCTCAATCGAAAGAGGCACCTGACAATGCTGGCATATGGGTCGTTCTTCACCCTGCATGAGGTGCCCATGTGTCAGCAGTGAGTGACCTATCCGAAGACGGGTCAGTCTTGTCACTTCACTTCTTGTCAAGCCTGCATAGTTTTTTTGCCAACTGATGGTTCAATGGCATATAGTTTGTTGTCCTGGCTTGAGCTCCATCGGCTCTGCCTTTCATGTTTAGTGTACTCTTTGGAGATTGGGACAAGGTCTGAGTGTGGGACAGGGGCCAAACCTGGTTTCCAACTCAATGCTGTTTTGGCTGCATGGTCTGCGGCCTCATTTCCCTCTATGCCGATATGGCTAGGGAGCCAGCAGAACACAACCTCCTTTCCCTGTTGTTCCAATTCCGAGTGAGATTCTCTTATCGCCTGTATAACAGGGTTCCTTGGGTCATGCTGACCAATTGCTTGTAGACATGACTTCGAGTCAGAGAAGATGATATACTCTCTATGATTTGACACCTTCATCCAGTCCAAAGCACTCATCAAGGCATGTGCTTCAGCAGTGAAGATGCTGCTTCTTTGATGTAGTGCTCCTTTGCGATTTCCATAAGGAGTGTGCGCAGCAAAGCCTACACGTTTTCCATCTTTTGAGCCATCTGTATACACCTCTGTGTGGTTTCTATACAGGTGATGGATTTTGGCAAGTTCGTTTTCATATATGTTTGCTGATGTTTCTGCTTTCTTGTTCTTACATAGATCAAAGATGATGGTGGGTGATGCCATTCTCCATGGAGGGGACTTGGCTGGACCTTCTTCCATCACCTTGTGAATGGGGACACCAGCCTCTCGGATAAGAGTTCTCACTCGGGCCGAGAAGGGTTTTGCCACATTTCTTTTTCTGTCATAGACACTATGATCATTTCTGAAGATTGTGTCATATGCTGGGTTTCTTTTGTTGGCCTTCACTTTGATGGCATACTGGAGGGACAGGTTCTCACGCCGCAGATCATGCGGGGGAATTCCTGCCTCCACATGAAGGCTTACAGCTGGTGAAGATCGGAATGCACCGAGACACAGCCTCAGTCCCTGGGTCTGGATAGGTTTAAGCCAGTCCAGATAGGAATTAGCAGCTGATGCATATACTACTGACCCGTAGTCCAGGCGGGACTGGACATATGTCTTGTAGAGTGTAAGCAGAATCACCCTGTCTGCGCCCCATTGTGAGTGGGAGAGCATTTTTAGGAGATTCATTGCTTTTGGGCATTTCTTGCGGAGGTACTCAACATGGGGTTTGAAATACAGGATGTGGTCAAACACAAGTCCAAGGAACTTTACCTCCTTCTCTATTTTGAGCTGCTTCCCTTTGAAAGTAAGGGCGGGCATCTTGAGCTGAATGCGCAAGGGAAAGGCAACAAGCCTAATAGGGTAAGATAGAAAGTTAACCTGTAAAAATGTCCCTAATTAAAAAGAAAAAAATGGAAATTTACCGTAATGTCCCAGTAGTTAACGCTTAGAAATATATGAACAATTAGCTAGAATATTACTTCGTCAAGTACATGCATATTGGGGCCAGTGATTTAGAAATTTAATTCAAATTGAAAGAAGATGCAGGAAATTAATTGTAGTTTTTTTTGCAGTGCGAACCTCTTACTCTCGATGAAGAAAACAGATTGTTGGACGTCAGGGGCGTTTGACCATAAATCGCCTATCGGATTGAGAAAAGCAATTTGGTATCTTACTACGAAATGCTTTGGACGTCGGGGGCACCAGAAGGCTAGGCAAATGACGTGGGGAGACGTGAACATAGGAAAAAATACAGTAAAGAAAGTATCACTTTCTCAGAAAGAATAACAAAAACCAGACAAGGCGATGTAGCATCGTCTCATGCTTTCACCCCTCGCATGTGGGCGAATTTGGAAAAAAAGATGCCCAATTTTTCTACTAAAAAAGTATGAGAACCATCATCCCGTCTAGATGAATAGAGAAGGCAGTCCCTTCTACTTGTGTGTAAATCACAGGAGATCACCAAACGCCCAAGTGTGGTATCAAAAAATGGTGATGGGCAATAATGAATTAGGAAAGATCATGCAAGTATCGGTGGAAAAGGCAGCAATTACAGGGAAAAAAATTTCAAACCACTCGGTAAGAAAAACTACTTGTTCGTCACTTATTCATGCAGGAGTGCCAGCCAATTTGGTGGCACAATTGAGTGGCCACAAGAGCATTCAGAGCTATGCTGTGGCAAGTGATGCTCAACATGAAAAAAATGTATTCAATTCTCAACAGGGGTTCAACCATGTACCAACCTCTAAGGGCGGTGCGATCCAACGCAGTTTGTTTGTTTGTTTTGGTAGTTTAACGTCCAATTTGTTCAATTAGACTTACTTTGGGTTTGATCGAATCTATGAGATGAATGTAGGAGAAATCCCACCCCTACACATTTACCGAGGTGAGAGTTCTTTTACTTCCCACACCACATAGACATGGTATGAGAAGGATTGGCCTTTGATATAGCAGTAAATCTACCACTGCTGGGGGGTGAAGGAGAAAAGTGGCTGCAGTGGGACCCGAATCAACAAAGTCCTGTGCTCTTTACCACTGAGCTCCCCACCCACCCCGGTCGCTTTAGTTATGCTTGCGTGCAAGCATATCCGGTCTGCACCACGAGGAGGGGAGGCGACCAAGAGGGTGAACAGATTGGTAATTTCTGTCCACCCCAGCAGACCATCCAACGCAGTTTGTTTGTTGGTTTGTTGGTTTGATTTAACGTCCAGTTAACCATTAGAGGTTCTCACCAGACTTACTCAAGGTTCTTTACACCACATGGGTGGTGATCGAATCTATGTGATGAATTTAGATAGAGATCCCACCCCTACACATTTACCGAGGTGAGAGTTCTTTTACTTCCCACACCACATAGACATGGCATGAGAAGGATGGCCTTTGATTTAGCAGTAAATCTACCACTGCTGGGGGTGGGACTCGAACCCACAAAGGTTTACAACCTTGGGGTTACAAGTCTGGTGCTCTAACCACTGAGCTAACTCCCCACCCATCCAACGCAGTAGGCGATAATGAGCTAGATAACTGTTTTCTTATAATTGTTGTGAAATTGTTTGTTTGTTTGTTTGGGTGATTTTACGTCCGGTTAACCGTTACAGGTCCTTTCCAGACTTCCTCATTATTTACAATCATGGATTCATCCAATTGTTTGTATACTTACTCAACTTTGGTCTACTTGTAGCAGTGGGACCCTATGCCCGTTTTATAGTGCTGCCTCACTGAAGGGCTGTGCCGCAGACCATTGACACAACACTCCACCGGTCACATTATACTGACAACGGCAAACCAGTCGCTGCAACATACCAATCGGGTCAGTAAGCTGAAGAGTATGAGGCTGCTCCCTGTGATTGGCTACAGGTCAAGCCGGCTGACAGTTTTGGTCAATCTCCCGTACCGGACTGGGTTTCCAAATGCTCCTTGGAGGAGCAAGGGGGGTTCTGATAGAACTTTCCCTTCTGATATACTTTTAGAGCTTTTGTGTAGTAATCCATCACCACCATCATGCACGTGTTGCCGTCATCGGACTCATCGATACCAGAGATGATATCGAGAGCAATGCGGGCAAACCGGACTCCAAATAGCTCTTGTTGTAAGGGCATATGCCTTCGCCGGGCTTAACCCTACAACAGATTGAGCATTCTAGAATCCATCGCTCTATGTCGGCGTTCATTCCGGGCCAGTAGTAATGTCGCTTTATTTTAGCGGCAGTCCTCTTTTTTCCAAAATGTGCCGAACTTCTATGCTCATGGCACAGAGTCAAAAGCCCAGGACGCAGTGCTATGGGTACAACCAACTGTAAGTGTCTCCTTACTGGACACACCGTGGTTCTCATCCTATATAACACGTTATCCCTCACCGTCAACTCCGCCCACTGACTACAGAGTATCTGAACCTCCCTGTTTTCAATCGAGAGTTCTTTTCCCCGTGGTCTATGGAGGCCATTCTTTACCAGTTTAACCAACCGGGACATTTCCGGATCACTCTGTTGAGCTTCTCGGATCTGTTCCAGTGTCCACTGATTTTTCTTTTATATTCCGGGGTAGAGGCCATTACATCCAACTTAGATGGGTCAGCGCGGATACCATCACCCGCAACTATCCTACCCAAGTACTCCACTGAGCGTTTGAACAGTTTGCACTTCTGAGGTTTGAGTTTCAAGCCGTAAGACTCTATACGTTCAAAGACCTCCGCTAGGTTATTTAAACATTGTTCCACAGTTTTCCCGAAAACAATTATGTCGTCTAAATAAACCAAACATTTCTTCCACTGCAATCCTTTCAGCATCTGATCCATCATGGATTCAAACGTGGCTGGGGCATTGCAGAGGCCAAAGGGCATTACTGTAAATTCATACAGCCCTTCGTGGGTAGTGAAGGCAGTTTTCGGCTGATCGTCACTAGCCGTCGTTACCTGCCAATATCCGGACTGGAGATCCAAGGTACAAAACCATTGGTTCCCTCCCAGAGAGTCGAGACTCATCGATCCGTGGTATTGGATAGGCATTCTTCCAGGTGATACCGTTCAGTTTTCTGTAGTCAATACAGAACCGGCAAGTACCATCCTTCTTAGTAACAATCACCACAGGGCTGGCCCAAGGGCTTTCACTGGGTATGATCACTTCTTGAGAAAGCATTTTCCATAACTCCTCTTCCAAAGCTTCCCGCTTTATGGGCGGTAGTCTCCGGTAGGGTAGTCTAAATGGAACGTTTCCCTCTGTATCAATGTGGTGCTCTGCACGATCAGTTCTACCCAATGGGTCTCCGGGCCGCGCAAAGATCTTATTCCACCTTCCTAGCATAACTCTTAACTCCCGTTGTCCGCACCTGTTAGGGCGTCTGCAGCAGTAATCAGAGTTTCTAGGGTCTCGTGCAGAACTGCAAACCCGGGATCTTTTTCCGAGTTCGTGTTCACGCGCCCAATCTTCACCTCCCTCGGGTCGTTGTCGATAGGCGAAATACCTAGAGGACGGACCTCCACTGTATCTACAGAGCCAATATTACTCGGCCAACAATGTTGCCTTTCTTCAACACTATCCTCCCCGTGGTATGATTACTCACCGGTATGGATCCAATCCGAGCTCCACCCATAAGGGTGTCCCAAGCCTGTAATTCTTTGTCTGGGAACAACATCGGATCAGGCTCAAACATAGCATCTGCCAACGGCAAATCACCTTCTCCAGCTATTAGCACATTTACCATCTGCTGAGGGGCGATGCTTACATCCTGCCTGACAGAGACCACTGAAGAAATCCGTCTACAGGAACATTCTACTTCCGGGTGTTTAATCCGAAGCAGGCCTTGCTGAAGGTCCAATGACACTCCATACAACGCTTGGAAGTCTATTCCGATTATTCCATTCTCTTCCATATCACTGAGTATGGGACTCCACACTGATTCAGTGTTACCTACTGAGATCGGAATAATCACTTTGCCGTAGCATTTCAACGGAGTACCATTAGCAGCCCTTGCACTTGCTTCTGAAACTTTACATTCCGGATCAAATTCAAAAGTCTTATATAGATTGTGATTCAACACAGAGCGACTTACTCCAGTATCAACCAACAAATCTACTTTCAACCTCTGAATTCTCACAGGTACATACCATCGTCTCCCTCCTGGAGGAGAAGGCTGCTGAATGAACCGGGAAATACCATCGAGGGTGCCGAGGTCCCATCCACGCTGGCGTAACCATTGTAAACAGGGATGCTTCGGAGATAGATAGCGAGAACAAATTGTAGCAATCTGACTCGAAATCTCTTCCTCTCTGGTCCGAGCAAGATTCACTTTACTTGCTGGTTCTCCGGTTTGTGTACTCAGGCTTACAGTTGCTGGGGCTACTGTTCCGCCACTTACCGTTGCCCTTTCTAGTTTAACGGATCCTCATGAGGGGAAGGCAAAGCTAGGGGACTGTCTGTGGTTTCTACAGCAGCCAACTTCTGGGGACATTCCGGAGAAATGTGCCCAGTCTTTCCGCACTGCCAACAACGTCGAGTATCTAATTGGTTTTTCTCCAATTGCGATAACCTTTCGTTGATCTGCAGCAACAACTCCATTACAGTAGCTGATTCCTTGGAATCCTTACCCACGGCCTGTTCTGTCATCTGAGGATTCCCATTCCTGGGTCTCCCTGGATTCAACTGGCCACGGCCCCTACCGCGGAAACCACGGCGTCCGAGTACCATTGACCGCACTGCGGAGAGTACATCCTCCATTTCAGGGTCGCTGGTTTCTTCGGCCGTCACCTCATCCTGTTCCCAGGATGGCGTTAGCATGGCAACCCGGGTTTTACTCGCAGGTTTTCCATACTGTCCGAACAGGGCACACCTTTGTTCATAGGCGTCCACTATTCTCAACACGTTTATGAGGGTCATACCAGGCTCCCATTTCGAGACCACCTCTGTACGGATGTTTGTTTGTTTGTTTGTTTGGGTAGTTTAACGTCCAATATGTTCAATTAGACTTACTTTGGTTTACTTTACTCAAATTTGCATATCCTTTTGGGAGAAAAAGTTATGCTGACTGGTTAATCCAGGCATCTTACTTTTCTCAATCATATCTTATCGAAAATCTTACATTCCCTGAGGAAGTCAAGAATTTCTTTCTTCCCAGTGTTATGGAAAACACTGCACATTGTTGGCGCATTCTTAAGGAATTTCTTCCTGTTCTCTTTGAAGGCCTGACAGCATAGCATGAGATGTTTTACACTCAGCGGAGTGTTGCATGTCTGGCACACAGGTGCTACTTCACCTCTTAGGAGATGCCCATGTGTCAGTTTGGTGTGACCGGTCCGCAGACGGGTCAGTTTCACCTGTTCAGTTCGTGTCAGGTTGTCTTTCCTAAAGTTTTGGCTAGTAGCCACTACAATTTCTCGTAGTTTGTTGTCTCTGGTGCAGTTCCAGAGTTTCTGCCAAGTTTTGTGAATGTGCTCCTTGGCCATTGGTTTCAGGTCTGTATGTGGAACCGTGTGGGCTCCAACTTGTCTGCTTAATCCACTTTTGGCTGCTTGATCTGCAGCTTCATTTCCTTCGATTCCGATATGACTCGGCAGCCAACACATGGCCACCTCTTTGCCATGTTCTCTCTTTAGGTCTGTGTATGACAGTTTGATGTCTCTGATGACAGCATTCTTTGCATCATGCTGTCCAATGGATTGTAGACAAGATTTAGAGTCTGAGAAGACTATAAATTTCTTGTGTTGTGACATTTTCATCCAAGTCAAGGCATGCAATATAGCATTGGCCTCAGCAGTGAAAATGCTGCTCTTGCCATGGAGGCCTTTCTTCAGGTCGCCGTATGGTGTATGGACTCCATAACCAACACGGTTACCGTCTTTTGAGCCATCGGTATACACCGGTACATGGTCTTTGAAACATTTCCTTATGGTCTCATAGTCCTTCAGAAAGACACTTTCAGGGGTGTCACCTTTCTTGTTTTTTGCCAGGTCAAAGAGGATCGAGGGAGTTTCCTGGTCCCATGGAGGGGTTTCAGGTGGCCGCTCACCTCTTATTCTTTTCATTGGGATGCCTGCTTCTCGGTATTGAGCTCGTGCTCTGACCGGGAATGGTTTTATGGCATTTGGGTTGTCTTTGTACATTTGTTGATTTTCTTTGAAAATCAAGTTGTAGGCTGGGTTTCTTGGGTTGGCCCTAACTCTCATAGAGTATTGTAGAGACAGTCCCTCCCGTCGCAGATGGAGTGGGGGGATTCCTGCTTCTACATACAGGCTTTGGGCAGGTGTTGTTCTAAATGCTCCTAGGCACAGTCGTAGACCTTGGTTCTGGACAGGTTTTAACCTGTCCAGGTAAGATTTTGCTGCTGACTCATACACAACTGATCCATAGTCCAGTCGTGATTGGATGTACATCTTGTACAGAGTCAGCAGTGTTTCACAGTTAGTTCCCCAGTCAGGGTGAGTGAGGACCTTCAGAAGGTTCATGGCTTTCTGACATTTTCTCCTCAGGTACTCGATATGTGGTTTGAAAGACAGTATTCTGTCAAACACCAGTCCGAGGAATTTGACATCCTCTTGGACTGTCAGTTCCTTGTTCTGGAGACTGAGGGAAGGTTTGTCCACGCATCCTCGTCTACGACAGAAGTGAACTGCACATGTCTTGGTCTCAGAGAATCTGAAGCCATTTTTGTCACTCCAAACATGAAGTTTGTCTAGAGTTTGCTGCAGTTTTCTTTCAATTGTGTGCATGAATCTGCCCTTGTAGCAGACGACAAAGTCATCTACATAGAGGCAGCAGTTGACATCCTTCTTTAGTTGTTTCGCTATGTCATTGATCTTAATGCCAAATAGGGTGACAGAGAGGACACAGCCCTGGGGTACACCCATTTCCTGGTCGACTCTCTGGGAGATGGCACTTCCGAGGCGAACACTGAACGTCCTGTTAGTCAAGAATCGTTTAATGAACCCCGTCAGTCTTCCTCTCAAACCCATATGCTGGATGTCCCTCAGGATGCCGTGCTTCCAGGTGTACGGATGTCCTCGTCTCTGAGACCCTTGACAAACTGAGTTTGTAGATCCTCATGCAGTGCCGGCGAGTCCAGTCGAGTACCAGGGTAAACCTCCATCAGCAATTGCTGTAAGGCTAACCCGTAAGCACGGGCGGACTCATCCTTACCCTGTATCCGACTTAGAAAAGTCAAACGAGGGTTCAGCGTTACTAGCTGCCCACAGTAATAAGACGCCACTTATACAAGGGCATCCCATCCATGCGTAGCTGAACGCCGGTAGGCGCGTAAAGCAACCTCTCCAGGTCCATCGCGCAACGCTCTCATGAGGTACGGCAGTGCATCGGTAGTACTCCACCCATTGCACTGGACATCCTCACAGAACCCGGCAAACCAGTGCTCCCACACCATTCCTTTACCAAAAGGCTTTGGAACGATGGCATTGCGTCTGGCCGTTTCTGCCCCAGAGATGTCTCACAATCGGGACATCTCTAGCTTGTGCCAGAGATCGATTGAACACCCGATCTGCGTTACTCTCCGCAAGCACAGGGTTTAGTCCTAATTCTGCTATCGCGGAATAAGACGGTACTCCCCTATAACTAGTGTGCGTAGAGTTCCTCAGAGAATCCGTTGGGGAAGCAAAGTTCACCATCGAAGGTCTCCGATCTATCCGTGGCGGCGCATAGATCTGAGGACCCGTTGCATTCCCTTGTGGGGAGTATACGTGATCCTTAGTCACACTCTGCCAGCCTGGCGGTGGAGTCCTATACTTTAAAGCATAGTCTGCCTCTGCGCGCTGTGTGCGCGCCAATACCGTCCTTTCTTGATCCTCGACCAACGCAAGCTGTTCTTTCTGCATTCGCAGTGACTCAGCGGCGTGTTTGGCCCGAGAATACACATCTTGCAACATCAACTTAGCGGCCTCTTGCTCTTCGAGTAGACACTGCTTCGGATGACGTTGCTCGGCTTCATGATCGATCCGAGAATCGGTCTTAGGCCGGGTTACTGGGGTTTCCCCACGCTCAGGACCCTCCTCGGAGTCGCCTATTCGGCTTACTCCTTCCAGGTCCTTCTCTTCCATGGAGTCCGCTCTGGGCGTCCCCATGTGGAGTACGGTTGAGCTTAGTTGCTCAGCCACATTCCTTGCAGCCTTCTTCCGCGACTGGCTAGCAGCTTTCAGCGGAGTACGGACATCTTGTGTCTTCTCCGGGCCGGCTGCGCCTTCTGCGGCAGGACTCTGCACGGCGATCTTCGACCGGGTTTTTACACCCAGCTTATCCGCCATTCCTCTCTCCCAGTGATCTTCGGCTGTGCAAGCAGCCAAAGATCCTGGTCACGGCACCAATGTAGCGGTTACCCTCTAGTCGCTGAAAGTGTATTACCACTCTCCACGATCGTCAGTCGACCAGAGGTTCCGAGACTAGTCGCTACCCTGTACTTACCGTGCCAATACAGGTGGGTTCGGCTTTACCCACTGGAAAAGGGAGGGAGATACAAGATCTACCAACTAGCGCTTAACCGAGAATAGAAAACCAGACTCCGGAGTATTTCAGTTCACTGTTCTTTATTTATGGAAAGTATACAAAATCCGTTGGTGCTGCGGGGCACCAACTAGCGCAGGGTCTTAGCGAAGAGATACTGGTCTCTTCAACGTTGAAAGGTGTTTCAACACAACCTAACCAACTCGTGAGGCTCCAGACGTTCACTCCGTAAAGAGGCACCGTGAGAAGTCCTGTCAACCTGCTGTGGACTCGACCTTCTTTAGTGACCGAGTTACGTAATGCGGGTGAACCCGCAGCATTTGCATACTGCGGGTTCGCCGGCCATACCGCACAGCAGGGATCGGCACTCGCACCACCTAGTTCTAGAGTGAAACAACGCTGCTCGACTGCCCTGACCCCTACATTGCAGTAAATCTACCACTGCTGGGGGTGTAGGAGAAAAGTGGCTGCAGTTGGACCCGAATCCACAAAGTCCCGTGCTCTTTACCACTGAGCTATCTCCCCACCCTCCCCGGTCGCTTTAGTTATGCTTGCGTGTAAGCATATCCGGTCTGCACCACGAGGAGGCGAGGCGACCAAGAGGGTGAACAGATTGGTAATTTCTGTCCACCCCAGCAGACCTCTTGTACAGAGTCAGCAGTGTTTCACAGTTAGTTCCCCAGTAAGGGTGACTGAGGACCTCTAGAAGGTTCATGGCTTTCTGACATTTTCTCCTCAGGTACTCGACATGTGGTTTGAAAGACAGTATTCTGTCAAACACCAGTCCGAGGAATTTGACTTCCTCTTGGATTGTCAGTTCCTTGTTCTGGAGACTGAGGGAAGGTTTGTCCACGCATCCTCGTGTACGACAGAAGTGAACTGCACATGTCTTTGTCTCAGAGAACTTGAAGCCGCTTTTGTCACTCCAAACATGAAGTTTGTCTAGAGTTTGCTGCAGTTTTCTTTCGACTGTGTGCATGAATCTGCCCTTGTAGCAGATGACAAAGTCATCTACATAGAGGCAGCAGTTGATATCCTTCTTCAGTTGTTTTGCGATGTCTTTGATTTTAATCCCAAACAGGGTGACAGAGAGGACACAGCCCTGGGGTACACTCATTTCCATGTTGACTCTCTGGGAGATTGCACTTCCAAGGCAAACACTGAATGTTCTTTTGCTCAAGAATCTTTCAAAGAGCCCCGTCAGTCTTCCTCTCAAACCCATTTGCTTGATGTCCCTCAGGATCCAGGTGGTGTCATATGCCTTCTCCAGATCAAAGAAGACTGCAACCACATGGTCTTTGTTGGTAAAACCCTCACAGATCCAGCTTTCCAGACAGACTAAATGGTCAGTGGTGCTGCGTCCTTTACGGAAGCCTGACTGATAGGGAGTCAACAAGTCGTTGGACTCTAAGTACCATACCAGTCTGTTGTTCACCAGTCTTTCCATGGTCTTTGCCATACAGCTGGTCATAGCTATTGGCCTGTAGCTCGAGGCGATACTGGGATCCTTCCCTGGTTTGGGGATTGGTATAACCGTCGCTTCAGACCAGGATGGTGGATAGTTGCCAGTTGTCCAAATGTTGTTGAACACCTCCAGGAGCAGGTTGAGAGCATCTACTGGAAGATGTTTTAACATTTGATAGTGTATGTCGTCAGGGCCAGGGCAGGAGTCCCTTGCCTGTGAAAGGGCATGTCTCAACTCCTCCTTGGTGAAAAGCCTATTATAGGTTTCCCTGTTATTGTTTGTTTGTGTAGTTTTACGTCTCGGTAGGCAAGTTACGTCCTTTTGAGACTGACTCATTGATTGACCTATCTGGTTCTTGAAAGGTATATTAACTCGACTTTGGTCTACTTGTAGCAGTGGGACCAAAGCTGACCAGTATGAGGCTGCTCCTTGTAATTGGCTACAGGTCAAGCCGGCTGACCGTTTTTGCCAACCTCCCGTACCGGACAGTTTTGGCCACTAAAAGTTCTCCTTTGTTCATTTCTATAGCTTTTAAAAAATCTTGTCCAACACCGCATCCCTACGGGAGAGGCGGGCCCTATCAAGCAGCCTCCTCGTCGACTGGCACCTCACCGACGGGAGTTGGTGGCACAGGAGCTCGAGGCCATGCTAGAGCGGGGGGTGATCGAGCCGGCGGTGAGCCCTTGGGCATCCCCGGTAGTCTCCGGTAGTCATGGTCAGGTACGGCACACTTCTGCTTCGACTACCGGCAACTAAACAAGGTGACTCAAAAAGATGCCTACCAGCTGCCTCGCATCGATGACTCCCTGGATTCAGTGGCCGGAGCGCGTTGGTTCAGCACGCTGGACCTCGCCTCCGGTTACTGGCAGGTGGAAGTGTGTCCAAAGGACAGGGAGAAAACGGCGTTCTCCACCCATCAGGGCCTCTACCAGTTCCAGGTGATGCTGTTCGGGCTATGCAATGCACCGGGCACCTTTGAGCGGCTCATGGAACTGGCAATGCTGTCTGGTGTATTTGGACGATGTCATCGTCTTCGCGCCATCCCGGCAAGAACACCTCCGGCGCCTGGGGGAAGTTCTCATGCGCCTCCGGGAGGCAGGACTGAAAATAAAAGCTCGGAAATGCCATCTTCTGCGCACCCAGGTCAACTTCCTGAGGCAAGTGGTGTCCGCCACTGGAGTGGCCACGGATCCGGAAAGATTAAGGGCCCTGTCCGAGAGAAGACGAAGGACGGCGATGCCCCAGAGATGATCAGGCGTGTGCAGGTCCTGGCAACCGAGGAGGCGCGGGCCCACGGCAGGAAAGGGGTGCGCCCAACAGAGCTGAGAAAGGCCCAGGGCCCTGTCCGACCGATCACGCTGCCCCAGGTTGAGGCAGGTCTCCCTGAGACTGCAACCAGGGGTACTGCAGCGGTGTCACAGGTCGCAAGAGCAACCAGGCCAGGGACCAGGCACCCTGGAGTATTGGTCGTCGTGTCGAGTTCCGACACCTCGGGAGTGGGACCGGCGAGAGTAGGGGCAGGGAGTCAGGCGAGACCCCCCCGCCCGGCCTCCGCCGAGACGCAGACCCAGTTCGGAGCAAGCCTCGCTGGGATTGTAGCCGTAACGGAGGAATCCACCAGATCGGAGTTAGGCCCCAAGGTCGGAGCTGATCTCCCTGGGGTTTGTTTGTTTGTTTGGGTAGTTTAACGTCCAATTTGTTGGTCCCCCAGACAGTGTCCAGTGGCAGAACTGTCACGACAGACACCCGGGTGGAATCGGACCTCCCCGATGGTTCTGACTCACTCCCTGAGCGAGACCACCGTGGCCAAGACGAGACGTCAGGCCCTACTGATCCGGGCTCTCGGCCGCAGACCCACGCGACCCTTCCCTCTTGGGGACGGGCCGGTTGCGGTCCCGGGCTGCGGCCCCGTTACGGACCGGACAGATTCCCCGCTCTTGTTTGTTTGTTTGTTTGTTTAGTTTAACGTCCAATTTGTTTAATTAGACTTACTTTGGTTTACTTTACTCAAATTTGCATATCCTTTTGGGAGAACAAGTTATGCTGCCTGGTTAATCCAGGCATCTTACTTTTCTCAATCATATCTTATCGAAAATCTTACATTCCCTGAGGAAGTCAAGAATTTCTTTCTTGCATTGTTGGCGCAGTGTTTTCCATAAGACTGGCAAAAGTGTGCCGCCGTAGGCCTCCGTGAACTTCCGCATACCCCCGTGTGCCTCCACGAGCCTCCGCACACTTCTGTGTGCCTCCGGGATTTGGGTTTGTGGGTTTGATTTAACGTCCAGTTAACCATGGCAGGTTCTCACCAGACTTTCTCAAGGTTCTTTTACACCACCAGGGTGGTGATCGAATCTATGAAATGAATTTAGGTGGAAACCTCACCCCTACACATTTACCGAGGTGAGAGTTCTTTACTTCACACACCACATAGACATGGTATGAGAAGAATTGGCCTTTGATATAGCAGTAAATCTACCACTGCTAGGGGTGAAGGAGAAAAGTGGCTGCAGTGGGACCCGAATCAACAATGTCAGACAACCTGGTCGCTTTTGTTATGCTTGCGTGCAAGCATATACGGTCTGCACCACGAGGAGGCGAGGCGACCAAGAGGGTGAACAGATTGATAATTGCTATCCACCCCAGCAGACCATGCCTCCGGGAGTCTCTGCACACCTCCGTGCCTGTGTGAGCCGCCGCGCACCTCTGTGAGCGTAGACCTCCACACACCTCCGTGTGCCTCCGCACACCTCTGTGTGCCTCCGTGAGCCTCCGCACACCTCTGTGTGCCGCCACGAGCCTCCACACACCTCCGTGTGCCTCCAGGAGTCTCTGCACACCTCAGTGGGTCTTTGTGAGCCGCCGTGCACCTCTGTGAGCTTAGACCTCCGCGCACCTCCGCACACCTAGCGGACACCCTTCAGAACCTTCACGCTCAATACTACGCTCAGGCCAGTATCGAGGACCTCGTAAACCTCCCCACATTTTGCCGGGCAAGGCCTGCGACTGTGCAGCTATTCAACACCATGAAGAGGCAGTGCTGTCTATGCAAGGACAATGCCAACATAGCTTACATGTGCTAGGCAGTATGGGACCTTTCTCGTTCCACCTCCCCACTGGTCAAATTGTCAGACGGAGATATAGAGATGAAGATACGGGAACATCCATCCGAGTACATGAAATACATGGTTTGGGACAAGGTGCTGCCCACGGATGATGCAGTGTGCCATTGCACCCTTTCAGGCGCACTGCGGTCGTGTTAAGAATCAACACAGGGAAGTCTCCGCACTGAAGCTGTGCCTCCCAATTCACCATGCTGTAGTCCAGATGGACTCCGCAGAGAACTGGGGGGCCAGTTACATGTTGGAGGTTCAGCAGGCTTATTACAATCGGCCTGCGGTCACTATGCATCCCATGGTGGTGAAGATACTGGACTTCGCCACCAAGAATGCTGCCGACGACCGGCTTTCGCGTGGACAGGACACCCTGTTCTACTACAACTTCATCAATATTTCGGACGAGGCTTACCATGGGTTTTACCACCTTCTCTTTCATAGAGAAACTTGTGGCAAGTCTGAAAGAGAGACACTCCAACATTCTTCATCTCTGGTTTGTGTCGGATTCACCCTCCTCCCAGTGCCGTTTGTTTGTGGATTTGATTTAACGTCCAGATAACCATTGCAGGTTCTCACCAGACTTTGCCAATTGATAATGGACTTTCCGGTACTGTTCCATCTCACGGCAGCCTGGACATAGCTAGAGGCCGGCCATGGAAAGGGTACGTGCGATGGAGTAGGGGGAGCAGTCAAGCGATTGGCCAACAGTTTAACTAAGAAGGAGACCATCATCCAGAAGCGGCTGATTTCGTCAAAGAGGTGCATTCTGAGATGGTTCTCCTTCACCTTCCAGACAATGTTGTGAAGATGAACCGTGGTTGGTGCACCAAAAAAACTACCGCCCGTCCCTGGTATGTCTGTTCACCAGTGGGTGTCGAGGGACGGACAGATGTTCACCCGTGACCTCTCCTGCTTCCAGCCCTGCTGCATGCGCCTAGATTTTGTTTGTTTGTTTGGGTGATTTCACATCCGGTCAACTGTTGCAGGTCCTTTCCAGACTTCCTCATTGTTTACAATCATGGATTCCTCCAATGGTTTTCAAATTTGCTTGTTTGTATACTTTTGTTTGTTTGTTTGTTTGGGTAGTTTAACGTCCAATTTGTTCAATTAGACTTACTTTGGTTTACTTTACTCAAATTTGCATATCCTGTTGAAATAACAAGCTATGCTGCCTGGTTAATCCAGGCATCTTACTTTGTTTGTTTGTTTTGGTAGTTTAACGTCCAATTTGTTCAATTAGACTTACTTTGGGTCTGATCGAATCTATGAGATGAATGTAGGAGAAATCCCACCCCTACACATTTACCGAGGTGAGAGTTCTTTTACTTCCCACACCACATAGTCATGGTATGAGAAGGATTGGCCTTTGATATAGCAGTAAATCTACCACTGTTGGGGGGTGAAGGAGAAAAGTGGCTGCAGTGGGACCCGAATCAACAAAATCCCGTGCTCTTTACCACTGAGCTCACTCCCCACCCAACCCGGTCGTTTTAGTTATGCTTGCATGCAAGCATATCCGGTCTGCACGGCAAGAGGGTGAACAGATTGGTAATTTCTGTCCACCCCAGCAGACCAGGCATCTTACTTTTCTCAATCATATCTTATCGAAAATCTTACTTTCCCTGAGGAAGTCAAGAATTTTTTTCTTGCCAGTGTTATGGAAAACACTGCGCAATGTTCTCACATTCTTCAGAAATTTCTTCCTGCTCCCTTTGGTGGCCTGACAATGTAGCATGAGATGTTTTACACTCAGCGGAGTGTTGCATGTCTGCCACACGGGTGCTACTTCACCTCTTAGGAGGTGCCCATGTGTCAGTTTGGTGTGACCGGTCCGCAGACGGGTCAGTTTCACCTGTTCAGTTCGTGTCAGGTTGTCTTTCCTAAAGTTTTGGCTAGTAGCCACTACAATTTCTCGTAGTTTGTTGTCTCTGGTGCAGTTCCAGAGTTTCTGCCAAGCTTTGTGAATGTGCTCCTTGGCCATTGGTTTCAGGTCTGTATGCGGAACCGTGTGGGCTCCAACTTCTCTGCTCAATCCATTTTTGGCTGCTTGGTCTGCAGCTTCATTTCCTTCAATTCCGATATGACTTGGCAGCCAACACATGGCCACCTCTTTGCCATGTTCTCTCTTTAGTTCTGTGTATGACATTTTGATGTCTCTGATGACAGCATTCTTTGGATCATGCTGTCCAATGGTTTGTAGACAAGATTTAGAGTCTGAGAAGACTATAAATTTCTTGTGTTGTGATATTTTCATCCAAGTCAAGGCATGCGATATAGCATTGGCCTCAGCTGTGAAAATGCTGCTCTTGCCATGGAGGGCTTTCTTCAGGTCACCGTATGGTGTATGGACTCCAAAACCAATGCTGTTACCCTCTTTTGAGCCATCAGTATACACCGGTACATGGTCTCTGAAACGTTTCCTCATGGTCTCGTAGTCCTTGAGAAAGACAATTTCAGGGGTGTCACCTTTCTTGTTTTTTGCCAAGTCAAAGAGGATTGAGGGTGTTTCCTGATCCCATGGAGGGGTTTCAGGTGGCCTCTCACCTCTTATTCTCTTCATTGGGATCCCTGCTTCTCGGTACAGAGCTCGTGCTCTGACCGGGAAAGGTCCTATGGCATCTGGGTTTTCTGTTGGTGATTCTCTTTGAAAATCAAGTCATAGGCCGGGTTTCTTGGGTTGGCCCTAACTCTCATAGAGTATTGTAGAGACAGTCCCTCCTGTCGCAGATAAAACTTTGGTCTACTTGTAGGGCCCTGGTCTGCAGCTTCATTGGGTCCCTATGCCCGTTTTATAGTGCTGCCCTGCACATGCAAGGGCTGGGAGAGGCACACAATGAAGGCAACAAAACATGCTGAAGTTGTGTGCTTCGGAGAGGCTCCCACAGGTGACACCAGTACGGTCACGGAGCAAAAGTTGCTACAGGAACTTCCGTTCCCGGACGAGATAGAGACAGAAGCCTCTGGTGGGGTCGAGGAGACCCCAACCAGCGGTTTTGTTTTTCGGTCCATGTCCGAAGTTTTCAAAAACTGCCCAGTCTTTGGCACGGATACATAAGGTCAGGGAGCGGATGGGTCTTCAGTGACCGGTCCGCCCCCCACCTTTCATATCAAACGGACATGGTTCGGATGACATTCCGTTGGTTGGGAAGGGGGATAAAAACATCGCATCCCCCGGGTGGTGGGGGGAGCCTTAAATCCCCCCGGGGTACGTTGGAGCCTTACATCCCCCCGGGGACCCATTTTTCAGAGGGGAAAATCTCTATTAGGAACCAATTTTTGGGATACATTTCGTGAGAATTTGTTTGTTTTGGAGATTTTATGTCTGGTCAACCATTGCAGGTCCTTTCCAGACTTCCTCATTGTTTACAATCATGGGAGCCGTTTCACTAATATTGGGGTCAAAGCAAGAGGTAGGACTGCAACAGTGGCACCAACAGTGTCAATCCCAAAATCGTGTTTCATCAGTGGTTGGTTGGTTGGTTAGTTTGATTTAACGTCCAATTAACCATTGCAGGTTCTCACCATACTTTCTCTAGGTTCTTTTACACCACAAGGGTGGTGATCGCATCTATGAAATGAATTTAGGTGGTTTGTTTGTTTGTGTAGTTTTACGTCTCGGTAGGCAAGTTACGTCTTTTTGAGACTTGACTCATTGGTTGACCTATCTGGTTCTTGAAAGGTATATTAACTCAACTTTGGTCTACTTGTAGCAGTGGGACCCTATGCCCGTTTTATAGTGCTGCCTCAGCACAACACTCCGCTGGTCACATTATACTGACAACGGCAAACCAGTCGCTGCAACATACCAAACGGGTCAGCAAGCTGACCAGTATGAAGCTGCTCCCTGTAATTGGCTACAGGTCAAGCCGGCTGACCATTTTTGCCAACCTCCCGTACCGGACAGTTTTGGCCACTAAAAGTTCTCCTTTGTTCATTTCTATAGCTTTTCGAAAATCTTTGTTTCACGAAGAAACTTCAAAATTTCTTTCTTCCCTGTGTTGTTGAAAACACTGGACCTGGATGTTGCACATTGAATGTACTTATCCCTGCTTTTCTTTGTTGCTTGACAGTAAAGCAGCAGGTGCTCAATCGAAAGAGGCACCTGACAACGCTGGCATATGGGTGGTTCTTCACCCTGCATGAGGTGCCCATGTGTCAGCAGTGAGTGACCTATCCGAAGATGGGTCAATCTTGTCACTTCACTTCTTGTCAAGCCTGCATAGTCTTGATTTTTGCCAACTGATGGTTCAATGGCATATAGTTTGTTGTCCTGGCTTGAGCTCCATCAGCTCTGCCATTCATGTTTAGTGTACTCTTTGGAGATTGGGACAAGGTTTGAGTGTGGGACAGGGGCCAAACCTGGTTTCCAACTCAATGCTGTTTTGGCTGCATGGTCTGCGGCCTCGTTTCCCTCTATGCTGATATGGCTAGGGAGCCAGCAGAACACAACCTCCTTTCCCTGTTGTTCCAATTCCGAGTGGGATTCTTTCATCGCCTGTATAACAGGGTTCCTTGGGTCATGCTGACCAATTGCTTGTAGACATGACTTTGAGTCAGAGAAGATGATATACTCTCTATGATTTGACACCTTCATCCAGTCCAAAGCACTCAGCAAGGCATGTGCTTCAGCAGTGAAGATGCTGCTTCCTTGATGTAGTGCTCCTTTGCGATTTCCATAAGGAGTGTGCGCAGCAAAGCCTACACGGTTTCCATCTTTCGAGCCATCCGTATACACCTCTGTGTGGTTTCTATACAGGTGATGGATTTTGGCAAGTTTGTTTTCATATATGTTTGCTGATGTTTCTGCTTTCTTGTTCTTACATAGATCAAAGATGATGGTGGGTGATGCCATTCTCCATGGCGGGGACTTGGCTGGACCTTCTTCCATCACCTCTGAAGAGACACGAAGCAGTGGAGTTTCTCTGGCCTCACAGTCATCTCTGTCTCTGGCCTCACAGTCATCTCTGACTTCACAGCTGTGTCAGTCATCTCTTGCTTCACAGCCGTGTCAGTCATCTCTTGCTTCACAGCCATGTCAGTCATCTCTTGCTTAACAGCCGTCTCAGTCATCTCTGACTTCACAGCCGTCTCGGTCATCTCTTGCTTCACAGCCGACTCAGTCATCTCTTGCTTCACAGCCGTCTTAAAGTTCACAGTCATCTCTGACTTCAGTGCCAGTAGCATCTACTCCAACCCCAGACCAGTGTCCGCGACTTCTTCACGATATAAGGTAAATAATATGCATTATTTTTTGTTGTTGTTCTCGTCGTCATTCTTGCCGTCGTCGTTCTTGTTTCCATTGTTTGAAGTTATTTAATTCCATTGTTTGTTCTCTTTTAACTATTCTTCAGAAGTGTTTTTCTACGTGAAATGGAGAAGTGCTCCTCCAGGGAAAAGACTGGCTAAAGGTATAGTATGGTCATGCTAGGTAAATTTCTCTTTTACTACTGAACTACTACTAACATGAAAGTAAAAGTCACACTACTATATTGGAAATTCATAATTGTGCTATGCCTTTTTATAGTGACCTTTTAAAATGGCTGTTAAATAATGAATACTGTTTTTTCTCAAATCTAATGTATTTTTTTTTTGTATGTTTTTTGTAAAGTCTTTATTTCATTTTTTTTTGGAACAATTCTTCTTCCTTGCAAAATGCACGTAAACTACCCAAACCATCGAAATCAATTTTTACCAATACTTGTAGAGTAAATGGCAGTAACTACTCTATTTTCAATATTGACCCTAACTAAATGTCACTTACTTTATCCCCCTCAACTTTACAACAGTTTTCTTAAACAATATTTCCCTCATTTGCACACTTCAAGACGCCATCCTCTGTTGAAGGGTCGAGCAGCCAGCGTACTCCCCGGAAAAACCACCTGTACTACAAACTACAGCTGGAGAGGGAGGCCCGTCATGTAGCAGAACGTGAGGTTCAGGCTCTACGTAAGCGGCTTCAATAACTGGAGTCGCAGAAAGAACCTCCCGAGGTTTCATATGAGGACTTCCTTGCTGGTCTGGGGAAGTACTTCTTTTCTTTACCACACCTCAAAATATGCAATACAAATTGTCAGTGAATATTCATTTTGGTTATTGCATTTTTCTTTTTTTTCCAGGCACATCTCCTGACTTGGAAATCCTGACATTGAATGTTGTCTTGGCTATCGCATTTTTCTTTTTTTTCCAGGCACATCTCCACCCATGGAAATACTGCATTTTAAACAGACATAGAATTTTTCCTTAGCTATTGCATTTTCCCTTTTTCCAGGCACTACTCCTGAGGCTGTAGAGGTGCAAGATGGTCAGAGTGATGTCTCAAGTTTGGATGCGGCCGAGGTTTGTTTGTTTGTTTGTTTGGGTAGTTTAACGTCCAATTTGTTCAATTAGACTTACTTTGGTTTACTTTACTCAAATTTGCATATCCTTTTTGGAGAAAAAGTTATGCTGACTGGTTAATCCAGGCATCTTACTTTTCTCAATCATATCTTATCGAAAATCTTACATTCCCTGAGGAAGTCAAGAATTTCTTTCTTCCCAGTGTTATGGAAAACACTGCGCATTGTTGGCGCATTCTTAAGGAATTTCTTCCTGTTCTCTTTGAAGGCCTGACAGCATAGCATGAGATGTTTTACACTCAGCGGAGTGTTGCATGTCTGCCACACAGGTGCTACTTCACCTCTTAGGAGATGCCCATGTGTCAGTTTGGTGTGACCGGTCCGCAGACGGGTCAGTTTCACCTGTTCAGTTCGTGTCAGGTTGTCTTTCCTAAAGTTTTGGCTAGTAGCCACTACAATTTCTCGTAGTTTGTTGTCTCTGGTGCAGTTCCAGAGTATCTGCCAAGTTTTGTGAATGTGCTCCTTGGCCATTGGTTTCAGGTCTGTATGTGGAACCGTGTGGGCTCCAACTTGTCTGCTTAATCCACTTTTGGCTGCTTGATCTGCAGCTTCATTTCCTTCGATTCCGATATGACTCGGCAGCCAACACATGGCCACCTCTTTGCCATGTTCTCTCTTTAGGTCTGTGTATGACAGTTTGATGTCTCTGATGACAGCATTCTTTGCATCATGCTGTCCAATGGATTGTAGACAAGATTTAGAGTCTGAGAAGACTATAAATGCGGCCGAGGACATCTCTACAGATGCACACAACGAGGTCGCTCCAGGCAATCTCCCTCAAGAGGATGCAGACAACGAGGTAGCTCCAATCAATGTTCCTTAAGAGGATGTGGTTCTTTTAGGTCCAGTCAATGTCCCTGAAAATGATGTGGTTGTTTTAGCTCCAGGCAATGTTCCAACATGAAAAAACAGTCCAGTGTCGTTAAAAAAAAATCATTGCTTTCTTCTTTGTCCTCCCCTGAGGAAGTGAAGTCTCTCCGTGCCCAGAAGCAGCTTGCAGAAGATATTGATATTGACCAACGAACAGTTTTATCTGGTCCTCGTGTACCTACTCTTAAACATAGAAAGTATAGTGGTGTAAAGAAAAATGTCATTGACTTCCTCACTAGATGTGAGCACTCCATTACTCTTCCAGGCAAAAATGATGTGGTCAAAGTAAACAAGAGAAAGGTACAAAAAGTACAACTCAATGAGTTCATGTACATTCTTCATAAACAGTACAACACTGAATTTCCTAATGCAAAAGTCAGCAGATCTTACTTTTATAGTATCCGCAGGTCTGCCAAGTACATCCTTCCTGTGTCATGCCGCAATTGCAATGCGTGCTTGTGTGTCAAACACCAAAACTGTGCTCTCAAACTTTATTCTGTTAGAACACTTGGACTGCCAACACTTCCTGATACATTTGTGAAGCAGTCAGAAAATGTCATCCGTGAAAAACTCCTTGCTGCCCCTGAAGTCATTAAGTACCAGCAGTGGAAGCATGTTGAGGTCACCTACGGTGATCAGAAGGTGTGCAAAATTTTTTTGTTTGTTTGTTTTGGTAGTTTAACGTCCAATTTGTTCAATTAGACTTACTTTGAGTTTGATCGAATCTATGAGATGAATGTAGGAGAAATCCCACCCCTACACATTTACCGAGGTGAGAGTTCTTTTACTTCCTACACCACATAGACATTGTATGAGAAGGATTGGCCTTTGATATAGCAGTAAATCTACCACTGCTGGGGGGGTTAAGGAGAAAAGTGGCTGCAGTGGAATCTGAATCAACAAAGTCCCATGCTCCTTACCACTGAGCTATCTCCCTACCCACGCCGGTCGCTTGCGTTCAAGCATATCCGGTCTGCACCACGAGGAGGCGAGGCGACAAAGAGGGTGAACAGATTGGTAATTTCTGTCCACCCCAGCAGACCGGTGTGCAAAAAGTTGAAACTTGTTGACGAGGAGTCCGAGAGGGACAATTTCACCACACAGCTTCTTAGCGACCATACTCAGGGATGCCAGTGGGAGTCAAGAAAAATTCCTACATGGGGACTGAGGCAAGTCTATGTATCACCTAAAACGCACATGGTGTATGGGGAATCCCCTTCACTCTCCTAGCAGATCCTTGGGCATGGATTGGTAGTATAGGATCGCTAGATATCTGCTATGAGAATGGGTATATGTGTAGTTCTGAATTAGATGGCGTACTATTCAAAGAAAATCATTTAAGAAAGATTACTACACACTGTCAGTTCTATATTCTGCAGAATATCTTTACAAGTTCATTATGCATTCCTCTGGTATTGTCTTTTAGACTTGGTAATGCTTTAATAACTCTTTTCTCACATGACACATTTTAAGCCTATCAGATGTTAGTATTCAAGTTTGCCCTTGTCTGTAGGAGCATTTCCTACAGGAATCCTACTATCCTACAGCTGTAGGTTGGAGCACTGGGATCCATAGGCCCTCTAACTGAGTGTGCTCTGAGTAGCTGAATTCAGAATTTGAAGGATTACAGAACTAGTTTATATAAGATCTAGTTTTAGGGAACCTGGAGCCTATATTGTTCTCAAAACATACAATCTTTGAGACTAAAAAGAAAATCCTACATGTAGGCAAAATCCTACAAACTGGCATCACTGCCTACTGTTATGTCACAGCATGTAGAGAAAGTGTATGCCCGACATGGGGCCGCACGCTTTGTACGGTTTGAGCTTCCACATACCCACTGTTCCATACACATGGATTTTGCAGAAAATTGGAAAATAAGTTATCCCTATGAGCCACAGCCAGCTTATTATTCTAAAGATCCCATTACTGTTCATCCCGTAGTGATTCACTACAAGAATGACAATATCACAAAGCTCCTGACTCTTGCTTTGGTTACTGACGACCGATGTCATGATGCCGGTGCTGTATTTGCCTTTGTTAAGGTGATAAATAAGGTTATTACCAAACAGCTTCCTTTCGTATCTTGGGTACATTACCTGACAGACAGTCCCTCTTCTCAATACCGTAATCGAAAGATCTTCAGTGTCATTTGCAAGCACAAGAAACTCTTTGAGAGAGAAGCCACCTGGTGCTATTTTGAGTCCGGTCACGGCAAGGGTGCCTGCGACGGCATTGGTGCAGCAGCAAAGAGAATGGCCCACAATGAGGTCAAGAAAAACAACAACATTGAAAATGCAAACCAGTTTGCCATGGCAGGTAATAAGCAAGAGGGGACATCTGTCCAGTACATATGCGTACTGCCAGTCACACTGAATTTTGCTCGTGAAGAACTGTCTTCTCTTACATGCGCTGCTCCTATCCCACGCACTATGCAAACACATGCTGTTGTTTGTCCAGAGAAGGTGTTCTTTGTATTAGAGACATTTCGTGCTACAAAGCATGCTGCTTTGGTGTGGAATCTGGCGTGTGGAAATTCACATGTCCTGGTTGGCAGCAGAGGGTTCTCCGTTTTTCTTCGCCTACACCAAGTCTGCCGGATGGTGATGCATCTGACAATGTGTCTTTGGATGATGAGGATGTCTCGCATGCTGAGTCACATGAGGCAACTGCTTCTCCTACAGTTATCACTTACGAAAAAGAAACCTGGTTGGCTGTCGTTTACGACAATGAATGGTACCTACGCCAGGTGGAACAAAGCCGTATGCTAGATGGAGTCCTACAGCATCAGGCGAACTGTATGGAACAAACAACCTCTTCTCCACCAAAGTTTAAGTGGCCATCCAGGAAAGACCTTGAATGGTATGACTGTGAGAGTATCCTTGTTCAGATATCTCCACCAACTTGCGAAGGAAGCAGCCTGAGGAAGATTTACTTCCAGTTAACTACCAATGACTATACAGCTATTGAAGCAGCTTTTTTAAAATATTCAGATTAATTTAGCAAGCGTGTTGAGGGCACTCAAGTTTCCATTTTTTTTAAAGTTCTTAATTCCATTGTTTCTTCTCTTTTAACTATTCTTCAGAACTGGTTTTTTTGGGCTTCCCTAGCCCACTTAAAAGGGTATATTATCTCCTCTTTCCTATCCACTCAGATATGAACTCTTTCTCTATGTGAAATGGAGAAGTGCATGTCTTTTAATTCAAATATTTCCCTCTTTTGCACACTTCACGAAGTTTTGGTATATTGTTTGCCAAAGTGCATTGACCTCAGCTGATTTTGAATGTCGCTTGGTGTGCGCGGTCTCAGCAACCCATGCGTCGACTCATCATAATCAGCACACAAAAAACACTGCCATCTGTCAATGTCACCGGCAGCCTTTAGTTCTTCCAGAAATTCCTTACTCACGAGATCCCGGAGGCAGCCGTAGCAGTACGACCTCTTGCAGTGTGAGTTATCACAGATGAACATTTCTCCACAGTTAGTGTACACTGAGCAGTACTTGGTCCAGCCACCCACGCGGCTTGAAAGTTGAAAGTATGGGGGGTAAACCCTTACCTCCCAAAGAGAGGAAATCATCAACTATTCTTCAGAATTTTTTTTGGGGGGGCTTCCCTAGCCCACTTAAAAGGGTCTATTATCTCCTCTTTCCTATCCACTCAGATTTGAACTCTCTTTGCATAGCTATTTTTTTAACAGCAGTGGTAGATTGACTGCTTAATCAAATCCCAATCCTTCTCACACCATGTCTATGTGGTGTGGTTTGTTTGTTTGTTTGGGTGATTTTACGTCTGGTCAACCAGTACAGGTCCTTTCCAGACTTCCTCATTATTTACAATCATGGATTCATCCAATTGTTTGTATACTTACTCAACTTTGGTCTACTTGTAGCAGTGGGACCCTATGCCCGTTTTATAGTGCTGCCTCACTGAAGGGCTGTGCCGCAGACCATTGACACAACAATCCGCCGGTCACATTATACTGACAACGGCAAACCAGTCGCTGCAACATACCAATCAGGTCAGTAAGCTGACGAGTATGAGGCTGCTCCCTGTGATTGGCTACAGGTCAAGCCGGCTGACAGTTTTGGTCAACCTCCCGTACCGGACTGGGTTTCCAAGTGCTCCTTGGAGGAGCAAGGGGGGTTCTGATAGAACTTTCCCTTCTGATATACTTTTAGAGCTTTTCGAAGATCTTGGTTTCCCTGAGGAACGCCAGGATTTCTTTCTTATCAGTGTTTTGAAATAAACTGTGCATAGACGTTGTACCTTTCAGATACTTGTCCCTAGACCTTTTTGTTGCCCGACAAGATAACATGAGATGGTTCACTGAGAGAACCATGTGGCATTGCTGGCACATAGGTTGTAATTCGCCTCGCATGAGGTGCCCATGTGTTAGCTTTGAGTGGCCTATCCGTAGACGGGTCAGTCGTGTCATCTCACTTCTTGTAAGACCTGTGTTGTTTGGCTTCTTGTTATCAATCATTGGTATGATGGTGTGGAGTTTGTTGTTTTGGGTAGAGCTCCAACGGCTCTGCCATTTCTTCTGCGTGTATTCTCTGGGCATAGGCAGAAGGTCGGTGTGTGGAAGAGATCCCGCACCTGGTCTGAGACCGAGAGCCTTCTTAGCTGCCTGGTCTGCAGCTTCATTGCCTTCAATACCTATGTGGCTGGGTAGCCAACAGAAGATTACCTCTTTGTCTCTTTCCTTTAGTTCTGCATATGATTCTCTTATGGCTTGTATCACAGGGTTTCTTGGATCATGCTGGCATAAAGCCTATGTGGTGTGGGAAGTAAAACATACTCTCTCTGCATAGCTCTTTTTTGGCTGGTCGGCAGTGGTAGATTGACTGCTTAATCAAATCCCAATCCTTCTCACACCATGTCTATGTGGTGTGGGAAGTTTGTTTGTTTGTTTGTTTGGGTAGTTTAACGTCCAATTTGTTCAATTAGACTTACTTTGGTTTTCTTTACTCAAATTTGCATATCCTGTTGGAATAACAAGCTATGTTGCCTGGTTAATCCAGGCATCTTACTTTTCTCAATCATATCTTATCGAAAATCTTACATTCCCTGAGGAAGTCAAGAATTTCTTTCTTGCCAGTGTTATGGAAAACACTGCGCATTGTTGTCCCATTCTTCAGGAATTTCTTCCTGCTCCCTTTGGTGGCCTGACAATGTAGCATGAGATGTTTTACACTCAGCGGAGTGTTGCATGTCTGGCACACAGGTGCTACTTCACCTCTTAGGAGGTGCCCATGTGTCAGTTTGGTGTGACCGGTCCGCAGACGGGTCAGTTTCACCTGTTCAGTTCGTGTCAGGTTGTCTTTCCAAAAGTTTTGGCTAGTAGCCACTACAATTTCTCGTAGTTTGTTGTCTCTGGTGCAGTTCCAGAGTTTCTGCCAAGCTTTGTGAATGTGCTCCTTAGCCATTGGTTTCAGGTCTGTATGTGGAACTGTGTGGGCTCCAACTTCTCTGCTCAATCCATTTTTGGCTGCTTGGTCTGCAGCTTCATTTCCTTCAATTCCGATATGACTCGGCAGCCAACACATGGCCACCTCTTTGCCATGTTCTCCATTTAGTTCTGTGTATGACAGTTTGATGTCTCTGATGACAGCATTCTTGGGATCATGCTGTCCAATGGATTGTAGACAAGATTTAGAGTCTGAGAAGACTATAAATTTCTTGTGTTGTGACATTTTCATCCAAGTCAAGGCATGCAATATAGCATTGGCCTCAGATGTGAAAATGCTGCTCTTGCCATAGAGGGCTTTCTTCAGGTCGCCGTATGGTGTATGGACTCAATAACCGACACGGTTACCCTCTTTTGAGCCATCGGTATATACTGGTACATGGTCTCTGAAACGTTTCCTCATGGTCTCATAGTCCTTGAGAAAGACAGTTTCAGGGGTGTCACCTTTCTTGTTTTTTGCCAGGTCAAAGAGGATTGAGGGCGTTTCCTGATCCCATGGAGGGGTTTCAGGTGGCCTCTCACCTCTAATTCTCTTCATTGGGATGCCTGCTTCTCGGTACTGAGCTCGTGCTCTGACCGCGAATGGTCTTATGGCATTTGGGTTGTCTTTAAACAGTTGGTGATTCTCTTTGAAAATCAAGTTGTACGCTGGGTTTCTTGGGTTGGCCCTAACTCTCATAAAACGTACTCTCTCTGCATAGCTCTTTCTTGGTCAGCAGTGGTAGATTGACTGCCTAATCAAATCCCAATCCTTCTCACACCATGTCTATGTGGTGTGGGAAGTAAAACATACTCTCTCTGCATAGCTCTTTCTTGGTCCGCAGTGGTAGATTGACTGCCTAATCAAATCCCAATCCTTCTCACACCATGTCTATGTGGTGTGGGAAGTAAAACATACTCTCTCTGCATAGCTCTTTCTTGGTCCGCAGTGGTAGATTGACTGCCTAATCAAATCCCAATCCTTCTCACACCATGTCTATGTGGTGTGGGAAGTAAAACATACTCTCTCTGCATAGCTCTTTCTTGGTCCGCAGTGGTAGATTGACTGCCTAATCAAATCCCAATCCTTCTCACACCATGTCTATGTGGTGTGGGAAGTAAAACATACTTTCTCTGCATAGCTCTTTTTTGGCCAGCCAGCAGTGGTAGATTGACTGCTTAATCAAATCCCAATCCTTCTCACACCATGTCTATGTGATGTGGGAAGTAAAACATACTCTCTCTGCATAGCTCTTTTTTATAACTTCTTTCATTTCATAGCTACCATACATAATTAAATATACATATGCAGGATCAGCAGGTATTAATAGAGGCACAGAAGGTACTTGAGTTACAGTATTTAGTCCTCTCTTGAGGGGCATTGCCGGAATTGTCACTGCTTGAAGTACTTTTAAAAATTATTTCATGATGTTTCCTTTAGAAGGCTAAAACTTGTATTTTTAAAGTGTCAGAATTTGTATAAGTATTAAGCAATAAGCTTCCATGGGAAGTATATCATGCTGTTTTAAAAGTTTTGTATGCATTAACATGTCACAAAGTATTACTTTATATACTGTAAAAAGTTTTTGTTGTAAAATAACGTCCATTAATAAAAAATATAACGTCCATGATATCTATCATGTACACCAAGAATGTGGTATTTACATGAATATTAAGGGTGAACTTAGCAAGTTTTGTATGTCTAGGCATAGAGAAAAGGTGTGGAGACGGCTTTTAGCACAAAATGTAAGAAAAAAAGGTACTTCCCTGTATTCTGAGTGGGATCAGAAGGTAGAGTTGAAGATTCTTTTGTAGTTTTTCCAGAAAAAAAAGAAAGAAGCAGCTCATTGGCATTTAAGCTACTCTAATATGTGGTTGAATTGAAGCTCAGGTCTGTATTTTCCAAAACAAACAACATTTTAAAAGAAATTGCTCAATATATCTTATTTGTGAAGAAGAAAGTGGAAGTCACTCTTCTATCACGTCCGTTATTAAACCAATCACGTCCAAGAGATTTATCATGTGCACACGAAATGTGGTATTTCGAGCAATATTCAGGTTAAAGTTTGCTTTTTTTCATTTCAAAGCAAAGAGACAAGGTTTGCATACACATTGTGCTAAAGTGTCTGCAAACAATATTCTTTCCGGTGTTCTTAGTTGCATTACCAAAAATGTACAACTCTTTTTTCTTATTTTTCTTGGAAAAAAGAAGGTCATTGGCATTTAAGGTAGTCTTATATGTGGTTAAATTGAAGCTAATATATGTATATTCAAAAAAAAGGAACAAGTTTTAAGCAGTTTGTACCAATTTGGGATTTGTGATGAAGAAAGTGGAAGTCACTCTTCTATCACGTCCGATATTAAACCAATCACGTCCAAGAGATTTATAATGTGCACACGAAATGTGGTATTTCGAGCAATATTCATGTCAAAGTTGTTTTTTTTTTAATTTCAAAGCATAGAGACAAGGTTTGCAGGTTTTCAGAAGAAAATGTGAGAATATTATATTCTTTCCTATATCCTGTTATAGATGAGAGGCAAGAGTTTCAAATTCTTGGCAGTTTTTTCAGTTTTAACCCATTCGCGGCGGGTGATGCCTGCAGGCATCACCACGGTAGATCGGGTGATGCCTGGAGGCATCATTTTTGCGAGATCTCGTTATCAAAGTTTGAAACGTCCCTAAAACAATAAATAATGAAGGAATAGTTCTGGTTTTCTCAATATATTTAGAAAAGATATAACATTGTCTAAAAATAATTATTTCCAAAATTTAGTAGCCATGGAAACCATCGAAAAAATAGAACGAAACGGGTGCGCAGCAGACGACCACGCCCCCACGTCCAAGATGGCGGAATGGTCGGGCTCAGACTCTGACTGGGGTGAATGGGAGGATGATTTGCCAATTACTACCTTGGCCCTGCTACGAGGAAATCACCCAGAAACATCTGGAAATGATAATTCAGACCCAAATGTCAAAGAAATGGAGAAAAACGTCCCAGAAATGTCCCAAATCGATGAAATTGATGGCGAGTCTAGCAGTTCGGCGTGCAGAGAAAGCTCTGACAGTGGAGGCGATACCGACACAGGCGAGGATGTTCCGAAAAATCGCGAAACCACCGTTTGTGGGCGGAATTGGGACAGAATGAAGACAAATGTGGAAAATGAAGACCCTCCCACAGGGTTTGAGGAAACACGAGCCGGAATGACAACAGAAATAGACCAGGATATGGAGAAAACTCCTATAAACTTTTTCAACTTGTTTTTGACGTTTGGCTTCCTCCAAGCCATCGCTGACACCACCAACAGATACGCCCGTGACAATCCGGTTCGAGGTTCATCAAAAAAAAGGAAATGGAAGCCTATAACTGTAGCTGATATAAAGATCTTCCTGGGATTAACTATGCTGATGTCAATTATCAAGAAAATCTGTATATAAGATTACTGGTCGAAAATCTGCAAGCTGGCAACACCATACTTCGGAACGTTACTAACTCGTGATCGCTTCCTCGACATATTACGGTAAGCTCAAATACTTTTCCCAGGAACAATATTCAGATATAAACCACTATATTTCTACGTACGATAGCTGTATTGAATCAATTTTGCCATTATTCTGATATATTTGTGCATGAAGGTCTACCACACGTAGTGATTCCATAGCATTCCCTTTGCAGGTACTTCAACTTTGGTCCGCCCCAGGGAGACGATACTGAGGCACCCCCTGCAGCTATGGATCGTGTGAATTGGTTGTTAGATCACCTCAACAAGATATCCAAACTCGTTTATCGGCCCAAACGGGAAATCTGCGTGGACGAGACAATGATCAAGCACAAGGGGAAATGTGCTCATCGGCAATACATGCCTCTTAAACCCACGAAATGGGGCCTCAAGTTCTGGGTGCTCGCTGAAAGCGTATCCGGTAAGCGACTACGTCGTTATGACAAAAAAAAAATGCACGTATAAGACTCGCCTCACATTTCCCTACTCAATGATATATCACAATATATATACTGGAATAAACCTCAGAGTATTGTCCTTGCTCCCATATAGCTCCCTGATCGATTATCTAACGTTAAAAGCCCATACGAATTGATTTTCAAATCGACATGTTCTACTGTCAGTGCTGTGTCAACCGCTCTCCACAGTAGACACCATGGTGAAGCAAGTCAAAATATGAACCGCATAAGGCCTAACGGTTACATTTGATCATCAAGTTAATTCTCCTTCAAAATGTAAAATATTATATGGGAACAAACCTCAGAGTGTGGGGAATATCCTCGTATAAGTCAATGTTCATATATTTAATGTTAAATCCTTGTGCGAAATGATTTCCTAACTCGCCCAGATCCGTTGTCACTTGACAAGCGTTCCTACCCTACCTGCCCCACCACTGAGTCGACAGCCCGGTTCGATGTCAATATCTTTAATTCATTTACTATTACTTCCACACGTTCAAACCTGACCATATATATACTGGAATAAACCTCAGTCTCGGCTTTGCTCCCATATAGCTCCCTGATCGTTTATATAACGTTCAAAGCCTGTATGAATTGATTTTCAAATCGACATGTTCTACTGTCCGTGCCGTGTCAACCGCTCCCCACAGTTGACGCCATGTTGAAGCAAGCCAAAATATGAACCCCGTAAGGCGCAACGGTTAAATTCGATCATCAAGTTTATTCTCGATCAAAATGTAAAATATTATATGGGAACAAACCTCAGAGTGTGGGGAATATCCTCGTATAAGTCAATGTTCATATATTTAATGTTAAATCCTTGTGCGAAATGATTTCCTAACTCGCCCAGAGGCATTGTCACTTGACAAGCGTTCCTACCCTACCCGCCCCACCACTGAGTCGACAGCCCGGTTCGATGTCAATATCTTTAATTCATTTACTATTACTTCCACACGTTCAAACCCGACAATATATATACTGGAATAAACCTCAGAGTCTCGGCAGAGTTGCAGACATTGTGGCGCCGACCCAGATCTGGGCCGCAAGCGTATATAGGCCCGCCGCCAAGCAGTAGAATCTAACTGTTACCCGGGCTGGCTTCGAACGCTCTGAAAATGGCCCGCCGTGAATGGGTTAAAGAAGGTCATTGGCATTTAAGGTAGTCTTATATGTGGTTAAATTGAAGCTAATGTATGTATATTCAAAAAGAAAGAAAAAGTTTTAAGCAGTTTGTACCGATTTGGGATTTGTGATGAAGAAAGTGGAAGTCACTCTTCTATCATGTCCGTTATTAAACCAATCACGTCCAAGAGATTTATCATGTGCACACGAAATGTGGTATTTCGAGCAATATTCATGTCAAAGTTTGGTTTTTTTTCATTTCAAAGCATAGAGAAAAGGTTTGCAGAAGGTTTTCAGAAGAAAATGTGAGAATATTATATTCTTTCCTATATCCTGTTATAGATGAGAGGCAAGAGTTTCAAATTCTTGGCAGTTTTTTCAGTTTTAAAGAAGGTCATTGGCATTTAAGGTAGTCTTATATGTGGTTAAATTAAAGCTAATGTATGTATATTCAAAAAAAAAGGAACAAGTTTTAAGCAGTTTGTACCGATTTGGGATTTGTGATGAAGAAAGTGGAAGTCACTCTTCTATCACGTCCGTTATTAAACCAATCACGTCCAAGAGATTTATCATGTGCACACGAAATGTGGTATTTCGAGCAATATTCAGGTTAAAGTTAATGTTTTTTACATTTCAAAGTATAGAGTAAAGGTAGGCAGAGAGTTCATAGCACAAACTGTGAGAAAATAAAATACTTTACTGTTTTATGTGTGTCATGAGAAGGAAAGAGTTGTACATTGTTTGTAGCTTTTCAAGAAAAAAAACCAGTTCATTGGCATTTAAGGTACTGTTATATGTGGTTGAATTGAAGATAATGTATGTATTTTTAAAAGTAAACGTGAACTTTTCATAATTTGGGACATATTTCGGAT
The DNA here is from genome assembly GCA_950022655.1 of Alentia gelatinosa. Classification (NCBI taxonomy): domain Eukaryota; kingdom Metazoa; phylum Annelida; class Polychaeta; order Phyllodocida; family Polynoidae; genus Alentia; species Alentia gelatinosa. The sequence continues at coordinate 141,585,149 of OX465580.1, read as the reverse complement.
TTCTCATCAAGAAAGTGGAATTTACTGTTCTATCACGTCCGTTAGTAAGAATATCACGTCCAATAGATTTTTAAACCTTTTTCCAAGAAGCTATTAGCTCAAGAAATAATGCATGGAACATCTTCTAATTTGACATAGATCATGTATATTTCTGTGATTTAAAAAGGTGAAACTTTTGTATTTAGATGGTGACAGAAAAAACAAATTCATTTTGTAATCCCTTGGAGAACCCCTTGTGTATGTGCATCTTTGAGGCAGCCCAGAAAAAGATTGCATAGGTAGTTGATTATTTCCACTTGTCTATAATATCAGAGAGACACACACAATACCAGAGAGAAACCTAATGTCTTACAAAAAATAAAATATATTTCTCTATAATCAACTTTTATGTGAGTGTTTTTTTATATGTGGGACGTGACGGCAATAATATTTACAATTTTTGCAGCCTCACAAAAACTGACCCCCCACTAATATCCCAGTTCAATCATGTTTTCCTAAAACTTGAAAGTGTATATTTTGCACACAAGTAAAATTTTTTCTTTTTTTACCCCTTTTTTACCAAAAGTACATTTTCTGGTGGAATGACCCATATAAAAATCTAAATTTTCCAGGCTCTTCCAGGTTTTTCCAGGCTCTGTGAGAATTCCAGGAGGGTGTTTTTCAGTTGAGAGGATCTCAACTTGAGATCCGCTAAGATCGATCCGAGATCCTGAGACTGACTTTGAGATCAATGGCGGAAAGTGTTTTTCAGACGTTATCTCAAGTCTACACAGCCGATCTTAGGGGATCTCAACTCCAAGGATCTCAAGTTGAGAACCCTAGCCCTGTGTGTAGAGCGATCTCAATTTCTATAGTGATCTTCCTGCAGGTAACCAGCTTAAGTATAAATCACCTCAAAATCACCTATTATTTTTGTCCCTCATGATACCTTTTGTGAACCAATCTCAAGTTGAGACCGATCTCAAGTTGAGACAGTTTTCAAGCATACCAGTAGGATTTTCACAAGTGGCCCGAGAGGTGCAGTGACTGCACTTTTCACTTTCTTTTCAAATGTTTCTCATGGTCATAATAAGCAAAAGAATAATTTGAAAATCGGTTTATAGCTTTGCCAGGTTATCAGTTCGCTTTGCTTTAAATATCTTCTAATTAGACTAAGTTTAAGCACCAAATAAAAAAGTCAAGACAAGTATCAACTGGTCTCAACTTGAGACCGAAGTTGAGATCGTTTGACTTGAGATCCCCTAAGTTTGTTTGTTTGGGTAGTTAAACGCCCAATTTATTCAACTAGATCCCCTAAGATCCCTTGAGAGTGTCTCAACTGAAAAACACCCAAAGCACCCCAAAATTTGTTTGTTTGTTTGTGTAGTTTTACGTCTCGGTAGACAAGTTACGTCCTTTTGAGACTGACTCATTGGTTGACCTATCTGGTTCTTGAAAGGTATATTAACCCTTCAAGAGCCACACATCATTCACCATGTACCAATACTACAGCAGGCACCAGAACCAATTGTGGCCTTTGTATGGCCGACTTTTGTAGTCAATGTTGTTAAACAAAACTACAAATTTGAAACTTCCAGTAAATCTGCATCTTTATCAGAACTTCCCGATATATTAAAGAGTTACTGGCAACATGTAGCCAAATATGTCGTTAAATTTTCATAATTCTGCGATAATTTTTCAAAAAGTTACAAAGGACCAAATTCAGCATTGTTCTTCCATGCCCACGAGAATCAAATGGCATTGTCCTGCCATTGCCAGGGGAATGCCATATGGCATTGTCCTGCCATGGCCAGGGAAATGCCATATGGCATTGACCTGCCAGAAAGGGTTAACTCAAATTTGGTCTACTTGTAGCAGTGGGACCCTATGCTCGTTTTATAGTGCTGCCTCACTGAAGGGCTGTGCCGCAGACCATTGACACAACACTCCACCGGTCACATTATACTGACAACGGCAAACCAGTTGCTGCAACATACCAATCGGGTCAGCAAGCTGACCAGTATGAAGCTGCTCCCTGTAATTGGCTACAGGTCAAGCCAGCTGACAGTTTTTGCCAACCTCCCGTACCGGACAGTTTTGGCCACTAAAAGTTCTCCTTTGTTCATTTCTATAGCTTTTCGAAAATCTTTGTTTCACGAAGAAACTTCAAAATTTCTTTCTTCCCTGTGTTGTTGAAAACACTGGACCTGGATGTTGCACATTGAATGTACTTATCCCTGCTTTTCTTTGTTGCTTGACAGTAAAGCAGCAGGTGCTCAATCGAAAGAGGCACCTGACAACGCTGGCATATGGGTGGTTCTTCACCCTGCATGAGGTGCCCATGTGTCAGCAGTGAGTGACCTATCCGAAGACGGGTCAATCTTGTCACTTCACTTCTTGTCAAGCCTGCATAGTCTTGATTTTTGCCAACTGATGGTTCAATGGCATATAATTTGTTGTCCTGGTTTGAGCTCCATTGGCTCTGCCATTCATGTTTAGTGTACTCTTTGGTGATTGGGACAAGGTCTGAGTGTGGGACAGGGGCCAAACCTGATTTCCAACTCAATGCTGTTTTGGCTGCATGGTCTGCGGCCTCGTTTCCCTCTATGCCGATATGGCTAGGGAGCCAGCAGCACACCACCTCCTTATCCTGTTGTTCCAATTCCGAGTAGGATTCTTTTATCGCCTGTATAACAGGGTGCCTTGGGTCATGCTGACCAATTGCTTGTAGGCATGACTTTGAGTCAGAGAAGATGATATACTCTCTATGATTTGACACCTTGATTCTTTCCAAAGCACTCAGCAAGGCATGTGCTTCAGCAGTGAAGATGCTGCTTCTTTGATGTAGTGCTCCTTTGCGATTTCCATAAGGAGTGTGCGCAGCAAAGCCTACACGGTTTCCGTCTTTCGAGCCATCCGTATACACCTCTGTGTAGTTTCTATAGAGGTGATGGATTTTGGCAAGTTCGTTTTCATATATGTTTGCTGATGTTTCTGCTTTCTTGTTCTTGCATAGATCAAAGTTGATGGTGGGTGATGCCATTCTCCATGGAGGGGACTTGGCTGGACCTTCTTCCATCACCTTGTGAATGGGGACACCGGCCTCTCGGATAAGAGTTCTCACTCGGGCCGAGAAGGGTTTTGCCACATTCTTCTTTCTGCCATAGACACTGTGATCATTTCTGAAGATTGTGTCATATGCTGGGTTTCTTTTGTTGGCCTTCACTTTGATGGCATACTGGAGAGACAGCTTCTCACGCCGCAGATCAAGCGAGGGAATTCCTACCTCCACATGAAGGCTAACAGCTGGTGAGGATCGGAATGCACCTAGACACAGCCTCAGGTCTCATCTCAGTCTCAACTTGAGGCTTTTTTAGGCCTGGAAAAACAAAAAGCATAATTCCAGGCTTTTCCAGGCTCTGTACGAGCCCTGTTCAACGAGCAAATAACAGCTTTTGCCTTCCAGATGTGAAAAATATGTGAAAAATCCTGCTACTCCTTTAGCTCTTTAGGTACAGACCCAGTAACTTGAAGCTCATTCAATGGAGCCGTCGGCATGAATGCCTGTGAATTATCCATGCAAACATGTCCCTTCCTTTATATGCAGGTAAATATCTGACCAAATCCGCCTCAGAGGTGCAGACACTCCAAACAGATGAAATCAAAGAAAATCTGCGGGACATTCCAACTGAATATGTATCTTTCAGAAGATGGAAGCACAAAGAAATAATAAAAGAAGAGCGCAAAGCAGCAGTTGCTGTTAAAGGCACCACTAGTCTGCCCATGGCAAAGTTCATAGAACTTCTCAATGCTGATCTGCAAGTCTTGAGAGATTATTCCATGAGAGTTGAGGCTCAGTATATGCAGGTACATATGCTGGGAGAAAATTGAAACCTCAAACTGAATACACTATACAGATGGAATTCTGTGAAAATTACAAGACTGGATACCAGGATGCAGTAGCTGCTACTTGTTTGTTTGTGGTTAAGTTGGTTTGATGGTTTGATTTAACGTCCAGTTAACCAATGCAGGTTCTCACCAGACTTTCTCAAGGTTCTTTTACACCACAAGGGTGGTGATCGCATCTAAGCAATGAATTTAGGAAAAAACCTCACCCCTACACATTTACCGAGGTGAGAGTTCTTTTACTTCCCACACCACATAGACATGGTATGAGAAGGATTGGCCTTTGATATAGCAGTAAATCTATCACTGCTTGGGGTGAAGGAGAGAAGTGGCTGCAGTGGGACCTGAATCAACAAAGTCTGACAACCTTGATAATACAAGTCCAGTGCTCTTTACCACTGAGGTAAATCCCCACCCCCGTCGTTTTAGTTATACTTGCTTGCAAGTATATCCGGTCTGCACCACGAGGAGGCGAGACGACCAAGAGGGCGAACAGATTGTTAATTGCTGTCCACCCCAGCAGGAATCGGGGCTCCCGGAATCATTGACAAGGTCATCACTGGTCTCTACTGGAGGTTGCTGGAACAAGATGGTGGCATCTACACCCTCAATGACCACCTTCTTCAGATGAAGACAACTATGTTGACACACCTCTCTTCAATGAAGATGTAGCTGAAGTTAATAAAGATGAAATTTATTACAAACTTTTGGAACCATCAACACCTGTAATTGACTCCCTGACGCAGTTGCCTTTAGAAGTATTTATGTCAAGTCTTCTCATCATTCTGGAGAGACAAGCAAAAGACAATCATCCTGGTGGTAAACATTTGGAGTCCAAGTTTGTTTGTTTGTTTGGGTAGTTTAACGTCCAATTTGTTCAATTAGACTTAGTCCAAGTGATACCCAGAAAACTTCTGCCTGTCATGTCCAAAAGACCAACACATGTTCAGAGAGAGATTTAGCTATGTTGGATATGATCGTCCGGAACAAGCTAGCAGCAGGCATTCATGTTTTGGAAGTCATCGTGATGTGGACCAACAACAAGACAGCAGAATAGCTGACAGACCTGGATCATCCACGGAAAATCCAAATCTTTGACCAGACCAGAAAATCATTTCCATTAATGAAAAAGAAGTTGAAGGAAAGGCAGGTTCAATTAAAACAAAAGCAGCTACTGAAGTTAAAGGAAAGGCAAGCCATGAAAGAACCAGTAGATCAAAAACAACATGATAACCGTGTCAAACTGACAAACAGGATAACAGAAGCTGGAGGACTTTGGCAGCTGGATCAAGTTGATGAAAATATCGAAGCTCTGACCCATGAGAAACAGAAGAAAGATGCAATGATCAACCAACTGCATTTCCATAGGGATGTTCTCTTTGCCAATGGCCCAAGACATCTATTTCAAAAGAGCCAGAAGGATCACCATCATAGTGCTGATCAACTGACAACCCATTTGGAAGAAGTCTTGAATCTAAATCCTGTCACAGAGTCCCCACTAGGATGTTCTGGCCTCCCATATCGTCTACAAACAGAAGTAACAGCACTGGTAGGAGATATGAAGGTTTCTCTCAATCATCGTTTGAAGGAAGGAAGACAGAAGGCGCCGGATTGATTCTACCTAGTCAAAGCTTCCCCTCTATGCTGGTGAACCTGAAAGACTCGTAGGTCAGAAGATCCTCCATCAGAGTATTGAAGAAGATGGGAATGAAGTAAACTGGTATGATGCGCAGGTTTTGAGGATATACAAGAAGACTGTTGACCCTCTGAAAACAGAATTCTTTGTTCGCTATGAAGACGACTCAGATGCAAAGTGGCACTTCCCACTTCTACAAGACATGAAAAAAGCAGATCTTATCCTACTCTAACAAGATTGTCATAACTGAACTGGATTATGTTTGCTGACTAGACCATTATAGAGTTGCTAGTCTCAGGAGAAATGAACTGTTCTGATCCTGGTGTTCCCCCAGTGGCAAGTGGTGATAGGCTTATTTTCTAGGATGCTTTTCTGTTAGTGCAATGATAGGACTTGTACTTTTCACATGAGGTTTAGGAGCAAACAACTGGCTGTGATGTACATATTTTGCACAATTGGTGTCAGCTCATTCTGGAAATTATGTTTCTGTGATTCAAAGGCACATAAAAAGAACAGATTTATCTGAAAAACATAAATTGTTAGATGTGTAAGATTCAATTAATTAATTTCCTTTTCTGTCTTTACAATTAGACGTTATGATTATACACGCATACTATCATTTTGATAGATGACTCATGCTCAAATATTAAACTCTTGGCCTGGACTAACCGGTAGTGTATTTTGGCCTGGAGTCTCGGACCAAAAACATTTCTCTCTTTGTTCAGAATCGTTATGGTGTGGTTTATTTGTTTCATGGTGTCATTCAAAATCAGCTGTTCATTTGCTATGTCACTATACAGTGCCGGTCAGGTGAGCAATTACCACACGGTTTGAAAATCGCTGAAGCATGTCTCTCGCATCTATATATTCATCAACCACTCTCTCCACCATTTCTCCTATATCATTAGTCAACAGCCGCACTGTACCTGAGCTTTCTCGTCTGGTCAGATTGTTTATACCTTCCATAATTACGATGGTGTCTTGAACTGGGTATGACCTCGGGCGAGTTGAAATAAACGCGTTTACTGACCTTTGAATCTTGGCCCCACCAACTGCAAATACCTCATTTGCGATCATGAAATCCTCATGGTTAGTCTGTAGGTGATAATGTAGGTTGTAGCCCCTGGAGTCTGCAATTATCATGATTTTGCTCATACTTGAATCGTTTTTCACTGATTTCAAGTATCACTGATTTCTTCGAGGATTCGTCCCAACTTGTTTTTCCCGGTCACTGTCGTCTGGCTGATCTGACCTTCTGCGTAGGGATATCCCGCACCCAAAGAACGGGTCCCCGGTCGCCTTGTAGAGGTTGCCTTTCAGTGCCTTGAGGTAGTCCATTATTGTTTGGTTTTGATGGAACTTTAACCCTACAACATTTTTCATTTTTTTCTTCCTTGTTTTTCGTCCATTCAGGGGTGTTTGGTAGTTTTTTCACAATTTGTTTGGCGTGGTATCCGTCTCTAGACCTTTTCAACTGCGGGATTAAGTCGCCCCTCCCCAAGAAGTGAGCGTGCTCCGCCACATAGGCGGCCTCAGCAGTGGTAAACGCTCCCAGGTTAGTTTCTATTTTTGTTTTGAACATATTTGAAAGGTATGAGTGTTCACCTTGGAATGCGTGTCCATCTTTCGTTTTTAAAGTTTTAATTTCACTAAGTTGCAGTTTTTCCGGGAGCAGGTTGAGTTGTTTACTAGTATATCTTTTGCCGGCTAGGTTTAGTTTGAGCCCTGTACCTTGCAGTCCATTTTTAGACTTCGTGCCACAGCAGCAATCTCACGCATGTCTCTTCTGATCCTTATTTCTTCCTGTGGGAGATCATCATTGATAAAAACTTTGGCGTATGTCATTCCCTTTTAAGATTTTCCCTTTGCTGTAAAGCGCACCTTTCTGTGCCCCATATCTCAGTTTAATCATGATCGCACGTGGTCTTGTTTGTTTACTTTGATCAGCTGATTCAGGTCCCATGCGCTAGCATGCCTCGATTTCATCTGTGTCAAAGTTTTCCCCGATCGCATCAAGAAGTTTGTTACAGTCCACCCTAACGTGATTTTTCGTTTCAGGTATCCCATCCACGATCAGGTTGAGCCTTTTTTTCTCATCCATTAACCATTTGTTCGTTTCGCGTAGTTCAGCCATTTCAGCTTCCAAACCTTTGATTGAGTCTTCATGTTCGTCTACATGTGAAGCCATACTGTTAACCTCATTCCTTAGTGTGACATTCTGCGATTTAAATTTGTCAATCATCTCCGTAATTTGATCAAGCGATTTATCCATGCTTTCTTTGTGCTCTTTCAGCCTGTCATCCGTTGAGTCCAGTTTATCTAGGATCTTCTGCAAAGTATCCCAGACCTCGTCTAACGATTTTTTAGGTGTCTTCACATCCCCGCTGGTTGCCATGTTGGAACTTGTCTCTTCGTCTCCCGGTGAGTTTTCTTTTTCGAAATTTGAGAGCCTAGGCAATTTTCTCCTACCTCTTCTGTTGGTCATTTGCGTCTAGTAAATCCCACACCTATAGGCGCTCAGTCACTCAGGCGTGCGTGTCGCGATCACATGCTTGATTCATATCTGCAAGAGGCACCAGATTCATTTGTGCAAGAGGCACCAGAATTTCGCCTTACAACTTAAGCCCCTGAAGGAGATAGGTTTTGAACAAAACCCAGATAAGTTCATCATTTCTAATGATATTAACACGGTCTCACAGAAGTGGGATGATGCCTGCCCAACAACAGTTTTCCTTGATCAGTGGAAACGATGTGATGTTCCTTGTGGTGATGGTAAGGTAACCAAGAAACTGAAACTTGTTTCAGAAGAGCATGACAAAGAAAGATTTTCTGCTATGTTTCTTACAGAAATGAAAGATTTCTCGGAGCACAGTGAGCGTGTTCATGTGCAGTACACCGAGATTTGTAGACTGCCCAGATGGACTTTGCGCAGAATTGGGCTGTCCATTATCGGGAGGAAATAACTTCTGCTTTCTATGCCAAAGATGAAGTTTCTGTGCACCCAGTTGTGGTGCACTAGAAGGATGATGATGCGGTGCTGCAGCACAGATCTGTTTTTGTGACAGATGTGCGTGCCCACACTGCCCCCACTATTTACGCTTTTATGAAAGCACTCATTCCGCTTTTGAGGAATGACATACCATCTGTGGAGTTTATCCACTACCTCACAGATTCCCCGAGTTCGCAGTACAGAAACATTCATATGTTTTCTGTGCTTTCAAAGCATGTCGAACTCCTTGGTTTACAGGCCAGCTGGTCTTATTTCGAATCTGGGCATGGGAAAGGCCCATGTGACGGGGAAGGGGCTGCCTCAAAAAGAGCTGCTGACTTGGCTGTTAACCGCAGCAAGAAAATCCAGTGTGCATCTGATTATGTCCAGCCAGTCGACAGTAAAGGTAGTATGATGTAACATATTCTTGTGACACCTGCAGAAGTCCAAGAGGCCAAAAATGCAATGCAGGCAAACTTGGGAGGTGCAGGCAAAGTTAAGGGTACCTTTCCCCAGGAATAATTGTGTAGACGTGCAATCAACTTGAGCTTTCCCCAGGAATAGTTGCCATGAGGAAAACATTCTGTTTCAAGGATTGTTGCTTCCGAGAAGGGGAATTCACTTTACAATGTTCAGGATGGAAAAAGTTCATCCTTTTCAAAGCTCCCAAAAGCGACTCTAGTGAACTAGAAGCAGTTGCTTCTGATTCTACTCTAGAGTTTGCAGAAGTTGACTGCTTCTGGTGCTTCACTAGTCTGCTGATTCTGACAAACTTCCACAACAAGTAATTCCACTTCGCGATAGTTCACCCGAATCAGTATGTTATGTACCAGGGGAATATGTGGCAGTTCTGTATTTCGATGATTGGTACATCGCAAACGGCATCTCTGTTACTAACTCGTATGTAACAGTATCTTGCATGTGGCCAACAAAAAGTCACTCCAATGTTTTTAAGTGGCCTCGTCAAAGCGACATCTTAGAACTTGAGAACCACTTCATTTTGACCAAAATGGCCGAACCAATGGTGATGCCAAAAAGAAAGGGATGCTTCGAAATTTCTCCTCAGACCAAGGAAGACATAACTCGGGCATTAGAAAAGGGAATCGCTGTGTAATTTGGCCTAAATTTAGACATTTTATTGATTACTAGATGTAAACCACAGGTTACAGTCTACTGGGTAATCACGGCTACAGTGATAACAGATTGAATATGATAGAATACTTAAATTGTATTGCATGGTTACTCTGCTGTACAATGTGTGTCATTTTAAGTGTGTTTTTGCCCTGTTGTACTATTGTTAAGGTGCTAAATTAGAGGCAAGTATTGGAGATGGCTATGCTTTCTCTGCCTATCAAGTGTTAAGAGACTAAGAATAAATGCATAGATGAGCTTGGCTAGCACTTCTTAGTTTATAGATACATAAGCCATAAGTACTGTAAGACATTGTAGATTTAGTTTTTTGATAGACTAGTGGTTTGAAGGTGTAAAACTGTCGATTGTGTAATCACCGTTATGCTTGCTGTAATCACTGTCACACAGCTTATCTGTACAGATTAAATGTGATAGAATACATAGATTGCATTGCATGGCTCAGTGCTTTTTCTGCTTTACAATGTGTGTCATTTATGTTTTTTGCCCTGTTTGTTTGTTTGTTTGTTTGTTTGGGTAGTTTAACGTCCAATTTGTTCAATTAGACTTACTTTGGTTTACTTTACTCAAATTTGCATATCCTGTTGGAATAACAAGCTATGCTGCCTGGTTGATCCAGGCATCTTACTTTTCTCAATCATATCTTATCGAAAATCTTACATTCCCTGAGGAAGTCAAGAATTTCTTTCTTGCCAGTGTTATGGAAAACACTGCGCAATGTTCTCACATTCTTCAGGAATTTCTTCCTGCTCCCTTTGGTGGCATGAGATGTTTTACACTCAGCGGAGTGTTGCATGTCTGCGGACGGGTACTACTTCACCTCTTAGGAGGTGTCCATGTGTCAGTTTGGTGTGACCGGTCCGCAGACGGGTCAGTTTCACCTGTTCAGTTCGTGTCAGGTTGTCTTTCCTAAAGTTTTGGCTAGTAGCCACTACAATTTCTCGTAGTTTGTTGTCTCTGGTGCAGTTCCAGAGTTTCTGCCAAGCTTTGTGAATGTGCTCCTTGGCCATTGGTTTCAGGTCTGTATGCGGAACCGTGTGGGCTCCAACTTCTCTGCTCAATCCATTTTTGGCTGCTTGGTCTGCAGCTTCATTTCCTTCAATTCCGATATGACTTGGCAGCCAACACATGGCCACCTCTTTCCCATGTTCTCTCTTTAGTTCTGTGTATGACATTTTGATGTCTCTGATGACAGCATTCTTTGGATCATGCTGTCCAATGGTTTGTAGACAAGATTTAGAGTCTGAGAAGACTATAAATTTCTTGTGTTGTGACATTTTCATCCAAGTCAAGGCATGCAATATAGCATTGGCCTCAGCTGTGAAAATGCTGCTCTTGCCATGGAGGGCTTTCTTCAGGTCACCGTATGGTGTATGGACTCCATAACCAACGCAGTTACCCTCTTTTGAGCCATCAGTATACACTGGTACATGGTCTCTGAAACGTTTCCTCATGGTCTCGTAGTCCTTGAGAAAGACAATTTTAGGGGTGTCACCTTTCTTGTTTTTTGCCAAGTCAAAGAAGATTGAGGGTGTTTCCTGATCCCATGGAGGGGTTTCAGGTGGCCTCTCACCTCTAATTCTCTTCATTTTTTTTTTCTTTTTCAGGTTGCCATGTTTCTAGCCATGCAACCACAGGGGAGCAGACGTGACATCATTTGGTGATGTCACGCCCACCAGTGTACATGGTTACGGTGGTTAGGTGCAGTTCTAAAACTGTCATTCAAGGTAGCATCAAGTTTAGGGAGCAGACGTTGCCTCGTCTCGAATCTAATTCTCTTCATTGGGAATCCTGCTTCTCGGTACAGAGCTCGTGCTCTGACCGGGAATGGTCTTATGGCATTTGGGTTTTCTTTAAACAGCTGGTGATTCTCTTTGAAAATCAACTCTCATAGAGTATCGTAGAGACGTGTTCAGGTGCTAAATTAGAGGCAGTATTAGAGATGCTAATGCTTTCTCTGCTTATCAAGTGTTAAGAGACTAAGAATTTATGCATAGATGAGCTTGGCTAGCCCTTCTTAGTTTATTCATAAGCCTTGTAGTATCGTAAGACAGTGTAATTTGGCCTAGATTTAGTTTTTTGATAGGCTGGTGGCTTGAAGAGGTAAGTTTGTCGATCATGTAATTACCGTCACGCTCGCTGTAATCAGCGTCACGGAATGACTTGATGAATTTTGAATGTATTGAAAGCGCTGAAAATGAAGTACTTCGACTGGAACATGTATTCAACAATAAATACAACAAATTGGAACCTGAATACAGCTGTTTTTGTTATTAATTATTAGCATTACTTCATATCCAAGTAATTGACTTTAATTTAATGTAAAGAACAAATTATCTATAGTATCCAAAAATATATTTCTCCAAGCAAAACGAACCTTTTACCATAGTGACAGCCTATTTGTAGGACATATACATATCTAGGATGGATTCCTCTGAAATTTACCAATAAAATTGCTAAAGAGGTAGAAACCTTTATAAGGCCTATGAAATGTAATCATCTTCACAAAATATACCCTTTCTTTAGAAAATCAGTGTAAATCTAATATTGTCTGCTCACAAATCATGTATGATCCATAGCAAAGCACATCTCCTAAAGTCCAAGTCAAATAATTTCTATACTTACAGAATCATTTGATTCCTTTTTATCAATTTTGACATCACTCAGATATGTAATACAGGAAACTATTGAAAAGTTGGGAAAAACCTGTTGGAGTATGTTGAAATTCTGTCCTAAAATTTTAAAGAAAAGAACCAAAGGCATTTTTACATGCTGCACATACCTGTCTCTTATTAAAATACTGAACTGAAGTTTAAGTTTATGCAATATTCTTTATTTTACATGCCCATAATGCCAAATAGACTCTAAACGTGATGGTGATTACATCTGCTAGAATGGAAATTCCATCCATGACTGGTTATGAAGTAACCAATTGATCCAGATTCAGGAAATTTTACATAGATATGGTCAAGATGATACCCTTTGAGAAAATACATATGGAAAAGGTTTTGCTATAATTTTTTTTTTAACCTCTTTTTTCCCCAATTGTACATTTTTTGGGGGGACTGACCCATATATACATTTAGAACCAGAGTTAGACTTAAGCGTTAGGGTTTCAATCAGTAGACTAAGACTGTTATACTCTTACTGAACTGATGTATTACAATTTTTCTTACTAGTTAGCCAGGTTTTAGATAGGGTTTCTAATACTGGGGTTTCTATTTTTTAACTGTTGTCATTAGGACATAGAATAGCAAGTTAGGAAGGTTCTTGTTTCAGGTTTTAAAAAAATGGACGATAAGGCGTACTATGCCTACAGAGGTTACCAAGCTTGAAGTGGACGAAAAGGCGTGTTAGGCCTGCGGATGTTGCCAAGCCAGCATACTGGTGGGTGTGAAGGCCACTGGCGGGTCATTGATACCCAGATGCAAGACCATTCTTTATCGGAAGATGTCCAGGAATGCAGTTCAACCTAGATACTGTACTGTATCTGCTAAGAAAAGTTTACCGAATTGTAACTAAATTTAAATTATTACATCTGTCACAAGCCAGTATTGAAGTAGGTCTTCGTATTTGTTAGAACTAGTTACTACCGTTATTGTATAAAGTAAGCTTAGTCAATGTTGTAGGACAGCGTTTTCATTCCAGGTTACACTGTTAGGACTGTTCGGGACAAACAGGATTTAAGAAGGGGAGTGTGTAATGGGAACAGGTGTCACGATGTAGTCCTCTAACGGACTTAGCCGTTTCAGCGGTTTTTCTACTATATCGCCTGAAATACTTAATAATTCCTCAAACCATTATGATATGTATATAATCTACCTCCTCTGTGAATAACAATGTTTAGTATGCTTCTATCATGTTGTAATCCATCAAAGCATCTTCAAGTTTGAACCCAAAATAACTCAGACATGGGGGCGGCCATCTTGCAGGTCACACACCTTGAACCGAAGCTTCTGATTGGCCAGCAAACATTCAATAGGGTTAAGTGCTTACTGGGACTGAACAAGGTGCCAGTTTGACCAATGAGAATGCTCATTTATAATCAGGGGGTTTGGGTTTGTGGGTTTGTGGGTTTGATTTGACGTCCAGTTAACCATTGAAGGTTCTCACCAGAATTTCTCAAGGTTCTTTTACACCACAAGGGTGGTGATCGAATCTTTGAAATGAATTTAGGAAGAAATCCCACTCCTACACATTTACCGAGGTGATAGTTCTTTTACTTCCCACACCACATAGACATGGTATGAGAAGGATTGGCCTTTGATATAGCAGTAAATCTACCACTGCTGGGGGGTGTAGGAGAAAAGTGGCTGCAGTGGGACCCGAATCAACAAAGTCCCTAGCTCTAAGTCAGGGGGTAACCTGACGACAGCCGCGTCGTTAGAATTTTCTATGACTTTGAACGGATTCTCCAGCGCATCAGGTAGCTACTTTATAGAAGTTTATCAGTATTGACTGCATAGGGCTTCAGGCTTCATTGCACTAGAATTCTAGGCGAGTGATTATTGACTGGCTTGTTATAACTTATTGTGACAGAGCACTGCATTACTTGTACCTGTATTTTAATATACGCGACATTTTCCATCAGATAATATATTTGCACTGAATAATAGAATTTTTTCCTTGTCTGGTCTTTATTTCCATATTTCTGCCAAATTCTGGACTTAGTAAATATTTATCCCTAAATCTCAAAGCTCAGGCCCTGTTACATTAATGTCCTTTTTTATTTGGTAAAGACACTCCAACAATAAGTCAGGATTTAGCAACGAGAGTGAAACACGAACTGTGGTCTCAGTTTCATTCTGATCACAGTTTGTTAAAAGTTTGTGATTAAGTAATCAGTATTCTGAAATATCCAACTTTGTTTTTTTTGTGTAGTCCTGACAAAAAAAACCTGAATCTGTCACCAGACTGTGAATGCAAAATGCATTGTAAAACTGTCAATGAAATGCATCATTTGATCACAATTAAGCGAAATCTGGTTTTAAAACTTTCATGCGATCTACCTATCAGTAGGTTGAATGATCGTAAATACTGGAACAGAGCCCCGAAGTCGCACATATCACGAGAAACAAACCGTATTTACATAGATGCCAGCACTCGACATCTCATACTCTGGCCAGACTTTTCAGAGTGGTCCCTGACCATTTGTATCGTCCCCACCTCGGCCATGTTTGATCATGGCAGTTTTAGTGGCTTTACAGTTGACTTAAAATTCGACTAAAATCAAATCTAACACTATGAACAAAACTGTCAAGAAACAACACAAGAACCAACATGAAACTATGCGATATCACAAAGGTACCTGTCTTGATCAAGTGACTGTTAACCACGTGAATATTTAGGTCTGGAGAAACGTTTTACACTTTGGTCCAAAAGACTACATATTCGAAAAGGAATTGGCGGGTATTCCGAGTGCGGTTTTGAACCGCTAGATGGCTTCACAATTTACTTACGAAAATCTCGCCATTTGATTGGACTACTTCTCATGTAAATAGAAATCTACTCCTATGAATGTAGTTGTTTGCCGCTAATCTATACCTATTTAGTCTGTATAATTAACTTAAGAAATTATTATCAGAACTAAATGCTATTTAACTATAGTTTGATTTAATACAACATTTTCTGGGTCAGCAGTTTTGACCAATCACAATAGTCGCTTGTCTTCGTTCCAAGATGGCGGTATCCTTGTTTTGAAGCAGGTGATTGTCGACTCGTTTCTTATTCCTTTGCAGATTATGCAGACAATTTGGTGCGCTGGGCTTAAATTCTACGTTAGATCGAATATTTGCAATACAGAGAATCGCCATGACAATTTTTTTGTTTGTAAAGTTCTGTACTGAAAGGTGTGCGGTGTCTTGAAAGTATGCGTCCCTACAGCGTCTCTTCAGTTTTAATTCACTTAGACTTTACCAACGTGACCGGCTTCATGCAATGGCCGAATACATTTAAGTTTTCCCGCTAAATTACTCCTATAGTTTATAGGAACGGCCCTTGTTATTTATTATTGCGCACGAGTTAGATGTAAATTGTTGGTTAAGAATATATATATGCATACTTTATAGTTATTCTATTCTTAATCCCAGGTGTACTAGTAAATTGCGTACATTTTGAATTTGCGGTTAGGTCTTGACTCTTGATACTTGACCCTGTGCCGTAGGAAAAGTGTTTATCCCCTCATATCCCCCAACTCTAAATGTATAGAGATGTAGAATATAAGTGAATGATAGCGTATCGGACTTAGGTACACAAGTCATCGTAAATCTCATAAAAAGGCGTTAGGAAAGAAATCCTACCTGGTAATACTTGTAGAAGGTACAGCAACCATGTGGCCCTGATTCTGATGCCTTGTAATTCACGGAAATTGTATTTATAACTCATACCAATCCTAGGTTCACTTGGCCTTTATCTTTATTGGTTAATTCCGTTGTCTTAATCTACTGGTAGAGTACTAGATCTAGATATAACAATTGAAAGTTGATACTGTGATAAGGTTTCTACACTTTCCTAAACTTCAATATAATCATTGGTGTGTAATGGTTCCACATTTGTACATGTATATAATCTAGCTAAATAGCATCATATTTTGATACGTTCGTGTACACTTTACATCTACCCATGCTTAATATAGAACCATATATCAAATTTTCACGAAACAGATGCCATAAACATCAGTAAAAGCAAAGTTGTTTCATTATATGACAATTTACTAAGTTGGTTTCAATTATTACAACCCAACACGTGTAAAATATTTCAGTGAATAGCATACGTAGGTAGTCTAAAAAATCCAGCCATACTTTTAATTTCTATCAACAGGTGACGTTTTCTAATTCTACCGGGTTTTGTTTTTCTTGGAAAGACTCCAGTAAACAAAATGCCACGACGTTCGACTCGCGCCAAAGCTGAACCTGCCTCAGATGCTGAGACGAGGGTGACGCGCAGAAGTCTGCGGAATGCTGCCCCCACAGAGTCCCCGCAGAAAACTCCACAGAAAGCTGAACCCAGCACCAGTCCAACCAAATCCAGTGGGAGGTAAGTGCATTCATTTTCAGAGCTTTCCATATTTCCAGGGAGCTCCATATTTGTAATTTCAGTATATAAAATTATTTGGAAAAATTGCTGATCCATGGACCCAATATATTCTCTCGTTTTTTCCGTATGTAAAAAGGGCGACAGTGTTAAGCACATCACGTGAAACTCGACAGAAAAGATAGCTTCTAAGTACATATTTTAGAGCAAAAAAACAATATTGCTTCCATAATTCCGTAGTAAAAGTGGTGAAATAAAATTCAGAAGGTTTGTTTATATTACGGTAAATAAACCAAGTAGGTCGACTGACATTTCCTTTATCATGATATAGGGACCGTGGATCTGCAGTTTTACCAGTTATTTTTCCTTGTGTAAAACATGTGATTATCATGGTGATGAAATTATTAATTGAGCCGCAATAGAACAAAGAGAGAACATATGCAAAAAATTAATAGAGTTTCAACCCCACTCCCTCAGTGCATACATACTTTGTGGATGGCTCCTTAGTATAGGGCAGTGAGCCCTAAATAATGTTAACTACTTTGAACTCTATCTTGATATAATTTATCTAGCTATACGAAAATCCCCGCAAAACACGAGATTAATTGGCCACAGAGCTTAAATTTTACGAGATTAATTGGCCACAGAGCTTAAATTTTACAAGAAAACTACAGGAATAAAAAGAAGTACTATAATGTTCGACAGGGTTACCACACGTCAGGGGAAATTAATAGAAAAAAAATTCCCACACAGAATGAAATACTTTCAACAATCTCGCAGAGAGTTGAGAGAGTCTAGCCCATCTAAAAAGAAAAAATCGTACAGAAAAATATGAGAAAAGAAACTTTTTTATGGTCAATGAATTATCATGGAAATGGGGAATTTGTTAGGAAAAATTGGAATTTCGAGGTGGGAATTTTTTTTTTATAATCTATTAACTGGAACTTCCATGTGAGCGCATTAAGAACTCGGCAACCTTAAATCTGTGTGCATATTAAGGAAAAAAATATATTTCAGTTGCTTCAAATGCAAGGGATATTAGCCGGTGTCATCACCTTGGCCATAGAAGTGGCCAAGAATTGTGGTCCTAAAATCACTCAGTGAATAGATTGAAAAAGTTTTTAGATTGTTTGATATAAAGATCTTCTCATCTTAATTATCAGATGAAAATTAAATTTATCATGGACTGTTGCCTTCCCAAGTTAGTGGCTAAGCTGTTAATACATGGAGAAGTAGTGTTGACCGTAACGCGTAGTCTCTGCTTCGCTCTAGGGGACGAGGTGGCCGGTCGTCATCACGCCGGGGTCGCGGGGCAGGGGAGGAAGAAGAAGACCAGGAACCCGCAGTCGAACCCGCACCAGGTAATTTATTATCTCACATATTCCTGTTTACCATGCCAACAAGTCTCCACATTTGATAATTAAAATTGTGAAATTTCTTTTATTGTCAACAACTGTTGAAACAAGTCAGATCTTCCAATGGTGTATCATCATATGTTATTATTGTTATTATTTTTATTATAACTACAAGTTTCTATATTCACAGAAAAACACAAGAAAACCGTGAAAAATATGCCAGAACTTAAAATGTTAGTTTTAGAATGTGATGATATCGTTACTCATAGAATTGGTATTTGTGCAGTAGAAGACCATTTGATTTTGATACTCATCTATTAAAAAAAAGTGTCCATTGCAAACGTTTGGGACTTAATCGAACCCCAACCTATCCATCTATAGTCGTTCAGTATAGACCTGAAATCCATTGATTCCCCAAACTGATTTCTAGTCCCTTTGTATACATATATGTAGCTCAGAATCGAGAGCGATAAGTTGTCAGGGCAAAGTCAGACATTACGTTATAGGCTTAAATAATGGAGTTCAATTTGTCAAGGTGAATAATAGATGAAATAAATAATAGTTCTGTGGTAAGACGATCATAAACGATTGGGTATTAACGACATAATATACTCGTTGTGCTCCTAGTATTACTCCATCTCAACGTGTTATTGTTTATGATCGTCCATCCACAAAACCATTGATAACTATTCGGGGTTTATAGACTTACGCTTTTCAGTTGATTTTCCACCGGTGGCAAGGTCATGTCTTGGTGATTTTCAGAGGCTAACAATCATCAATTAAAACCAGTTCCTTTCACTTATTCTAATACCAGGAGGTTGGGAGTTAGCTCGGTCGTTAGGGCACTGGACCTGTAATCCCGATTTTGTAGGACTTTATCGGTTCGAGTCCCACCCCCAACAGTGGTATACTTACTGCTTTATCAAAGGCCAATCCTTCTCATTCCATGTCTATGTGGTGTGGGAAGTAAAATAATTCTCACCCTCGTGAATGTATAGGGGTGAGATTTCTACCTGAATTCATCACATAGATTCTATCACCACCCTTGTGGTGTAAAAGAACCTTGAGAAAGTCTGGTAATAACCTATAACGGTTGGAGGGACGTTAAATCAAACCAAAAAAACAATTCTAATACTAAATGAGTGAGATATAAAATATTATCAAATTTTACCTAAGCCAATTTACATTTGATCGAACTATTCATAAATTCTTTCAGAACCAAGGCCCTTGACCTATAGTTTTTAAAATTTAGATGTGTAGAACTCCACGTTAGCTATATTCGGTGAAAGTTTGAAAAAAATAACATGGGTTTTATTATGTGAAAAACAACTTACAATTTCTATGAATTTTAGCTTATTAATATTTTAATTTCTAAATCAAAAGCTAGCACAGTGACAGCCAATCTTTAGGCTAGATATATGTTAGCAATACCTCGACATCATCATATCCAACTTTCAGGAAAGTGACATGGGTTTTAATTGACAGGGCTGATTGTCCAATAACCATTCTTACACAAATCCTTCAGAAATGTTCATATGTCACCTTAGATATCCATAAATTGACATAGATGGTTCCCAATAGGAACCTGGGGCCTGTTTTTCAGACAGCGATGTCTTTATTTGTAGTAATCACAAAAGAGTGACCAGTTGGGCGACCAAACCAGTGATCATGACCAAAAAGTGTTCCTCAGACCCGGTCACTATTCAGCTGTTATGATCATTGTTGGTCCAAGGCCCATTCAAAAACAAAACCATGTCTCACATGTATATTACTCAACAGAAAATTGTGAAATTCGGTAATTAGATAAAACAGATATAGATAATTCATCGCAGTAAATATTGTTTTATTTGATAAAGTGGAAGTGTATGAAATGAAATATGCCACCATTTGGGCTAAATGGTCACAACTCTGGAACCCAAAACCGTCACCACGACACTTTACCCCTGAAAGTGGTCGCACATGTTATGACGTCGCATCTCTGGAACCCTAAGGTCTCCAAACCGTCACTAACTGGTCACTATAGGAAAGAGTCACGACTAAAAAACAGGCCCCTGGTCTGTTCAACCCAGACTTTCAGCTAATAGATTGAGAATGTGCACATCTCAGCTAGTTCACTCTTTGCACTGAATATTTCCACGCATATGATTGGCTAGAATCGAGAAGCCTAGGCTGGTACCCTGCACTAGTGTCCTCGTCATCCACTAGAGGTGTCTCAGTATTCGATCCTGAAAAGTGTGTATTTAATCTGCATGAGTCAACTCTTGAGAGATGTTAACCATTCAACAGAACCAGTTTCTACAGAAAACATTAATTAACAGTGTATCAGATGATCATTTTTAAAATAAGAGTGTTTTCATAGAACTCACGATTATACATGTACATGTTTGTGTCAAGAGTCGCTTAATGTTCAGTAACTTAAATTGATTGAAAGAATTCTGCAGGTAGTAAATGGTCTTACTTTGGTTTATTTTTTCTAGAATCTGAGGCATCAGAAGAAGCTGAAGTTGCTTCACCAAAGAAAGGCAAGAGTCCGGGCCGTGGTCGAGGCCGAAGCCGTGGTCGGGGCAGAGGCAGGGGTCAGCGGGCAGCTGCCGCTGATGATGTTTCCAAAGATGAAGACGAGGAGTCAGAAAAAGCTGAAACAGAAGAACCCGCACCAGAAGTCACAGAGAGTCCTGCTCGTCGTAGTCGCAGCCGGAGTGCCAAGAGTACCCCGCAAAAACAAAGTACACCAACAAGGGGAAGACGAGGCCGCTCCTCGGTCACCGCTGCAGATGTTGAAGAACCAGCTAAAGCTGAGGCAGAAGCCGAGGCTCCTATGGAGGAAGAATCAACCCCTGATAAGCAATCGCGAAAGAGAAAAAGGGACGACAAAGATGAAGTTGAACCAGAGGAGGTGAAGTCAGAAAAGAAACAAAAAACTGATGAGGACAAAGCCGAAGATGAGGCTAAGCAAGAATCTAACGAAGCAGAACCAATGGAAACTGAGGCAGCTGAAGAAGTTAGCAAAGACACAAAAGTGACCGAACCCGAGGAACCCACTGTGGAATCCAAAACACAAAAAACAGAAACACCTGAGAAAGAACAAACTGAAACAAAAGTAGAACCAACAGTGGATGAGAAAGACGAAAAGACAGAAACAAAACTCGAAGATACAAAAACAGAAGCAGTAGAGGCAGCAGTTGAGGATAAAGAAGAGACAGCAATGGAGGAAGATACCACACAGAGTGAAAAGGAAGTGGTTACACAAGAAAAGGAAGTGCCAAAAGAGGTAAAGGCAGCATCAAAAGAGGAAGACGTGGCGCCAAAAGAGGTAGAGGCAGCATCAAAAGAGGAAGAGGTAGAGGTGGCGCCAAAAGAGGTAGAGGCAGTGCAAAAAGTGGAAGAGGCAGCAACAAAAGAAGAAGATGTAGCAATGAAAGAGGTCGAGGCAACGCAAAAAGAAGTAGAGGCAGCACCCAAAGAGGTAGAGGCAGCGCCAAAAAAGGAAGAGGCTGCAACAAAAGAGGTAGATGCAGCACCCAAAGAAGTAGAGCCAGCTACAAAGGAGGAAGATGTAGTGCCAAAAGAAACTGCAACGAAAGAGGCCGAAGCAGAAAGCAAGAAAGACGTAGCAATGGAAGAATCAGTCAAAGAGGATAAACCCAAAAGTAAGGAAGATGCCAAACCAGAAGATAAGAAAGAGGAAGAGTCAACGACAGAACAAGAGACGGTCGACAAATGTCAGTTGGAAGAGAAGATGGAACAAGAGACGACAACAGAAGCAGAGCAAACCGCGAAACCTGATGTGCCATCAGAGGAATCCTCCGAAGCAGTGGACGTGGCGAAGGATTATGTGGTGGTCAACATGGAAGATGTGCCGCCATCTGACAGTGCCGAGGTGACTCAATGTGTACCAGCTGAGAAGGCTGCCACACAGGATTCTGAGAACTGCGACTCTCAGACCCAAGACAATGCAGTGACCGAGAACACCTCTGAGGTGCCCGAGAAGACCGTAGTGTCCAGCACGGAGATGAACAATGGCAGCAGTGCTCACTTACCAAACTCCACGGACGAGTGCCACAAAGTAACAACCATCAGCAACGGTAATGTGGCCGACACAGTCGAGTCCTCTGAAGACCCACTCTTCAGCCGTAGATTCATCCCCAACCCATGCCTCTCAGCGGACGTGGACCAGAGTAAACAGTTTTCATTGGTGTCTTACAACATTCTGGCCGATTGTCACATATCGGAGGACCAATACAAATGGGCGGAGAAAGCCAGCTTGTCGATGGAGTCACGCCACAAACGGTTAATCCGAGAACTTGAGTACTTAGACGCGGATATTATCTGCTTACAAGAAGTCAGTCCCGACTATTATAACACTTTGCTCTTACCGACGTTAAAAACGTAAGTCAATTCCCATTATTTGACAAAATTCATCTGGTTTTTTTACAGTGAGTGACTCACCTTTTGATGAACAGCGTATATAGAGATTTTTGGTTGTTTCCTAGTTTTGGTGGTGTACTTACTCTTGATCATGTAAGAGATAAATAGTGGATATAATCAGGATTCAGATATTTTCCGAGTTGTTTTATAGACAACATATGGTTTGATTTTTAGTTCAAAAGTTATATTTTATTTTAATTCAGTGAATTTTGGATACTTAAAAAGAACATCTTGTGTAAGGGGGGTAAGAATTTTTCTCTGCCTTTTAAATGTGTATGCCCAGTTTAAGGAAAGCGCGATTCTGAAACCTAAGCGAGAATATAAAGATACTCAACCCAATGTGGTGCTTTAAAACGGTTTCTAAATTTTTTCAAAATTATTCTTATTATGATAGAGGAAGGCCCTAGCCTCTCATTTTCAAAACTAAAACGGCGTTCCAGTCGTATAGTCTGCTTTCAAAGTTTTGGGGTTTTTCTACTGTTTTGCGTTGTTGTAGTTTGTACGCTGTTTGCAGGCCTCCCAGTGAAACCTTTAAAACCTATAAAAACCTGTATTTTTCACTGCCATGCAGATTGATGTCTACAGGAAATTGATATCTACAGGAAATTTTACAAGTTAACTTGACACAATGTCAGATTGTTAAGTGACAATAAATCCACATTATCATTGTATTTATGAGATTAGTACTTTGTGTGACTTCTTGCCAGTCGGGTCAGCCTATGGAAACTCAGCATGCACATGTGCTTGCTCGGTAAAACCTGACGAGCCAGACATCCTGCAATTTAGTACTAGGTGCAGGTTTTTAGAAATTAAGAACTGAAAATAACCAATTCACCACACTTTGACTCCAACATGCTGAATATGTTAACCCCCAAAACCTATTAAAGCCTATGTTTTTGGCCTTAAAAACCTGTGAAAACCTATATTTTGATTTTCAAAACCTATAAAAATACCTATGTTGAGGAAGGTTGGTACTGGGAGGCCTGTGTTTGATGTATGTTCTGTTTAAGCATCACTTGTGTCCAAGTAAAGTTCACAAGTATCACTGTGATACATTACTAACAGGTCTGGGTATGAAGGACTATTCAAAAAACGCACAGACGAACACCACAACGAAGGCGAAGCCACATTTTTCCGGACGAGTAAATTCACACTGGTGTCACATCGCGGGGTCGCTCTTCGGGACTTGGCATTCAAGGTAAATTATATACCAGCTGTTTCTGAAATTAAACCAATGTAATATTATTGGAGACGATAGAGAAATAGCAGGTTGTGAAGACAGTAATTGTGAAATGTTGTTAGTCAGGGTTTACAGACCTCCACCTTTCAGTGGATTTTCAACCTTTTCGTCCTCAACAAATTTTGAAAATTTATATTATTTTGTTTTAAAGAATAACACTTTTATTCAGATATTCCTTAAACGTTTATAGGTCACCTTAAAATATCCGTAGATCCGTTTTTTGACTCAGGGTTGGTGACCCTCATTAGAAAATTGAAAGCTAAACTTTCAGCCTAAAGGTTGAGAAGTGTTATCTCAGCGAGTTCACCCTTCACGCTGAATATTTCCAGCCCAACTATTGGCTAGAATGGGGGGAAATTTAGGTACCCTGGTACCCCACCTGATTACTTGATGACCACTAAATCAAAGTAAGATTTCGGCCAATTCCCCTGTTATCCGCTAGGTTGCCCAGCGAGTTTTCAACCTTTTTGCCCTAGCACGATTGTCAACCATAGTAGATATAGACAATAATCGATGGTTTTGTGGACAGGCGGTCGTAAAACACGAGAGGTTGACGCGTAGTAATACACGAGCGCTAGCGAGTGTATTACCACGTCAACCGCGAATGGTTTACAGAGCTGCCTGTCCACAAAATCATCGTTTTTTGTATTTATTATCCATCTTTTCGAATAAATTGAACCCAGTAATTGCCATATTAACGGGTATAACACGGGGAACTATTTCTTTGCTCTATAGCAAAAGGGACTATTTTTCCCGTATACCATGGCTTTGAGGCCGTATACCACAGGTTTGAATCCGTATACCACAGTTATGGTATCTGACAGGTTTTATAGTTCTCTGGTTCTCTGATTAGTGGATGACTATTAAACCAGGCTCAGTATTTAGTGTCTATTTTCACATTGCTCCAGTCTGAACTTTATACAAGCAGTGCTATTTTCTGCATTCAAATATCAAATACAGAACGATACGATGGCAAGAGAACATCACATCGGTAATTCAAAGTTTCTCGGTTGTGTCACCGGGTTATTTTAGGTAGAAAATTTATTCTAGAGTCTATCCGACTACGTTGGATTCATGTGGTCAATTATAGTAGTGGTTGTAAGACCAGTAAGAAGTGTCCAAATAGGTGACAACACAGTAGGATACACCGTGACTTTTCAACAAAGACAATCGTATTGTCTAAGCCGGAATTCAATTACAGATGAAGAAATTATGAGTCCTGAGCTCATCAAACTTCCATTATACAATCCAAGATAACTCAATCTATTGAATATAATTCATGTTAACAAAAAAGTATGAGTTCCCCAGTCATCCAGTTCCCCAGTCATCCGCTACGTTTCCCAGCGAGTTTTCAACCTTTTTGCCCTAACCCTACTGTAAACCATAGTAGATGAAGTTTTGTAGGTATTTAACAGATTCCCACATTGTGGCTTGTTAAAACGTTACTGCTTTCCTGTACTTTTAGGACCTCGAGGTATTTCTAAACTATCTTAATTTTAACAGGTTTGAATTAGATATCCATGTTTATTATGAATGGTTGAATAATATAATTCGGAGGTTTTCAATGGTTAATTGAAATTCATGTTTTTATTTTCAGAATTCCAAATTCGTTTTTCTTGTGTAATATTAACATACCAACTGCTAAATTATTCTATTCAGCTACAGCCCATGATCCCCCACTGAACCTCCCCACTGACCCATGTAAAACCATGAGCTTTCCCTCGATTCCCCACTCACTGAGCCTCCCACCGCAGACTTTGTTGATTCGGGTCCCACTGCAGCCACTTTTCTCCTTCACCCCCAGCAGTGGTAGATTTACTGCTATATCAAAGGCCAATCCTTCTCATACCATATCTATGTGGTGTGGGAAGTAAAAGAACTCACACCTCTGTAAATGTGTAGGGCTGAGGTTTCCACCTAAATTCATTTCATAGATTTGATCACCACCCTTGTGGTGTAAAAGAACCTTGAGAAAGTCTGGTGAGAACCTGCAATGGTTAACTGGACGTTAAATCAAACCCACAAACCCGCCGCAGACTATCGGCAACCTACTGCAGCCAGCCCCGACACGTTTTGAATGGTTTCCCAGTCTCCCTCAGGCAGAAAAAAACATTGAAAAAAACATGGAATGGTCAGTTAATACTTGTGTGGGGAGAGTGAGAGGCAGATTCAACATGGGGGACCTTCTGTAGGCTTAATTTTCACCATTGTTTGTTTCTCACGATCATATTTTCTCAAATAAGTTGTATTTAAACCGATTTTATCTTTCACAATGATATGATTTAAGTACAATTGGTGTATCATCACAACAAAATCATATGAGAAAAAATAAGTTCAAAATATCCGTTCAAAATGTAATTTTCATTATCAACTACAGAGGGCAGCACTTAATTTCGAAAGTGGTACCACACGGTACACTGGCCACCAGAGCCAACGCTTGCTATGCACTAAAGAAGAAACCAACAAGTTTTGGTCAAAGTCGTCGTTCTCCACGAGTTTAATGCAAAGTGATATGAACGAGGCGACAGCCGAGTGAATATCATATTGCATTCAAACGAGTTGGAGAATGACTTCTTTGACCAAAACGAGTTGCTTTCTGTATTTATCTCACCCCTGTACACACTAAAAAATTGGGCAACAAACAGGATATATAGACCATGGAGAACGGACTGCAATACTTGAAAGGGCATGGAGAACGAGATCCCAATGTTAAGCCTATGGACAATTATTCCAGGGGTGAGATAAGAAGTATTACGTGATGTGTACATAATGCGAACACCCCCGTATTGAAATGAAAAATTTGTCAAAGTTTTTTTTTTTATCACACATGGTCCTAACTGGCATCCCTAGTTGATATATTTATTAACATTGTAATTGTTGAAGTTAAGAGGTTTTTTTAAAGTCCAGTAGAACGTATTGGACATTAAACGAGTTAAGAGACTGATTTCACTGACGACTTGGTTCAGATTATGTTGAATTAGAAATCAAAAGGACGACCTGTGCCCACCCTCTCCAGTCCTGATGTCAATACGAAAGCATCATATGCCAGGGGGTGGGGAGTTAGCTCAATGGTTTGAGCACCGGACTTGTAACCCCAAGGTTGTAAGACTTTGTGGGTTCGAGTCCCACCCCCAGCAGTTGTAGATTTACTGCTATATGAAAGGCCATCCTTCTCATACCATGGCTATGTGGTGTGGGAAGTAAAAGAACTCTCACCTCGGTAAATGTGTAGGGGTGAGATTTCTACCTGAATTCATCTCATAGATTCGATCACCACCCTAGTGGTGTAAAAGAACCTTGAGAAAGTCTGTAAAGGACCTATAATGGTTGACTGGACGTCAAATCAAACAAACAAACAATCATCATATGCCATATCCTATTAATAGTATATTCAGAAATGCCAGTATTCCTCTTTTCCAAGGAAATCTTTGTTTTCTCTTTCATTTTGTTAACTTGTTTTTTCTTGTGAAAAACAAATACAATAAATTGGGCCTCATTCACACCAATAAACAGTAGTTTAAACCCTCCCACACACCACACATCCCCCACTCCATGGCTGGTGTGTTTTCCATGATTGATCTGTCTTTCTGAGGCAGTGAATTCCACCTGGAAAATATTTCCTATATTTGTTCATCTCCATTTCTGACATCCCTGGTATAAATGGTCTAATAATCATGAGATCTAGTAATCTAGATACAAAATATGAAGGAAATGAATGATGAGATTTCAGCCCCTGTAAATATTTTGATATATTGTCCTTTATCTCAGCCCATGTATTTTCCCCCAGATGCATTAAAAATTGGGAACTCATATCAAACGCCCATTGAGTATTTAGAAAAAATACTCAATGGGAGATTATGTCAATAAGGTTAAAGCCCATTAGTCAGTGTGAGGGGTGAGATAAATTCAGAAACCTATTAAAGTTTAGGGTCAGAGCTCGATCCCATCTCCCTTGAATCACACAGTAATTCACGCAGCTTCCTTGTGGATTACTACGCCATTCAAACCTGATGGGATATGACCTCTGACCCATAACGTTCACAGATTTCCTCTATAATATCGTCCTGTTTTGTTTGTTGTGACTTCAATATAGAAGATTGCTCAAAGGAGTGAGCGTTCTAGTCCTAAAAATATGTACTGATTATTAAAAAGGAAAGAAATGGTCTTTTTTTTCTAGGAGTTGGAGGCTTGCGGGCTCGATTCCGACAAGGCAGCAGCCATCAAGGCATTCGTTGACAAGCCCGCAGTAGTTCTCATCTCGCAACTGAAGTGTAACAGTTCGGGCTCCGATGTCACCGTAGGCAACATCCACGCGAGTTATGAACATTTGACGAAGCAGGATCTCCAGTGCATCCAGGTATAACCAAGACTCGCTGTCTTAAAACCGCTAAAAAAAAACCAACTTGTTTCTCGTCACCAAGCCATGAAATATATGACAAGGGCACATATATATTTTATCTTACTTGCTGGATCAAAGATTGCTTTTGAAGTGTCATAAAATGGGCTTCAGACATACTTATATAGGTCTTGCACTCTCACTCTAAACTCCTGAAATCTCACTTATTTTACTGTGTGTAATATGAAAAGGTTTCACAAGTGCTGTGACAAGTACCATAGTTTGACAATAGGTGGCAGCACAGAACTATTGGTTGTGTAGGTAGTATGGAGAGAGATATGATTACTAGGTATACGGAATACCTAGATACACATAATACCACATTGAATGCATCCCGGATATAAGGAGCTTTAATTTGATACCAATATACATACAATTTCTACCAAGGTTCATCTTAAATACATTTTTTTTTTTTTAAATACACTTCTGATAACGTGTTTGCTGATGCGCGCGGTGATGAGAAACGAGTTGTTTTGTGTTTTGTTTGTTTTTTTGAGTGGCCTAATATCAAGATTCATTTTCATAATGCTATTGATTTATTATTATTATTTTTCAATTACCTATGTGTTTTGTCATAACTTAAGACCAATCCACTTGGTTGGATATAGCGCGTAAACCCTGTATTGCAATATAAATATTTTAATGTCTGTTTTTCTCAACCCAACTGGCAACCCTGAATTTTAACGAGAGAAGTGACAGAGTTTCTCATTCTGGCAGAAGAAGAACAATGACTTCAACCACAACTTGTAGTTTTTGATGACCCGAACTGACTTGCGTGTGACTTTGACGTTGTAGGTTGGCTGTGCTGTGAGGGAGATGGTGGCCATGTCCGAAGGTCCGAACAGTGCGCACGTCATCTGCGGGGACTTCAACGCCTGGCCCGAAACAGTGGTGTACCAACTGACGAAGGAGGGTTACCTCAACGACGCCAGTATGACGGCCCTGCAGGCCCTGCAGAACGTGGAAATGAAGGATGGAGCCGTGAGTAGTTGTAGAACTTTTTCAGTCGCTGGTACAATAATTTTTTTCTTTTTTTTCCTATTTTTGTTTTATGGATCTATGATTACTTGCGCCTGGAGTTGCTCCCGGACATAGAGACAGAGTGAACGAGACCTAGGCTTAGAGACTGAAGGGCAAAGAGAGCGAGATTCTCATTTAGTGATAAACTCAAACCGGCTCTTCCATTTTGTAGATACATAGACATACTTATTCTCTTATGATATATTTAGAACCATGCCAAAATCGAAGTTTAGTATTGTAGTTTTCTGATCTACTGTTCTTGTGAGAAACCAATGAGATCCCAACTTTCGCTGGTATCGATCCAAACAGTTTTCATCGCTGATGATCAGCTCAAACACCTGTGTCATGCGGAACAATAACCACCTTGAGCCATGTCTGGTGAATGGTGGCCGCACTAGCACTACAGGCTAAATACAATTCGACGAAGTCGCTAGTTTAGTCTGATGTCCATACAGTTACTGGGATGCCATTATTTTCATGGAAATACTTGTTTTTCGTTATTAGTACATGTATAAGCAATTATTTGTAAAACTAAAATAATATAACAAGACAATGAGAATGCTGGTTGGTTGCAGAATCAGACCCACGTCAAGTCTTACGAGATAATTAAAGTGGTCGTTGATACCTTTATTGTCTTGTCGGTTACAGGATCAGACACTTATCGAGTCTTACGAGGTTGTTGGTACATTCTCGTTGTCTTGTCGGTTACAGTGTCAAAGAAGGGTAGAGATAATTAAAGTGGTTGTTGATATATTCTAATTGTCTTGTCGGTTACAGTGTCAAAGAATCAACTAGACTTACGAGATAATTAAAGTGGTTTTTGATACATTCTAATTGTTTTGTCGGTTACAGTGTCAAAGAATCAACTAGTCTTACTAGATAATTAAAGTGGTTTTTGATACATTCTAATTGTTTTGTCGGTTACAGTGTCAAAGAATCAACTAGACTTACTAGATAATTAAAGTGGTTGTTGATATATTCTCATTGTTTTTTCGGTTACAGAAGCAAGCCCTCGTCAACCTTTGGTGGAAGGGCTTCCAACACACATCATCCAGTCTCCGCAGCTGCTACGGCACAGTCACAGTGAGTACACCTTGACACCGCAGTTTATATAATGAGTACTACATTCTTAGATATACAGGGATGCAAGTTCGCCGACAATTGGCGGAAATCAGAAATTTCTGCATCTTGAAATATGATCATTAACAAAGTATGAAAATCATAAAATTAAATTAAATTCCAAGAAATTCTTGCAGCAGGCTCTCACCAACGGCGTATAAACCTCCAGTCAGTACTTTGGCGGCAGTTAAACGCGCCAAGGGCCGTTGACACTGCCGTCAGAGTTCCGTCAAGTGCCGAAATTTTGTTTGACGGCACGGCCCCCCCCCCCCCCCCCCCCCCGAATACGCCCCAGTTTTTTTTGTGTTTTTGTTTCCGACTTTTTCATCAGTCCCTACTTTCATCCCTGGATATAATGAGTAGGTTAGAATAGACACCTTGGCACCTCAATCTGGAGATACCAGGGACTGGGTTTTATTCATTTTATTTACTTATCTCACCCTTGGTATATTTTCCCCATAGGCTTAATTTTGGGAACTTGTATCCAACGCCCGTGGAGGATTTAGAAAAAATACTCAATGGGAGATTATGTCACAAAGGTTAACTGATTAGTCAATGTGAAGGGTGAGATATATTCAGAAACCTATTCAAGTTTAGGGTCAGAGCTTTATACCATCTCGTTTGAATGGCTACGTAATTCACGCAGCTTCGTCTTGTGAATTATAACACAATTCAAACTCGATGCGATATGAGCTCTGACCCTGAACTTTCATAGGTTTCCTCTAAAAGATTTTCGATAATCTTCTCCGCTGAGTGTAAAATCCTCTCATGCTACATTGTCAGACTACAAAAAAAAGGGCAGGAAGAAATTCCTAAAGAAGGTAACAGGAATGCACTGTGTTTTCTATAACACTTGCAAGAGAGAAATTCTTGACTTCCTCAAGGAATGTAATATATTCGATAAGATATAATTGAGAAGAGTAAGATGCCTGGATCAATCAGGCAGCGTACCTTGTCATTCCAACAGGATATGCAAATTTTTGTAAAGTAAACCAAAGTAAGTCTAATTGAACAAATTGGACATTAAACCACACAAACAAACAAAAAGATAATCTTGGTTTCATGTAGGATCTCCAGAAGATCACTCTTACCAGTTTTGTGGAAGACACTGCTCACTGTCTTTCCGTTACTCAGATATTTCTGCCTGTATTTCTTTGTTGCCTGAGGATGTTCTTTTCATATCACCTTACCATGCAACCCAACAGGGAGGGCAGTAACGGTGTATATATATTTTTTTCAAAAAAAGATGTTCTACATCTCACCGGTAAACTATTTGACACTTCGAGGCAAAGACCCAGTCTCGGCGGGTTATCCAAGCAATCTCATGTTTCAGAACGACAATGTAGCATGAGATGTTTTACAACTCACCAGTAAACTCCATATGAATTTCAGGGATGCCAGTTTGTAGGATTTTGCCTACATGTAGGATTTTCATTTTAGTCTCAAAGTGATGAAAATTTCAAGAAATTGTATGTTTTGAGAACAAAATAGACTCCAGGTTCCCTGAAATCTAAATCTAAACTTGTTCTGTAATCTATCAAAATTCCAAATTTAGCTACCCAGCACACTCAGCTAGAGGCCCTATGGATCCCAGTGCTCCAACCTCGAGCTGTAGGATGGTAGGATTCCTGTAGAAAATGCTCCTACGGATAAGGGCGAACTTGAATCCTGTCATCTGATTGGCTTAAAATATGTCATGTGAGAATAGAATTATTAAAGCCTCACCAAGTGTTAAAAAAAAATCAGAGGAATGCCTAATGAATTTGTAAAGATATTCTGCAGAATATAGAACTAATAGTGTGTGGTAAGCTTTCTTTAATGATTTTCTTTGAAGATTACCCCATTTAGTGCAGAACTACACATATACCCACTCTCATAGCAGATATCTAGATATCCTATACTGGCCGTCCGGGCTCAAGGATCTGCTAGGAGACTGAAGGGGATTCCCCATACACCATGTGCGTTTTAGGTGATACATAGACTGGCCTCAGTCCCCATGTAGGAATTTTTTCTGACTCTAACTGGCATCCCTGGAATTTGACTCTTCATGGTAAAGAGCCAGTCTCGATGTGTTATCCAGCCAGTGGTATGTGATTGAACGACAATGTAGCATGAGATGTTTTACAACTCACCGGTGAACTCCATATGTATTTGACACTTCAGGGCAAAGAGCCAGTCTCGACGTGTTATCCAACCAGTGGTATGTGTAAGAACGTGGACTACATCTGGTGCGGAGGGTCTAATCTGGAGGTGGCCGGAGTGACGGCCACCGCCGCCGAGACCCACATCACAGCCGGCATCCCCAACGCCGTCTTCCCCTCCGACCACCTGTCCCTGAAAGCCCAACTCTTCTTCAAATGAGAGGAGTGCAGTAAGTATCTTAAAACACCACTCCACAGTTCCCAGGTTTCCCATTTTACAACGAAATCCTTGTTTTCATTTTCAGTATTTACTTCTTTTTTTTATTAATATTTATTTTTTTTATATACAAGGAGAGAATAGATATGGCCTCATTCACCTTTAACAGTGATTGAAATCTCTCCCCACACCCCGGTCACATTCTATGGCCAATAACGATGTGTTTCCATGGTTTCTAAGTCTCTCTGAGTATACCGTACAAGAACCTGATAGGTCAACCAATGAGTCAGTCTCAAAAGGACGTCACTAGCCTACCGAGACGTAAAACTATACAAACAAACAAACAAACAAAATCCTATACAAATCCGTATGTAAGATGCTACCGTCCCCCTCTAGTATTTAATCATTAATTAGTTAAATAGACAATAACCACTACCAGAACTCTGAGACAGTGAATTACAAACAAAAATGATTTCTCCTCATTTTTATTTATATATTTATATAGCTGTAAGACCGCTTTTATTTTTTTATGTTTATTGTATCTCCTGCATCTTTTTAGGCCCCCCAACTGATATCCTTGAGTCTTAAAGATTCATGAAGTTGTTCTTAAAAATGTCTTCGACTTGGACTTAAAAAAAAGCATGATTTCCAAACAGATGTCCCTCTTTTATCCCTGTTGGTGTCATGTCTTCAGAGGTGCTGGACTGAAGAGATGTGTTTCTGTTTGTATTTTTCAGCAGACTTCCCATCCATGGACTTGGCAGCTGACAGTGTAGAAGCTGTGACAGGATAAACAGACAACAAGGATCATTATCATTGTATCATGTAGTCCTAGGTTAAGACCACTTTTATTACTAGCATCGTAATGTGAAGGAATATCAAATACAAACATACCCGAGTAATCCTTTTTTAGTGTAACATGAGAAATGTACCATGAATTAGATACCACATTCGATATAAAAAAAGTCTAATCACAGAAGAGATATTTTCTGGGATTCGCAATTTATATACATAGGTTATACAATTTCTTTTAGCATTCGTAGCAGGCGAGTATAAAAGGGTAGAAACCAATCCATTTCTGTCTTTAAGATATACTTGTAGTTTCATGCGGTGCTTGCTGTTAATTTAACCCCGACATTTATTTCAATTTACGAAACAATGAAATTCTTCTCGATTGTCAGTGTAGACAACTTTTTTTCTGCTTGTAATGTTGCAGCCTTCATTACAATAGGATGAATTATGATTATAGAAATGTATTAATGTGTCCCTATTGACAACAATACCTTTGTAGTTCAATGAAATAAGTGTATGATTTCAGTCATGATTTAGAATTATTTGCAATCCGGGGCGTTGGTTTTTTTTCGTCGCTTTTACTTACTTTTAGGGCTTTTCTCGGATGTATTTTTATCGACAGATTCACCGCTCGCACTGCCAGCCTCCCACCTTCTCCGTTCGGATCGCTTCTGGCTCGATAATCCTTGTTTTATGTGCAGGTAACAGACATGGGATTTCTGTTCTTACATCCCAAGGTTCAGTTGTGAAGTCAGTGTAAATCCCAAGGAGAATTTTTTTTTTTTTGTATAAAAACGAGCCATATTCGGTTTCAGTTGAGGCCAGAAATTCACAACAAAAAAAATAGCTCAAAATGCAGGCCCCGAAAGTCAAGGCAACTTTTATTAGATTTTTTTTTTTTCTCCTGATTTTTAGTTATTTCCAAATACCATGCCTGGAGTAGTAAGATTGAGACTGGGTACGGTGAGAGGTCCTGTGAGTATGACCGTACCCAGAGAAGGAGCTTCGCACTGCGGACGTACGTACGCTGCACGGTCTCCGATCGGTTGTGTCAAATACCCTTCATACGATGTGCCATGCTTCGCTGGTATTATATTAAGACGAGGGAGAGTGAGAAGCACATCCCTCGTGGTCATCACGCATGGCGTTTTTACCACTGATCTCTCTGTAGAACTTGAACGATTGCTATAATGTGTCTGTAAGGTAGCCTTGTTTACATTAGTGATGTGTATTGGACATGAGTCTTCCCTGCCCCACATCCCCACTCCTCCCCCTTGATGAGTTACCCTGTGCTTGTAAGAGTCGCTCAGTGCTTGTATGAGTCGCTCAGTGCTTGTATGAGTCGCTCAGTGCTTGTATGAGTCGCTCGGTGACCGTACAAGTCGCTCTGTGTCCGTATGAGCTCGGTGACCGTACAAGCTACTATGTGTCCGTATGAGCTCAGTGACTGTATGAGTCGCTCCGTGCTCCTCCAAGTCACTCCATAGGAGCTCCGTGCTCCTACGAGTCACTTCATAGCAGCTCCATGTTCCCAAGAGTTGCTAAGTACTCCTACGAGTGTTAAGTACTCCAACGAGTCGCTCCATGTTCCTACAAGTCACTCCGTGCTCTTACGGGTCGCTTCATGCTTGTACAAGTTGCACCAAGCTCTTACGAGTCACTCCATGTTTATACAAGTCACTCCGTAGGAGCTCAGTGCCTACGAGTTGCTCCATGCCCCTACGAGTCGCTCCGTGCCCGTACAGGTCCCTCAGTGCTCATACAAGTCACTCCTTGCTCGTACAAGCTCGTCATGCCAGCGCACCCAGTGCGTGCTGATTTGAGGTAAAGCGAGCCCTCCCCCATGACCACACCGAACCCCCTACAGGCTCTGCGTCCCAGCTCGTGGCCATACCCAACCCCGCAAGCACTGCCACCTTGTAGTCTGCAAACAAAGTCAGATGTTTCCTTACGTAGTGTTTATAAACGCACTCAGCCCAACGCAAACGTTATTGTAATTAGGCCGTGTTAGCTGACAATCACTTTATCTTAGGTTGCACTGTATGTAGAATCAGCGAACCCAGTATTTAGCCAAATGATTTCTGTCCGCTCCTAAAAGGCCATCTTCGTATGCGCATATATGTTCCAGCCATTGCTTTTTCCCTGGCCAAGAAACAAACGAATCTGTTGAAGCTCTGAGTGGGGCACTGTTCTGAACCGGAGGATCCTAATTAATGGCAGGGATGCAAGTAGGCAGGTCAAATAACCGTATCTGGGAATTCAATTTTTCTTCTTTTTTTTTATAGATATTTTTTATTTTATTATTTTTTTGATAATGATGAAAATTCTGCATCAATTCCAAGTCGGCCACAACTAACCAGACCCCAGAGAGGCAGCAGAATGTCTGCCGACTGATCCATGTACACATCCCACAGCTCGCAGCCTGTTTTTACTGAGACCGGAGCATGTTTTTACTGCTCGGTCTGAACACTGACCAATCACTCGTCTCCCTAGATGGTTTTTTTTTTCCCTTTCTAACCATGACTTGCATCCCTGTAGTATGAATCGACATCCGAGTGAGGACGGGCTAGCCAGCGGCATGGCAGTCAGTCCACATTGGGGTACAGCGAGTGAGGACGGGCTAGCCACCCACATGACAGTCAGTCCACATTGGGGTACAGCGAGTGAGGACGGGCTAGCCACCCACATGACAGTCAGTCCACATCAGGGTACAGCGAGTGAGGACGGGCTAGCCACCCACATGTCAGTCAGTCCACATCGGGGTACAGCGAGTGAGGACGGGCTAGCCACCCACGTGACAGTCAGTCCACATCGGGGTACAGCGAGTGAGGACGGGCTAGCCACCCATGTTGCAGTTAGTCCACATCGGGGTACAGCGAGGGAGGACGGGCTAGCCACCCACGTGACAGTCAGTCCACATCGGGGTACAGCGAGGGAGGACGGGCTAGCCACCCACGTGACAGTCAGTCCACATCGGGGTACAGCGAGGGAGGACGGGCTAGCCACCCACGTGACAGTCAGTCCACATCGGGTTACAGCGAGTGAGGACGGGCTAGCCACCCACGTGACAGTCAGTCCACATCGGGGTACAGCGAGTGAGGACGGGCTAGCCACCCACGTCGCAGTCAGTCCACAGCCACCCTTCTCCTGACTTCTCCACCATTCTCTACTTTGGTGTTAACGGATGGTGAGAATCACAACAGCAATGGCCACTTTCCATTTTTCCGTTGAAATTCACATCATCCCGTTTAGTTTATGAAATTCCCCTTTTCCTTGTGTAACTCAAAAGAATATGAACTACGCCACATTAACGCCAGTAAAACAGAGGTTTGAACCTCCCCACCGGCCCCAGCCCTACGCCGTGAGCGACACCGATATGTTTTCCACAATATTCTTTCAGTCTCATTGAGGCAGCAAATTCCACATGAAAAGTGCATACACTTTTTAGTTTCTGACCCCAACTGGCATCCCTGTCATAGAAATAAACAGCATAGAGCCTGTGAGAAGTTGTGAGAGGGGTGCGGGATGTAGGGAGAGCGCGCTGTCCGTTCGTCTGTTGACATCCTCTGTGTTCATTCTGTTCAGACATGTAATGTTCATACAGTTTATAAGTCGTTTTCGTCACGTGTACACAGTTTCTTTACCGAAAAATTCATGTTCCGATGTGGTTAGAACAATAAAATCCTTGACAAAAGTCTGTATGTTTTGGAAGATCTTTGTGTTTTTAAGTGTTTTATCGTAAACAAGTCTCTTCTTGATATTTATGAACCACCTAAGACGTAGTCTCCATAGGAATAGCTTTGGGTGTGAGTATTTTGCTACCAGGAGACTACTGAGGCCCGTAATCTCCTGATGCTAAAATCAGGAGATTACTGGAAATAGTTCACAATGTCGTCAGGCCCCTAGCGACCAAAACACGAACTAATACATGCAGTGACAGCAAAAGACAATCACACAACGTCACAATTAATGTAAACTACAGAATAGTTCAAGTTTAGTAAATCAATCTGTTGCAGTGTCTCCCAAACTCCATAATCTGTCAGATTACAGTTTTCCACAAATCCCTACCTTATTTTGTCCTGTATTTTAGCATATAATCCATCCTGCATGAAAGCATGAAACCAACATGGCAAAATGATGCGAATAAACTGCCACCTCACGGGCAATTTAGGAACAATGTTTTTATTAATGATAGAGGGCGTATTGGTCAAGTTTCAGAAGAGCATCGTAATTATTAGCAAGGAACGGTGGTCAATAAATACAATATAAACTGGTTTCAGATAAAAGCGGCCGTAATCTCCTCGGACTAGACTCTTTGTAATCGCCTCACTATCGTTCGGAGATTACTGCCGCTTATACCTGAAACCAGTTAATATTGTGTATATGTTCAGGGTTGAGTTGTATAACGTATCCTACTAAACTCTCAATAGGCACAAGAATGTAGAAGAAAATATTTTAAAATTAAAAGAGATGCAAGATTCCTAAGTTTTGCTTTTGTAGTGAGTTGTGTTGGAGTATAATCAGGATTCAGATATTTTCTGGGGTGGTTTCTAGGTCACAGACACCTGGAAAAAAACGACAAGAAAATATTATTTGACTAATCCGAGAAAACATTTTCTAAATCATTGAAAATATTTGGAAGAAAATGGGTCTAGAGACCCACCTTTAGGTTTGATTTCTATGTTTAAAAAAAAAATTCTTCCTTAGTACCAAGCTGAATCATTTTTACACATGCTGATATTTCGAATAAATAAGTTGGGTTTTTTTTAAATTTTAATTACCGGGTCATAGACAAACCAAGTACAAAGTCCACCCTATAAATCATAGGGTGGATGAGGTTCACTTAATGATAGGACCACGACCCTAGAGTTGAAAATTACACACTGGTGTTTTGTTGTAAAAGTCTCCACATATCCTTTTCCTATTTAATGAACTGGGAGAGGCTCAGGTTAAATACTTGGTGCCCTCAAAGAACCAGAATCCCTGGAAAGCCCACTGACGGCCATTCAACGTTGTGCCTATGAGACAAACTTGTTTTCCAGATACAGGAGAGGTGGACATCCGCTTACCCATTAGACACATGTAAAAAGTGGCCGCAAGGACAACTAGCGGATACTCCAGGAACCAGGGTACATAATCAGCAGCACTAGTCGGCCATGATAGAAGCGTGAACTGGATGTTTTGCTCCACTATAGGAACCGGTGCATGCGCGCCACTAGTTAACAGCGCTGTACGGCGAGTGGGCTTTCCCGGGGTTCTAGTTCTCTGGTGCCCTAAACAGTGACAAAGTCACACGCCTTGAATTATCCACGATAAAGATGCCTGAAGAAACCTTGACTACCCAACCCCCCCTGATACTTTCTTTAGGTCACATATAAGAAATAAATGATCAGATCATTTTCAAGATAGCATCGGCTTGAGTTGGAGTTGTCATAGCCACTGTAGTGTGTGATTATGTGAAATATGGGAACTAAGGCAGGATGATGGTGGATTATTATGGCAGCATTTATTCCTATGTCTTCATGGTACCAAGGCTATGGACAGAGAGAGAGAAGTATGTCACAATCCCCTGTTCCTAGAAATACCACATAGAGGTCATACATGATTAGTTGTTAGAGTTGCTCACAGATGGCAGCAGCTTACAGTAAGTATGTCATGTTAACAGTAACACATATAGAGACCAAACATTAGACATTAGATGCAACAGTATACAAGGATACTACAGCCACGTCTCCAAAATCGAATAAATGAGAAAGAATGATGCCCATTATAATTAGAAATATATATATATATTTCACAAGCACATAACCCTCCGTCCCCTCCTGTAACCCTGTAAGACACCATCACCACTGGTTTCGACAACAAAGAACTGGCTCAGAGTCCACCAAAGATACCCTTATCTGAATAATGAATCAAATTCAATAGGGAGCCAAAGTGAACCCTCTGAAACCACAGATACCCTTTTACGAATCACCATTTCTGGTGGCCTGCAAGAACGAGGCTTAGTGCTAAACCTATGGGGGTTTGAGGCTAGACTTTCGTTTTTGGTCTCTTTTGTTACTTTTGAAGTGTAGTTTACTACTATCGTCTCTGAATAACTCTGTTTCGAAACTACGATGACAGTTGTTAAGTTTATTAAAAATTTGGTTCTAATAGATTGGAGAATGACACATATATAATCTCGAACCTACATAGTCTAAGTACTGAGCGCCCATACCCGGAAATGGTATTTTGTGACCGGCTATTTGTGGGTGCAGCGAGTTCACTTTGGCTCCCTATGGATACAAACCCCCACCCCTTTAACCATCCACCCACCCACCCACCTTTATCACATATAACCTTAAAGCTTATAAGACACCAAAATTTGTGCCCGATTCATCCCGACCTCGGTGAGAGTCGGGAATAACATTTCGGTGTCTTATACCTATATGACATAGACATCTACACTGTATCCAGACACACATTGACCCTGACAGCCTGAGACCGAGATATAGGGCACATAGCTATTGCGCTAGGGAAGCAGCCATCTTCTCCCCACCCAAAACACCAGGTGGCGGGACCAATTATCGGTAGATTTTATCAAAAGATCTTTTGGGCTTGCCATAAAGGAACTGTAGCCTCGTCTCAATATTATCTATAGATTATAACAAATGATAACAGCGGTTGACCCCTGACTACAATGGCACTATCTTTCAATAACCTGGTGGATGATGACGGAACTAGGAATCACTGTGTGTCCTACTACGCCGTTAAGTCTGATGTATTCTGGCTTTTCAGGGGCCTTCTCCAACATTTAACTGTGTGGCCACACAAGTTGCTGCACCTCCATCTCATACTCCCGTATGGAGATCGGTTCGGTGAAGCAGGTCACATGCTCATCTGCCACAGCTACATCAGGGATGAAATTTTGGACTACGGACAAAATCTTAAATTCAAAATACTTATAAAAAAGAATAAGTTGTAAAGAAATTTTGTAAAGTGATAAATGGCTAAGTACTTATAAATATGCTAACACTGCGAGAGTTGCCAATATATATGAAATGTCAGAATTCCATAATTTGCCATCCATGATACATGATGTTGGAGCAACAAAACCTAATGAATTGCCTTTCGGCGGGTGCCTGCATACTCAGCTGCTATTCGACATCAGCCATGGAATTGGCCTGTGGGTTTATACACCAGCATGTTTGGCAGATGCCCGAGTGCATCAGATTCAGGGTAAGCCCGGTGTAGTGCCAAAAACGGTTACCCTGCCAAAAATGGTAATTATCGCCCACCCAATACGCGAATGCGTCTGCACATGCTCTTCCGGTCAGATTTCACGGACTATCGGACGTACTACTATTTTGATGTGATTTTAATGTACATAAATGAAAAGAGTAGTATTTAGACATGAGAATTACATGTCGTGATATGCTTAATTTCGGCAAATTTCATCACTGCGTATGTTTGCACATGCGCACAAGATACTAGTGGGCGATAATTACCATTTTTGGCAGGGTAACCGTTTTTGGCACTATGCTGCATCTTTACGCTTATATAGTCTGTTTAGAACAGTATGTCTCATTAGATGAACTACTACATACATATTCCTAATAACACTTTATTTGTTTATCATACTTCCCCCCCCCCCCTTTTTGTTGGTTAAAGCATGGACCTAGATGTTTTAAGCAATGTCCAATCAGCGAAGACAAAACTTTTCTGTTTGCTGGGGTACGTCTTTGAGATAGTGTATGTAAACCTGATATGAATTATACATGTATGTACATGTGTGCTTACAAGGAAGTATATTAACATTTTCTTATAGATCCATTTAAAAAATCTTGGGGAAACTAACAAGAGGTTGTATGGTAATATACATCTAAATATAACTTCCTTTTCTAACCCCCACTGGTTTCTACAGGCATCGCTGATCAAACAACGTATTTCTAACTTCCTAGTTGGAGGCAGGAAGGTTTTCTGTTGGGGAAAAGCTATGTCTGACAGAATATAATTTCTTTGGCTACACATCGAGCCATCAAAGAGGGCCTAGAGTGTTCAGTTGAAATCAAGTTGAGAATATTTATCAATGTAAGAGGATTAGTATCAGCAAAAAATGAACAAAGTCTAAGAAAAGGAAAAATAGCTAAAACAGAGCAGAAGTTATACTTGTATGTGTTGGCAAGTTTTGTAGCTCCTTATCTAAGGATGTGGCACACCAAATCTATACCTGTACCATTAGACCAATATTAGAGTATGTGTTGGATATTCTACCTCAGGTGTATAATATTAGAGCTAGCCTGGCAAAAAGTCACTTTTAATGATCTCTTAAATAAACCGATAATGAGGATTTCTTGTCATTTGACAATCTAACTTTGTGTCAAGTTAACTTCCAAGATTTCCTGTACACATCAATCTGCATGGCAGTGAAAATGTAGGTTTTTATGGGTTATATAGGTTCCTTTGAAAAAAATAAAGGCTCAAGAATCAAAATAAGGTTTTATAGTTTTCACTGGGAGGCCTGCTTATGTCTTTACTCCCTATCACTCTCTCCCTCTTCCTCATCCTGCACGGCACTATACTCCATTCGTCATATTAACATGCATTTTCGTCATGTATAAAAGCTGGAAGTGATCAGAACTAAGACATTCAAATGAAGAACTGTTCATACAATGTGAATAAAATAATTTATAAAAAAAAGTGTTTTGCACTTACTTTTTGGAAGCCAAGAAATAATCACATGTTATATAATGAAACTTTATTCAAAAACAAATCTTCATATTTACAAATACGAAACCTGGAATATGCAAGGGTAGTGTGACAGAACCTTCAAGCTAGAGGCAGAAATGTAGAACGATGATAGAGGCTCGATTATTAGCTTGTTCTGTATAATATTCTTATTGTTTTGTACATTATGTAACACGTTTAGTCTGACCAATCAGGGACCTTGTTATATGACCATGGGAAAACCTGTGGCTTCATGTGGTATTAAGACGTCCAGATTGATTTGTTGATTAGTTGGAATACTATCTTCATCAGATACAAGACACCATGCAACTTGCAGGCACTGACATATCATCAATCAAACATTTAGACATGATGTGATGAAGATTAAATGCAACTTGAGAATAAGCTGAATACACATAAGAAGTATAGATAAATACAAACTATATAAATAACTACAGCTTGCTAGTTTCTCGGTTATACACTCTAGGGTTTGTTATGAAAGCAGTTTACAATGAAATATATTCTCCTGGTGATTGAGGACTGAATTATTAATGAGAAATTATTCTAAATACCAGATTTAGCATCACAATTACATTTTGCTCTCGACATTTCCAGTTTACAGCGGG
Source organism: Alentia gelatinosa (assembly GCA_950022655.1). Lineage (NCBI taxonomy): Eukaryota > Metazoa > Annelida > Polychaeta > Phyllodocida > Polynoidae > Alentia > Alentia gelatinosa. The sequence goes on along the minus strand of OX465580.1, from coordinate 141,542,418 downwards.
ATGAGATGGGCGTACATGATTTAGTTACACTGTCGTTGTAGTACTTTGTACATAAGATTCTCAGCAGAATAGAATTCCCAGGTTAATGTCTGAGATGATAAAGGAAACGTCTTAAGGGGGTGCTCCACCATGCTTACTGTATGGCGCTGCACGAGGGTGCCATATTACACGGAAACAGGGTCACCGTTGCTGTACATGATAATAACGCTGTATGATTGACGATCAGATGAAACGATGCAGAAGGCAGAGGTTCATCTAATCATCAATTTACCAGGTATTTATCACGTACAGGCACAGTATACCTGTTTTTGTATCATTATATACCTTAAAATATCCTTTATTTTTTTTACCATGCTCCCGATTTGGACAATTTGATGGGTCTCACCACCGTACATACCCTGTATGCTACATACATACCCCGAATGCCACATACCTTTTGTATGGCTATAAAGACGACATGGGTAGGAGCAGGTGGTGTACGTAGGGCATACGGCCACAGGTATACAATATTAACCCCTGCCAGGGAGATATTTAGAAATAAATGCGATGGAGCAGGCTAACGCTCACCCGTGGCGGCTTTACAGCAGCGGCATGGTCAAGGGCTGGTAAAACCTGATTAAATAGGTTTTGCTTGTTGGCGGTCCCAGCCACGCAGGTTTGTACACTTTAAGCACGTTTGGCAGAAGCCGGATGACATCAAAATCCGGGAGGTGTTTCATAGACAAGGTGTTGGGATGAAACGATCACTGACGGTCTTAGACCCATTTGGATATAGCTGTGCCATACATGCGCAGGTATAATCATTCGACTGTGCAACAGAAACGGTCACTATTAACAATCGTCGCTACTGTAAAACACCTCTCCGGTCTATCGGGGGAACACTCCTTTTAAACAGGGATGTCAGTTGGGGTCAGGGAAAAAAGTGGAATTATTTTTCATGTGGATTTTTTTTGCCTCAACGAGACCGAAAACTTGGATAATATGTCCTTGTTGTTTATGGCATGGGGCTGAGGGTCTGTTAGGGAGGTTCAAACCACTGTTCTATTGGCGTAAATGAGGCCAAATCAATATTATCTTTGTTATTAAATTAGGAAAAGCATTTACCTAAACTGAATATGGAAAAGTGGATTTCCACGGAAAAGTGGAAAACTGACATCTCTGTTTAAAACCAAGCTGTACAAAACCTGACATGCTCAGGGTCATATCTCAAGATCATATCTCATATCATATCTCATATATGACTCAGGGTCATATCTCATATCTCATATGTCATAGCTCAGGGTCATATCTACAGGAATTTCAAAGGCAATACTTGCATCCATAAGGTCCCCTCCCACTTACATGATTTAATCAGTAAATGTGGGGGACAAGGTGATATGAAATCCACAATATTTACATATGTTCAGCATTACTTCTTCAAGAGATTCACTGATATCAACATCACTTCTCAGCCAGTTTGTATTACTTCATACATATTATTTAACACCAGGACACTATTCTGAAACAGGACAAAAAGCTCTACTCACTGTGAGGAGCAACTTATATCCTGTATCAGCATCAACATTCTGATTAATTACACAGAAATATCAATTATCCTACCCCTAATAAAAAAACTCCATATGCTTAACATTGGGTCACTGTATTTGGTCTGGAGTTCAGAAAAATGAAAAATATTGCTCTAGTGGGATACACTTGACAAATGACGTCATTTGTTAATGTAGAAGTAATTTAGACGGGCGGGGTAGGATAAATTCTAAATAGAATAGGGGTAGAATAAATTCTAAAGCAAACTCGAGTTAGTCGTGTTATTGTTCATCACACTCTGGCAAGATCACATATTACTGTTCTCGGCTTCGCCTCGCGCAGTAATATGTGATCTTGCCGTCGTGCGATAAACAACAACACGACTAACTCTTGTTTGGTTTCTCCATAGTTTACTGTTTGATCACTCAGAAAATTGATGTTTCTTTATTTGGCTGAGACACCTCTGTTGCAAGCCGATGCTACCTTGATAAAAAAAAATTAAAGATTCGACACCGCCACAGATTCTGAATCATAATAAAGTGAATCTTACAGTATCTGTAGGGTTTTGACAGCTTCATTTTGATAAAGTATTAAAAACTCACCCAATATGTTATCATGGAATCTTACATGTTATCGTTTTTGTTTGTTTGGGTAGTTTAAAGTCCAATTTGTTCAATTAGACTTTTACATGTTATCTTATACCGATGCACGGATATCTTACAAATACTAACTTCTGCGAAGCAAATAGTAACAGTAAAATATTTACAGAGCGTGCAGTAAAATCACATACTGCACAGTGTGCAGTAAAGTGCACACATTACTACACGCTTTGACGTCATTATGTGTTGCTATCCAGATTACTGAGCGTGTCGTGATGACGTCACGGTGACGTCATAAGGCTGTATCTGTCTCACTTCATCAGTCTCCAACCTGATTTTCTGTCTGTCCACTCTAGGCACATACTACTAAGGCTGTGCTAGGAGAAGGTTAAATGACCTCTGGGTCATTGAGTTCAAAGCAAGCAAGACTGTGATATCTACCAGTGTGCAATGCATCGATAATGACTGGATTTATTGATAATAATAATAATAATAATAAAAGGAATACTAAAACAGTGTACCTAGATAAGGGACCCCAACTCGTTAGTTTACTAAACCCGTATAAGTCGCCTATCGACTCGATGTGTGCGGGTTTAGTGAACGAACTCGTTCGTCTCCTTCATCCCGACACACTAGACTAGTATTCTCTAATTACAGGGAAGTTAAAAGTTGGCAATCAATGCATTCACTATGTACAGACAATTCAGCTAAAGCCTGCTGGTACGAATCACATAATCACATACTCTCCAATTTGAAAGGCTTTGTTTCTACGAACGGAAACATTTAAACTGCGAGAGAAGCAATATCCTCAACATTACCAAAACAAATCTTTCTTTTGTTTGTATTTGTAATTCCCAACATATTTTACAAGGTTAGATTAAAAAAATTTATGTTTACAAAAATACTCCTTCAGTAACACAGGAGTTGGCAACAGTCACTTCAGAACACCACAAGGTCTTTCATAGAAGGCATCTTTACATTTAAGGAAAGGACTGAAATGAAAGTGAATCCTATATGGAACAGATAATACATGTATGCACAGCTTGAACAATGTCAATATTCAATCAGACAGAAAACAAGTACATAGTTTCCAAAATACCGATATTCATTCAAAGTTCTGCAAAAACAAGTACGCACAGTTTGGTAATATCATAGAACGTCACATAATTCCATATGATTGTTGATATGGCGTGAGTTGTCTTTGCGGAATGATATCAAGAGGCGGAGCTGAGTGATATCTGTAGCGGAAGACAACAAACGCCATGTAAACGATCATATGAAATTGAGTGATGTTTAGATTTTATCCTACCCCGTCAGATGTTTTTAACCCCATATGTCACCCGTGGCATATAAATATTTTATGGCATGACCATGGCATACAGTCACACCATGTTATATCTATGGAGATTTATATGAGGGGTAGGATAAATACCAATATTCATTTGGTCAGTTCTACAATATAAAGTAAATAGTTTGCAAAATACAGATATTCATTCAAACATATACACACAGTTTGCAAAATACCAATATTCAGTCACAGCTTTGCAAAAAACCCGTACATGCAGTTTGCAAAACACCGATATGCAGTCAGGCAGCTCTACAAAAACAATTACACATTGTTTGACAAATTACCATTATTCACTCAAACATTTCTACAATAAAATGCAAACACAGTTTGAACATTCATTCACCCAGTTCTACAATGAAAAAAATAAAATAAAATAATACAAATAATTTGAACAATGCAAATATTCATTCGGGCCTTTCTACTACCAACAAAACCGATCACAAATGCTTCCACATCAAGAATAAAGAAAAAAATCTTTTTCAAAAGGTTCGCCAGCGAACAAGCCAAACCAAGTGACAGTATCCAGTACTAAAAGGCACCGTATGCACAGAATTATAGTCCCAGTTTAAGTGTTGGTTGTTAGAAAGCTAAGTTTATCATGTTTACTGAAAATCAACCTGTTTTCACGTTGGAGCTGAGAGGCAAGTTCTGGTTTTACACTCAATGTATACGGCAGAGCAGTGTAAGCAAATCTATCATACACCTAATACAAAGTGTCCGTAGAAAACACACAGGGAGTGTGTATCACCATACCCACAGCATACAGATATATCCACCTGATACAAAGTGTCCATAGAAAACACATGGGGAGTCTGTATCACCATACCCGGAGCATACGGATATGTTGTATTCTCCAGGCTGCATAAGCCGGTTGGAAAAATAGTGCATATAAAAAAATATTGCATAATGAAAATGAACTAACATTAGTACGCCACTTGTGCAGAAAAGTTGGATAATAAATACAATATAGACTGGTTTCACATAAAAGCAGTGGCATACTCCTCGGAGTTGACTCTGCGCAATATCCTCACTCTCGGATATTCCTACGCATCAACTCCTCAGAGCATATGATCGCTTGTATCTGAAACCAGTCAATATTGCGTGCAGGGATGTCAGTTGGGGTTAGAAAAAAACAAGGAAATATTTCCCTGGTAATACAGGGTTAGACATCAGATATATATACACCAAAAAGACCTTAAATATAGTAGATACAAATAACATTATCACTGCGGAACATGGGTCTGGAGGCAGGTTAATTGGGGAATTTATGAATCATGGTTGATTTGAGTATCTTTTAATTTTTATGTTCATTTTACACAAGAAAAAAGGATATCTTATTCCAAAAATGAAAACACGGAATTCCGCGGAAACAAGGAAAACTGACATCCCTGTGTGTGTGTATGTATCTTAAAGTCCATGCTCCACTGGGCTGGCGGTATGGCATCGAATGAATGCTGCGTGGCTGCCATATGGTGCGCACGCCGCAACCATGTTAGGTCCCATAGCGAGACCGGTGCGACGGAGCAGTTCACACGCTCTCCGGCGTGACGATGATAAAACCTAATGAATTGGCGTTCACAGGTTCCTGGCCTGTTATTGGCTGGCGGCGGCCACACAACTGGCCAATGCATTTATAGGCTATAGGCTTCAGAGACAGATTTATGGCAGCCTAGTCAAAGAGGGCCCGGAAAACAGAAATATCGTTTCAGAACAGTTTACATAATAGACAGGGCTAACGTTATCCTGATATCACGCTATGGCAACCGAATCAATTTGTCCCCAGAAGGTCAAACATTGCATCTTGTTTTTAGTGAATTAAAATGATGAAGATTGTATTATTTCTAAAAGTTATGTCTTGATTATAGAACGTTACAGGGGTGTTAGTGGTTAACATAGTGGTTATCACTGCATACTGCAGATTTCCCTCTATTTCTAGGCCTGGTCATACACAGGCCTACACTTGTGGGTAACGTTACCCAGGTACCAGCTTCCAACAAGGACAACATTATGAGGAGCCGCAAGCTGCAACATACGGAAACTATCTACGTAGCAGCTTAAAACAAGGAGTGTGGTACGGAAAGCGGCAATGTATGAAGTACTGTCGCCATCAAGGTCGCAGCTTTCTAACAAGGAGCGTGGTAAGGAAAGCGGCATTGTATGAAGAACTGTCGCCATCAAGGTCACAGTTTCTAACAAGGAGCGTGGTAAGGAAAGCGGCAATGTATGAAGTACTGTCGCCATCAAGGTCGCAGCTTCCTACAAGGAGTGTGGTAAGGAAAGCGGCAATGTATGAAGTACTGTCACCATCAAGGTCGCAGCTTCTTACAAGAAGCGTGGTAAGGAAAGCGGCAATGTATGAAGTACTGTCACCATCAAGGTCACAGTTTCTAACAAGGAGCGTGGTACGGAAAGCGGCATTGTATGAAGAACTGTCACCATCAAGGTCACAGCTTTCTAACAAGGAGTGTGGTAAGGAAAGCGGCAATGTATGGAGTACTGTCACTATCAAGGTCACAGTTTCTAACAAGGAGTGTGGTAAGGAAAGCGGCATTGTATGAAGAACTGTCGCCATCAAGGTCGCAGTTTCTAACAAGGAGCGTAGTACGGAATGCGGCAATGTATGAAGTACTGTCGCCATCAAGGTCGCAGCTTCCTACAAGGAGTGTGGTAAGGAAAGCGGCAATGTATGAAGTACTGTCACCATCAAGGTCGCAGCTTCCTACAAGGAGTGTGGTAAGGAAAGCGGCAATGTATGACGTACTGTCACCATCAAGGTCGCAGCTTCTTACAAGAAGCGTGGTAAGGAAAGCGGCAATGTATGAAGTACTGTCACCATCAAGGTCGCAGCTTCCTACAAGGAGTGTGGTAAGGAAAGCGGCAATGTATGAAGTACTGTCGCCATCAAGGTCGCAGCTTTCTAACAAGGAGCATGGTAAGGAAAGCGGCAATGTATGAAGAACTGTCGCCATCAAGGTCACAGCTTTCTAACAAGGAGTGTGGTAAGGAAAGCGGCAATGTATGGAGTACTGTCACTATCAAGGTCACAGTTTCTAACAAGGAGTGTGGTACGGAAAGCGGCAATGTATGAAGTACTGTCGCCATCAAGGTCACAGCTTCTAACAAGGAGCGTGGTACGGAAAGCGGCAATGTATGAAGTACTGTCGCCATCAAGGTCGCAGCTTCAAACAAGGAGTGTGGTAAGGAAAGCGGCAATGTATGAAGTACAGTTACCATCGAGGTCACAGCTTCCTACAAGGAGTGTGGTAAGGAAAGCGGCAATGTATGAAGTACAGTTACCATCAAGGTCTCCGCTTCCTACAAGGAGCGTAGTACGGAAAGCCTCATCAGCGGATGCTAGATACAGGGATGCAAGTCATAGTTAGAGAAATAAGATATAAAATATAGAGAAAGGAAATTATTGAACAATGTGAGGACTGAGTTGTAGACAATTTCAGAGACGTGATCTGTGTGTACTCAGACAAGTAGATTCACTCACTTTTCAAAAACCAAACGTTGGAACAGCCGGAAATCATCTTTCAGCCCCAGTTGTGGCTTTTTTTAGGTACTGTAGGATTTTGATTATAATAAAATAAAATCTGGACATTTCACAATTCTTTAATTCATCACCTTACTTGCATCCCTGTACAACTATTGGGAATTGATAATATTTTTGCAATCCAAGACTCCTCCCATGGTTCAAGCGTTGATTTCTGACACTTAGCCACAATATATACGAGTATGATAGTTGTAAAGGATGAACCATACTACAGAAACGCTAGTGGAGATATTATCACAAACCTATGGCCGAACGTCGATAAAATACTACCTGCTACTAGGGGTGCAGATTTAATAATGTTCGGGTGCACTGTGCCCGTAGTAAATATTCAGGTACACTTTGCTTGTAGTAAATGCCTCAAGTCACCGGGTACATAAAATAAGTATATAAAGTGGCGTTTTTTCATAATATTTAGGTATGTAATAATCAGAAAACGTGGTTACTGAGCCGGTAGGGATGAAATTCTCGGCCTTTTGATGTCATAAATATGTCTCTCTGCCTGCGGCGTTGGAGCGTATTTATGGCATCAGACGACCTTGAAAGGACATCACTACGGGCACAGTAACCACGTTTTCTCTTAATATTATACGCACAGAGTGAATGCTAGTTCCGCTGTCATCTGCCAGGAAATTGGACAGTTCAAGTGTGAGTCCTGAAGATGGCGCCACTGTAGTCGGTGGACAGTGGCCTGGAATCCTGGCCTAGTTAGACAATAGGCCAGGTAACGGGTTCCAGTTTCGTGGTGCATTATTGGTAACGCCTCCATTGACAGACCACCAGAACGCTGGTTCCCAGGGTATCCACTAGGGGCCTCGGCAGAGATATACTACAGTCTAGGTGAAGGACGTAGGAACCCGTTACCTGCTCCTTATTTCATTAATTTCATTAGGGCAGGGAACCTGTCTAGGTGGACAGCTGTTATCGGCTTTTACAATCCACTAATTACCACTCCCGCCACCTGGTGTTTTGTTTGGTGTCAGCGACAAGTGACACTGGCCACCAGAGCTACACTCCGTTAGCTCTGGTCCGGTTAAATCTGTGGCCATCTTGACCCAGTAACGGGAACTGTTTGTTACTCTCCTACCAGATCTTGCGTACTGCTTGAAGAGCGTCTCATTTAAAAACCATTTTCCATTTTCTTATTTCCCTTTACGTGTATTTTTGAAAGATATAATCACAACTAAGTTTCATTATCAAATTTATGCTATGGATATTTCTTAACAAGCATTTCTGGTTTTAGAGCCTACATAGAACAAAAGTATTTGGTTTGAGGCGCGCACAGCAGATACCGTGGGATTTAACCCGACCAACCCCTATGTCGTCGCTCAGCGTAGACAGGGGTTGGTTGCCAATCTAGAGACAAGATGACTGCCGGCATGACGTAATAGCTATGTGTCCTTCAGTCCGCCATCTTAGAGACCAGAATACACAAGTTGTACCGTTATCATTCAAAAACAATATATTCCCTGACCCCCAAAATAAAGTATAAACTTAATCTATGACTCGTGTTAAAGTTAAGCGTAAATAAAATGCATCAACCAACAAAGAAACAAAGAGGAATAAACACACAAAGTGTAAGAGTATAAACGAAGTAAATAAACGATGAAAAACACAGAATCATGAGGTTAAGTATATAGAACATTATAAATTACCAAATCATGTAAACAGATAATTAAGGCTATCATTTTTACCATCCAATGTGTTCAACAATATAAGTATGCCTTATACACTCTAGAAATAATAATATCAATAATGAGCAAGGGTGTTGTGTGGTTCACAGATAAAACTAAATATAATATTATTATGTACCCGTGCACACACTTACTGGCTGGCTGTACGGACTCCGTTCTGCACACTGTGCACAAACTAATAGTTCGTGCACTCCATACCACGTGACTTGTTGTAAAATGGCGTATTAATGATTTCTAGGTATATGATAATAAGGAGACATAGTAAATTACTTCAAGTATTTTGACGTACAAAAGACAGTCAGCCTATTTTGGTATTATCATACACCTAAAAATGACGAGATGTTACCTAGTCACGTGATAACATACCCCGTACGTCACAGTGTGACGTACAGCCATTAATACGTCACGGGTAGCAGCAGCGGGCAGTATGTGTAGGTCATACGGCCACAGGTATATAATACTATGACAAAACGGGTTTAGGATGTTCATCTTTACAACAGAACATGGAGACCGCCAGTATGTGACGAGGCCGTACGACGAGTTACGTTCTTACTGTCTTCAGCAATCAATGAATCAAGGTCTGTTAGCAAAATAAACAACCGTAAGCTGTCTTGTCTTTATTATACACCCTAGATTAGAATATTTTACCATGAATAGATGTAGAAGACCGTCGAAAGTGCAAATATCCCCTTTCTAAGACGCGCAGTACATTCTGTCACGCTCACAATTCGTTGACATCTATTTCTGTCCAAACCGGGCAGTACACTATAATTACTGCACCCGGTTGTAGTACAAAATTCATACTGCATGCCCAAAACATGAGGTAACTCGTAGAAGTATGTGCACGGGTGTATGATAATATATAATCTAGTTTAAAGTACAGCATCGTACAAGGCGCTCAGCATTAGTACATATTCAGTCGCTGTTCGATGTAACAGGAGTTGCAGTACCCTTTACATGCCGAGTTGCCGTAGTTCTTGCACCCCTTAACGTATTCAGCATCAGTAGATATTCAGTCGCTGTTCGATGTAACAGGAGTTGCAGTACCCTTTACATGCTGAGTTCCTGTAGTTCTTACACCCCTTAACGTATTCAGCATTAGTACATATTTAGTCGCTGTTCGATGTAACAGGAGTTGCAGTATCCTTTACATGCCGAGTTGCCGTAGTTCTTGCACCCCTTAACGTATTCAGCATCAGTACATATTCAGTCGCTGTTCGATGTAACAGGAGTTGCAGTACCCTTTACATGCCGAGTTCCCGTAGTTCTTGCAGCCCTTGACATATTCAGCATTAGTACATATTCAGTCGCTGTTCGATGTAACAGGAGTTGCAGTACCCTTTACATGCCGAGTTCCTGCAGTTCTTACACCCCTTAACGTATTCAGCATTAGTACATATTCAGTCGCTGTTCGATGTAACAGGAGTTGCAGTACCCTTTACATGCCGAGTTCCTGCAGTTCTTACACCCCTTAACGTATTCAGCATTAGTACATATTCAGTCGCTGTTCGATGTAACAGGAGTTGCAGTACCCTTTACATGCCGAGTTGCCGTAGTTCTTGCAGCCCTTCACATACTTGTTCCTGCACAGCGCTATATTGTGCCCGGTGAGGAGGTACGACAGACGGTCATCACTGGTGCTGCTCTCGTTGTCCTGGCGGTGACGGACCGAACTATAACTCACAGGCACATCTCGCGAGTCATTACGAGATCTCGCGTGGAGAAAGTCGTACTTGTTGTAGCAGGTGGAACAGAAGCCGTCGAAGGCCGGGTCGCCGAATTTGATGCAGTGGTGGTTCTTGCAGGGACTGGCGGTGATGGAAGGTGAGAGGGGTTCTAGACTCGTTCGGGTCGGGATGGATATCGACTGGACATCATCATAATGCCAGCGTCCGTAATCTGTTAGAGACCAACAGTTTACAAAGTTAATCATCAGATATAACACAGGGATGAAAGTTGGGAAAATTTAAAACCTTAAAAAAGAAACATTCATAACATTATATTGGAACATAATTAAAATAAGCCCCTCTGGGTCGATATCTGCCCTCTTTACTTGGTTGAATCATGCCAATTGCATGCATTAAACTTGTTGTTCAAACATTTTCTTTTTTTATTTTACAGTGAATTTGGACTGATATGTTACGACTGGGTTTCAGATAAAGGAATTCATCTTTTCTGTTACATAGCAAATCCAGTGTGTCAGTTGCAGATGGAGTACTTTAGGGAAACTAGTTAACCTAATACAGGTGTTGCCGTTCAGCGCCGCCTAACGGCCCATTGCCTAGTTACGCGGCCGCTCGGACAAACCTGGCTGAGTCTGGCTATATGTGTATAGAGAACACAGCAATCACACCTAAAGTGTGAATGGTGGGTGTGATTGCAGGAGTGTTGTTTTCCGACAGATTAAATCACTGGAACAAACTAGAGTATTGTATCAACGAGTCTGAGCTGTCTAAACTTTATAGTTGATGATTGTTTTGGTTTAAACTTGGAGAAAGATAAGCATATTTTAGCTAGGCCTGCCAAGGTATTACTGTGTATGCAGTTTCGGTGTCCCTGAGTTATCTAAGGTATATCTAAAGTATCACTGAGGTGATATACATGTATGATACATCAAATTGGAGCTGGAATACCATAGAATGCGATTAAATCGCTGTTATTTCTCTGCAAATGATATACACGGGTATTATCAACGTATTACGCTCATATACTGAGTGATTCAATGCTAAAGAATACGTTGCCAGGGGTATGGTTGGCTGCAAGCATTGCGTAACCAACCAGATAAAGTGCGACACCGACCTATGGAAAAAGGCCTATTGGGACGGGTCCTCGTACCGCGTTTTTTCCGCTAAATTTAGCGAAAGAAACAAAGTACGAGGACCCGTCCCAATTAGGTTAACAAGTTTCACTTGTACTATACACCTCATAATATTCGTAATTATTTAATAACTTACAAAAATAAGACAATGTCGAAGCAGAAATCAAACTGTGCTGGTAGTGCGGATGTTGTTTTATGCTATGCACCACGCGCATGCGTCATCATAACTCTCCACGCAGAGGTATTTAGCGAAACACAACAGCCGCTTGGAGACTATTTGACCTCAAAGCGTGCCGGTATGCCGGCATACCAGCACACTACCCTGGTTCGCCTAAAGTACCACTTGCATAGCAGAGGTTGGTATTTGGAGTATTTTGAGGCACAGGTGTATAGTACAATGCTTTTAGGGGAAGCGAAAAACTTCCTTCTCAAATTGTATGATCCTCAGATCAAAATCATGGTAATATTGTGTATGCCCTCACAACTGGGGTTCTACCATCTACGGCAATTGCAATAAGAACTTTGCAATCGTCACACCAGAGGGCAGTACCATCGACCTGCCGGAAGCCTGACCACTCTAACCTTAATTCCACACTAATTCTCCATTAATTTTCCTACAAGTCAAAAATGATCTCAAAGTGACAACTGTAGTTCACTGCTTGTATTTTGGAGCAAATCTTTCAGTCCATTTCCTATATAAATCAGGCAAATGTGAATAATACTAATTCAGCTAATGGCTTAGGAGAAACCGAAAAAAAACCATATATTAAAAGGAAACCAATTTGATAAGATATTCATCAATATTTACAAATCACAAGGTAGTGGAACTGAAACTTGTAGGATATGTCAATTTATCTTACCCCTGGTATTTTTTCCCCATAGACTTAACATTGGGAACTCGTACTCAATGCCCATGGAGTATTATAAATAAATACTTAAAAGTTAATAACGTCACACACGATGAGTCAGTTAGAAGGGTGAGATACGCGACTTTGCCTCGTGAGTTTACTCCACAATCATAACTCACGAGGCAACTAAGGACCTCGATGCAGTTTCTTCTTGTTTTAATTCTCCGAGTCATCTGGCGACTTCCGGTTTAAAATCCCCTCCAAATACCCTTAACAACGGACATGTCTGCCATCTTGCTGGTGACCACAAACCGCTGTCAGAGTGTAAAATGGTGAAAAATAGCTGTTATCTGCTCTTTTATATGTTAAGTTTACATGTAATAGTTAAAGCATGATTATTTCCATTATCCAGACATAATTTAAATGTGCCAATTCGAAGAAAAAAGGTTGTTTCAACGATTTGTTGACATCGCATCTACAGTCTAAACCAGGGCTATCACATTATCATTTGATCTGAAATGTTCCTCACATATCAGATAGTATTGTAAATGAACTTTTGAACGGCCCATTGACTTAGCATTGTGTAGTTGCTTTTCCAAGATGGCCGTTCCCCTGTCAAAAGCAGGGTTCGTAGCGCCACCTACTTCCAGGCTGACTCGACGAATCACCACCTAATACGGAGTCTCCATATAAACCAATGGAGTCCACAAATCGCTACAGAGTAGATTCTGAAAAGCTGGAATGTACTCAGTAGAATATGACTTTCTAAGCCACCTGACGGGCACTATAGGAATTATTTCATATAACTAATGCACTACGTTAAAGACAAGTTTCTAATCATTTACAAGATTTTGTTCTTATGACTAGCCGAAAGGCAAGTAATAAATACAACATTACCATGATTTCGATCTGCGTGGCCGTATTCTCCTTGTAGTTGACACTACGCAATACTCCTCGCTATCGCACAGAGTTTTAATATGTGTCAACCACGCGGAGAATACGACCACGCAGATCAGAATCATGGTAATATTGTGTATGTAAAAAAAAAAAAAAAAATTTCTAACGTCTCCCGCAAGGGAAGCACGAACGAAAAAGTTATCACAATATTGTGTATGCATGTATGTCTGACCGACCTCTCCTTCTCTCCTCCTGAAAACCTTCCCGCGTCTTCACGTAGCACTGTGAACAAAGGTCGTCTGCCTCCGGCGTGCCGAACATGTCGCAGCCCGGAGCTGTACACAGCTTGCGGCTCGACAACCCTGCAAGGTCAAACATCCGTCAAGTTAGAGAAACATATATGTGGATTGTTGGGTAAGAAAGAGAGGTTCTCGAAATGGGAAGCCTTTGTGAATGCAATGAAGGTTGAAGAAGAACTGGAAGTCCTTATATTTTGATGTCAGAGGTTGATGTGAACGAAACTGTGCAGTATGAAGCGGATAATCAATGGTGACAATCATTTTCTGTAAGGGATCGAGTGGGGGGGGGGGGGGGAGTGGACATTTTTTTATGGTTCCAATTGGTTGTGAACCCTGGTCCGCTTCTCTCGCCACTTACTAGGATGGGGCTGCCCTGTCTTTCTTTATTATAGTGCATGTACTTTTTTTTTTGTTCTTCACCTTGTCCACGTATTGTTGTACTGGTTCTTGCTCTGTTTGTCCTTTTATTACTTTCCTTTGTGGAAGCTCTCCACGCTTATAAATACTAAATGGACTTGGGTGCTTAGCGCACATGTCATTTCCGGGATTCAAGTCAACATAGAACAAATTATACCGACAACGAGGAGAGACTTTCATTTTACTATTCTATAACCAGAAGGGAGTTAGAATCCTATCAAAAAAATGTATAAGCGGTGCTTCATCTAAGGACATTTGTATGCAACACAGAGGACTTATTTAGGGTATCTACCGGAATTTTTTGTAACTGGAGAGGAATCTAGATGTAGTCCTCCACCCAAAACTGATAGAATATTATTCTTGGAAATAAAGCTGCTTATTATATAAAAAAAAAAAAAGTTCATGAGCAGGCATCCCAGTACTACTCTTCTTTGATATAGGTTGTCTCATGGGTTTTGAAAATCAAAATATAGGTTTTTACAGATTTTAAACAGGGTTGCCTGTTGGGGTAAGAAAAAACATTGAAATATGTTATTATTTCAATACAGGGTTTATGCATTACATACACTACAGTGGGGAATCAACGGAAAGCGCAAGTTTTTACATAGGTCTGTGGCGAGGTTCAGTGGGGGATCATGGGCTGTTGTTCAATTATGTACTCTAGCAGTTGGTGTCTCAATATTATACAGGAATTATTTTTCTTATTCTGAAAATAAAAATAACAATTTAAATGGAAACATTGAAAACTGGCATTCCTGTTTAGAGGCCAAAACCATAGGCTTTTATGGGTTTTTAGGGTTGACATATTCAGAGTGATGGCGACTAAATATAGCAAATCGCTTATCTTCAGTTCTTGATTTCTAAAAAGATTTACCTAGTACTAATTTGTTAGGACGTCAGGATGTCTGGCTCATCAGGTTAGACAAGCGTTCTGAGTTTCCAACAGGTTAGCCAAACTAGCAAGAAGTCATATAAACTGTTGATTCTTAATCATTTTAATGATCTGATAAATACAGTGATTTCTTGTCATTTGACAATCTGACTTTGTGTCAAATTAACTTCTAAAATTTCCTGTATACATCAATCTGCATGGCATTGACAAAATATGGGTTTTTACAGGTTATATAGGTTACTACTATAAAAAAATAAAGGCTCAAGAGTTGGAATATGGGTTTTATAGGTTTTAAAGGTTTCACTGGGAGGCCTGCATAAGTGACTGCCCCAGGAAAACAAATTATGCGCAACGTAAAGTGCCAATATTATGCCATGGTCGTGGCAGAGTGATGTCAGATGACGTCATGATCGACTAGCCAATCAGCAACCGGGATTTGAGAAAGTAGAAAGATATCAATATGCAGATTTATATGTTAATAACTGGAATTGCTCAAGCACTTTGAATTATTCTGATATTGTGATGCTGTTTGATGTCTGTGAAAGGGGTGAGGTAAATCCAGAACCACACTCGAATCGTAAAATACACAAAACTTGGATGGGCCGTAATCGTCACTTGGCTCTGCCTTGATGATGATTGTGCCACATCCAAATAAGTGGAGTGTTGTTCATTTATCTCACCCCGGTATTTTTTCCATAGGCTTAACATTAGTAACTCGTACTCCACGGCTGTGAGGTTCGTGTGCCCAATACTCAATGGCTAATTTGGTGATTCTACTCATCAATAAATAATGTTATACAGGGTGAGATAAAATCAGAAACCCACTCGATGAAAATAACTTGGTCTGCACTCCACCTCCTTTGACCACAGAGTAATTCACTCAGCTTCGCTTCGTGAATTACTCTGTAGTCAAACTCGGTGGAGTATGGATCAAGCTATTTTCATTTCGTGGGTTTCCTTCTAATTAAATGATTCTTGATACATACTTTATGGATGGCCCCATACTGACAAAACAAGAATCTTTAAACATAAGGATATTAATAAATAATTTTGACGAAAAAAAAAAATCCTTAAAACATCTTCCTACCTGATATAGTAATGCGTCTCTGTGTGGCAAGGTGGTTGAAGCACTGCTGGCACAGTCCATTGTTGATCTCCAGCCCCGGGTTGCCGCAGGCCCGGAAGGTGCACTGTGGTAAAGTCTGCATCTCGCGCTCATAGCTCGTGTTCTCCTCGCCATGATAAGACGCACCTCGGGTTTGGTCATTCCCCGTCACATCCGAGGAGTGTGCCAGTGGGGGCGTGCTGCTAGGGGACGTGCCGCTAAGAGGCATGCTGCCAGGGAGCGTGCCACTAGGGGGCGCTGGTGGCGAGCAAGGCATGCTGGGAGTTCTCCTCTGTTCACAGCGGGTACACAGACCATCCCTGCGCCGTGGCCCGTAGCAGCCCTCCGTACGACACATGAGGGACTGCTCTGGCTCCACATTGGTGTGAGACTCCTCCACATAGTCCCTGTACCGGGAGAACTGTGGCAGCGTCTGGTCGATCACTCTCCGCGACTTCTCCGGCAGTTGTCGCTGAGTCTCCGGTAGCACCGGGTGTGTACGTTTAACAGAGTGCTGTGTGGGTCTCCAAGGAGGCGGTGATGACAGTCTCAGCTGGGTGGTGAACACTTCATTATCCAGACCGAGGTCCACCAACATCCCCAGTTTGGTGGGACTGTGCGGACTGGGCGCCCAGGACTTGGGTCGCTCCGCTGTTCTCTGTTTTAATGACTCTTTGCGGTGAAGCTGTTGCTCAGCTTGGTTGTGTTCTTTGTTAAAGTGTTCACTGCACTCATGGCAGTATCCGTTCAGAGCCGGTACCCCAGGTAAGCTACATCTCTTGTTCCTACACAGTAAATCCTCAACCCCCCTCCCTTCGACAACCGTCTTGGGTGTACTTACAAATCCCTGCATCTCGACCTCAGGCACAAAGGGAATGTTCTTCCCCCTAGCTTTCTTGGCCTGCTGTGAAGATCTGTAGTCCTCAAAGTGCACAGAACACATGTTACTCTGGAGCGGATCGCCGAGCTCCCTGCAACCTCCCACAATGCACTTCTTGGAGAAAAGTACACTCTCCAAGCTGTTACTCTCACAGCGTGGCTCTGAGCTGGCCTCGGGGCTGACGTGACGTGCGTAGTAACTGCCCACACTGCTGGCCGGGTTCTCCCGGTCTGTCCGCACTGTGCTGATGATGGTACCTTTAGGTTGGTGTGTCACACAGTACGGAAGTGTCGACCTAGAAGCGAAGATGTCACACCCAGTGGCCCTACACTTGGAGTACTCCACCGAGGCCTCTGGGAATGGCGGAAATGACCTCGACTCTTCGATGGTCTGACGGGAGGTTTGTTCCGGAGAGCGGGGTGACTTGCAAAGAGGCTGCACCACAGATGGTTTGGCTGAAGACCGCGCCCAAGAAGATGAAGGTTCGTACATCCTGCTTGTACTCGTCTCACTCTCCTTCATGGCCATGTTTCTGGTGAACTCCTTGACACACACCGAACACCTCCCTCCATCCTCCGGCAATCCATGGAACTCACAACCTGGTGTGATGCAAGGTCGGCTTTTCATTGCCGCTAACTGCTGCACCTCAACAGCCAGAGGTATGGTCTGCTGGGAGCTTGCCATTCTCTCGGGACTCACTCTCTGAGCTGCAGGCTTCACATCGTGGAGCCTCCGAGCATCCTTCTCTACCGAACACCC
The DNA here is from genome assembly GCA_950022655.1 of Alentia gelatinosa. Taxonomy (NCBI): domain Eukaryota; kingdom Metazoa; phylum Annelida; class Polychaeta; order Phyllodocida; family Polynoidae; genus Alentia; species Alentia gelatinosa. Next base: position 141,524,785 of record OX465580.1, on the reverse strand, counting down.
TGGCTCGTTTTCTCCAGGGTTAGTCCGGAATGATCCACCAACATGCCTGTATGGCGGGTCATCCTCTTCGTGCTTCACCACACCCGGGGTGATATTGGTCTGATACTCACTCCTACTCACCCTGTGCTCATTGAGAACATCACACTCTATGATGGAGCAGAAGTCATCCATCAGGTTCAGAGGTTCTGGAAGCTTCCTCCTGTGAATGGCAGCTCCTAGCACGATGTCCACCTGGTCAGTTTTCTTCCAGGTCATCTCCACGAGGTTGAGGTATTTCTCTAGCAGCTGATGAACCTGATTCTCTTCACATTCCAGCAGGAAGTGTACAGGAAGGTTGCCCAGACTGCTGGTCACGATAGGTACAATGTGCTCTGATCGGGGCGGCTGGTTGGGCTCATCGATACTCAGTAAAGGTACGAAGTGGTTTGTGTCGTAACAGAGAATCACTGGAGACTTGATACACTCGCTGGAAATGCAAAGTGTTGGAAGGTATACTCCACCAATGTCATTGGGTGCCAGACTACTGCCATCCAATCTGCGAATGACACCTTCTGATAGGACAATGATTGGGCGGCGGATGATGTTGGCAAGGACAAATATGTGAATCTCCTCTAAGGACTTGTACGGCAAGGCATTTGGGTCGTGAAGCTGTTTGGCATCACTCGCAAGGTCTACCACCATGGCCCACTCCAGGTCCCACTCCTACGTGAAAAGAAAACCAAAGCGAAATCAGGCGACAAACACAATGTTATTATATAGCTGTGGCCATATATCCTACGTACACCACCCACTCCTACCCATGTCATCTTTATTGTTGTACAACACGTAAGTGGCATACAGGGAATGTATATGGTGTACGGGGTATGTACAGCGGCAAATCAGGGTATGTACCCGACAAATCGACCAGAAGCAAATGTAAAAACATAGCTATTTTACGGTATATAATAATACAAAAACAGGTACACTGTGTCTGTGCATGATAAATACTTGGTAAATTTGATGATCAGATGAACCTCTGCCTTCTGCATCGGTTCATCTGATTGTGAATTTTACAGCGTATTCATCATGTACAGCCACAGTAACCCTGTTTCCGTATAATATTCCTGAATATAATGGATCTACAAAAGTATTGTTGTTGTTTGACATTGTTGTATGCCATAGCAAAAGCCTGTTCATATCACGGTACAATCCAGTTTACCGGGCGAGGATGGCAGAGAAGCAGGAATCACAGCAGCATGGCTGAACCTCAAACTCTGGATCCTGGAACCTGAAGGCCAGCACACCATCAACTGAGCTATCTGACTGTACTTCAGAAGAGGTATTCTTATCCGAACAATCTGTTGATGATCTAATCAAGATACCGGCATTCACTAATTACCTTACACTCGTATCATCAACTATTATGGTTTCATCATCAATAGTTAAGTTTTTAAGATTTCCTAAATACAAATGCCTATCATGCTCTCACAAAGTGTAATCTATATTTGGTCATCATGTTTTTCAAACATCGCTCATCATATTGTTAATTACTCTTTTAAATGAGATCCACGTGACTATTTTTTACTACAGAGGAGGATTGTTTGTTTCTTTGTTTGTTTAGTGTCCAATTTGTTCAATTAGACTTACTTTGGTTCACTTTACTAAAATTTGCATATCCTGTTGGAATAACAAGGTATGCTGCCTGGTTGATCTAAGCATCTTACTCTTCTCGATGATATCTTATCGAAAATCTTACCTTCCCTGAGGAAGTCAAGCATTGCTGTTACATACAGAGGCATATTTTGCATAAGTAGGATAATAAAGATATTCTATGAGCATATTGTTATCAGGATTTACATTTATTTTAAAGTGAGACTGTTGTAATTATAATAGAAGAATACAATACCTACATGATTATCATACTGTACACCTCCTTCAGGGATCGTAGAGTTCATGTATCGTTTCGCATGTTTCCATCGAGAGCGGAATTCACCCGACGAGGCAGGATCTGACAGGGTCTTGTGAATGAGGCGACGAAGAAAGAGTTCCTCATCGTGAATCCCCCACAAGTAGAGCGAAACTGAATGTGGTAGACAGTTCCCGTCACCTAAACAGAAAAATATCCACTTTACAATCCCCCACAAGTAACGATACTGTGTGTGGCAGTCCCCTGTACCTAAACAGAAAAATATCCACTTAATAACCCCTCAAATGTAGCGATACTGAGTGTGGTAGACAGTTCCCGTCACCCTCTTTTTCTTTTCCTAAATGAGGTAGAGGTATACATGATAAAGTGGAATGCTACGACTCTGTTCGTTCTACATTTTAAACTGGTAAGCCTTAATTTGCAGGGATCACCATCTTGAGAAGTAACGGATAAATAGAAGCGTGGCTCTAGCCTCCAGCTTTGTGTGCCGAGAACACGCTTACATAGGTTCTGAGTATTTCGAGAAGCTCTGTTAACCAAGGCACACCACCAACTCAGACAAAACTTAACCGCAGACCACAAAATACCCTGCTCAGGGATGCCAGTTGGGGTCAGGAAAAAATCCTACATGGGGACTGAGGCCAGTCTATGTATCACCTAAACGCACATGGTATAGGGGGAATCCCCACTACTCTCCTAACAGATCCTTGAGCCTGGACGGCCAGTATAGGATAGCTAGATATCTGCTGTGAGAGTGGGTATATGTGTAGTAATCTTCAAAGAAAATCATTTAAGAAAGCTTACCACACACTATCAGTTCTATATTCTGCAGAATATCTTTACAAGGTTTATTAGGCATTCCTCTGATATTTTCTTTTAGATTTTGTAATGCTTTAATAACTCTATTCTCACCTCACATATTTTAAGCCAATCAGATGTCAGTATTTAAGTTTGCCCTTATCCGTAGGAGCATTTCCCACAGGAATCCTGCCATCCTACAGCACGTGAATGATGAGCACAGGTTGGAGCACTGAGATTGGTAGGCCCTCTAACTGAGTGTGCTGGGGGTAGTGGAATTCAGAATTTTGAAAGATTACAGTTCGTCTACGATTTAGATTTTAGGGAACCTGGAGTCTATATTGTTCTCTAAAACATACAATTTCTTTAAATTTTCATCTCTTTGAGTCTAAAATGAAAATCCTACATGTAGGCAAAATCCTACAAACTGGCATCCCTGCCTGCTTACTTGAAGGACATATCCTTACCCCTTGTCCACAGAGGACAGAGTTTCTTGGCCGGAGAGAACCAGTTGATGACTCGGGCATCTTCGAGCTTCCTCCAGATGTTGAAGTCAAACAGGAGCTGCATGATCTTCTCCTTGACGCGCTTGGTGTGGGCCTCCATGGCAGGTACCAGGATCATGAAGGCAGCCATGGTGTGGAAGAACTGCGGCCCGGAGACTGCCTGCGACAGGTCAGTTCTCACCTCGTGACGGATGTAGTCCGCCTTCGACAAATTACTCATCGACTGGGTCCTGGGCAGGAGTCGTCTCGTTGGACTTGTCTGCGGGTCTTTACTTCCCCCCATTGTGATGTAGACTGAAAGTTTCTGAAAGTCACACAATATGTGATGAGTATTTGGAGTACTTCAATCAGATGTAAGTCTGAATGTTAGTTAGTAATAGTGGGAAACTATGTTCCGGTGAGCAAAAGTTCAAAGTTTCTCGGTGAGGATCGGGAAAACTACTGCCCAAGGCATCAGCCGCGGGCAGTAATTTTCCCGATCCTCACCGAGTAACTTTGACTTTTGCTTACTGGTTCATGGTTTCCCTATTCCTGTATACCTTCAAATATCGATAAAAATGCTTATTTCTTTACCTAAAACACTTCCTAAGAAAATGGCGACCCTTATCGAGTAACCACAACAGCTATTGTTTCGTCCTGCTCCTCGTCAGAGCGGGATGAAAACATGAGAGCGGTTCGAAACTGTCAACCTCAACACATAACTTATATTTAATGCACCCCCAGCAGTGGTATGTAACTCTAGTTAGTTCGCTAATGGGTATATAGGAATATGTAATCCATTATCAATACAATAGAACCCAACCTAAAGCCTATAAGACACCGACCCGACGGCTGTACCCGATTCTACCTTTGCCCGATGGATCTGTCAGGTCTGTGAGAATCTGCGTCCATTGAGTTGATGTGCGCACTTCACTGACCTTATTTTATTGCTTTTCCCGACGTTTAGAGCATTACTACCATGTCAGATATGACCGACTCTCCCCGACCTTAAGATTTCGATGTATGACTGTTACCGATTGTGAGAGGGCCGTTTGCATAGCAATGCTACATATCCCCCAGTCCGATTTAGGAATTCCTATGTCAATTTGTAGGTGAAACCGTCATAGAGATGAAGCCGAGTGACGATTATGGGCCATTCAAACGAGTGGTGTTTTGTGTATTTTATGATTCGAGTGCGGTTCTGGATTTATCTCACCCCTTTTTATGACATTAAATATCATCAAAATTTCACAATAATTAGAATAGACTTAGCAAATCCATATGATGTCATCTCAAATTCACTACGCCACGTCGTAGTATGCCGTGTCATAGTATTGTCACTTTACGGGGGTGATTGTTGAGTATTTTTTTCTAATGTTATTCCTATGGCTAAACTTGTACCAGGGGTGAGATAAAGGGATGTCAGTTGGGGGCGGGGGAAAAAGTGGAAATATTCTGCATGTGGATTTATCCACCTCAGAGGGATCGAGAAAACTTGGATAATATGTCCTTGTCGGCCATGGCATGGGGCTGAAGGTCTCTGTTGAAATTGGTGTAATTGAGGCAAAATCAATGTTATCTTTGTTTGACGTAAGGAAAAGAAATTACATATACTGAATATGATAAAGAGGATTTTCACAGGAAAATAGAAAACTGACATCTCTGAATTAATGGCTACACATCGGAGTGGCCATTTTCTTCTGCTCACCTTACAAAAAAAATGTCTGTTTAAATTCTAAGAACTTATCTAAGCTAACTAAACTATTCCTGACTAACTTGTCATTTAGACTTACATATTTTCTCCAGATTGCCAACCTTCTGGTATCTCCTAAAGTGAAACTTTAAACAGTATTTTCCTGTCAATTATCCGTTGTTCTTGGGGAATCTGTTGACCACAACGAAAATATAGGTTCAAAGGAACTAAAGAAGAAACCAACAAGTTTGATGCAGAGTGAATATCAAGTAGCATTCAAACGAGTTGCAGAATGACTTCTTTGACCAAAACGAGTTCCTTTCTGCATTTATCTCACACCCGTACATACTAAAAGAATGGACGACAAACAGGATATAGACCATGGAGAACGGACTGCAATACTTGTAGGGGCATGGAGAACGAGTTCCCAATGTTAAGCTTATGGGACAAAAATACCAGGGTTGAGATAAAGGTATGTCTTTCTCTGCTGTTGAAACGTGCACTACAGTTGTAAGAAATCTTATGAATAAACACTTCTTGCTTCAAAAAACAGAGTTTATCCACCTAACACTCTGTATTAGGTGGATAGCAAAACATATCTGTATACACCGGGTATTTGTTTGTTTGTTTGGGTAGTTTAACGTCCAATTTGTTCAATTATACTTACTTTGGTTTACTTTACTAAAATTTGCATATCCTGTTGGAATAACAAGGTATGCTGCCTGGTTGATCCAGGCATCTTTCTCTTCTCGATAATATCTTATCGAAAATCTTACATTCCCTGAGGAAGTCAAGAATTTCTTTCTTGCCAGTGTTATGGAAAACACTGCGCATTGTTGTCACATTCTTTAGGAATTTCTTCCGGCTCTCCTTGGTGGCCTGACAATGTAACATGAGATGTTTTACACTCAGCGGAGTGTTGCATGTCTGGCACACAGGTGCTACTTCACCTCTTAGGAGGTGCCCATGTGTCAGTTTGGTGTGACTGGTCCGCAGGCGGGTCAGTTTCACCTGTTCAGTTCATGTCAGGTTGTCTTTCCTAAAGTTTTGGCTAGTAGCCACTATTTCTCATAGTTTGTTGTCTCTGGTGCAGTTCCAGAGTTTCTCAGGAGTGTGTCCTTATCACAGGTCGTTCAGTACGAGTCATTACCAAGTTTCGTAGTAAATCCTGATAAAAGTATAGATAAGGTTAAAAAAATTTCAGTTACAGAGTTTCTGCCAAGTTTTATGTCCATACAGAGTTCCCATGGTCACTTTGTATTTGGTGGATAATAAAACACCAGCAACAGGTATGACCATAAGAGTCCCTATAGGTTTACTATGGACACTTTGTATTGGGTGGATAATAAACTCTTTTAATGATTCTGGTTGACTCAATGGATGGGTGAGACTTAGTGGGTTGGTTGGTTTGATTTAACATCCAGTTAACCATTAGAGGTTCTCACCAGACTTTCTCAAGGTTCTTTTACACCATAAGGGTGGTGATCGAATCTATGTAATGAATTTAGGTGGAAATCGCACCCCTACACATTTACCGAGGTGAGAGTTCTTTTACTTACCACACCACATAGACATGGTACAGAGGGATTGGTCTTTGATATAGCAGTAAATCTACCACTGCTGGGGGTGAAGGAGAAAGGTGGCTGCACACCACACCACATAGACATGGTATGGGAAGGACTGGCTTTTGATATAGCAGTAAGTCTATCACTACTGGGGATGAAGGAGAAAGGTGGCTGCACACCACACCACATAGACATGGTATGAGAAGGATTGACTTTTGATATAGCAGTAAGTCTACCACTGCTGAGGGTGAAGGAGAAGAGTGATAGACGGGCTCCAATCCCCCCATCCTATGGCTACCCTCGCTGGGATACAGGGACTGGTACAATCGGTAATGGTGTTAGATTTCTGGCACTGTATAACGCCAGTATTTCCAACACTCTCCATACAGATATCCTGGCTACTGGTCAGATATCTGCTGGGAGATTGATACCCTCTCACTTTGATCTTAATCGGGTCACAGTCAGGAGTAGGCAAAATCTATTGCTATGACAACACAGGCGGCCAGGGAACTGGAGGAGTCGAGGGGGAGGGGTAGGAGGAAGTAAAGGGTTACAGGGAGTGGTTTGGGGCCATAAACAGGAGATTCTGTTCATAGTGGACAAGTCTTTGATTCATGGGCCAGTCAGAGAAGGATACATACTTTAATGAAGTTTATTCTGATTGTGATTAATCATTTAGTGAATGTTCATAATCAAAGACCAGAGCAAGTCTAGAAGAGTGGCTGCAGTGGGACTCGAACCCACAACCTTTGGATAACAAGTTCAGTGCCTTAACCACTGAGCTAACTCCCCACCCTCTGGATGATTGAGACTCAGAGGGAGTCTGTAGGGAAGAGGAAGTTCATATTACAGGAAAACTAGCCCCATATAATTATATAGAACGTCCTGTCCATGCTGTACAAGTTACAGAACGAGATGCTAATTTACGGTATGTACGGACCGAGGCGTTTACGCCGAGTTCTGTACAAACAGTAAATTAGCATAGAGTTCTGTGACTTGTACAAGCATGGTTGGACGTTATATATTTACTATATACCCAAAATTTAAAAAAAATCAATTTCATTTTTCTTAAAAACCAAAATTTTAATAAATGTGTGTGGGTAGGTAGTCCGTATTTTGGTGATGGACCACTGGTCCGTACAGTATTTTTACGTCATATACCGAAACGGTGCGTATTTACAGTATATACGGCATGGGTATATAGTAAAGTGTCTTTCACTGGTACACCATTCCTCACTTAAACCTAGCTCGGTTTTCTCCTGCACGCACAGGCTGAGGCTGTTTTTTGTGTGTGTTTTTTTAGTGAAGCTTTGGCCTCCATACAACTGTGGCAAACACAGACACCGACATAGAATTAGTAACGCCTGGTGAGATGGGGCAAGGCTCTTTATAATCATATAATATAACAGGTTTCTATTATCCAACTAATACAAAGTGTCTATAGAAAACACATATAGCAAGTGTGTATCACCATACCCGGAGCATACAGATATATCCAACTAATACAAAGTGTCTATAGAAAACACATATAGCAAGTGTCTATCACCATACCCGGAGCATACAGATATATCCAACTAATACAAAGTGTCCATAGAAAACACATAGGGAGTGTGTATCACCATACCCGGAGCATACAAATATATCCACCTAATACAAAGTGTCCATAGAAAACACATAGGGAGTGTGTATCTACATACCCGCAGCATACAGATATATCCAACTAATACAAAGTGTCCGTAGAAAACACACAGGGAGTGTGTATCACCATACCCGGAGCATACAGATATATCCACCTAATACAAAGTGTCCATAGAAAACATGTTAGGAGTGTGTATCACCAAACCCGGAGCATACAGATATATCCACCTGATACAAAGTGTCCATAGAAAACACATATTGAGTGTGGATCAACATACCCGCAGCATACAGCTATATCCACCTAATACAAAGTGTCCATAGAAAACACACAGGGAGTGTGTATCACCAAACCCGGAGCTTACAGATATATCCAACTAATACAAAGTGTCCATAGAAAACACATAGGGAGTGTGTATCACCATACCCTGGCTACGGCAGCATGATGCCTGCAGGCATTCCCCTGGCTATGGCAGCATGATGCCTCCAGGCATTGCCCTGGCTACAGCAGCATGCTGCCTCCAGGCATTCCCCTGGCTACGGCAGGAAGATGCCTCCAGGCATTGCCCTGGCTACGGCAGCATTATGCATCCAGGCATTCCCCTGGCTATGGCAGGAAGATGCCTCCAGGCATTTCCCTGGCTACTGCAGCATGATGCCTCCAGCCATCATAGAGGCATCATGGATACTTATACACAAAATTCAATCAATAGAAAAATAATTGTTTGAATTGAAAGAAATTTTGACATAATAAAAACGCCATATTGACCTTTGATTTGGTATAACAAAATATCATCAGCTACCAAGGTAAATTACTTAAATCACATGACACATTATGTGACATTGCTATTTTCCAAACAAAGGTGCCTGCCGTAGCAGGGTCGTTTGGGCAGACAATGCCTGCCGTGTAATGTTGACCAGGGGAACTGGGTGCTGCAGGGGAAGGGTTAAGCAACTCGCCCGTACTGCTACCGTCTGCAGCGTAAAGATCACTACGCACACAGGCCTTGGTGTATAAATCTGAATTATCTTCCACCTAACGCCGTTTCTACTGAATGTCTACCATCAGAACAGGCGAGGAAGGATTCATCAAAAAGACGAACAATTACACTTTTTACATTTGACTGTTTTTGACGTGGCTACCACAATACTCCTGAGCAAAGCCTAGAAGATATATATTTGGTCATCATCATATTCCCCGACACTATTACATGGGTTAATTTGTGTAATAAGAGAAAACATGGTTACTGAGCCTGAAGGGGTGGATGTTCTAGCTCTTTTGATACGTTAGATACATCTCGAGGCCGTAGGTGGAGGGATGTATTTATGATATCAAAAGACCGAGAATGGCATCCCTAGGGGCTCAGTAACCACGTTTTCTTATTATTACATACCTAAATATCAAGAAAAACGCCATTTTCGTTACTTACTCAGAGGTAGATTCACAGTCGGTTGACCAGAGTTTGGTGCTCATTCAATACGTCTCAGTGAGCCCGAACATCATTGATACTGCACCCCTAGCACAGGGAAGTATTTCATGGATGTTCTTCCGCACTTGTATGATAATGAATAATCTATGCTCAGATAGTGTCTATAATTCATGAATAATGCATGAATAATAAGAAGATAGAGGCTAAGAATCATGTTGACTCTTATCTATTTACACTATGGATCTGTTTGTCCACGGTTATCATGGCGAGCTCCAGATACTACAGAGATTATACATTATACTTCCGGGTCGAGAATTTAGAGACTCTTATTAGAAACTCAGAATTTAAAAAAAAAAAAAAAAAAATCTTATTAGAAACTCAATTCAGTTTTGGGTTCATAGCGAGAGAGAGAACCGCAACATTAGCAGCAAAAGCGGCACCAACAGTGGAGCTCGTAAAATCGCGTTTCATAGTGGCATCGCTGTTGAGGTGGCCCGTTTCTTTGCCAGGCCAGCATAACGAACGAGACATTTGATAAATTAATATGTAATAAATTAATTTATAATGTAATGAATAATTCTTAATTTTTCCCCACATTTCTGCTTTTATTTTACGTCTCTATGTGCATTTTGACTGAGTTCCGATGCCCAACACTATAACTCTCGTTTGTAAGACCAGCAAGTGATACTTAGGGTCGAGCGCTGCAGTAATATGTTTGTGAACGGGCTGAGTGGTGCAGTGAATGCAGTTCTTGGTTTGAATAGTATAAAAGTTCTCACAAAGTAGTTGAGTACTAGAGAATTATGAAAACCGATATATGGTCGATACATATGGAATTGTTTAGAACATGTTTATATTTACTTAAGTATGCTATGATATCTGATAAAATATGTTTTAAAAGTATTGTTAGGATCGGAACTCGCGAACAGTGGCACCATACCCTGTACACCACATACGTGTTGCATAGCCATGAATATGACATGGGTAGGAGCGGGCGGTATACTTAGGACATACAGCCACAGGTATATAATGCTAAATATGACATGGGTGGGAGTGTGCAGTATACTTAGGACATACGGCCACAGGTATATAATGATGAATATGACATGAGTAGGAGCGTGCGGTATACTTAGGAGATACGGCCACAGGTATATAACGATGAATATGACATGGGTAGGAGTGTGTGGTATACTTATAGTAGAGGAGCAAATGACTTAAAAAATGGGTCACAATGACACCCGAGAGTCTCCTGGCTGAAACTTGCCATGTTGGTCAATTATGACCTCAGGAATCTGAATCTGATGCTCGTTTGTTCCAAAAAGTGTAGCATCATGCTCGTTTCCATGGTAACAGAAGGAAAACATATTTTAATAATTACTGATATATATTAAATACTTTGATGTAAAGAGATCAAAATATGCAATTTTTCTGTGAAGAAAATCATTGATTCTTTTGTCAAAAGTATACACTATGAAAATATGCCCTTTTCCATTCTCATGGAAGATTTGTTGCCATGGTAACATTCCAATATCTAGGAGAATCCTTATTTTCATTTTTCTTATGGTACTTTATGGTACTTGATGTTGAATAAAAAGAGTTATTTTATGAACAACACATAAAAATTGATGAATATAGCAAAAATACAAAGCAATAATGGGCAGCGCCATTTTTTTAAGTCATTAGATTGTTCCCATGGCAACCATCGCAAGGTAGTTTCTATGACCATATCTGGCAAATAATGATAATTTAACTGGACATTTGTTTGGTGAGTCCTAATGACATGGCAACTAGTAGAGGAGTATAGTATAAAAATGGTCATTAGAGAGTCTCCTGCATGAAATCTGCCATATTTGTCAATTATTACATGGGGAATCTGATTCTGCCACTCTCTTGGCCAAAAGAATGTAGCATCACTTCCGTTTCCATGACAACATACATGCATAATGATTTACTCAGAAATCCCTATTTTCCTATACATATGAATAGTAACTGTAAGAAAAACAACAAAACATCTGCTTACAAGTTTTCATTTTCATTTTTATATGTGTACCTTTGGAACATAATGGAGAATTGTTATTTACATTCCCTTAGAATTTTATTGCCATGGCAACCAATGCAGACCAGAACATCCACCGTGGGAAGCAACTCTGAATGTATGTGAAACTAACTGCTGTACCTTTATAGTCACTGAAGATGAGTCTCCTGCATGAAACATGGCATGTTTGTCAATTATTACATGGGGATTATGATTCTGCCACTCTTTTGGCCAAAAGAATGTAGCATTACTTCTGTTTCCATGACAACATAAAAGCATGATAATGTACTCAGAAACCACTATTTCTCTATACACATGAATAGTAAGTGTAAGAAAAATGGTGAAGCATCTGCTTATGAGATTACATTTGCAATTTTTAAAGCATGAGATTACACTTGCATTCCTTAAAGCATACATTTGGGACATAATGAGGGATTATTATTTCCATGTCCTTAGAATTTGGTTGCCATGGCAACCAATGCAGAATAAAACATCCATTTAAGTAACAATCTCTGACTGTCATCTAAATAAATTGCTATAACTTTATAGCCACTGAAGATAGAGACCTAATGGAAGTATCTATTCTGGTACATTAAAGCATGTAGAATCCAATGGAATGCAGCCACAATCCCAGAATGCAATATTTGGTTGCCATTTTAAATCTGAGCACTTTCAAATAGATATACATGTATATATACATAGGGTATGACACCATTCAGTACAGGTTTTTATATGGCCAGATGTCACAGATCGTTATCAAATGACCATTATTGCTTTTCCATTCAATAAAATGCTTAATTTAATCGAGATCTATGATTTTATTTTGTATTCTGGTCAGGCTCAGTCAGATCTTACAGGGGAACCATAGTTTTGCCTATGTGGGATCATAAATAACAGAGCTAGAAGGCCCAAACTACCCAAAACATGGTGTTTTTTCATGATAGAATGAATGTACCATAATTGCAACAGTCAGCATTAGTAGAAAAATATAATAATGTTGACAATTATTGTTCTTAACTGGGTCCCCATAGGTTAAGGAATTTTTCAGACCATTTACAAATTTTGGGCAGGATAGTATACTCTCTACAAAGCAAAATGTACATGTGTAGTTTTAGTGTGGAAACGATTGACTCGCTAAAGAAGGAACCCTCCCAATATCTACATACAGCGCAGACAGGAATAAAATATGTCCTGGTAAGCCTGTAAACATGTGCTGACTCTGCCTGACAAGGCCATGGAGGAAACATCCCTGGAGAATGCCCCAGAGGCAGCTTCAGCCCCAGAGAGCATATCTAAAAGGCAATGCAGGAGACAACCAGATGTATTATTGCAAGTGCTGACCTCCTTTTAATCCACTTCCCTGATCGGACTGCTATCCAGGCCGATATACACCCAGAATTTGTTGGGAGGCATCTTCCATACACCTGGGAGGTATGCTCCATACACCCGGGCCTATCCAGCACTCCCAAATACCATCAGCAGCCTCGCCCCCCAGCCTCCTTACCTCCCCCCAGGTCAGGGTGGCAGTTTATCTAGGACAGCATGAATAGGTTCAAGTGTGCCTTGGATAGCACCAGGGTGCCTCACCTCTAGACACGCTCCAGGGAGTAGAACTTTCAATTATTTTTTTATATTTTTATTTAATTTATTTTTTTATTGAACAAAGATCATGTCCCATATATATTTTTTATTTATTTGGTCACAAAGGATTAGATGGTACATATCATTCTTCCACGCTGATGAGTAATAGCCTTTCAATTTTTTGGGCTTGGAAAGGCAAAGGATTTGTTTTCTCCAAATTAAAGCAAAATATGTAAAAATTATTTAAATGTTTTTATTTTACCAGGCCTGCTGGGTGAAACAAATTGGGAGGGAAGGCTATGTGAATTTGGTGGGTTTTTGCTGGGTTTATGCTGGGGGAGTGCTATTTATACCCGGGTTAGATAACTTTTGCCAGAATGAGGGTGGCCAGGGTCCATAAATCAGCCCCTTTACTCTCCCAGGAGGTCAGGTATAGGCCCGGTGAGCTATGTGGAATAATTACAACTTTATTTTCTGTTTCATCAGAAGCCCAATATGGCCCTGTGCCCAATACAGGCGAAAAAGGAAGGGGCAGGAGTTGAAACATTGCAACTCTCTCCCTTAAGAATAGTACACTTTAGGTGTTATGGGATTAGCAGTGGCAGTAGTTTCAGTAGGAGACAGCCCATGACTGGTGCTAGAAATCAACAGAGCTACCCTTGATGAAGGTAGTGATCTGGAGTGGTTATAGTTGAAGGGAAAGTGGACCTTAGTGACTCATATTGCTGGAATATGCCCTGATGGTCAGACTGTATTGGACAGTTTGTTCTTCCATGCATGAGGGTAACTGAGGAGCAGCAGTAGCCGGATGGAGGGTGCAAGACTGTAAACCATGAGAGGTTGATGCACAGTATTACACAAGTACTAGCAAGTGTATTACAACGTCAACTTTGAGTGGTTTACAGAACCACCTGTATACCATGGATAATCATAATTGGGAGATGTCAGTGCATTAAACAGGTACATGTATACTATAATATGATATAGTAAGGTGGAATCAGTAGAACCCTGCTAGATTCCCCTGTCTAGTAGGATATCCTTAAATAGGCATTTATAGATGTATATAGAAATTAAAGAGACTCAACATTTAGTCAGGTTCTCATTTTGAGCCATGTATAATTACTTATCTCTAGGTTCTCAGTCCTAGCCATCTTCACATTCTTGAGTTGCCCTTCTGTTAAGCCCCAGGCAGGGAAGGGTGCATTATCCCAAGGTGATCAGTAAGTCACATTTGTACCGTAACCTTCTGAAAAGAGGTTTTCTTCTTGTTATTACCAGACCTACAGGACCACCTCAAAAGGGATAATCCTCAGGTAATTAGTAGGACACCTTTCTTAACACTTTCTATGCAGGTAATGCCTTAAGGCATTCCCCTAGCGTGTGCCGGTGATGCCTTAAGGCATTCCCCTACTATATGCCTGTAATGCCTTAAGGCATTCCGCTAGCGTGTGCCGGTAGTGCCAAAAAGTATTATTTTTCGTAAATATGTTAGAAAGTCTTCTATCTTCAGCAATAATGTTTTTACACAAAAAATAATTCCAAAATCGTTTTCTCCATACCTTTTTATTATTATTAACATAAAAAAAACATTATGTCATCTTGATGAAAAAAAAGATACAGATCTTCGTAAGTGGCACAGTGCTGTATTGAACCTAGCCACAGGCTTGTGTCAATGGAGGGGAAAAAAGTCTTCCTGCACTTGGAAATATTAATATAATTATTGAATATCGATCTAATCTATAATTCATGGTATGGACATAAAGCCTGAAGACTCTTCTTTTTTTCGGTATCATTTAAATTATCTAATTATTTCTCTAAGTTATTTAAATTTAATTATTAGTAACGCACCCCTCTGCGGGTTTAGCCATTTTTTAACGCTTGCAGAATGGGCCGGCGTATGAGATGTCAGATGACGTCAGGTGTGCAGCGTTATAACAGAGATTCCCGTAGGGGGGGGGGGGGCGGCGGTTAACAACGTTTACGCGCACTAGGTTAACAGGACTTCAAGGTGTGGGGAGTGTTGTGAGGGGAACCACAGGGGACAAAAGCTCTGGAATGGTGGCAGTGCCTCTGGGAGTCTTGTAGGGTTATATCACCAGCAAGTGCATGAATGACACCATATGGTGCCCCATTTTCTCCTTAGTAAGAGCATGCATCACCCCATTCTAACATTCTGAGCTATATATCTAATTATGATACCCATTCTACCAAATAGTGTTAGACCATAAGTATCATATATTTATTAATTTGAAATTATCAGGATTCAAAATAACAACCAAAATATTGCATTCTGGGATTGCTGATACATCCCATTGGATTCTGCATGCGTTAATTTACCAGAATAGCTACTTCCATTAGGTCTCTATCTTCAGGGGCTACAAAGTTATAGCAATTTATTTAGATGACAGATATTTTATTCTGCATTGGTTGCCATGGCAACCAAATTCTAAGGACATGGAAATAATTATCCCTCATTATGTCCCAAATGTATGCTTTAAGGAATGCAAGTGTAATCTCATGCTTTAAAAATTGCAAATGTAATCTCATAAGCAGATGCTTCACCGTTTTTCTTACACTTACTATTCATGTGTATAGGGAAATAATGGTTTCTGAGTACATTATCATGCTTTTATGTTGTCATGGAAACAGAAGTAATGCTACATTCTTTTGGCCAAAAGAGTGGCAGAATCATAATCCCCATGTAATAATTGACATGCCATGTTTCATGCAGGAGACTCATCTTCAGTGACTATAAAGGTACAGCAGTTAGTTTCACATACATTCAGAGTTGCTTCCTGCAGTGGATGTTCTGGTCTGCATTGGTTGCCATGGCAATAAAATTCTAAGGGAATGTTATTAACAATTCTCCATTATGTTCCAAAGGTACACATATAAAAATGAAAATGAAAGCTTGTGAGCAGATGTTTTGTTGTTTTTCTTACAGTTACTATTCATATGTATAGGACAATAGGGATTTCTGAGTAAATCATTATGCATGTTTGTTGTCATGGAAACGGAAGTGATGCTACATTCTTTTGGCCAAGAGAGTGGCAGAATCAGATTCCCCATGTAATAATTGACAAATATGGCAGATTTCATGCAGGAGACTCTCTAATGACCATTTTTATACTATACTCCTCTACTAGTTGCCATGTCATTAGGACTCACCAAACAAATGTCCAGTTAAATTATCATTATTTGCCAGATATGGTCATAGAAACTACCTTGCGATGGTTGCCATGGGAACAATCTAATGACTTAAAAAAATGGCGCTGCCCATTATTGCTTTGTATTTTTGCTATATTCATCAATTTTTATGTGTTGTTCATAAAATAACTCTTTTTATTCAACATCAAGTACCATAAAGTACCATAAGAAAAACGAAAATAAGGATTCTCCTAGATATTGGAATGTTACCATGGCAACAAATCTTCCATGAGAATGGAAAAGGGCATATTTTCATAGTGTATACTTTTGACAAAAGAATCAATGATTTTCTTCACAGAAAAATTGCATATTTTGATCTCTTTACATCAAAGTATTTAATATATATCAGTAATTATTAAAATATGTTTTCCTTCTGTTACCATGGAAACGAGCATGATGCTACACTTTTTGGAACAAACGAGCATCAGATTCAGATTCCTGAGGTCATAATTGACCAACATGGCAAGTTTCAGCCAGGAGACTCTCGGGTGTCATTGTGACCCCTTTTTAAGGCTCTTTTTGACACTTTGCTCCCCTACTATTAGGACATACGGCCACAGGTATATAATAATAAATACGACATGGGTAGGAGTGGGTGGTATACGTAGGAGATACAGCCACAGGTATATAATGATAAATACGACATGGGTAGGAGCGTATACTTAGGACATACGGCCACAGGTATTATCGTAAAACCGGATGAGTTTTAATCTGGGCCCCCGTATGCGACGACTGGAGTTTGGCGTAGTGATATCACGAGGCGGAGCAGAGTGATATCAGGAGCCAAAACTCTAGGAGTTGCATACGGGAGCCCAGATTAAAACGAATAAGGTTTTGATTTTATCCTACTCCCTGTGAATAGGTAATTGCTATTTTTATGTGAGGATAATAACAAAAAACACGATAAAAACTTTCTGAAGTCCTCCATATAGCTCTCCTTGCTGCTCTGAAGGCGCTTGGAACTACTTTCAGCTGCTGATCTCTGATTGGTCCATTTTTTGTACGCTCCTAGGAGCGATTTTTTATCCGTATGCGACATACGGGTGCATACAGAAAGTCAATGTTAAGCCTATGGGATTTTATATTAGGGGTAGGATAAATGATAATATCATCTTTACTTTACACAAGGAAATGAAGAAAGGAGAAGTTGCTGACTGTATTTGCCTTTGTAACTTTCAGTGGAAGATCTCACTGACGTGTCAGAACCGATTGGAATGAATAAATATAATGTTTACTATACACCCATGCCATATATCTTGTAGATATGCACTGTTTCGCTACAAAACCTATAAATATGTATGGCAAAATACAGAACACTGTTCCATATGTGACTACTTAATTGTTTGTTGTTAGGCAATATTAAGTTAATCATTTTATTATATTTGGGTATATAGTAAATATAGAGCGACAAATTCAATGATAATGTACAGTTAGTATCAAATATCATATAAACGCCTCGTTACATACAGACATTAAATTATCATCTCGTTTTGTAGCTTGTACAGCATGGTCAGGTCGTTCTATATAAATATATACTGAAAAGGAAAAAGTGGATTTCTATGGAAAAGTTGAAAGCTGCCCTCTCTCAGGTGTACAATACTCTGTGCTTGTATTTGTGCCTGAAATGACGCAGCGCCTGTGTGTATTTACACAAACCTCACGACCAGAGTCCCAAACCACGTGCACGAGGACAAGGTTCCTGGTTCAGGGATGCAAGTCATCTTAGTAAAGATTAATCAGAAATAAAATCTAGAAGGAAAAATGAGACTGGACAGTATAACATGCTCAGAGCTGTGGGATGTGTGTCTATAGATCAGTTAAGGAGACTGGACAGTGTGGGGACTGGTAGTAAAACATGCTCAGAGCTGTGGGATGTGTGTCTATAGATCAGTTAAGGAGACTGGACAGTGTGGGGTCTGGTAGTAAAACATGCTCAGAGCTGTGGGATGTGTGTCTATAGATCAGTTAAGGAGACTGGACAGTGTGGGGTCTGGTAGTAAAACATGCTCAGAGCTGTGGGATGTGTGTCTATAGATCAGTTAAGGAGACTGGACAGTGTGGGGTCTGGTAGTAAAACATGCTCAGAGCTGTGGGATGTGTGTCTATAGATCAGTTAAGGAGACTGGACAGTGTGGGGACTGGTCGTAAAACATGCTCAGAGCTGTGGGATGTGTGTCTATAGATCAGTTAAGGAGACTGGACAGTGTGGGGACTTGTAGTAAAACATGCTCAGAGCTGTGGGATGTGTGTCTATAGATCAGTTAAGGAGACTGGACAGTGTGGGGACTGGTAGTAAAACATGCTCAGAGCTGTGGGATGTGTGTCTATAGATCAGTTAAGGAGACTGGACAGTGTGGGGACTGGTAGTAAAACATGCTCAGAGCTGTGGGATGTGTGTCTATAGATCAGTTAAGGAGACTGGACAGTGTGGGGACTGGTAGTAAAACATGCTCAGAGCTGTGGGATGTGTGTCTATAGATAAGTTAAGGAGACTGGACAGTGTGGGGACTGGTAGTAAAACATGCTCAGAGCTGTGGGATGTGTGTCTATAGATCAGTTAAGGAGACTGGACAGTGTGGGGACTGGTAGTAAAACATGCTCAGAGTTGTGGGATGTGTGTATATAGATTAGTTAAGGAGCCACATGACCCTCTTGTAGATGTTGGGGAATTTTAATCATAGTTAATAAAGGTTTGCTGGGGTGGACAGCAATTAGTAATCTGTTCACCCTCTTGGTTGCCTCGCCTCCTCATGGTGCAGATAGGATATGCTTGCACGCAAGCATAACAAAAGCGACCATGGTGGGGAGTTAGCTCAGTGGTAAAGAGCACTGGCCTTTGTTGATTCGGGTTCCACTGCAGCCACTTTTCTCCTTCATCCCCAGCAGTGGTAGATTTACTGCTATATCAAAGGCCAGTCCTTCTCATACCATGTCTATGTGTTGTGGTGTACAGTCACCTTTCTTGTTCACCCCCAGCAGTGGTAGACTTGCTAAGTTATCAAAGACCAGTCCTTCTAATACTATGTGTATGTGGTGTGGTGTATAGTTACTTTTCTCCTTCACCCCCCCAGCATTGGTAGATTTACTGCTATTTCAAAGGCCAGTCCTTCTCATACCATGTCTATGTGGTGTGGTGTACAGTCACCTTTCTCCTTCATCCCCAGCAGTGGTAGATTTACTGCTATATCAAAGGCCAGTCCTTCTCATACCATGTCCATGTGGTGTGGTGTACAGCCACCTTTCTCCTTCATCCCCAGCTTTGGTAGATTTACTGCTATATCAAAGGCCAATCCTTCTCATACCATGTCTATGTGGTGTTGGAAGTAAAAGAACTCTCACCTCTGTAAATGTGTAGGGGTGAGATTTCTACCTGAATTCATCACTTAGATTCATTCACCCTCGTGGTGTAAAAGAACCTTGAGAAAGTCTAGTAAGGACCTATAATGGTTGACTGGATGTTATATCAAACCAAACAAACAAACAATTGTGAATACAAATCTAGAATTATCCAGTATTTGTAATTCATCGGGATATTTTCCGTCCTGTCAGTACAGTATATCATAAATCAAAAACATTCAAGATTATTTCAGATGAAAATCTTTGAAGTACTATATAAATCAGATTCCAGGCTAATCTGCATATATTAACTTCATGAATATCCTCGTTAACAGTTCCTATTGATTTAGATAAATGTAACCTTCTTGTAAAGTATTTTTCTAATTCACAAATACAATAAAGCCATTTCAGCTCCCATTTCTGATTTTTTCCTCTTTGAAAGTTACAACAAGAAGGATTGGATCAAAATCCATTGCCACTGAAAAATTGCCATGAGTTTTGGTTGTGGAGGAATCTATGTAGCAAACAAAAATGATTTTTTTTTTTTTTAAATGAATGCGATCATGGTGCAGTGTTGTCCCTTTAACACTGGTGCTGCCATCTGGTTTCATTAAAATGTAGCAGTTTCCATAGACAACAATAGTTAAGCACTTACCTTCTTCAGATGGCCTTCCCATAGAAACTAGCATGGTGACATAGTATTATTTTAGCATTTCTCATTTGTACATGTTCCCAACTATCAGAATCCAGAATTATTTGAAGATTGCAATAGAACATCAGTGTCATTTAGCAACAAAGTCAAAATATTACATTTTCCCATAGTCACCAAAAGTTAAGCACCTACATTTTCAGATGGCCTTCCCATAGAAGTTAGCATGGTGGCATGCCATTTTTTTTGCATTTTCTATTTGCTGATATATGGAACTTATATTATCCAGAGTTATTTGCAAAACTCAATAGAATTTAGAAATCACCCAACTACCAGCATTTGTCTTTAGCATGGGTGATTGTTGCATATAAAGTTCTAATGTTATTCCTATGGCTAAACTTGTACCGGTGGTGAGATAAAAAAAAAAAAAAAAAGAGAAAATTTCAAGTACAGCAGACCTGGCCGGTGTTACCGAACACAGTACCCACATTCTCCTGTCAGTGGTTTGACTCACGGTCTGGGATTCTGTTCTCCAGCAGCTGGGGGGCGGGGGAGGAGGGGGGGCATCCCCGCCCAGACCCCCTCCCCCCCCCCCCCCCCCCCCCACACACACAGACACACACACACACACACAGTGGCGAGCCTGTGTGAGGATTATTTTTTGTTTTTCTGTTTTCTATATGAGGCTGACAGATCTGCCTCCAGCAAGATGCTACCTTGAAGTGAGAGCGCAAAATGTTCTCAACCATCGCCGTCACCATGGCGCGCTCATAACTGTGACCTCACTGAAAGTATTACAACAGTTATAACTACAATAACACACTTTATCCCAGAAACTTCGATATAGTAGCAACTGTGAACAAACTGATGTTTGCTGTGCATAGCCTCTAGTGGCCAATTATTTGTGTTTTTCTGTTTAGTTCAGGGATGTCAGTTGGGGTCGTGAAAAAAGAGGAATGATTTTCATGTGGAATTTACTGCCTCAGAGACTCTAAGAAAATATGGAAAACACATCGTTTTTGGCCATGGAATGGGGCTGGGGTGTATGGGGAGGTTTGAACCACTGTTTATTGGTGAAAATGAGGCTCAATCCTCACACTGTCTTTGTTTTACACACACACAAAATTCAGAAACTGAAAATGAAAGCAAGGAGTTCCTTGGAAAACTGCCATCTCTGTTAGTTTAATGCCCAATCTGTTCAATTATACTTTATTACTTTGGTTTACTTTACTTATGTTTGGATAGGAGGGTGGAGATCCAGGCAGTTTACTCTTTTTAAAGGCATATCGGACAATTTAGTGTGAAAATTAAAACCCATGTCATTTTTCTAAAAAATTTAATACAATGATCTCTAAGTGTTATAAAGCACATATCTGACTTAAAAATTGGAGGTCACCATGCTAGATTTTGATTTAGAGATCAATATCATGATCATTTTATATAAGAATATATAGAGAATCTAAAAAGTTGTTTTTCACATGGTAAAACCCATGTCATTTTCCTCAAACTTTCACAGAATATAGTACACGTATAGTTCTACCTATTTAGGTTTTAAAGATCATAGGTCACCGTCTTTGTTTTTGATAGAATTGAAGAAAACCATATTTTTCAGTACATTTCCTATATAAATCAAGCAAATGAAAAAGGGCCTATTTTACCTACAGGATTAGGTCAAACTAGACAAAACTTAAATTTTGCTCTTTGGAGTTTGGAATGTGCCAGAAATTACCATTTTCAATGGATGAATGGGAATATTTAAAAATCACCAGGTGGCGCCACCGTGGATTGTAGGATATGCCTTTAATCAGATCTTATCGAAAAATTTACACTCCCTGAGAAAGTCAAGAATTCCTCTCTTGTGGGTGGTATGGAGAACACTGCACATTACTGTTGCATTTTTCAGGAATTTCTCCGGTTTTTTTTGTTACCCTAGAAATGCTCTCTGACATCACACACCTAGAAAATCTCACCAATGCCACAGACTCTAGCATCAAAATGAGCTACTCGTAAATTTTACACTCCCTGAGGAAGTAAAGAATTGCTCTCTACAATAATGCCAGAAAACCTAGCATGAAAATCCACACCCACGTCACACACACTATCAAAAATATGGCTCGTCACTTCAAACTACATTAACGGGTGCAGCTTTTCAATTCTTGGAACCGAATGGAAATCCTAAAGCCTCGCAATTGCTCGGATATTACTACGCGTCAACTACTCCGAGATTATGACCACTCGTGCACAGAACCAGTCATGACTGTGTATGTGATTCCAGGTGTTCTAAGTGAATTCCAGGCCTCAGCTGACATGACATGGCCTTCTTATTATTTTAACTTAGTTTCTCTTCGCATTTATATTGATCTCAAGAATGATACTTAGGGTGTCAAAGAATCCTAAAATCTGAAGAAATCCCATGACTGTATAGTTCAATAGTGGTTAAAGGCTGGCTTGTGTTGGGCTGTACTACAACTTACATTTACAAGGTAAGCCTAGATGAAAGAGTCTATCATATTTATATCATGTTCACATCTCCACTGTGCGATTTTAGGTACATAGGTACGCCCAGTCTGAGACCTTCAGGATCGCAACTCGGCAAAACGCACAGTGGAGACAGCAAGTTTCCCTCCAGTCTGAGACTGGGCGTACCAGGTACACCCAGTCTCAGACTGGAGGTACCGCATACCCCGTATCACAAGCGTTTTTAAATATTAAACATGTTTGATATTTGGTACGCCAAGTCTCAGACTGGGCATACCCGCTGTACCTAGGATCGCAAGCGCTCCAGTCGCAAACAGGGTAGTCTCCACACAGAATCGGTGTTACCTTGTGATCCGAGGTACATGCGGTACGCCAAGCCGGTACCTCCAGTCTGAGACTGGAGGTACCGGATCGCAAGCTCCCCCAGTCGCACAGTGGAGAAAGGCCTTTTAAATATATGTTTGAAATTGGTAAAAATTACAACAAAACAAATTTTAGAGTGATAAACATACTGTAATCTCGTGTAAAATACAGTGGGGGGGGGGGGGGGGGATACATAGAGCCTCCAGAGGTTACTAAACTCCCGATTATCGTCCCGGGTAAGGCAAAGTTCCGCTCCCGATTGACTGGTCACACTACGACAACATGACCCACAGTTTTCTGATTCATAATTGGAGAAACTGAATATAATTTCGGATTTCCATGTAGAAATAGCTGAAATTTCTATTTCTGGCATTAGAATTTCAATTTGAAGATTTCTGAAAACGGTTAAACTGTATTAATTCTGGATTACGGGTAAAGGGTCTATCACCATACAACGTCGGTAACCAGCGAAAACCGGAACTTGTGAACAGACTGGATTATGGGATACCTCAATAGGGTCTATAGATTTTACTGCGATGAAAAAGTCCCCTTTATGAATGGCGTATGAATACACAGCTTGAAATCAATCACTCTCAATTTTGTCCAGTGTCAAAAATGTTGTTTGTGCTTCAAAATATTACCAAGATATAATTCTAAAGACAATGACGCACTAATATGGATGTTTGATATTACCTTGTTATATTGATTTAGAAATTGTTACCGGTAGATTAAGCAACAGATCTTGAATGGTCAAATGAAAAATATGAATCGAAAGTAATCATTGTAAAAAAAGGCGACGTCGCGTACAGATTTTTCCGTTCAACGCCACCTAACGGTGAGTTCCTTAGTCAGGCCGTCTCTCGGACAAACACAGCAATCACACCTAAAGTGTGAACAGTGGGTGTGACTGCAGGAGTGTTGTTTTTTGACAGATTAAATTGCTGGAACAAACTAGAGTATTGTATCAATGAGTCTGAGCTGTCTAAACTTTATAGTTGATAACTGTCTTGGTTTGAACTTGGAAAAAAGATAAGCATGTTAAATAGCCCTGCAAATGTATTACTGTGCATCCAGTTTCGGTTTCCCTGTGTTATCTAAGCTATATCTAAAGTATCATTGAGGTGATATACATGTATGATACATCAAATTGGAGCTGTAATACCATAGACTATGATGAAATCACTGGTATTTCTCTGCAAATGATATACACGGGTATTATGAACGTATTACGCTCATATACTGAGTGATCCAATGCTAAAGAATACGTTACCAGGGGTATGTTTGGCTTCAGGCATTGCGTAACCACCCAGAGAACGTGCGACACCGGCCTGTGGAAAAAGGCCTATCACACCTAGAGTGTGAACGGTGGGTGTGATTACAGGAGTGGTTTTTTTTAACAGATTAGACTGCCAGAGCAAACTCGGTCTTATATCAATGAGTATAGGCTGTCTAAACTTCAGAGTTGATTATTCTCTTAGTTTTCCCTTTAAAAAAATAAGCCCCTGATAGCTAGGCCTGCCAATGTGGTATTATTGTGCATCCAGTTTCGATATTCCTGTGTTATCTAAGGCATATCTAAAGTACCTACTATTGAGGCGATATGCATGTATGACACATCAAATTGGAGCTGCATTACCATAGAATACCATGCAATTGCTGCAATTTCTCTGGAAATAATACACAATAGTATTATACAAGTATTACACTCAGGGATCCAATGCTAAAGAATACGTTGTCAGGTGTTTGTTTGGCTGCAAGCATTGCGTAACCAAGCAGATAAGTGTGACACCGGCCTGTGGAAAAAAGTCCATTAATTTACGATGCCATTTGCTATATATTTATTCCTACAATTACCAACCTATAAACTGCAGGCTACCCGGAAGATTTCTGTGTATAAGTCAGGATGTCACTGAGATTCCCAGGGTTCTAAGTAAAAGTCGGTTACAAAACACGGATTTACTCTGTGATACAAGAGCGCACACAAAACGACACATAATCTGACATCCCCAACGGATTTGACAGCTGCATGTATAGCATTGTTTATCTCACCCCTGGTATTCATGCCCCATGGGCTTAACTTTTCGTTCTCCATGCCGCTAGGAGTACTGCAATCTGTTCTCCATGGGCTATATCCTGTGTGTTGTCCATTCTTTTAGTGTGAACAGGGGTGAGATTAAGAAAGAAACTGATGCGTGTTTGGTCTGTGTCCTCTTTCGCCATTGAGTTTGGAGTGCGCAGTAATATGAACGAGGCGATAGCCGAGGGAATATTCTGAAGCACTCCAAACGAGATGGTGAACAGGGACTCAGACCAAGCACGAATCTGTTTTTGATTTTATCTTAGCCTGGAAATATCTATCTGTTTATCACCTGTTGAGAATGAGTTACCGTTCTCGCAAACCGGTTGAGAATGACTTCCTAATGTTAAGCCTATGGGCGTCTATTCCAGGGTATGATAGAAATACAGAAAGCAACTCGTTTTGGTCAAAGAAGTTATTTTCCAAGTTGTCTGAATGCTACTTGGTATTCACTCGGCTGTCGCCTTGTTCATATCACTCCACATCAAACTTGTGGAGAATAACAACTTTGACCAAAACTTGTTGGTTTCTTCTTTAGTTCCTGTGTTTATCTTTCCATATCTCAGGTATCACCAGTGCACTATGAACATCTGAATGAGCAAATTGGAGCTGAAATATCGTAAAACTGGATGAATTTTAATCTTGGTCACCGTATGCCACGACTGGAGTGGCATATGGTGACCACGATTAAAATCTAATATTAAGATTAAAACGAATTAGGTTTTGATTTTATTCTACCCCGTCTCCTCGATTTTGGAATATAACATGATAACAGTTCTGTATGCCACTAGTGGCATATAAAACTCTGTATGCCAGTCAGCGTGGCATACAGAAACTCAATATTAAGCCTACAGGATTTTATATTAGGGGTAGGATAATATCGTAAAACTGGATGAGTTTTAATCTTGGCCACCGTATGCCACGACTGGAGTTTGGCATAGTGATTTCATGAGGCGAAGCCAAGTGAAGTCCGGAGCCATAACTCCAGGAGTGGCATACGGTGGCCAAGATTAAAACGAATCACGTTTTTATTACATCATACCCTGTCTCCTTGATTTTGGAATATTACATGATAATAATTCTGTATGCCACTAGTGGCATATAAAACTCCCTATGCCAGTAAGCGTGGCATACGAAAACTCAATGTTAAGCCTACAGGATTTTATATCAGGGGTAGGATAATACCAAGATTGCGATGCACTAGCTGAACTTCCTCTGGGATTTATCTAAACAGGCATTATAAATAAATTAAAATTCCACACCCACTCTTCCAATGCTAAAGGATACGTTGTTAAGTGAATGTTTGACCAACCCGGCCACGGTATCTATGAAAGCACTCTGACTGTGTCTAGCGGAAAATAGTCCATGGGTGAGGTGAAGTCTAGTGAGTCAATGAGTAAAAGCCCACACTTTGGGCCCACCTTCACACTTAGGCCCCACCCAGGGAACTGACACATTTCAGTCATTCACAGAATCTATGTGGGCTACACTTCCTACATGGAAATACATTATACAAGTCAGTAAACAGACATAGCTTATCCTAGCATGATCTCAGATGAGATTTTCAAATAGTGGTGTGTATCGTCTAGCGATCTGTATCATCCATGGTATGAAATATGGTCCATTTGCTGGAAAATACCAACAAAAGAAGAGTAGGCTATGCAGTAATTACTAATAATACATTGTAGGCTTACATGGACTATTATCTTCGAGCGGAAAATCATGTTTTTCTAATAAAGTTATATCAATAAAACATTTGGTAGGCACTTACATAACTCCCGTTGACGGCTCTGGCCGCTGCGGCCGCTCATATTGTGATTAACCCTTTGAAGGAAACTTTTTACCTCACCTATCTTCAAAAGTCGATTCTGAAGCTATTTATTGGAATATCAAGACAATTAGGGTGTCATATTAAAGGGATTGATGAGATCTATCACATGCATATAAGTTATCAATGATTAGTTGAGAAAAAAATAAGGGTTCGGTCAAGTGAAATTAAAGCCCAACTTTAGAGGCATTTTATGGTATGAAGATCAAGTTGCTCATAAAAATAACTAGTTTGCACATGTTCTATGGTTAAAAATGGTATAGAATATGCCTTAACATTTCCATTTAGACAGGGCCCACTATGTTTCACAAGCAGCCCAAACATCCTCACATATACCATATATATACCAACATTGTCACATGAAGCCTTGTGATGACCTTCAATCCATTTTTTAAATCATATTTCTAGCTTCAATATTTCATGAGAATAGGCATTATAAGTACCGGTAATTAAATGACTCTTGATACCAGCTTGGTGGATCACAAAATTTGGATCACAATTAAACTCTTAACTATGGTTAATTGTGGCAGAACGATAGGCTGATTTCCAGGTTTTGAATGGCCATAACTTTGCTTTAAATTGGCATAAAGACTTCATTCAAAAAGCAAAACCAATCAAGTTTGCTAGATCTAGCCATAGATCACCAGCTAGAGTGCATAGAACCAAGTCCTAAAATTATGTAAGTGCCTACATTTGGGGTAGGCCTAGTAGGATTACAACCTACAAAAACAGATCATCATATCTAGAGACTATAGTCTAGATATCATAGAATGGTTCTTTGTCTAGATATCTAGATATAGATCTAGTCTGATTCTGAATAAAAAATTAATGATGATCTATCTTCACAATTCATTGATTTATTTGGTTTAAAAAAACACAGAGAAACAAAACCTACTTGATAATAGTACGACAATCGAACACTATTCGTCATTCTTACAGTAAAGTTCGCCAGTCAATATCTACCTATCTTGAAAATGAAATAAAATACACCACAAAAAAAACCTAAAAGCGTTCTCAAAGCCAAAGGATTGTAATTTTAACTTTACACAATGGCGCCATCTGGTGTTACCTGAAAACACTAAAATCTCGTGGATCCGACCCAAAATTCATTCCCTGGGAGAATGCATCCAAGGTAGCAAGCCATGGAATATCTTCAATGTAGTGCTACTTCCAATGCACAGAGACAACCCCCAGGCATACATTGAAAACAAAAGAAGGCACAAGTCCGCGATATCCGACCGCGAGAGCGAAGGATTCCCGATAAGAGTTGGTCTTTGACTGAACTCGTCGACGAAACCGTTTCAACGGCAGACGCAGGGTTCATATTCCAGTCTCCTCAAAAGGTGAGTTTGCGACTCACTTGTGCACATGGAACAAACCCCTACCGATATAGATCACATTCACTCACCGTTCTGTCTATGGAAGTAGATTATAGTCTCTGTTGTCCCGGACTAGGTCCTGCATACTCGATATCCCGACGCACTAAACTTGGTTCCCGTTTGAGAAGCAAAGAACGGGGAATTCCCTGAATCTAAAAATAGCTCCGCGGAATTTCCACTAGTTTTGTTGACATGAGATCGAGGAGGGTGGTTTTCCGATACAGGACAACCACGGGTGGGATATCTTTTATTTATCCGAGAGGTCGTGCTGGTAATCAATTGGGGTTGCTTATGTGTTATTTGTGAACGTATATCTTGTCTGTGATGTTGTCATCTTGTATTTAACAACCTACATGAGATTTTACTTTACCTGTGACTACTGTCACTGTCACTGTCACTGAGTGTCAGTGTCAGTGACTCAGTGAGTTGATTGAACGTTGAGCTTTCCTGCCGCTGCTTCCTCAACCACAGGAGGTTGAGGACTACAGTGAGTGGGAATATTTTGTTATAAAGTAAAGCCACACTTTATACGCGATGAATACTATATTATTAGACCGTCATATATGAATACCACCTCACACATGAATACTATTGTCATGGGCTTTTAATTAGCATTGAGAAAGAAGTCAAATACCAGAGGTGTAGCCGTAGGTAATATTAATAACTAGGGCAACTATGATTTGTAGTAGGCCTACACCCAATTACAATTCTCAAGCATTATGATTTAACATGTGTATATGCATAAAATATACTAAAACAGCCTTGTTGATTTTATGAATATATAAGTCTTATTGAATTTAGTTCCATAAACTCATAGTTGGATATGATTTTAAAACTCAAATGAGACAATTTACTTGTTATCAATGTCAATAATATTTGTAATCATTGTTTCAATGACAAGAGGAATTGATAAGTTATTAGATATTTGTTTTAATATTAGATTTTTTTCTCATTTATTTTTGGCATGCCATAGAGATGTTTTTGCCACGTCTAGCGAATCTTGTTTTAATATTAGTCACAGGCTCCTCAGAATCTTAAGATATTTTCCTGTTACATATATTTTGTTTTTCATCTTTTGTGTACATCTAAAACAATTGTTCTTTACCCTCTGTAGTTTCAGTGAACAATTATCTTATCATGTAATCAATAATAACCAGTGTAACATGATAACACACAGGGGGCTAATAAAACAATAGAAAAAAATCCATACAAAATCAACCAGATTAGTCAATACCGGATGACATGGTCACCACACACTGCCGGAAGTACCCCCGGTACCTCGGTTTGGGCAAGAACATTTCTCACCGCTATCTATAGGTGTAAGTCTACTCATAGTCATATTCCAACTGGTCTATAGGTGTAAGTCCACTCATTGTCATACCCCATCTGGTCATATGAACTCAACGTCTTGTGACGTCTACTTACCTTGCATGCACTTGTACTTGCATCAGTCAGCTGATCCTGATCTATAGAACACGTGGTCTATTCCGGGTATAATTGAACTTTGTATTATTTGAGGGCCAGTAGTTGAGCTGATCTATATCTAGTGGTTTATTCCAGGTATACTTAGTATTATTTGAGGGTCAGTGGTTAAGCTGATCTATATAACTAGAGGTTTATTCCAGGTATACTTTGTATTATTTGAGGGCCAGTGGTTAAGCTGATATATATAACTAGTAGTTTATTCCAGGTATACTTTGTATTATTTGAGGGCAAGTGGTTAAGCTGATCTATATAACTAGAGGTTTATTCCAGGTATACTTTGTAGTATTTGAGGGCCAGTAGTTAAGCTGATCTATATAACTAGTGGTTTATTCCAGGTATACTTTGTATTATTTGAGGGCCAGTGGTTAAGCTGATCTATATAACTAGAGGTTTATTCCAGGTACCGTCATTGGGGGTAACTTGAGACACTTTTTTAAATTTTTCTAAAATAACTTTGCAGATTTTTTAGATTGATGCAAACTGTAAAAAGCATTGTTTTTTGCCGTTGGTCCAACACAATTTTTAACCTAGTTTTAAAATGCAGATTATTCAACAAAAAATATATAGTTGATAATAAATTGTCTCAAGTTACCCCACACTCGGGGTAACTTGAGACATAGGTGAAATAGCTTGCAAAACTGCTATCATTATCATAATTGATAAAACACGATATCCAATACTTTTTTTATACAATTTTTATCATGAATTCTTTATTTTACTTGGATATTCAAACAAAATTACAAGACTGGTACAATAGTACCTCCCAATCACAGTTGTTACAAATTGTATTTTCCTTTCTGTTTAAATATTAAAAATTAGTGCTCTCTTCTCAATAGACAGTTACTTTGATATTTATAACCTATTTTTCATATTTTTGTTACACAGCTTAATTTTCACATTTTTAAACATATTTTGGTCTCTGATGGGAGTATCAACACAAATGAAGTACTAAATAAAAGCTCATTCTGTACTCAATAATCAGAGGGCAATGATAATTAGAGTTTGTACCATGATATTTTCACTATGGCTGCTTGAAGTAGATTTTTTGTCACATTTTGACACAAAGCAGATTTCTCTTAGATATAAGGCAAATGCAGCCCTTGAGTAGTCTGATTCTAAAGCTATAGTTCAACTAACCAGTCTCCCGGCCACTTTTGTATATATTTATATAAAAACGTATAAAAATTGATGTTACATTTAAAAAACGACACAATTTGTTAATGTCTCAAGTTACCCCACATCTGTCTCAAGTTACCCCAATGCACCTCTATTCTTCGTTAATCAATGAATCAATAAGAACCAGTAGATTCAGATAATACAAAATTACTTAATTTATATTCCCATAGAGTTTTTAAACATTCCTGGATATATAAGTCTGTATCTGCCATCATGGAAAAATAGTCAAGAAGAACACTCTCTGGTATCCTTGAAATTGTTGGGGGAAACAACCTGATTTTAAGCTCATGTCACATGCAAAAATAATGAGCTCATCTCATCTTCCAAATTTTAATTATGTTTTAGGTCACATATATTTATTAAAAGGGTTATGATTTTTGTATTGTTATTAAGGTGCCATCTCAATAAAGGTTCAAAGTGATGAATAATACATTTTGTCTCAAGTTACCCCACATGTCTCAAGTAACCCCCAATGACGGTATACTTTGTAGTATTTGAGGGCCAGTAGTTAAGCTGATCTATATAACTAGAGGTTTATTCCAGGTATACTTTGTATTATTTGAGGGCCAGTGGTTAAGCTGATCTATATAACTAGAGGTTTATTCCAGGTATACTTTGTAGTATTTGAGGGCCAGTAGTTAAGCTGATCTATAGAACTAGTGGTTTATTCCAGGTATACTTTGTATTATTTGAGGGTCAGTAGTTAAGCTGATCTATAGAACTAGTGATTTATTCCAGGTATACTTTGTATTATTTGAGGGCCAGTTGTTAAGCTGATCTATATAACTAGTGGTTTATTCCAGGTATACTTTGTATTATTTGAGGGCCAGTGGTTAAGCTGATCTATATAACTAGAGGTTTATTCCAGGTATACTTTGTATTATTTGAGGGCCAGTGGTTAAGCTGATCTATATAACTAGAGGTTTATTCCAGGTATACTTTGTATTATTTGAGGGCCAGTGGTTAAGCTGATCTATATAACTAGAGGTTTATTCCAGGTATACTTTGTAGTATTTGAGGGCCAGTAGTTAAGCTGATCTATAGAACTAGTGGTTTATTCCAGGTATACTTTGTATTATTTGAGGGTCAGTAGTTAAGCTGATCTATAGAACTAGTGATTTATTCCAGGTATACTTTGTATTATTTGAGGGCCAGTGGTTAAGCTGATCTATATAACTAGTGGTTTATTCCAGGTATACTTTGTATTATTTGAGGGCCAGTAGTTAAGCTGATCTATAGAACTAGTGATTTATTCCGGGTATACTTTGTATTATTTGAGGGCCAGTAGTTGAGCTGATCTATAGAACTAGAGGTTTATTCCAGGTATACTTTGTATTATTTGAGGGTCAGTAGTTAAGCTGATCTATAGAACTAGTGGTTTATTCCAGGTATACTTTGTATTATTTGAGGGCCAGTAGTTGAGCTGATCTATATAACTAGTGGTTTATTCCAGGTAAACTTTGTATTATTTGAGGGCCAGTGGTTAAGCTGATCTATATAACTAGTGGTTTATTCCAGGTATAATTAACATTCTCTAAACTTTGTATTAATTGAGGGCCAGTAAGTCGTATTTGTATATAATCGTCATCTATATTTTTTCTATTTATGGTAAGTTGATGGTCACATTTGGTGGATCACATGCTTAACTGAACGGCGCCCAGTAAAAGCGATACGGTTCATATCTCATCATAGTAACCTACTTCAGCTGAGTGTATCCCCAGAGCTAAGAATACCTTGCTGATTTAAGCGGCCAGTCAGCTGGGTGGAGAAGGAGCCGGGCGGGGGGGGGGGGGGGGGGCGGGGGGTAGTGTTCCATTAAGGTTCATTTCATTCGATAATAAACGCGATAAAACGAGTGAGAATGTATCACATGGACCAGCAGCATTATATCAGCATATTCTTGGATTCAGCTCATTTGAACACAAATAAAAATGTCTTCATCCACAGTTTACCACATAATCACTAATATTAGTACATGCCAATGGCCGAACGTCTATGAAATACTACCCGCTACTAGGGGTGCAGTATAAATAATGTTCGGGCGCACTCTGCCCATAGTGAATGTATCAGGTCAAAATCTACATAAATAAGTATATAAGTATCTTCTTAAATCGTTTTTTCTGATGCGCGCGTTGATGAGGAACAAGTTTGATTTTTTTGAGTGGCCTAATAAAAGGAAAACTGAGCTGGTGAATAATCTGATAAGTGTTACTCATGAGAATACGCCCCTCCTGCCTTAAGTGGTGATCCCACCAACACACAAGATATAGCGAGATTAGTCACGATTTGGTTGTCTTGCTAGGTTTTGAATAATCGCGTGCATATATTTGCCACGATGTGTTTTGCGGTGTCGCAGTGGTGGAACACCAAAATAGACAGACGACATCGCGCGTTACGTTTTGCGACAACGGAGGGACGACACATTGTGTAAAATATAACTAGATATACCAAGATACAAATTCATCGTGTTGGTGGAACCAGCCCTTTATGGCATTGGGGGAAGTATTGGTTAGTCCGTGAGTTTGTAACGATCTTCAGATTACCTCCCACCCTCCCCCGCGGCGTACAGAATTGAGTCCAGTCCACGCATACTTAATAGGGAGTCAATGAAGTCCTGACCTTTCACAAAGGTCAGTCTTCTGGACTTTAAATAAAAGAGTGACATCAGCACTGACTTTCACACAAAAAACTGAATTTTAATGACATCAGTTTGTATGTGAAAAAACACCAATTAGCAACGATATTTGGGGTATCTTGATCTGCCCCATGGTTAAAAGAAATGATTATGTGTGTATCTATATTATTATTACTTTACTATTGATACTACTATTATTTTCTATTGTCATACATAAACTTGGCTGAGTGTAATATGATTTTATGTTATATACAGAATTATTATATACAATTCCCTGCAGTGAAAGATCCAACATCAGTTAGAACTGTTTGAATGGAAATATATATATTTTCACGTGTGAAACAAAACGTGAATAAATTGGTCATCATTCACACCAATAAACAGTGGTTTAAACCTCCCCACACACCCCAACCCCATTTTGTTGCCACTAACAGAATACAAAAAAGTTGCCCCCCCCCCCCCCCCCCACCCACCTTGGATTTCCCCTAAAAAACTTGCCCCCGTCCCTGCTATAAATAGACTCTCCAGACGTTACTGAACTCCTTAATATCGCTCGGGTACCTCAAGGATCTGCCCCCTACTGGCTGGCCGCACCATGGCTGCCTGTCCCCTGATGAACAACCGTTTCACGATTTCTAACTGGAGAAACCGAATATTATTTGAAATGTATATGTAGAAATAACTGAAATTTCCATTTCTGCCTTTGGATTTCCAATTTGAAAATTTAAAAAAACAACCCATTAAGCTGCAATAATTGTGGGAAATGGGTCAAGGGTCTATCACTATACAACGACGGAAACCAGCTAACACCGGATCCTGTAAACAGACTGAATTATGGGATACCCCAATAAGGTCTATAACGAACGCTCCCTACTTAACTTGTAACTCCAGAGGAGGGGAGCATTCATTAGTCATGGCTAGGGGGCACAGTTCTTGCTCCTGGAATCAGTAAAAAAAAAGTGCCCCCCCCCCCCATGGGAATACAAAAAAAGTGCCCCCTGGAATACAGAAAAAAAGTTGCCCCCTCCTTGGATTGCCCCTAAAAAAGTTGCCCTCCCCCCTCCTGCAAACTGTGTTCCCCCGGCTATAAATAATGAACGCTCCCTACTTAACTTTTAATTTCTCTGCATCCTGGTTTTTGTTTACATTCAGTTTCCCTTTTACTGGACATAACACGTGGGGGGGGGGGGGGGGGGGGGGGGAGGTGCTACGACAAGCATATATCCCGTATAACGGAGGGAGGCAGGGACAAATTTCCCTCCATGAATTGCGAGCATGTTCTTAACCCTTTCACTACGCTGCATAGCACCAAATACACACCCTGAAATACGCTGCTGCAGTACCATGTTCACCCCTGTAGTACGCTGGTCCTTTTTCACAATATCCACAGTTATATCATAATACCACACCTCCATGGTAATCCAAAATGATTAGGAAGTTATATAATAGTAGTGATATTAACTATAATATAGTTTTACATAGGTTTGAAAAATATCAAAATATTAATTTTATTTCATTGGAAAAAAGCAATTAATTAAATTTCGGAAATGATGCCTCCAGGCATCATAACTTACTATACCCGGGAATGCCTCCAGGCATCACATCTTATTATACCCGGGAATGCCTCCAGGCATCACATCTTATTATACCCGGGAATGCCTCCAGGCATCATAGCGTAGCTAAAGGGTTCAC
This sequence comes from Alentia gelatinosa, assembly GCA_950022655.1. Classification (NCBI taxonomy): domain Eukaryota; kingdom Metazoa; phylum Annelida; class Polychaeta; order Phyllodocida; family Polynoidae; genus Alentia; species Alentia gelatinosa. The sequence goes on along the minus strand of OX465580.1, from coordinate 141,489,352 downwards.
ATTCATGAAGCTGCGTAAGAGAAAGGAAGGTCCGGAGGATGTTTACATCAGTCAGACAGACTTTTCAGAGCTGTGGGATTCTTTTTCTTTCTTTTAGCCTTGGCCCATCCTTTTATGGAAAGCCTTTATGTTGCTGGTCTATTTGCCCATCCTTTTATGGAAAGCCTTTATGTTGCTGGTCTATTGGCCCATCCTTTTATGGAAAGCCTTTATGTTGCTGGTCTATTGGCCCATCCTTTTATGGAAAGCCTTTATGTTGCTGGTCTATTGGCCCATCCTTTTATGGAAAGCCTTTATGTTGCTGGTCTATTTGCCCATCCTTTTATGGAAAGCCTTTATGTTGCTGGTCTATTGGCCCATCCTTTTATGGAAAGCCTTTATGTTGCTGGTCTATTGGCCCATCCTTTTATGGAAAGCCTTTATGTTGCTGGTCTATTGGCCCATCCTTTTATGGAAAGCCTTTATGTTGCTGGTCTATTTGCCCATCCTTTTATGGAAAGCCTTTATGTTGCTGGTCTATTTGCCCATCCTTTTATGGAAAGCCTTTATGTTGCTGGTCTATTGGCCCATCCTTTTATGGAAAGCCTTTATGTTGCTGGTCTATTGGCCCATCCTTTTATGGAAAGCCTTTATGTTGCTGGTCTATTGGCCCATCCTTTTATGGAAAGCCTTTATGTTGCTGGTCTATTTGCCCATCCTTTTATGGAAAGCCTTTATGTTGCTGGTCTATTTGCCCATCCTTTTATGGAAAGCCTTTATGTTGCTGGTCTATTGGCCCATCCTTTTATGGAAAGCCTTTATGTTGCTGGTCTATTGGCCCATCCTTTTATGGAAAGCCTTTATGTTGCTGGTCTATTGGCCCATCCTTTTATGGAAAGCCTTTATGTTGCTGGTCTATTTGCCCATCCTTTTATGGAAAGCCTTTATGTTGCTGGTCTATTTGCCCATCCTTTTATGGAAAGCCTTTATGTTGCTGGTCTATTGGCCCATCCTTTTATGGAAAGCCTTTATGTTGCTGGTCTATTGGCCCATCCTTTTATGGAAAGCCTTTATGTTGCTCGTTTATTGGCCCTAGACATTTATGGAACGAAGCTTTCAACTTTTCCAAGGAAATCCACTTTTTCATTTCAAGTATATGAATTATTTGAGCCTCATCCATGCGACATTGGCACCTCCCCGTACACCCCGAACCTATTGCTGTGGTTGACACCGCCATATTTCCCATGTTTTCTCAGTCTCTCTGAGGCAGAAATTCCACCTGAAACATATCTTCTGACCGGGTCTAGCTTTTTATTGGTCTGGCTTTTTATAGAAAGCCTTTTAACAAATGTTAATCTGACTGAAACAAGCAAATAGGAAACAAACTGCACACCATTTATTATATTGTGAATTGTAATAGAAATTGGGGGGTCTAAGTCGTAGTGAACAAGTGAAGTTGGCCGTCTGAGAATAGGTCCTTTGTGGGTTCAAGTCCCACCCCCAGCAGTGGTAGATTTACTGCTATATCAAAGGCCAGTCCTTGTCATACCATGTCTATGACCGTCTGAGAATAGGTCACTACAGACTTACACACGAATATTTCCTGAAAGGATACGACCCCCACCATATTAAATGTGCCTATACTTGTACGGCATATCCTGCTGAACTGTGAACAGGGACAAGGAAGTAGGAGAAAATACATGGAAACAAGTAACAACATGAGAATAATATGTGCAAGACTGTTGTAAAGAAATATACAATCAGCTTTTTGAAAGAGACACATCTCTTTGATAGTTTATAAAAATTGTTTAAAAGAATTGACTGAAATAAGTGTATTCAAGTGAAAAACTAAAATCCTTTATGCATTCAACATAAGCTCAGGATCCCGTGGGGCGTTAAACCACAAATAAACAAACGTTATGTAGCTTACTCTCTAATGGCCAGACCTTTTATGGAAAGCCTATATGTACCTGTTACGTTCCAAATGATCTGTATGTGAAACATACAGGCACTATCCCTTGGCCTAACTGATCATGCTGGCTCCAGTAACAGAAGGCGACCCTTGGTTACAATCAACATGGTCGCCCCAACGCGGTAAACATGGAGCTAGCATATAACCTTGATCTTTATGTACTCTAGTCAGTCCGACTAGTGTATCACATTGCAGTAACACCAGCAATAAAGCTTGTAACGGGACAAAGCCTTACTCTTTATTTTATCTTTGGAAGGTTCAATCAAATAATGTTAGTGTTATGTTAGTCTGACAAACTAAATGTGGAAAAGCCACACTTAAATTAACCTAGAGATAGATCTATTATTCATCTCGGTTTATGTTAAAATGTTTCGTTCTGTAAAATATAGTAAACAAAGATTTGTTATTTTTCTTACTTATTCGTACATGACCTAATTTACAGATTGCTACTACACAACACAATTTGAATGGAAGAACTGGACTGATTATAAACTGGGCCTCATTTGCACCAAAAAGAGTGGTTCAAACCTCCCAACACTCCCAGCCCCATTTCATGACCAACAACGATGTGTTTTCCATGTTTTTTCAGTCTCTCTGATGCAGTTAATTCCACATGATAAATCTATCCTTTTTGTTTCATGACCCAAAGTGACATCCCTTTTAGAATAAATAATTCAATAATGATATAAAAAATGAATAGTTAGCCCTATAAACAGAAAAAAAATTCCCGAACCAAAGAAAATTAGAAAAAATTCAAAGCATGTGATATGATCCATGGGTGTACACAAATAATGGTATATAGTTGTACCATTAGATTTTTAAATCTTTATCTAATGTAATTATCAGTTCTATTGGCCAAATCTTATGTGTAGTGTTATCAGGAATTACTACGAAACTTGGTAATGACTCGTGCTGAACGACCTGTGATAAGGACACACTCCTTGCTTGTCTATAGGCTCAGCCCTTTATGGAAAGCCTATATGTTGGTTGTCTATTGGTCAAACCTTATCTATACTTTTATCAGGATTTACTACGAAACCTGGTAATGACTCGTACTGAACGACCTGTGATCGTCCTGTAAGACATGTTAACGTCATGTCTGATGTTTCTCATCAGGCAGGGAGTGTGCTTAATTCCACGGGACTCGTTATCTCAAGATTGTCAGACTTTGTGGGTTCGAGTCCCACTGCAGCCACCTTTGTCCTTCATCCCCAGCAGTGGTAGATTTACTGCTATATCAAAGACCAGTCCTTCTCATACCATGTCTATGTGGTGTGGTGTGCAGCCACCTTTCTCCTTCATCCCCAGCAGTGGTAGATTTACTGCTATATCAAAGACCGGTCCTTCTCATACCATGTCTATGTGGTGTGGTGTGCAGCCACCTTTCTCCTTCATCCCCAGCAGTGGTAGACTTACTGCTATATCAAAGACCAGTCCTTCTCATACCATGTCTATGTGGTGTGGTGTGCAGCCACCTTTGTCCTTCATCCCCAGCAGTGGTAGATTTACTGATATATCAAAGACCAGTCCTTCTCATACCATGTCTATGTGGTGTGGTGTGCAGCCACCTTTCTCCTTCATCCCCAGCAGTGGTAGGTTTACTGCTATATCAAAGACCAGTCCTTCTCATACCATGTCTATGTGGTGTGGTGTGCAGCCACCTTTCTCCTTCATCCCCAGCAGTGGTAGATTTACTGCTATATCAAAGACCAGTCCTTCTCATACCGTGTCTATGTGGTATGGTGTACAGCCACCTTTCTCCTTCACTTCACAATAAATTAGGCCTCATTCACACCAATAAACCATTCCCCAGTCCTCAGGTCAATAACGATGTATTTTCCATGTTTTTTAAAGTCTCTCTGAGGCAATAAATTCCTCACGAAAAATATTTCCTGTGTTTTTCACAACCCGAACTGACTTTCCTGAACTTTTATGATAAGTTACTCTAAAAAAATCTCTAAAAAAATGTCAGTAAAATATCTTAAATATGATAAAAGTGAGCAGACCAGAAAACGGTGTAATGAAAAAAGTCATCACTGCTCACATGAGGGTGTGTCCAGTGAAGAGCTATTTTAGGTATAGTTAGCAGCCTCTGGCTAAGAACTTGCCTTTGTATGTCGCAGACTGACGCTGAACAATGCTTTACTTTCACTTGTGATGGGAATACATTTATCCTACTGCTAATATATATACAGGCCTCCCAACGAAACCTTTAAAACCTATAAAAACCTATATTTTGATTCTTGAGCCTTTATTTTTTTTAAAGGAACCTATATGACCTATAAAAACTTATATTTTCACTGCCATGCAGATTGAGTTGTACAGAAAATCTTATAAGTTACTTTGACACAAAGTTAGATCGTCAAATTACAAGAAATCCACATTATCAGGTTTTTTAAGAATCAACAGTTGGCGTGACTTCTTGCCGGCTGGCTTACCTGTTGGAAACTCAACACCATACATACTTCCTGGGTATAACCTGATGAGCCAGACATCCTGACGTCCTGCAATTTAGTACTAGGTACATTTTTTAGAAATCAAGAACTAAAAATAAGTGATTCACCATATTTTGACTCTTGCTATGCTGATTATGTTAACCCTAAAAACCTATAAAAGCCTATGTTTTGGGCCTTGAAAAACCTGTAAAAACCTATATTTTGATTTTCAAAATTTATTTAAAAAAAAACCTATATTGAGGAAGCGGGGCACTAGGAGGCCTGTGTATATCTCCATAGACTTGCCGATCACACCTCTCCACCTTATGGCCTTGTACAGCGACCCGAGTGAGACCAAAGAGAACCGCCGGTAGCCGAGCCATGGTCAGCCACGGGCCGCTGGTGTGGATTCATAGAAAATAATTCAAATTTTAATAACTTTGGATCCAAATAAGATATTCGGAAATGGTTTTCAGATTCATTATCGCCTCTGCCTCTCCTACACATCGATATAAGGCACTTGTAAATCAGACAGGGGGGGGAGGTAGGTAGCATCGCTGTTCAAACGTCCTTCTCAGAATCGGGAACAGTCGGTAAAGTGCGTACAGCGACATGATTATGGTCGGGCAGAGTTTGTCATTACCCCAAGGCAAGTAATGCCCGACCTGATTAACATCGGGTCTGTGAAGTGCGTACAGCGATATGATTTTGACCGACCTGACGGATCCTTCAGGCAAAGATCGGGCACAATGATCAGGTCGCTGTCTTATAGGCTTTAGATGGAACCTGGTAGCTGTTTCAAAAGTCGGGAGGGTGCTAAACGAGAGTACTCACCACCAAAGCGAGAGCTAACAATGGCACTTGAAGCGTCGCTGTCAAGGTGGAGGTGCTGCTCGCTATTGGGTATTGGTAGCGGTTTTTCTGCTGCTTTCATTCAAAGTGCTGCTCGCTGTTGCGGCCTCTCGCTTTGAAATGCTACATGCCGCTGGCGAGACTTCACTCGACTTTTGAAACAGCTCCCTGATTTGTTATCCCCCTGCCAGACATTTCTTGAAGTGGTACAAAGATAAGCAATCAATATCATCACATCTCATTAGTTTATTATTAACCGTTGGCTAACAATATAGTATTAAAAAAACAATTCATTATGTCTGGGTTATTTTTTGTTAGTTTTACCCCACTACATTTATTATTATCTAATTATTTTCACTATTTATTGCCTAACACAAACAAGCCGAAAAGCCGGAATGAGAAACATTCACTGACGTACCTTTCCCTGAGTCATAGATCCACAACATGGAAGTTGAGAATCTACAAAGTTAAAAGAGCCCTGGAAGATTACTTTCCCTTTTCCCATAGAAATCCACTTTTCCATTTATAGTTTCAAACCTTCATTTTCCTTTTGTACACCAAATAGAGTATCAATTGAGCCTCATTCACACCAATAATGAAATAGTTTGAACCTCACATACGCTCTTAATCCCGTGCCTTTATCCTACCCCTAATAAAAAACGCCATAGGTTTAACATTGACCCAATGTATTTGACATAGCGTTGGATAAAGTGTTATTTATGCACCGAGGTGAATAAAGAAACGGACCAAACGAAAGTAGATCCGGCAGCATTGATAACTACTAACGTGGATAATTACAAATATTCTCTGTATATCGGTGAGATGGGGTAGGATAAATACGAAACCAAACTCGAGTTAGCCTTCTCAGTGTTTATACCACTCTGGTCAGGTCTGCTACTCACTACACTCGGCTAACGCCTCGTGTAATAATATACCACCTGCCCATCGTGGCATAAACATTGACAAGGCTAACTCTCGTTTGGTTTCTACTAATTATCCACGTTATTGTGTTTCCATATTTTCTTGTTCTCTCTGAGGCATGGAAACTTTTTTTTTTCACCACCAGATATCCCTAAACTCAAAACCAAACCTATGTGTAAAGGTAGAACTACAAGATGAGTTTTTGGCACTCTTTAAAGGCATATCCTGCAATTTGCAGTGGAGCCACCTGGTGATTCTTAGATATTCACATTTAAATTGTCTTTTTTGTGTGGCATAATCCAAAACCAAATGAGCAAAATTTAAGTTATATCTAATTTGACCTATCCCAGTAGGGAAATCAAGCCAATTTACATTTGCCTGATTTATATGATGCGGATTTCAATGTTCTATTTTTCTATGAAAATCCTTGTTGTCATTTCCAGTTTATGAAATTATTTTTGTTATATAAAACAAAAATGAGTCTCATTTATGCCAATAAAACAGTGGGTTGAACCTCCCAACACATCCCCAGTCCTATTCCAACATTGATGTAATTTCCATGTTTTCTCAGTCTTTCTGAGGCTGTAAATTTCACATGAGAAATATTTCCACTTTTTTCCCTGACCCCAACTGACATCCCTGTTTATAGGAAGTATGATGAAAAATATGTTTTTCTTCAATACTTTTTGAAACTTGAATATATAGTACTATATCTTTTCTCTGTTCTGTGAATTATTTTAATATTATCAGAATATTTATATCTCAGTCAAAAACTAGCACGTTGGCCGCCATTTTCTGAATTAGCTATGTGTTGTATAACTCTTGCAGATAATCATATTTAATTACAGGAAATTGACATGGGTTTTGATTTTCAAGGCAAACTGTCAGATATGCCCTCACAAATCTGACAGTTTTCTTGGCTGGTCTGTAAAAAAAACCCACCAAAAAACCTATAAAGACACGTTCTGTAAAAACTAATTTCTGTAAAATCCAAAAGATACAACGTATATTTCCACAATATCCCCCTAAGGTGTGTGGAGGATCAGATCATTATTACGATTAGAAGGTCCATATTAACCCGAGTCCATGTAAATGTTCGTGAACGTGGATTGTAAGGGTGCTTTTTAGAGCGTGCTTGCACGCACTAAATACATCATCTAGAGGTTAGAGTGGTCACATTGTACTTTCAGTGTGCTTCCAGAAAACTATCCCTTTACTATCTGCATGCTGTTCACTGTGATAGTGAGAACAGAGCAGGGAGCCAGTGTCTCAGGGTCTTAGAGGTGTGCCCTGCTGACCATGACCAATCACTCAAGACCAAAATACCTCATGACCCACTTGTGCTTGATATGTTTGGATCCTAGATAGGCAGTTGCAGAAATTGCAAGTTTACTGGGTGCAAGTGGGTTACAGAAAACTATCCATAGACTGAATCTAACCCAAGCCTTTGAATTGTTATTCATTTATAATTGCACGCTCATTCATCATTGATGAACATACTATTTGCTCCTAGTAATAATACACACCTCCACATGACTAACTTAAGTCTTTGATTATGAGCTTTCACTAAATGATTAAAATGAATCAGGGGCCTGTTTTTTAGTCGTGACCATTTCCTTTAGTGACCAGTTAGTGACCGTTTGGAGACCTTTGGGTTCCAGAGATAAGTCGTCATAACATGTGCGACCATCTAGAGGGGTAAACTGTCGTGGTCACTGTTTTGGGTTCCAGAGTTGTGACCATTTAGCCCAAATGGTGGCATATTTCATTTTATACACTTCCACTGTATCAAATGAAACAATATTTACTGCGATGAATTATCTATATCTGTTTTATCTAATTCCCAAGTTTTTGAATGGGCCTTGGACCAACAGGGATCATAACAGCTGAACAGTGACCGGGTCTGAGGAACACTTTTTGGTCATGATCACTGGTTTGGTCGCCCAACTGGTCACTCTTTTGTGATCACTACAAATAAAGACGTCGCTGTCTGAAAAACAGGCCCCAGGATGTATTACGGGACAGATTCAGGAATTGTCGAGCAGAGGTGAGTGTAGGGGGGAGGATGGCAGGGGCAGTATATTTTTGCAGTACTCAATAGGCACTGAGTAAAAACTCCCAATGTTTTGTTGTTGTCTCTTTTTAAAGGTTTTTATTTAGACTGGAGGTTAGATTAGGTTCGGAACGCAAACCTATCTTCCATCTGCTCCAGTATTACAAGTGTCCGGCCGGATTGTCCAACTAGTGGGCATTACAACATGGTCAGGTCCACTTTAAAACATACATACCCATAGGCGAGTCTTTGGGGGAAAATATCATAGCAGAGATAAATTCCTTAATGGAGCGTTTCTGTTCATCTGCACCATGTGTCTTTTTATATCGATAAAATCCTGAAAAATGGTCTTAGAAGGGAACAGCTTAAGAAAACTTTTCGCTTTCTTAAAAAGGAATAAGAAAGAAACTGATGAGTGTTTGTTCTGTGTCCTCGTTCGCCATCAAGTTTGGAGCGCGCAGTAATATAAACGAGGCGATAGTAAATATCCTGAAGCGCTCCAAACAAGAGGGCAAACAAGATGGCGAACGGGGACACAGATCAGATACGAATATGTTTCTGATTTTATCTTAGCCTGGAAATATCTATCTGTTTATCACCCATTGAGTATGAGTTACTGTACTCGCAAGCCTGTTGAATACAAGTTCCGAACATGAAGCCTATGGGCGTTTATACCATGCTAAGATAATAAATCAGAATTAACAGTGTAATTATATCAACATTGACGGTTGAACGGCGGCTAGCAGTGACCAAACATAGTGAATCAATGTTTAACATAAGGAATTCATGTCTAACTTACCAACTTCTAGCTCGATCTTTCTTTCGTTGCTATCTGTAGCAGAATGATATCCTGGCAAATGACCTCTGAGCCTACGTGACCTCTGAGCCTATCTCACCTCTGAGCCTATCTGACCTCTGAGCCTATCTGAACTCTGGGCCTATCTGACCTCTGAGCCTATCTGAACTCTGGGCCTAGTCGATCTCTCTATATATTGACTCTCCTGGCATGGTTATGAAACTTTTTATGACGCATGGAAATATTTTCAAAGGGTTGCTTTGATCGAGGGAAGGGCAGTTAACAAGGATCTGACCTTCCCATCCAGTTTCTGGTGTTAAACCATTGATTACTAATCTCAGGATTATTCCTTAGTCACGACTGAGAAGTGATAGCTCAACTTGAAGTATCTCCACTGAGGAAGAAATAGTCCCACTCCTCGCGTAGTGATACAAACAGTATCTGGTCGCAGTCCAGGTTTCACTAGGATTATCAACTTTACAAGTTTCAGTTTTGATTTCCAGAAATGTCTCAGGTTCAGTCCGTCCACCCTCTTAGCCAGTTTAACCATAGGTTTAAGATTAAGGCCTTCGCTTAAGGCCAGTTCACACTGTGCGACTTGGGGGCTTGCGAGCGGGTACCTCTAGTCTGAATATGGAGGTACCACGCTTGAAACTGGAGGTACGCCCAGTCGTAAGGTACGCGCAAATATAAGCGTGAACCACCCCTTTTGCAACAGGAAAAGTAGGACCAGTCTGAGAATAGTGGTACCAAATATTAAACATGTTAGATATAAAAAAAAATGCAGTCTGAGACTGGGCATACCTAGTACCTCCAGTCTGAGACTGGGCGTACCTGGTATGTCCAGTCTCAGACTAGCAGGAAGCATTCAGTTCACGCTGTACGTTTTGTTGTTCTGCGCACTTGAAGGTACCTCCAGTCTGAGACTGCGCGTACCTAGTACCTCCAGTCTCAGACTGGACGTACCTAGTACCTCCAGTCTCAGACTGGGTGTACCTAGTACCTCCAGTCTGAGACTGGGTGTACCTAGTACCTCCAGTCTGAGACTGGGCGTACCTAGTACCTCCAGTCTGAGACTGGGCGTACCTAGTACCTCCAGTCTCAGACTGGGCATACCTAGTACCTCCAGTCTGAGACTGGGCGTACCTGGTACGTCCAGTCTGAGACTGGGCATACCGGGTACCTCCAGTCTGAGACTGGGCATACCTGGTACCTCCAGTCTGAGACTGGGCGTACCTAGTACCTCCAGTCTCAGACTGGGCGTACATGAAGTACCTCCAGTCTCAGACTGGGCGTACCTAGTACCTCCAGTCTGAGACTGGGCGTACCTAGTACCTCCAGTCTCAGACTGCGTGTACCTAGTACCTCCAGTCTCAGACTGGGTGTACCTGGTACCTCCAGTCTGAGACGTACCTGGTACCTCCATACCAGTATGCCCAGTCTGAGACTAGCGACAAAAGCGCAGTTCACACCGTGCGTTTTGCTGAAGGTACTTCAGAAGGTTGCTGGGACCTCAGAGGCCAATTTTAAAACTGTGTTTATATAAAACATGAAAGTAAGATGATATAATTTGTACCTCATTCACACCAATAAACAGTGGTTTAAACCTCCCGTCACACCTCAGCCCCATTTCATGGCCAACTCCGATATGCTGCCATCCCTCAACAGGAAAGACTCAGCATCTGGGCTGATGGTGGCCCTCTATTGGACATGTACAGTAGAACCGCGCGTAAGCGGACTTCCTCCGTTCTGGGCTATAGTGTCCACTTACGTGGGGTGTCCGCTTACACAGGATTGAAATAAACATCTAATACAGGGAGCTGTTCTGAGTAAAGGTGTCTGTTAATGCGGGGTGTTTGCTTACGTGGGGTGACCGTTAGGTGGGGTTCTACTGTATACTACGAGTTAAAAGTACTGACTGTAACTTCAAATATAGAACCATCTGTCAAACATGTACGAACCCACAGGGGAGTTCAAAGGTTGCTGTGTGGGCTACATTTGCCAACTTCCTGCAAAATCTAATTCATTAGGTTTTATTACCCATTAAGGTGGTGCTCCATTGCGCCGATTGTTGGTCTCTGAACAATCTTCACCCAATTTCCACCAGATCTCTGATTGTTCTTGCCTCATGCGCGACCATGAGGAGAACATGGGGGCCGATTAGAGACTGCTAGGAGTTTGAGTGCCGACCGTAGCGTCACTGCAGCTCCATCATTGGCGACTAGGTGCCGAGCGGCCAGCAACCAAATGATCGCCACCCAATCTCCACAGGATCAGCTGCATTTGAGCACAGCCTTTACACTGTCGTGCGGCAGTGGCCGTTAAGTGGCTGTGAGGGGGCTGCATGATGCTTTTTAGTCATGCTTGGACATACTATATACATCGCTGAGAGATTAGACTGGTCACATTAAACTTGCAGCGTGCTTCCAGAAAACTATCCATTCACTATCAGCATGCTATTCACTGTGATAGTGAGAACAGAGCAGGGTGCCAGTATCTCAGGGTTTTAGAGACATGCCCTGCTGACCATGACCAATCACTCAAGACTGAAATACATCAAGACCCACTGGTACCTGATGTGTTTGGATCCAGGATAGGCAGTTGCAGAAATGGCAAGTTTACTGGGTGCAAGTGGGTTACAGAAAACTCCTTGGTCACCTCGCCTTCTTGTGGTGCAGACCGGATATGCTTGCATGCAAGCATAACTAAAGCTACCGGGGTGGGGAGTTAATTCAGTTGTAAAGGGCACTGGACTATGTGGTATGGTGTACAGCCACCTTTCTCCTTCACCCCCAGCAGTGGTAGATTTACTGCTATATCAAAGACCAGTCCTTCTCATACCATGTCTATGTGGTATGGTGTACAGCCACTTTTCTCCTTCATCCCCAGCAGTGGTAGTTTTACTGCTATATCAAAGGCCAGTCCTTCTCATACCTTGTCTATGTGGTGTGGGAAGTAAAAGAACTCTCACCTCGGTAAATGTGTAGGGGTGGGATTTCTACCTACATTCATCTCATAGATTAGGTCAAATCTAAAGTAAGTCTAATTGAACAAATTTGATGTTAAACTACCCAAACAAACAAATTATTTACAATCGCACGCTCGTTCATCAATGATAAACCTACCATTTGCTCCTTGTTAGTTGTCCAGTCGTCCCAATAAAACACCCCGTTAGTAAAACCTCATCCAATCCTATTTGATGTCTTAAAAAAAGGGAGCAATGTGAATAGACCATAATACTCTAAACATGAAGTGCTGGTGTATGAAATGACACACCAATGTGCACTAAAAACATTGTAAGAAAATTGTAAAACTGAACACTTTATTTGAAAAATGTGAATGAAATGAAAATTTGCTCCCCGTAAAAAAAAAAACAAGAAAAAAAAACCCATAAAGGTAATGTGTCTGTGTTGCAGGCAGCAGCATGAAGAAGTTACTCACCGAGGCCTTGCTCTATTTGGCTCACTTCACATTGATGGCCATCTACCATGGCCTTCGGCCGGTTTTCTCCTGGCTCTACGACAACCATGGACACGACCGCCTGCCACCCATGAAGAACAGCATCCTGGAGAAAAGCGCCACGCAGATTGCCAAGATGATCAGAGACAGGAAGGTAAGCCGCCCATCGTCTTAAATCTGGTTAACATGGTACGGAATATCAGAGATGGGAAGTTAAGATGCCCATCGTCTTACATCTGGTGAACATGGTACGGAATATCAGAGATGGGAAGTTAAGATGCCCATCGTCTTAAATCTGGTGAACATGGTACGGAATATCAGAGATGGGAAGTTAAGATGCCCATCGTCTTAAATCTGGTGAACATGGTACGGAATATCAGAGATGGGAAGGTAAGATGCCCATTGTTTTAAATCTGGTGAACATGGTACGGAATATCAGAGATGGGAGGGTAAGCCGCCCATCGTCTGAAATCTGGTGAACATGATACGGAATATCAGGGATGGGAAGGTAAGCCGCCCATCGTTTTAAATCTGGTGAACATGATACGGAATATCAGGGATGGGAAGGTAAGCCGCCCATTGTCTTAAATCTGGTGAACATGGTATGGAATATTAGACACGGGAAGGTAAGATGCCCATCGTTTTGAATCTGGTGAACATGGTGCGGAATATCAGGGACGGGGCGGGAAGGTAAGCCACCCATCGTTTTAAATCTGGTGAACATGGCACTGAGTATTAGAGACGGGAAAGTAGGTCTGCGGCAGTACAGTTCTTTACCATCGTTTTAAATCTGGTGAACATGTACTGAATATTAGAGATGGAATGTAGGCAGGCCTGTAGTGCGGTTCTATGCCATCATATATATAGAGAGCCAAAGTGAACCCGCTGCAACCACAGATAGCCGGTCACAAAATACTATTTCTGGGTATAGGCGCTCAGTACTTAGACTATGTAGGTTCGAGATTATATGTGTCATTCACCAATCTTTTAGATCCAAATTTTTAATAAACTTAACAACTGTCATCGTTGTTTTGAAACAAAGTTATTCAGAGACGATAGTTATAAACTTCACTTCAAAAGTAACAAACGAGACCAAAAACATAACTCAAACCCCCATAGCTTTAGCACTAAGCCTCGTTCTTACTGGCCACCGGAAATGGTGTTTTGTAGGTGGGTATCTGTGGTTTCAGTGGGTTCACTTTGGCTCCCTATAGATATCAGCTTATAACTTTCCTATAAGAATATGGATTATTTTCCCTTTGCGTAAAACATTTCATTCCCAGCTGTAGCTAGAAGACTTGTGTCTCGTTCCTCAAAAACCCTAGTGTAAAATAAAGATAATATCAATTAAGCCTCTTTCACACCAATGAAGTAATGTTTTGAAAGTCCCCTGAACCCTCAGTCCTTTTATTAAATTCTGGTCAAATGGAGAAGAAAGCTTATTATTCCTGGATACCAAACGTTTGAACCTCCCCACAGGCCTACTTCCAGCCCCACGCCGACACTGATATATTTTCCAAGTTTCCTTAATCTCTCTTAGGCAGCAAATTCCTCATGAGAGGTATTTTTAACTTTTCAACTTTCCCCAATTTACATAGCTGGACAACAGGTACTTACTATTATTGAACATAAATTTTTGAAATTACCAGATTAAGTATATAAGGCCTCCTCTTTTTACCCATTTTGGGTGGTATTTCCCTAAAACAAATACCACCTTTTTATCTCCTACTGACCGTTATTCATGCCCACCAGAACTTTGCCCCATTTCACTTCCGCCTATTTCACCCAACAGCCAATGTAGATCCGACAGACAGGAAGTATTTCCTAGTCTTATTCCGGAAGTTATAACTGTGGGAAGTATCAAGTGAGGAATCTTCCTGCACCTGTTTTACAACACCAGGAGATGATGTAAGGTTACAGTAGGTTGAGGAAGCACTCACATGTTTGTGGCGGTGGGACAGACCCATGTGGCAGTGGGACAGACCCATGTGACAGGTGTTGGGTTTAGTATCTATCCTACCCCTCGTATAAATCTCCATAGACCTAACATGGTGTGACGGTATGCCACGGTTATGGCATAAAATATTTATATTCCACTGGTAACATATGAGGTTAAAAACATGTAACAGGGTATGATAAAATCTAAACATCACTCAATTTCATATAATTGTTTTTATGCCATTCATTGTCTTCTGCTACAGATATCACTCAGCTCAGCTTCGTGATATCATGCTGCGAAGACAACTCATGGCATATAAACAATCATTTGAAGTTTTGTGATGTTTCATGATATTATCCTACCCCGCATATAAATCTTCATAGACTTAACATGGTGGGCCTGTATGCCACGGTTATGCCATAAAATATTTATATACTACTGGTGACATATGAAGTAAAAAACACATGACAGGGTAGGATAAAATCTAAACATCACTCAATTTCATATAATTGTTTATATGCCATTCATTGTCTTCTGCTACAGATATCACTCAGCTCCGCTTCGTGATATCATGCTGCGAAGACAACTCATGGCATATAAACAATCATTTGAAGTTTTGTGATGTTTCATGATATTATCCTACCCCGCATATAAATCTTCATAGACTTAACATGGTGGGCCTGTATGCCACGGTTATGCCATAAAATATTTATATACTACTGGTGACATATGAAGTAAAAAACACATGACAGGGTAGGATAAAATCTAAACATCACTCAATTTCATATAATTGTTTATATGGCATTCATTGTCTTCTGCTGCAGATATCACTCAGCTCCGCTTTGTGATATCATTCCACGAAGACAACTCATGGCATATAAACAATCATATGAAGTTTTGTGACGTTTCATGATATTATCCTACCCCGCATATAAATCTTCATAGACTTAACATGGTGGGCCTGTATGCCACGGTTATGCCATAAAATATTTATATACTACTGGTGACATATGAAGTAAAAAACACATGACAGGGTAGGATAAAATCTAAACATCACTCAATTTCATATAATTGTTTATATGCCATTCATTGTCTTCTGCTACAGATATCACTCAGCTCCGCTTCGTGATATCATGCTGCGAAGACAACTCATGGCATATAAACAATCATATGAAATTTTGTGATGTTTCATGATATTATTGCCCACCTAATATCTAGTCTCTAAACTAAACTCATGGAGCCTACAGATCGCTACTGAGTAGAAAACGGCTTTCCGTATTCTGTTCAGTAGAATACAGCTTTTTCAGCCATCTGAGAGGCATTATAGGAACTATTATATGTAAATAATGCATGGCGCCTACGTCAAGTTTCTAATCATTTACTATGTTCTTTTCTACAATTAGTCAAAAGGTAAGTAATAAATACAACATTACCATGATTTCCATCTGTCTGGCTGTATTCTCCTTGTAGTTGACACTATGTATTATTATATACCTGTGCCAGTATGTTACACAAATACCAACCTCTGCTAGGGTATTGGTATTAAATATATACCGGCACAGTATGTGGTATAAAATGACGTACCACCCTACTTTGAATACAAATTCTGATTGGCTGAAAAAAAATGCATTGACCTACTTATGAAATGCTGGCAGTGACTTGCAGCACTCTGCTAATTTATGTGTGCAAAGGATCACAGGAGTTGAAGGGAAAAAAAGAGTAAAAAATGTGCTTAGAGCATATTCTGTGCTTGACTTTCACTAAGATGTCAACAGATATACCAGCACACTTTGAATCCAGCTTGGACAGCAGATTTCCTTATGTAATTCATGAAATACTTATACTTGAAGGTATATAATAAAATAAAAATGTATTACCTTACTGGTACATACTCACATACCTTGTTTCTTTTGATAAAAATATTCCACGAGCTCACAGAGCGAGTGGAATATTTTTATCAAAAGAAACGCGGTATGTGAGTTTGTACCAGTAAGGTATATACATTTTATCTTATTACTCCTCACTATCTCACAGAGTTTTATTACGTGTCAACTACGCAGAGAATACAGCCACTCAGATCGAAATCATGATGATATTGTGTTTATATCTCTTTCATTGAAACAGAAAAGCTATATGTGCAAGATGGTGTTAGGTTTGATATACATAAGTATGAGATGGTGTCAGTTTTTGACATCCACCTTTTTCTTGGGGACAGAAAAGCATGTTTAGAAGATGGTATCAATTTTGATATGTTTCTCTTTCTTGGTGAGAGAAAAGCTTTAAGTATGAGATGGTGTTATTTTTTATATGCATCTTTTTCTTGGCAACAGAAGAACTTTGTATGGAAGATGGCGTTGTTTTTATTACTGTGGTGGTCGCTGGCTTTGGCCGTGTGGAGGAGTCTATCCTCGGAAAGTTTCCCTCCCAGCGATATTCCACCCTATGCACTATTACATAGGTCGGTTCGGTCTTTTTGGTAAGTATGAGCAAACCTATTCAGACAGAACACAACTCCACAACTTAGATAAACAACAGGTTGTTTATTCCTACTTCCAGGAGTGATCCTTGTTAGATCACCCCCAAAGTACAGTACCTCGACACTGTGTGCCAAGTAATGCTGGGGAGGCTAATCCAGATACCGTTTTCTCATATTATGCATCTCTTTCTTGGTGACAGTAACAGCTATGTTTAGAAGATGGTGTTAGTTTTGATATGCGTCTAATCTTTGGAGACAGAAGAGCTATGTATAGAAGATGGTGTCAGTTTTTGATATGCGTCTCTTTCTTGGTGACAGAAAATCCATAGGTATAAGATTATGTTTTGTTTAATATGCATCTTTTTCTTTCTGACAGAAAAGCTTTTGTGAATGAGATGATCTTAGCTTTGATATGCATCTCTTTCTTGGTGACAGAAGAACTATGTTTAGAAGTTGGTGTCAGTTTTTGATAGGCGTCTCTTTCTCGGTGACAGGAGAACTATGTTTAGAAGATGGTGTCAGTTTTTGATACGCGCGTCTCTTTCTTGGTGACAGAAGAACTATGTTTAGAAGATGGTGTCAGTTTTTGATACGCGCGTCTCTTTCTCGGTGACAGAAGAACTATGTTTAGACAATGGTGTCAGTTATTAATACGCGTCTCTTTCTCTGTGACAGAAAAGCTGCGTGGAAGTGATGGAAGCTTTCATCTCTCGTATCAAAGAGGTGAACCCGACGTTGAATGCCGTCGTCTCTGAGAGGTTCGAAGATGCTCTCCAGCAAGCGAAAGACATTGACAAGATCCTCAGCTCCAGCAAACTCTCCGAGGAGTACAGAGTGGAAAATGCACCTTTCTTAGGTGTGCCCTTCACAGCCAAAGAAGCATTCGCCATAACAGGTACTCCTCTGATGTACAACTATTCTTCAGCAAAATATGTTTATGTAACAGTTTATTACATACCTTTTTTTTGTAACCACTGCTCTACACTTTCATCCACAGAAAATGGGCCACTTTTTAATAGCATAATAAAACATTAGTTAACTGACCCCAGAATCGCAGTAAAAGTTCAGACCAGAAACATAAACATGAGTCTGACACCTTGACACAACCCTAAAACTAGAATAAGATACCTGATGAGCCAAGAAAGGCGAAACCTTGATATATTTCCCCCAAAGATTGACTCTTCAAACTTTATTGCAATATCATATTGTTTATACAAACAGTTTTATACTGGTCAAGTCTCTACAGATTGCTATAGAGTTTATGAATGCCAATTAAAACTCTGACACCTGTCTCAGGTCTCCCGAACACGGCAGGGCTTCTGAGCCGCAGAGGAGTGACTGCAGCGAAGGATGCCGCTGTGGTGGAGTTGATGCAGAAAGCCGGTGCCATCCCGATAGCGGTGACAAACAGCAGTGAACTGTGCATGTGGTGGGAGTCGTCTAACCTTCTCTACGGCTGTACCAACAACGCCTACCACCCGGGCAGGATGGTCGGCGGCAGTTCAGGTAAGACACCTTACACTCGTTATGCCCCAGTCTCACAATATAGCGGAGACAAACAGCAGTGAACTGTGCATGTGGTGGGAGTCGTCTAACCTTCTCTACGGCTGCACCAACAACGCCTACCACCCGGGCAGGATGGTCGGTGGCAGTTCAGGTAAAACGGCGTTTTCCCATGTACGCATTTGTACATTCTTTTATGTTTGTTTAAATCTACAAATATGTCGTAAACACTGCAAAATGCAGAGATATGTAAATAGATGTGGGAATGCAAAAAAGAATGTAAGCAATACACAAAAAAATATGCATATATACATACAGTGGTAAGAAAATACAGGATACAGGCCGACACCAAGTATCTCTGTTACCAGCCAGCAACCCTCTGAGTCCTCTATTAGAGTGGTAGGAGAATACAGGATACAGGCCAACACCTAGTATCTCTGTTACCAGCCAGCAACCCTCTGAGTCCTCTATTAGAGTGGTAGGGAAATACAGGATACAGGCTGACATCTAGTATCTCTGTTACCAGCCAGCAACCCTCTGAGTCCTCTATTAGAGTGGTAGGGAAATACAGGATACAGGCTGACATCTAGTATCTCTGTTACCAGTCAGCAACCCTCTGAGTCCTCTATTAGAGTGGTAGAGAAATACAGGATATAGGCCGACACCTAGTATCTCTGTTACCAGCCAGCAACCCTCTGAGTCCTCTATTAGAGTGGTAGAGAAATACAGGATATAGGCCGACACCTAGTATCTCTGTTACCAGCCAGCAACCCTCTGAGTCCTCTATTAGAGTGGTAGGTAAATACAGGATACAGGCCGACACCTAGTATCTCTGTTACCAGCCAGCAACCCGCTGAGTCCTCTATTAGAGTGGTAGGTAAACACAGGATACAGGCCGACACCTAGTATCTCTGTTACCAGCCAGCAACCCTCGGAGTCCTCTAACAGAGTGGTAGGTAAACACAGGATACAGGCTTTTTTTGTTGTTTTTGTTTATTCAACCAGTTCTGTCCTAGGGGACAGATCTTCCACTGGCTGACACCTAGTATCTCTGTTACCAGTCAGCAACCCTCTTTATCTCAGCCCTGGTACAAGTTTAGCCATAGGAATTATATTAGAAAAAAATACTCAACAATCACCCCCGTAAAGTGACAATACTACGCCACAGCTGTGGCGTAGTGAATTTGAGATGACGTCATATGGATTTGCTAAGTCTATTCTAGTTATTGTGAAAGTTTGATTATATTTAATTTGTTAAAAAGGGGTGAGATAAATCCAGAACTGCACTCAAATTGTAAAATGCACAAAACTCCACGAGTTTGAATGGGCCGTAATCGTCACTCGGCTTTGCCTCGATGACGATTGCGGCCCATCCAAACTCATGGAGTATTGTCTATTTATACGACTCAACTGTACTCAACTGCCTTGTTTACAATATAGTGTGTGAGAAGATCTGCAATCATTTTGTTGTCATAACTTTAATTTGCAATGCTGAATAATAGATACGGTATAAACTGGTTTCAGGTAATCTCATTGGACTAGACGTAATATCCTCGCGTTTGCTTGGATATTACTAGGCTTCATGGCGTCTTGCATCTGACACCAGTTAATATTACATTCATCATCTCTGCTACTCCCTCGTCAACCCCCAATCTCTGGTAATTCCTCTTGGAGGTCGAATTGTCAAGCAGCAGAAGAGGAAGCTGATATTTATGAGATGAAAAATTCATCCCTGATTTCATAGAAAGCTCAATGTCAAAGAGGGTTCAGGTGACTGCTGATAGTTCTCGGAACGGCCGCTGTGGAGAACCACCTGCACCATGACTCGCATGTTGAGGAAACTTCCTGGTAGCCTTTATAAGACATGTGGTAAAGTTCTGTGGTCGTCTTAACCCTTTCTCTACATGTGGGAATCTGTGGTAAAGTTCTGTGTTCGTCTTAACCCTTTCTGTACATGTTGGAATCTGTGGTAAAGTTCTGTGTCCGTCTTAACCCTTTCTCTACATGTGGGAATCTGTGGTAAAGTTCTGTGTCCGTCTTAACCCTTTCTGTACATGTTGGAATCTGTGGTAAAGTTCTGTGGTCGTCTTAACCCTTTCTGTACATGTTGGAATTTGTGGTAAAGTACTGTGTTCGTCTTAACCCTTTCTGTACATGCTGGAATCTGTGTTAAAGTTCTGTGTTCGTCTTTACCCTTTCTGTACATGTAGGAATCTATGGTAAAGTTCTGTGTTCGTCTTAACCCTTTCTGTACATGCTGGAATCTGTGTTAAAGTTCTGTGTTCGTCTTTACCTTTTCTGTACATGCTGGAATCTGTGGTAAAGTTCTGTGTTCGTCTTAACCCTTTCTGTACATGCGGGAATCTGTGGTAAAGTCATATGATTGTCTTAACCCTCTACATACAGGTTTATCATCCATCGTTTACAAAGACACCATTGAAAATGTATGGGAATTCAGTAAACCATGACTCATTATATAAAACCTGTGGGATAGCTGAGTGAATTACATTGCGGTCAAACGAGGTGGAGTACAGACCAAGTTATTCTCATCGAGTGGGTTTAAGATTTTATCTCACCCCGTATAACATCATTTTTTGCTGGAATAACTCGCTAAATTAGCCATTGAGTATTAGGTATGACACTTTCACGGCCGTGGAGTACGAGTTCCTAACGTTAAGCCTATGGGGAAAAATACCGGGGTGAGATAAAGATACAGCCTTAAAGCCATGGTATACGGGAAAATAGTCCCTTTGTACTATAGAGCAAAGAAATAGTCCCTATTGCTATACCCTTAAATGTGGAAATTACTGGGTTAGATTTACTCGAGAATATGGATGATAAATACAACAAACGAGGTTTTTGTGGACAGGCGGCTCTGTAAACCACTCGAGGTTGGCGTCGTAATAAATTCGCTAGCGTTCGGGTATTACTACGTGTCAACCCTCCTGGTTTAGGGCTGCCTGTCCACAAAGACCATCTTTTATTGTTAATTTGTTATGATGCTCCGAGCGGCACGTTTGAGTTGCCTGCTTCATCACAATTTCTTCCCCATTTAATGATGTTCATGACAGTGTTAGAGGGAAACTATGTTCCGGTGAGCAAAAGTTCAAAGTTACGAGGTAAGGCTTGGAAAAATTACTGTAGTAATTTTTGCCTTACCGAGTAACTTTGACTTTTGCTTACCGGTACTTGGTTTCCCTATTCCTATATACCTTCAAATGTCGATAAAAATGCTTAATTCTTTACCTGAAACACTTCCGAAGCAAATGGCCACCCTTATCGAGTAACCACAACAGCTATTGTTTTGTCCTGCTGCTGTATTGTATCACGTGATCAGAGCGGGACGAAAACATGAGAACGGGACGAAAACGTCAACCTTGACACGTAACTTATTTTTAATGCACCCCCCAGCAGCGGTATGTAACTCTAGTTAGTTCAATAATGGGTATATAGGAATTTTCATCAGTCATTAACCATGTATTATGTTTTTGTAAGGTTACCAGCCCTGGTCATACAACGATCCAACTATTCATGGAAGAGCTGTACACCAACAGAATGAATAAAGATCTAATAATAATAAAAAAAAACTTCCCACAGTGAAACAAACAGGTTGTGGGCCTGAATAGTCAGGTGGGACACGAAATTTAGCTTTTCAAATATTTCTTACCACTTGACCACTCTATATCTGCATTGGGGGCTTCTATTAAAATAATTTTATGGTTTAAATCAATTATTTATTCTAAGTGTCATATTTGCACGACTTCTTTTCCACACAGATATGAAGTACTATCGTAAAACTGGATGAGTTTTAGTCTTGACTCCCGTATGCCACGACTGGATTTTGGTGTAGTGATATCACGAGGCGGAGCCGAGTGGTATCCGGAACCAAACTCAGGAGTGGCATACGGGAGCCAAGATTGAAACGAATCAGGTTTTGATTTTATCCTACCCCTCTCTACAATATTTTAATATCAAAATCATGAATGAAAAACATCAAAATTCCGTATGCCCCTAGTAGCATACAAACGTCCGTATGCCAGTCAGCGTGGCATACGGAATCTCAATGTTAAGCCTATGGGATTTTATATTAGGGGTAGGATAAATGGTTGTGAAAATACCAAATATTACTTCAGGCTGGATTTCTCGTTGCTTTTCCTAATATTCCCACAAAGTTTGGTAAAACAAGTAAAAGCCCGGTCGTGAATGTCGTCTGTACGTGGTGTGACCTCACTATTCACTAATGAATGAAGTGTGAAACCAGCGGAAGTAGATCGCACACACAATGCAGTGACACAGTGTCAGAGACCATGAATAAAAGAATCTAAGTCAACCGAGTAGTATAGGAAAACTCGGTCAGTGTGACTGAACTGAATTGTTAGGTGTTTTTAAGCGGCGCCATACGGCCCGAGGCGGGAGGCCGAACAGGGACAAGAAACCCACTAAAAACAATAACAGATCAATTAGTTTACCCTTTTTCCAGTTTTGCTGTTATTAATCACAAGTACATGTGATAAAAATGTGTCTTGTTTCTCGCGTATGAATATGGCGGCTGACATGCGCACTGAGATCCACATGAGGACGAATGTTGTGATGAGATGAAAGAGTTTGCCAAAGTGAGACGAATATCTCATAGAGCAACAAACAGTTTGTCACAGTGAGACGAACTTCTCATTGTGCCACAAACAGTTTGTCACAGTGAGACAAACTTCTCATTGTGCCACAAACAGTTTGTCACAGTGAGACAAACTTCTCATTGTGCCACAAACAGTTTGTCACAGTGAGACAAACTTCTCATAGAGCAACAAACCATTTGTCACAGTGAGACAAACTTCTCCTAGAGCAACAAACAGTTTGTCACAGTGAGACAAACTTCTCATAGAGCAACAAGCAGTTTGTCACAGTGAGACAGACTTCTCATAGAGCAACAAACAGTTTGTCACAGTGAGACAAACTTCTCATAGAGCAACAAGCAGTTTGTCACAGTGAGACAAACTTCTCATAGAGCAACAAACAGTTTGTCACAGTGAGACAAACTTCTCCTAGAGCAACAAGCAGTTTGTCACAGTGAGACAAACTTCTCATAAAGCAACAAACAGTTTGTCACAGTGAGATGAACTTCTCCTAGAGCAACAAACAGTTTGTCACAGTGAGACAAACTTCTCATTGTGCCACAAACAGTTTGTCACAGTGAGACAAACTTCTCCTAGAGCAACAAACAGTTTGTCACAGTGAGACAAACTTCTCATAAAGCAACAAACAGTTTGTCACAGTGAGACAAACTTCTCCTAGAGCAACAAACAGTTTGTCACAGTGAGACAAACTTCTCCTAGAGCAACAGTTTGTCAAAGTGAGACGAACTTCTCCTAGAGCAACAAACAGTTTGTCACAGTGAGACGAACTTATCATTGTGCCACAAACAGTTTGTCACAGTGAGACAAACTTCTCATAGAGCAACAAACAGTTTGTCACAGTGAGACAAACTTCTCCTAGAGCAACAAACAGTTTGTCACAGTGAGACGAACTTCTCCTAGAGCAACCAACAGTTTGTCACAGTGAGACGAACTTCTCATTGTGCCACAAACAGTTTGTCACAGTGAGACAAACTTCTCCTAGAGCAACAAACAGTTTGTAGCAGTGAGACAAACTTCTCATAGAGCAACAAACAGTTTGTCACAGTGAGACGAACTTCTCATAGAGCAACAAATAGTTTGTCACAGTGAGACAAACTTTTCATAGAGCAACAAACAGTTTGTCACAGTGAGACAAACTTTTCATAGAGCAACAAACAGTTTGTCACAGTGAGACGAACTTCTCATAAAGCAACAGTTTGTCACAGTGAGACGAACTTCTCATTGTGCCACAAACAGTTTGTCACAGTGAGACAAACTTCTCATAGAGCAACAAACAGTTTGTCACAGTGAGACAAACTTCTCATTGTGCCACAAGCAGTTTGTCACAGTGAGACAAACTTCTCTTAGAGCAACAAACAGTTTGTCGCAGTGAGACAAACTTCTCATAGAGCAACAAACAGTTTGTCACAGTGAGACGAACTTCTCATAAAGCAACAAACAGTTTGTCACAGTGAGACAAACTTCTCATTGTGCCACAAACAGTTTGTCACAGTGAGACAAACTTCTCATTGTGCCACAAACAGTTTGTCACAGTGAGACAAACTTCTCATTGTGCCACAAACAGTTTGTCGCAGTGAGACGAACTTCTCCTAGAGCAACAAGCAGTTTGTCACAGTGAGACAAACTTCTCATAGAGCAACAAACAGTTTGTCACAGTGAGACAAACTTCTCATAGAGCAACAAATAGTTTGTCACAGTGAGACAAACTTCTAAATATGTGTTAGATTTACTGCTATATCAAAGCCAATCCTTCCCATACCAAGTCTTTGTGGTGTGGTAAGTAAAAGAACTCTCACCTCGGTAAATGTGTAGGGGTGAGGTTTCTACCTAAGTTCATCTCATAGATTCTATCACCAATCTCAAAAAACCTTGAGAAAGTCTGGTGAGAACCTGCAATGGATAACTTGACGTTAAATCAAACCAAGAAACCAATCGTTACGGAACACCGCAACAATGTGAGGCCCCAAGGTTTCCCTCTTTACAGGAGAACACAGCGAGTGACCTGTCAACCCGCTGCGGACTCGGCATTTTATAAGGAGAGAACCTGGGGCACTTACGTGCACGGGCTCAGCCGAATCACCACACAGCAGGGACTGGCAGCCCGCACCCTCTAGTGTAGAACAGACACACCACCATTCAACTACCCTGACCCCTACACACCCTACAGACCACACCAAAACCTATATAAATCAAGCATTAACCCTTAAGAACCGCTCTAAAGACGCATGATACTTTGAGGCATCATTGTTCCAATATTAACAAAAATGTTCTAACAAAGAAATAAGAAAGCAATATTCATTAAATCTTCAGAAAATGAAGATTTAGATATTTCTATTAAAAACAAATAAAACAACTATGATTATGTATCATATTGCATGATTAGAAATTTCAAACATCAGTTTCAACCATTATGTGCCCGTCCTCTAGCGGGACAAACTGCCACCAGCATCCGTCCTTGTGGGACTAGCTCAGCCCCAGGCAGCCGTCCTTAAACGGTTAAGCAAAATATAAACATCCCAAATCAAACAGCAAAAATGGCCAAAGCAATAGAACAATAGATAGCACACAAAGAAAACCAGAGCGAAGAACAAAACAGAACAGAAACAACAAAGACTAAAATCAAGCTAATGGCCGTGTTCCACTGGACCGACGGTAGCCGATTCCGTAGCAAGACAATCGCCGATTATTATCGGATGCCCTAGAATTTCTCAAATCTTTGAAAATGGTCATTTATTAAACTATTATTATTAGAATTAAATGAATTACAATACGTGAGTTTCCTCTTAAGGGCCCAGGAACAATTGATCGGGTGAGAAATCGGCCTGGTGGATTGTGCCCTCAATACAGGTGAACGAGTCGTGTGGTGTGATAGCGCCCACTAAAAGACTAAAATCAAGACCAATAAAAAAGACATCGGAGATCTAGAAACAATCAACCAAAACACCAATGGCCAAGTCCAACAAAAAAATTCGTGATAAAAGCCCTACAAAAAAATACGAAACCAGAGTAGCACAGCTCACAGACATCCATGACTTGAGTGACCTGATAACTGGAGGAAGTGGACGAGAGTAATAGAGAATTAAAGGCATATCCTACAATTCACAGTGGCGCCACCTGGTGATTTTTCAAGTATGGCAATTATCAATCAAAATTTATACTGTGGGATTCATTTCCATGCCAAATGACTAAATCTAACGTTTTATCCAGTTTATCTAATCCTAATTGGTAAAATAGGCCAATTAACCTTTGCTTGATTTACATAGGAAATACACTGGAAAATATGGTTTTCTTCAATTCTTTCAAAAACAAGGACGGTGACCTATGATTTTTAAAACCTAAATAGGTAGTACTATACCTATACTATATTCTGTGAAGGTTTGAGGAAAATGACATGGGTGTTACTATGTGAAAAACAATTTTTTAGAATCTCTATATATTCTAATATAAAATTATGTTAATACTGATCTCTAAATGAAAATCTACCACGGTGACCCCCATTTTTTAAGTCAGATATGTGCATCTTATTAAATTTTCAGAAAAATGACATGGGTTCTTAATTTTCACGCCAAATTGTCCGATATGCCTTTAAGTGAATCCGTCCTGTGCTAAATGTAGATGGCTGTGTCAGAAAGACACTGTGAATGCATTGGTTTATTCACCGAATTAAAATTAGAATATGTTTATAAAATCAGTCTGATGTGGTAATCCCATTGACTGAGGTTTACATTTGCTGATATAGTGTGTTCCATATAAACATCATAAAACCTTCCTGTTTCAGGGGGCGAGGGGTCCAATGCTTGTGTATCACTATGTGTTGACCGCTCATGGTCTCACACTTGTGTATTACTGAATATCACCCTCTCATTGTTTCAGGTAGCAAGGGGTGCCATGCACATGTATTACTAAATATGAACCTCTCGTTTTTTCAGGTGGTGAGGGCTCCATCATATCGGCCGCCGGGTCGGTCTTAGGCATCGGCTCCGACGTCGGCGGGAGCATTCGCTTACCGTCCTTCTTCAACGGGATCTTTGGCCACAAGCCGACCCAGTGTAAGTTTACGAATACTCCCACAGTAAATAGGGCTCGGGTTAAGGGAGGTTATAGCATAAGTTTACAAATACTCCCACAGTAAATAGGGCTCGGGTTAAGGGAGGTTATAGCATAAGTTTACAAATACTCCCACAGTAAACTGGACTCGGGTTAAGGGAGGTTACAGTGTAAGTTTACAAATACTCCCACTGTAAACTGGACTCGGGTTAAGGGAGGTTACAGTATAAGTTTACGAATACTCCCACAGTAAATAGAGTGTGGGTTAAGGTAGGTTAAAGTGTATGTTTATGAATACTCCCACAGTAAATAGACCACAGGTTGAGGGATGTTTATAGTGTAAGTTTACGAATACGCCCACAGTAAATAGGGTGTGGGTTAAGGGAGGTTATAGTGTAAGTTTACGAATACGCCCACAGTAAATAGGGTGTGGGTTAAGGGAGGTTATAGTGTAAGTTTACAAATACGCCCACAGTAAATAGAGCACAGGTTAAGGGAGGTTACAGAGATATCTGAAGCATATAATGATAACATTCACTTCCTTATTCCCCCTGGGGTCATCAAGGCATGGGACCAGTAGCAGTTATACAAAATATTGACTCAGTAAATTCCTCAAGGAAAATATATCCTATGTTTTCTCATGATCGCAACCGGTAGCAGTGTCGAATTTTCCCAAAAACTAAATGTCTAAGGACTACTAAACCTGTACAACGAATACACAACACGTAACAAGTACCCAAGACTTGACATGGCCGGAAAAAACAGAACCAATAGAACGAATAGCACAACTGGAAACAAAACAAACAACAAAAATTCTACAAGCGACGAACCCCCTTTATCGCCCACCGTGAAGGTCACCGCTGGCAGTACGGCGAACATGCCGAAGCTCACGGGAGCAGTAGCATAGTAAACGTATTTTGATGGGGGAGCTCTGTTGTTTATTATGGTTTATTATCCGTGGTATACAAAGTCCACATTGAAAACCATGACCCATTATATAAAACCTGTCAGATACCATAACTGTGGTATACAGATTCTAATCTGTGGTATATGGCCTCAAAACCATGGTATACGGGAAAATAGTCCCTTTGTGCTAATGAGCGAAGAATACAGTCTCCATTGTTATACCCTTTAATGTGGCTGTTACTGGGTTTGATATATTCGAGAAGATGAATAATAAATACAATAAACGATGGTTTTGTGAACAGGCGGCTCTGTAAACCACTCAGGGTTGACGTTGCTAGTGCTCGTATATTACCACATGTTAACATATCGTAGCACATGATACTCAACACATCCTTATGTGTGGACATTTATACACAATATTGACTGGTTTCTGAAACAAGCGGTCGTATGCTCCGATGCGTAGTAATATCCAAGTGCACAAATTTTTTTTTTTCATATCATGAAAAGACAAATGTGCTAACAAATCCCCATGGGAAAGTGAGGTACAATATGTCAAATTGAGAGAGAAAAATATCCACAATGATTACACAGGGACTCTATCCATAGCGACTATTAAGTGACTGATCACTCAAAAACTAGACTTTCCTCCAGCAGCCAACTTGGCAGGCTAAAAAGAATCATCCTGCTAGCAAGATGACAACACAGACCACCATATATACGGCCATGTTTTTGCCTGAAGAGACAAGTAATGTCGAAACTATCGAGTAAGAAGGGATAAATCCAGATGGATCATTCCCCACCCACATATACAGAGAAATGGGTTTCCCGACAAGCCACCAGATGGCAAGGGACACAGTGACACAGAGTTTCCACCTCAAACCACTAGGTGACACCACAAAACCCCCACCACAGGGAGGGGGTGAAGCCACAGGTAGTGAGGAAACCAGAAGTCAAAGCAAGCCCATTTACCATTGGCTGATCAATATTCCCGCCTCTCTTTGTCTGGCCCGCCAGCCTATCAAAGACACGAGAATAGATCACGTGATCAGAACCAACCAATGACGGTCAACCTCTGTAAAAGGAATTAACATAATCTAGACGCCCAGACCCACCACGGGTAGAGGATCGGTCACTTACTCGATGGTCGCGAGGCTGCCACGTTCAGCAAAAATAATATCCAAGTGCATGCGAGGGTATTGCGAAGAGGCAACTCCGAGGAGCATAAAACCGCTTTTATCTGAAAGCAGTCTATATTGTTTTTGTTATCCACCTTTTCCTGAAAAGTGGCGTACCGATATCAGTTCATTCAGGTACGCACTATTTTTTTATACACACTATTTTTCCGAATACGCTGGTTTTTACAACCCGGAGCATAAAACATACCTGTATGCTCCGGGCATGTAAATACACGCTTCCCATGTGTTTTCTATGGACACTATGTATTAGGTGGATAATAAAAGTGGTTGTCCCCCGACTACAGTGGCGCTATCTTACAACTTCCTGGCAGATGATGGCGGAACTAGCAATCACTCTGTGCCCTCCATCATGATTACAGACTTCCACTTTTCAGTTGATTTTCAACCTTTTTACTGTGGGAAACAAATTTAGAAACTTTATATAATTAAGGTAGATTTTATCAATTTAGTAACCATTCTTATGTGGTGGTCGCCGCCTGTCTAGCAGGTTGGATGACCCCGATCCGGAATGCTAGTTCCAGGCAGGATCCCACCCTACGTTCTCTATGTAGGTTGGTTCGGCTTTTGGTGAGTTTACACGGACCTAGTCACACACAACACAACACACGCGTTTAATAAACAGGAATGTTTATTAACAATATTACTTCCCGGAAAGGTCTGGAAGATCTTTCCCACAAGTACAGTACCCCAGCACTATTTGCCGGGTAACACTGGAGAGGTTACGAGAACCCGCCTGCAAAGTGAGGGCCCAAGGGTCTGTTCTGTAGAAGAGACGCGCGAGGACAGCCTGTCGACCTACTGTGAATGCTGAGTATATATACCCAGCGTTACGTAATCCCAGTCCCCGCCGCGCCAGTCTCGTGTGCGGCGTTGCCCGGAATCACTACACAGTAAGGATCGGCACGTCGCGCCACCTTCCGTAGAACACACAAACACTGCTGGATTCCCACCCCACTACATTTACTTAAATATTCCAGAAACAGTCACACCCCCTTAGATATTCACAAATTGACAGCACAGACCGGGGGTTGTTGAGCCTCAGTCAAGACCTGCTCTATGCAACCTAAACCTTCAGCTTAAAGACTGGTAGTTGGGTGATTTCTAAATTCTATTGAGTTTTGCAAATAACTCAGGATAGTATAAGTTCCATATATCAGCAAATAGAAAATGGAAAAAAAAATGGCATGCCACCATACTAACTTCTATGGGAAGGCCATCTGAAAATATAGGTGCTTAACTTTTGGTGACTATGGGAAAATGCAATATTTTGACTTTGTTGCTTAATGACACTGATGTTCTATTGCTATCTACAAATAATTCTGGATTATGACAGTTGGGAACAAATACAAATGAGAAATGCTAGAAAAATACTATTTCACCATGCTAACTTCTATGGGAAGTCCATCTGAAGAAGGTAAGTGCTTATCTATTGGTGTCTATGGGAAACTGCTACATTTTCATGAAACCAGATGACAGCACCCGTGTAAATTGCGTAGAAACAGGGGGCGCTGCGATACCTTCCCGCATTTGTCTTTAAAGGTTGAGAAGGTGCACATCTCAGCAAGTTACTCTTCGCACTGAATATTTCCAGCCATATGATTGGCTAGAATGGGGAAAATCTGGGTTGACTGGTACCCTACTTCTGTCTAGTAGATGATTAGGGAACCAGTATACACACTAGGCTGGTTCCCCAGTCATCTGCGAGTTGGCTCAGCTTTTTGTCTACTGAAAACCATGCTCTATATACTGACACCTTGCCTCCTTGTGGTGCAGGCTGGATATGCTTGCATGCAAGCATAACTAAAGTGAATGGGGTCGGGAGTTAGCTAAGTGGTAAAGAGCACTGGACTGTAATCTCAAGGTTGTTGCACTTTGTGGGTTCGAGTCCCACTGCAGCCACTTTTCTCCTTCACCCCCAGCAGTGGTAGATTTACTGCTATATCAAAGGCCAGTCCTTCTCATACTATGTCTGTGTGGTGTGGGAAGTAAAATAACTTACCTTGGTAAATGTGTAGGAGTGAGATTTCTACCTACATTCATCTCATAGATTCGTTCAAACCCAAAGTAAGTCTAATTGAACAAATTGGACTTAAAACTACCCAAACAGACTAACAAACAAACAAACTCTGTGCCATCTGTATGCTGACAGGTGTGGTGGACAACACAGGGCAGTTCCCTAACGGGTCGGGCCGCATACAGGACTACCTGGTCACTGGACCCATGTGCCGCTACTCTGAAGACCTCCTCCCCATGCTGCGAGTCATGGCCGGAGAAGGAGCGGGTAAACTCAAGCTCAACGAGCAGGTGAGTATCCACAGACAATACGTAACTCTATTAGTAAAAATACTATAAACAAGTAAACTCCAGCTCAACGAGCAGGTGAGTATCCACAGACAATACGTAACTCAATTAGTAAAAATACTATAAACAAGTAAACTCTAGCTCAACGAGCAGGTCAGTATCCACAAACAATACGTAACTCAATTAGTAAAAATACAATAAACAAGTAAACTCCAACTGAATGAGCAGGTCAGTATCTACAGACAATACGTAACTCTATTAGTAAAAATACTATAAACAAGTAAACTCAATCTTAACGAGCAGGTCAGTATCCACAAACAATACGTAACTCAATTATCAAAAATACAATAAACCAGAGTCATTCCTATGGCTTAAAGGCATATGATACAATTCACAGTGGCACCACTTGTTGATTTTCAAATATTCCCTTTCATCCATTGAAATTTTAGAGCAAAATTTTAGTTTAATTCATGGCATATTCTAAACTAAAAAAAAAAATTTCGTTTGGTCTAGTTTGACCTTACCCAATAGGTAAAATAGGCCCTTTTTCATTTGTTTGATTTACACAGAAACTGTACTGAAAATATGGTTTTCTTCAATTCTTCCAAAACAAGGAGAGTGACCTAAATAGGTTGTACTATACATATTATATCCTGTGAAAGTTTGAGGAAAATGACATGGGTTTTACAATGTGAAAAACTACTTTTTAGAATCTTCATATATTCTGATATCAAATGATAATAATATTGATCTCTAAATCAAAATCTAGCATGGTGACCCCCGACTTTGAAGTCAGCTATGTGCCCTACAATCCTTAGAGATCATTGTATTCAATTTTCAGAAAAATTATATGGGTTTAAATTTTCACACCAAATTGTCTGATATGCCTTTAACATTATGCCTGCAAAAGTCAGAAATGATACCATATATCTTCTAATGTTATTTCTATGACTAAGCTTTACCAGGGATGAGATAAAGGACCATAAGTAACAACTGACTTGATACACATTTGTAGGGGTCAGGGTAGTCGAGCAGTGGTTTGTTTGTTTCACGCCAGGTGCCGTGAGTGCCGATCCCTGCTGTGCGGTAAAGCTGGCGGAACCGTGTATGCAAATACTATGGGGTCGCCTGCATTACGTAACTTAGTAACTCAGTATATATAGGCCGAGTCAACAGCGGGTCGACAGGTTACTTGTACGTTTCTCCACGTCGAGCGAACTGCTTGGAGCCTCACACATTGGTAGGTTTCTCCGAGAGACCTTTCAGTGGTTGAGGGAACAGATCTCCTCACCTCATGCTACCTAGCATATTCCGTGCTAGGCGACTGTAATAAAGACAGATATAACTGAAATGTGCCGAGTCTGGTCTTATGTCCGTTGGCTAAGGGGAAAGTAGTAGATCCCACATCTCCTTTTACTTACCGAAGAAACCCGAACCAACATGTGAGGGAAACCACACAGGGTAGCGACTCGTCTCACTCCGCCGGATAGACTAATCTAATCTCGGGTAGTGAGTTAAACACTCCTAGAACAGTTGGACCGCTACACATTGATAATTTGTTTGCTTTCACATGCATATTTTAGATAGGTAACCAGCGACTTCGTCGAGTCTGAGTTAGAAAGGAAATGAAGAACGAAAAATTTGACTGCGGATAGCGGGGATCGAACTACCGGCTTTTGCATTCCCAGCCTTTAGCCCTGCCGACTACTCCACGAAGATGAGTGATTGGAGTGGGCCAAATACTTAGTGTGGTGGTGGGGGGAGGGGAATCAGCGGAGTTTTGAAAAGGGCTACCAGCGAAAGTTGAGATCTCATTGGTTTCTCACGAGAAAAGTAGATCAGGAAACTACAATACTATTCTTTGAATTCGGCATGGCTTGAAATGAATCATAAGAGAAGAAGTTTGTCTGAGTAAAGTCCCACAAAAAAGAAGACCAGGTTCGAGTTTTTCACCATACGAGAATCTCACTCTCGTGGGCCCTCATTCTCCACCCCCAGGTTTGGTTCACTATGTCTCTATGTATGGGAGCAACTTCAAGCGGATTCGACGGAATTCTACCGTTTTAAATATAGTAGGTGATTGTTGCATATATTTTTTAATGTTATACTTATGCCTAAACCTGTACCAGGGGTGAGATGAGTACTTGTACACTTCAGGTGGATCTGCGTAAAGTGTCCGTCTACTACATGTTAGATAATGGCGGAGGTCTACTTTCCTGTGGAGTGGATCCACAAATAAAGCGCTGCATTTTAAAGGTAAGTCTTCTCCTCAGTTTCAGAGACTTATTTATCTATAGTTCCTAAGGTGTACATTTATTTTATATATGAATCTTTCTGACATTCCTGAAAACGCAGACCAATATAGTATTTCAATACTTCGCCATGGTAATCAAAAATAATTCAGACTTTACATAATAGTAATAATATTAACCACGATATAGTTTTACATAGGTTGGGTAAATATTATGAAAATGAGGAAGAG
This sequence comes from Alentia gelatinosa, assembly GCA_950022655.1. Classification (NCBI taxonomy): domain Eukaryota; kingdom Metazoa; phylum Annelida; class Polychaeta; order Phyllodocida; family Polynoidae; genus Alentia; species Alentia gelatinosa. Next base: position 141,455,404 of record OX465580.1, on the reverse strand, counting down.
ATACGGAGGACGAAAGGTAACGATTTTTCCAAACAAATATTATGAAAATGTTTGCATTATTTCAGTAAGAAATTATTTGAATTTCGAAAAAGCGTACTAGGCCTGGGAATGCCTCAAGGCATCATAGCGTACTACGCCTGGGAATGCCTCCAAGCATCATAGCGTATCTAAAGGGTTAAGATATTTTAGAATATGTTTAGGTTATTCGAAAGAAACTCTGGAGCCAAAAAAGATAGCTTGGTCCGTACTCTACCTTTGACGACGGAGTGATTTATGAAGCTCAGCTCAGTGAATTACGTAGCAGTCAAACGAGGTGGAGTGTGGTCCAAGGTATGTTTATTGAATAAAAAAAAAAAAATAAAAAAAAATCTTTATCAGTGGTCTTCTGGTTTTATCTGATCATATGATCATAAACATCATTAATCAATAAAATAACTCACACAATTAGCCATTGAGTATTGGGTACTCTACCTTCACGGCTGTGGAGTATGAGTTCCCAATGTTTGTTCACAGTACATTTAGAAAAATACTGGTGTGAGATAAATACACAATATTGACTGGTTTCAGATACAACCAGTCATATGCTCTGAGGAGTTGATGCGTAGTAATATACGAGTGCATGGAAGGATATTGTGCAGAGTCAACTCTAAGGAGCATACAACCACTTTTATCTGAAACCAGTCTATATTGTATTTATTATTACCCACCAAATACGGAGTCTCTATGCTAAGCCTATGGAGCCTACAGATCGCTACTTAGTAGAATACGGACCTCCGGAATACAGCTTTTGGGGCCACCTGACAGGCATTATAGAAACTAATTTATATAAACAAACACATGGCGCTTGGGACGAAATTCTAATCATTTACAAGATTTTTTCCCTAATAATTACTCGAAAGGTGAGTAATAAATACAACATTACCATAATTTCGATCTGTGTGGCTATATTCTCCTTGTACTTGACACTACGTAATACTCCTCACTATCGCTCAGAGTTTTACTACGCGTCAACTATGCAGAGAATATGGCCACTCCGATCGAAATCATGGTAATATTGTGTATTTATACATATTTTCCATATGCGCTGGATTTTGCAGCTTGGAGTATACAACATATCTATGCTCCCTGTCTGTAGACACAGGCTGCCCATGTGTTTTCTAAGGACACTTTGTATTAGGTGGATGATAATACATGATATAAGACATTAATATCAGTGCTTGTGAAATGAATAAATCTCTGATATGATAAGGCAGGCAAACCTAGGCCTGTGTCAGTGCATATTTTCAGAATGTTTCTGAGATTATGTGTACCGATGTATTTTGAAGAACTCTAGTCTCCCCTTGTCCCATGTTGTCCATCATTTAGTCAGAAGCCTTGTTTTCAGTCATAAGGATTACTTGAGTTAACAAAAATCACAACACTTCATTTCCTAATACTTCAACAATTCTTTGAACCTGCACTTGTTCCATCCAATGAAACTATCACCAAGCTATTTATAACCATTTTCCTTAGACAACAGTAAACAAGATTGATAATGCAATTTTACCACACTTTGAATAGGCAGTAATTTCTTTTTCAAGATATTTGGTTAGTAAGCTCTAGATCTGTTCAAGTATTTACTGAGGTAAGTCTGACTGTCCTTCTCTGGGAAGGTTTCTTTAGAAATATAGCAGCTGCGAGGGGAAATGGTCATTTCAGCACATTTACAAGCAAATACTTATTTTCATGTCTTTTTCATGCACTTCCCATTGCTATCACTAGCTTGTCGAAGCTTTTCCATAGCTCTCATTTCACCCATGCAAAACAGCACTATAATTTTTGTTGAAACGGTATCGGCTGGCCTGGTAGGTATGGGGCTGCGACTGGCTCGTCTGTTGCTAGTATAGTGTGACAGGGCAGGGAGTTGTGTCTTTGGCTTGGGGCACGCGCTTCCACATATAGAGGGCTTGTTCCACATATTGAAAGGCATGGTGTGGTCATGAATATCAGGCAGAAATATAGAAAAGGTGCGGTGGAGTGGGCCATATGCTCATCGGCGGCGGTCGTTTGGCAGTCAAATGGCCAAAACCTGCTAAAACCTGATTAAATTTTGCCTGTCACCCACCCCTGGCACCCGTATGGCTGCTGCACAGCATAAAGCGCCAGGTCCACTAAGGCGATTTTCCATGCGAATTCGGGTTCGCAGACGTTCGCATGGACATGCTTATGCCTTGCGACAATATTCAATATATTGAATATCATCACATGGGATTCGCACAGTCGCTTGGATCGCAGACGCATTCGCTTGGTCGCCTTAGTGGATCTGGCGCTTTACTTGTGGGAAGGCCCATGAGTTTGTTCACTATAACCATGTTTGGGAGACGCCTGAAGAAAGCCGACCTACGAGGTGGAACATACCCTTTACAAATGGGCTTAAAGACATATTGCTACAAGCAGACCCAGTCTGAGTTCAACCAGCCTCTAAAGTACAGCTGGACAATGCATAAGCTTAACCATACTGACATAACATATTTTCTGTGTAGAGTATGTGATAAGACAATGAATATGATAAAAATAGAGTACTAATAAAAAACTGATAAGAAACTGAAAGTGCAGAGACTTTAGTCAAGGACATTATTCTATATCTGACATGTCACACTCTCCTGAGAAACGAGTGTGTGCCAACTGTCGAACTGACCGGCTCGCTCCACGCTGACCCTCCAATGGGAGGGAGATGCTAACAACGTAACAGTCAAATCTCCCCTCCCTCTCAACGGAGTGAGTAACATACAGCGCGGCACCTCTATGTATAACCGGCTCGCTCCATGCTGATCCTCCAATGGGAGGGAGATGCTAACAACGTAACAGTCAAATCTCCCCTCCCTCTCAACAGAGTGAGTAACATACAGCGTGGCACCTCTATGTATAACCGGCTCGCTCCATGCTGATCCTCCAATGGGAGGGAGATGCTAACAACGTAACAGTCAAATCTCCCCTCCCTCTCAACGGAGTGAGTAACATACAGCGCGGCACCTCTATGTATAACCGGCTCGCTCCATGCTGATCCTCCAATGGGAGGGAGATCCTAGCAACGTAACAGCCAAATCTCCCCTCCCTCTCAACAGAGTGAGTAACATACAGCGTGGCACCTCTATGTATAACCGGCTCGCTCCACGCTGATCCTCAAATGGGAGGGAGATGCTAACAACGTAACAGCCAAATCTCCCCTCCCTCTCAACGGAGTGAGTAACATACAGCGTGGCACCTCTATGTATAACCGGCTCGCTCCAAGCTGATCCTCAAATGGGAGGGAGATGCTAACAACGTAACAGCCAAATCTCCCCTCCCTCTCAACAGAGTGAGTAACATACAGCGCGGCACCTCTATGTATAACCGGCTCTCTCCACACTGATCCTCCAATGGGAGGGAGATCCTAGCAACATAACAGCCAAATCTCCCCTCCCTCTCAACGGAGTAAGTAACATACAGCGCGGCACTTCTATGTATAACCGGCTCGCTCCACGCTGATCCTCAAATGGGAGGGAGATCCTAGCAACATAACAGCCAAATCTCCCCTCCCTCTCAACGGAGTAAGTAACAAACAGCGCGGCACCTCTATGTATAACCGGTTCGCTCCACGCTGATCCTCAAATGGGAGGGAGATCCTAGCAACATAACAGCCAAATCTCCCCTCCCTCTCAACGGAGTAAGTAACATACAGCGCGGCACCTCTATGTATAACCGGCTCGCTCCACGCTGATCCTCAAATGGGAGGGAGATCCTAGCAACATAACAGCCAAATCTCCCCTCCCTCTCAACGGAGTAAGTAACATACAGCGCGGCACCTCTATGTATAACCGGCTCACTTCACACTGATCCTCCAATGGGAGGGAGATCCTTACAACGTAACAGTCAAATCTCCCCTCCCTCTCAACAGAGTGAGTAACATACAGCGCGGCACCTCTATGTATAACCGGCTCGCTCCACACTGATCCTCAAATGGGAGGGAGATCCTAACAATGTAACAGCCAAATCTCCCCTCCCTCTCAACAGAGTGAGTAACATACAGCGCGGCACCTCTATGTATAACCAGTCATGCCTCAGCCGTCAGACCATCACAATAAACTGTGTGAAAGGAACTACGGCTTTCTCTTCTTCATCCAGATTACTATCACCGCTTGTACCAAACTCAAGTATAGATAGTAACAGTGCACATACCTCTAATAACTACTGACATATTGATATAATTTCCAAATTATGGGTTTGTCTCACAGCTACTTTTGTCGTTTCTAATGCCCCAGCTTCCACCAATACATGTACATACAGATACTTGTGAGAAAAGATGCACCCTTCTTTCAACTGCCTACTTTCTTCTATTATCAGATATACTATCATTTTACAATAAACTTGAATCAATTCATAGCTATTCTGTTATGAAATAATGTTATAAATGAATCTTTTTTTGTAAATATTTCCAACTTTTCTTTCCTCAGTCCTGACTGACATCCCTGAGTTTATATGATACATGGGTTATGAAGCATTATTATGTCAGCATTTCATGTCGTGATGGGAAATAAGGAATCATTGTATTGATAGGAATATCTTATGACGGGTATTTTTAGTTTAATTGGGGAACGGATCTTTATCCACTACCAACAATCTAGAAAATTTGAAATAATCATTGTATTGATGTTTGATGTGTATTTGTGGGTGATGAAGTATCTTTGTATATCAGTATTTATTGTAATGGTGAAGGATGAAACATCATTACATTTTGTGTCTTGATGGCAATAAAGCATTTTCATGTCTGCATTTTATGTACCAATGTCAAATAAAGCATTGTTATAATAATATATCAACCATTGATGGTATTTTTTCTATTGATGGGAATCATTGCATCGCTAAAATGGTATTTCATTTATCGACAGGAGACAAGCACTCTTATAGCAGTATTTTGTTTATAGATATCAGATTAAGCATCATTATAATGATTTTTATTCAAAAATGGGATATGAAGCATTCTTATAAAGGTATCTCATTTATCGATGGTAGATTCTTATAATAGTATTTTATTTCTAGATGGAAGATGATGCATTGTTGTAATGGTATTTTATTTCTAGATGGAAGATGATGCATTGTTGTAATGGTATTTTATAGATAGATGGGAGATTTATAGAATAGTACTTTATTAATAGATGGGAGAGAAAGCATCTTTAAAATGGTTTTGTAATTATTGATGGGAGAATGAGCATTCTTATAATGGTATTTCGTTTATTGATGGCATACAGAGCATCGTTATAATAATATTTTATTCATAGATCGGCAATGGAGCATCGTTATAGTGGTATTTTATATATTGATGGGAGAATGAGCATTCTTTTAATGGTATTTCATTTATAGATGGGATATGAAGCATCGCTATAATGGTATTTTATCTATAGATGGCAGATGAAGCTCTAATATAATATTATTTATGCATTAATGTCAGACAGAGCATTGTTATAATAGTATTTTATTTAATGATGGGTGACGGAGCTTTGTTATAATAGTATTTTATTTAATGATGGGTGTCGGAGCATTGTTATAATAGTATTTTATTTAATGATGGGTAACGGAGCATTGTTATAATAATATCATATTTAATGATGGGTGACGGAGCTTTGTTATAATAGTATTTCATTTAATGATGGGAGACGGAGCATTATTATAATAGTATTTTATTTAATGATGGGAGACAGAGCATTGTTATAATATTATTTTACTTATTGATGGGAGACGGAGCATTGTTATAATGGTATTTTATTTAATGATGGGTGACGGAGCATTGTTATAATAGTATTTTATTTAATGATGGGTGACAGAGCATTGTTATAATAGTATTTTATTTAATGATGGGAGACAGAGCATTGTTATAATAGTATTTTATTTAATGATGGGTGACAGAGCATTGTTATAATAGTATTTTATTTAATGATGGGTGACAGAGCATTGTTATAATAGTATTTTATTTAATGATGGGAGACGGAGCATTGTTATAATAGTATTTTATTTAATAATGGGTGACGGAGCATTGTTATAATAGTATTTTATTTAATGATGGGAGACGGAGCATTGTGATAATAGTATTTTATTTAATGATGGGTGACAGAGCATTGTTATAATAGTATTTTATTTAATGATGGGAGACAGAGCATTGTTATAATAGTATTTTAGAAGTTGAATTGAATCAAAACATTTTTATATCAATATTTGCTTATGCAGGGAGCAGCGCACCTGACCACAGTATGCAGCGTGCCAGCACAAAAAGTCCACCTGTCGCGACTCAACAAGTCCATCGACATGTGGTCTGCTCTGATGGGCAAAGCCGACAACGAGTCTTTCTGCTCGCTGATGGGAGGCGGCACTCCGGTCAACCCGCTCACCGAGCTGCTCCGCTGGCTCATGTGCTGCCAGCGCCACACCTTTCCAGCCATCGGGCTCGGGCTGCTCGAGAAGATCCCATTCCCTGAGGCGGAGGTCGCCAAGCTCCAAGACATGGTCTGTAAACTGCAGGATGAGTTTCGCGAGCTGCTCGGTGACTATGGTGTGCTGCTGTACCCGACAAGCCCGACACCTGCCCTCTACCACAACCAGCCCATCACCTTGCCCTTCAACTGGAACTACACTGCTGTCTTTAACGTGCTGGGGCTCCCTGTGACACAGGTGCCCATGGGTCTTGGCCAGGAGGGTGTGCCTATCGGCTTCCAGGTTGTAGGGAACTTCCACAGGGACCATGTCACAATTGCTGTTGCCCGAGAGCTGGAGAAGCAGTTTGGAGGATGGGTGCCGCCATTTTAAAGTGTGCTTCTTGAGAGCATTCTAGTTGGCAGTTGCTCAAAATTCAAATATATTGCATCATAGTTTTCTAGATTTAAAAAAAAAAAAAAAAAAAAAAAAAAAAATTCATAGTTTTCTAGATGAACAAATTATATTAAGAAAATGTTAAGGGATCAAAAATTGCAGAATTCTTGATGAGAATGTTGATGCTTGAGAACAAAGTGTTCGTTGAATAGTCATTCTTAATGTGAGGTCCTTGGGACCATTCTAGTTTGCCGTTGCTCAGACATGATAGTTTTCTAGAAGAACAAATTATGTTGAGAGAACAGAAATGTTGACGTTTGAGAATGGAGTGTTTGTTCACATTATTTGTTGATTAGCCATTTTGGGCAATTTAGGCCAAAGACAAGAGACGATGGATTTGTGGACAGGCGGCCATAAACCATGAGAGGTTGATGCGTAGTAATACATGTGCACTAGAGTGTGTGTTATGATGTCACCCTTGAGTGGTTTACAGAGCTGCCTGTCCACATAACTATCGTTTGTAGAATTTATTATATATCTTCAAATGAATTAAACCCAGTAATTGCCATATCAAATGGTATGAAAATAGGGACTATTTCTTTGCTCTAAAGCCAAAGAGGACTATTTTGGTAGTTGTTCAAAACTTCAAAAAGATGACATCATAGTTTTCTAGATGAGCTGATTATATCAAGAAAATGTTAAGGTATCAGAAAATGTGGAATTCTAGATGAAAATGTTTGAGAATGGCGTGTTTGTTGAATAGCCATTTTGGACAATTTAGGACTTGCCTGTTATCATGTATTAAAGCTACAGATCAAAGAGTGCAGACTTCTCTGTATTTTTATCAGAGAGCCGTGTATGTGTCTTTATCGTAGGATCTCACATTAAATCACTAGTCTTTATCAGAGCCCTGTATTAGAAGGAAACCCACGAGATGAAAAAAGCTTGATCCATACTCCACCGAGTTTGACTGCAGAGTAATTCACAAAGCGAAGCTCAGTGAATTAATCTGCGGTCGAACGAGGTGGAGTGCAGACCAAGTTATTTTCATCGAGTGGGTTTCTGATTTTATCTCACCCCGTATAACATTATTTATTGATAAAATGAATCACAATTAGCCATTGAGTATTGGGTACACGAACTTCACGGCCGTGGAGTACGAGTTCCTAATGTTAAGCCTGGAGAAAAATACCGGGGTGAGATAAACATCTGTAATTTATGCGGAGTTACTAAGACTGAACTACATCCAGATTCATAGCGGTGGAAAATATGCCATGAGTTTTGGTTCCGGAATAATCTCATGTGAGATTGCATAGCAGACCAAAACGAATGGCATATTTTCAGCAGCTACAGATTGAGTGTGGTTCAGATTTGATCTCACTCCTATCACTGACTGATTGGTATTTTGGTTACATTGAGTATATTTTTTCTACAATACTCCATGGGCATTGAGTATATGTTCCCAATGTTGAGTCCATTGGGAAAAAAATAGCAGGGCTGAGATAAATGATGAATAGATTATTAAGTCCTCCACAGAAGTAGGAATACTCAGTGTTGTAGGAATGCAAGCTATAAATTATGAGTATCCAAAATCTTAAGAGTTTCATGTACAATGACAAAAATCTGGCCATGTCCCAACTGAACTTGGCCAAAGTCCAAATACTGTCCAGTCATTTATCACTCTAGATTTTATATCAGATGTTTTTCCTGTGACTTCCATCCCTGCTATACATAGCACAGAGCCTACCCTGCTTCCCCTGCCATCTGCTAGGGGGCTCATGGGAAGTTCCAGTGTGACCTGTGAGGTGGCACCACCGTTCGAGGCCACCCTCCATTCTATTACAGTGATTGATAATTCAATATATTCGATAAGTCAAACTACTGCGGGCACCCCATGTTTCGTGTTGCTGCTAATGGCAGCCTACATGACGGGTAGGCTATGTGCTTTACTGTATACCCATGCCGTACATACTGTAAATACGCACCGTTTTGGCATATGACGTAAAAATACTGTACGGACCAGTGGTCCATACAGGAAAATATGGACTACCTTCCCATACACATTTATTAAAATATTGGTTGTTAAGCAAAATGAAGTAAACATATAATTTCCAACCATGCTTGTACAAGTCACAGAACTCAATGATAATTTACCGTTTGGACGGAACTCGGCGTAAACGCCTCGGTCCGTACAAACCGTAAATTACCATCTCATTCTGTGAGTTGTACAGCATGGTCAGGACGTTCTATATCAGTATACAGCTAGTTAACAGACCATGAACAGAGCCGGAGTTGTCAGTATTGTTGTATTTGATGTACGGGTAGGAATGATGACTTATGTTGTCTATTTGTGATCAATCTTCACCAAAACTTGCCATATTTATGTGATTGATGCTTGATGTGACCTAATCGTGTAGCTTGAATACTGCTTATGCAGGGCAACATGGTTGCATCCTATTTGTTTGATTCCGCTCATAGAAAGGCGATTTTTGTTTTTGTTGCAGCTACTGTTGGTTTTTTTCAAATATGAATTTGGTTGGTTAGCCTGCAGCCATGCTAGTATCTTACTATTTCTGAACTAAAACCCAAGAAATCTTGGAAGCACCAGTTGATTTCTTAGTTGTACTTAATTATTCTTTAATCATTATTATACTACTAAAAATCACTTACGAAAATACGGAAAATTGTTATGAATTGCTATTTGGAACAGTGATTGTGATTTAGAAATGTATTCCATGTGCTATACAATTAACTATGTACTTGATATACTGGGTTTAAATTAGCTATTTCCCCAACAATGAGTTGGGTTCTGATCATGTCTTCAGTTCCAAAGATTCATATTTTGTAATAATGGAATGTATATTCTGTATATATATTGATTTTTGATGTTTGAAGTTCATATGTGGCCAATACTAGAATATTGTTTTTGTCATTATTGTGTGATTCACATTAGTTCTAGATGCACCCACAAGGTGGCATAATGGACGGCATGTTCAGTCAACCAGAACAAGGCTGTAGGACGCTCATTGGTCACTTAGTACTGGCTTCTGATTGGTCAGTCTAACCAGCCAATGACTGTGCTGTAAGCTTGGTTTTGACACCTTCTTTAAAAGGTCTAGTCCTATAATGATAGCTTTGAGTCTTTACACATGGTTAAAACGAACATTCCTATTTATATATAAACATGTTTTTTTTTATCTTAGCTGTGACATGTATCCCTCATCTGCAGACATTCGCCATGTCAGTGCTGCTCGAGGGGCATACTAAACTCCCTATTATCGCCCAGGGTAAATACAAGTTCCGCTCGCGGCTGGCTGGGCACACCACGATCACATTTACCATAGTTTTTCCATTTATATTTGGAGTACCTGAATAATATTTCGGATCTGTAGTTAGTAATAGCTGAAATTTCCATTTCCCATATCGGATTTCCGATTTGAATATTTATAAAAACCGTTAAACTGCGATAATTGTGGGTTACGGTTCAAGGGTCTATCACCATACAATGTCGGCAACCAGCGAACAACGGAACTTGTAAACAGACTGGATTACGGGATACCTCAATAGGGCCTATTGTGCAGTCATTCTTTGTAGAACATATTCAGGAGACAAAGTGTACCCACTAAAACTGTACCCGAATAGCCGGCTCAGTACTTTGACCAAATAGATTTGAGATTATGTCTCATTCTCCAATATTCTAAATGTATATTTCTGATACACTCAACAACTGTCTTTGTAGCTTTGAGGCAAACCTATTCAGATACAATTGTTGTTAAGTACACTTCAATAGTAGCAAATGAGACCCAAAATGAAATTCTAGCCTCGAAACCCCATAGCTTTAGGACTAAGCCTCGTTCTTACTGGCCTCCGGAAATGGTGTTTTGAGCACGGGTATCCGGCATTTTAGCGGGTTCACTTCGGCTCCCTATGGAAGCGGAAGACCATATTGGCAACTATTAATAGTTGATTTTCCATGCACAGCAAGGAAAGTCCATGCGGAGGTCAAAGTAGTTTTCATGACTGACCCACAATGGCTGGTAATACTAACAGCAAGCGCTATAGTCATTTCCAATGGAAGAGTGAGGTATCCATACAGTAACTGCAGTACTAGTCCAGAATGATAAGTTAAAATGATTCCAAAACATGCTAATGGACCTTGTTCTCACAGATTATAGCAAAAGTTCTTTTGTTTCCTGTTGAAATAGCTATAAATACAAAAACATTTCAAAGGTTGGAAAAAAAAATTTTTTAAATTAAAAAAAAAGAAAAAAAAAAAAGAGATTTACTCAAAAAACACTCGAGGATCATTATGAAACAGGCCCCATCCTCGGGTAGGAACACACCTGAAACACAGAAAGATCAAATCAAAATTGACTTTACAAGACTGAGGAAAAACAAACCACAGAGATTAATCAGCGCACAAATCTGTGGTCCTCTGCTTCCATGTTTTCTACTGATGATCATCTCTTTGTATTTTACATGAAATAAAATTAAAACTGTTAAATTCAAAGGTTTGTGTCTCTGATTAGATTTTGAAAAAGGAATATTTACCTACCATATCTAAAAAACTGATTTTGGTCGGATCTGCTTGGAGATTCTACCGCATATAGAAACAAAGTGAACCAGACCTAGGTATGGAGACTGAAGGGCCACGAGAGTGAGATCCTTGTGTAGTGCTAAACTTAATCCTGCTATTCTCTTTTTGTATTAATCTACTCGGACATACTTTTTCTATTATGATTTCAAGAAATGCCGAAATCAAAGTTTACTATTGTAGTTTTCTGATCTACTTTTCTCATGGGAAACTAATGAGATCCCAACTTTCGCTTGGGTCAATCCATAGAGTTCTGATTGCCGATGATCAGCTCAAGCACCTGTGTCATACGAAATGATAGCCATAAGTTTACGATGGTTTACCGTTCACCTGCTAGGGGGAAGTGGGGAGGGGGTAGGTGGGAGCTAAATATGAATCGAAGAAGTCGCTAGTTCAAGTTAAGAAACTGTACAGCTGCAGATGGGTGCCAATTACCAATAGAAAACGACCTTATCTAAGCCTGTGTTTGGAGACTGATGGCGGGAAACTCCCGTCAGATGATATTGGCGACCTCTGGTGACAGGAGTTTAAAGTACGGTGTCGGGGGAATGTGTGACTCAGAGAATGTCGGGAAGTCCGCCACTTGACACTCTACGGGAACACCGGGCACCAGATAAGGACGACTTTCTCTTTGTTAGGCCGGTGTAATGCGAAAAACGGTTACCCTGCGAAAAACTTGTTTTATCGCCCACCCTATACACGCATGCGTCTGTACACACTCTTCCGTTCAGATTTCACGGACTATTGGCCATACTATCATTTTAATGTGATTTTAATGTAAATAACTGAAAAGAACAGTATTTAGACATGAGAATTACATGTTCTGATATGTCGTAATATGCTTAATTTCTCACTCTCCAATCGTGGACTTCATCACTGCCCATGCTCATGGGCGATAAAACAAGTTTTTCGCAGGGTAACCATTTTTCGCATCACACCTGCACTGACACCCATTTAGACAGTTGTACCGGCCTATGTCTCACCCCCTCCCAATCCGGGCCTTGCCTTTAGGCCATGTGGTTGTGTCTCAATCTCATTACTAACCAGCATAAGCCAGGGACATGTGTATGTCTAGTGCAAATAGCTATTGTGTTAGGGAAGCGGCCATCTTGCCCCGAAGCGAAACAAAACAACAGGTGGTGGGCCCAGTTATTTGTTTTGAAACAGGGAGGTGTACTGTGCATGCACAAGGTGGTCAGAATCCGTCCACCGATCAAGCTCTCCCTGTAGGTATATCTCTGCCGTTATGATGCGAGAATTGGTTACCCTGCGAAATTCATGTATTATTGCCCACTCAATACGCGCATGCGTCTGGACACGCTCTTCCAGTTAGATATCATGGATTATTGGACGTACTAGTTTTACACTGCAGAAGTTAGTTGGACGTATATTTTATTTCTCCTATAATAGGCTCTTAAATGTCATAAAATTACGTTATTTCATTCATTTTGACATTCTTAATTTCAGCAAATTGCACTATAACTCCTAACACAGATTACGCTAAATCCTGACAATCTAGGGAATCTCGTGCCGATGAATTTCTCACTCTCCAATCGTGGACTGCCCACCAGATACTAGTGGGCGATTAAACATGAATTTGCAGGGTGGCCAATTCTCGTATTACACTGTGGCTCCTAGCAGATACCTCAGGAACCAGGATATTTCGACCAGAAGCAAATATTAGCGGAAGGAGATTTAGCTTGTCCATGGATTTAAAAAAATAGGGAATATATCGGCTTGCCATAGGAAGATTTACTATTGTGCCACAATCATCAATAAATCACAAGTACTGATAACATGACTACATTGCCCCTATCTGGTGATTACTCTATAGACCCTATTGAGGTATCCCAGAATTCAGTCTGTTTACAGGTCCCGGTGTGCGCTGGTTACCGACATTGTATGGTGATAGACCCTTATCCCGTAACCCACAATCATTGCTTTTTACCGGTTTTTATGAATCTTCAAATGGGAAATCAGATATCAGATATCGAAATTTCAGCTATTTCTACATATCAATCCAAAATTATATTAAAGTTCTCCAAATATAAATGGGAAAACTATAGTTCATGCAGTTGTGAGCTGTGAAAGCATCCCCTGTTTTGTTAGTACCCAGCTAGTCCACTAGATGGAGTATCATCTACTCACTTGGTCACTCCCCAAGCATAATCCAGGCGGAGCTGCTCTCCACCACTGGAGATGGAGGCTGGGAATTAGGCCACACAGACCAGTTTCTACTTTCAAGTAACTTTGAAGTGGAAGAAGGCCCCTTCTCAACTTGAGGATCCTTCAGGGGACATGCTGACCATTTAGCTAATGTAAATTTACCACACTTTGGCTATTTTTGTATATGCACTATCCATAAGGGGTGACTTTGTAAGGGTTTCTCAGGACTGTCTGGAGTGGGGCTTGGTTGACCCTGGTTGACCTGTCTACATACCAGGAGTGCTTGACCTGGTGAGGAAGCGTTTCTATAGCCTGGGTGGGGATAGGGGAATGTCTTTGTATGTTGCAATGACTTTTATGTGAAGTGTGTGTTCTATGTGAAGATATAAACCTAATATCTGTGTAGTGTATCCATATATGTAGGGAGTCATTCATGTGTGTAGTAGATTCATATATCTTTAGGAAGTCATTTATGTAGTTATTCCATGTAGGGGAAGTAACCATATATGTGAAGTTGCTGTACCTAACAGGGAAAAACATGTCTTGTATTTCCATTTATAGGAGAGGTGGTTGGTGGAGGAATCATGATTAAGCAGTGATCTGTTTGGTCTCCACTGTTTGTGTGTGGGGTAAGTTATAAACCCTTTACCCAAGATGTACTGCTGATATTTCTTTTACATAGAGATTGTATTGCTATTAACTATGTAGAGACTAATCTGTGGAATGGGTCTGTATCCCCTTCCCTGTCTAGTAGATATGTTTAACATATACTTGCCTAGGTCTGAATGCTATTTTAGTTTCTTTGGATAATGTAATCCAAGATAACTATGACATACATATACATAAACCAATGTAACAATACACAACTGGGACCAGATTGGTTATATTCATAATGAATACATAATAGTATGTTTTTGCATATTGGCCTAGACTTGCACAGGTCTTGGATATTTTCCAGTAGAGTGCTCATATGACCCATTTATGAGACCATGCAAGGATGATTCTTATAAACTATGTTATGTAAACATGTATAGGTTCATGATATAATATTTGGCATTCATGACTTACATAGACTTGCACAGGTCAAATACAGTATGAATGTGTTAATCTGTGGGATGAATTTGCTCATGTCAAGATGCAAAATATGTATTGTATGTCTCATGTAGAGATGTGGAGTTCCCTATAGCAGCAGATTGTTATTATTGTGTACTGAATTTGGACATGTTAAAAGTTTCTAAGACAATATTATTGTCTTGTATGTTTCAGGTTTTTCCTGTATCCTTTATACCTTACCATGAATAAATAGCCATTATAACCAAACCTCATCTCGCAACCTATTATTTTTATTCAATGTGCGACTAACTTCACGCTATCACTCAGTTGGTCTGTCACACAGTCATGGTCTGCCCAGTCAGTCGCGAGCGGAACTTGTATTTACCTGGGCGAAAATAGGTATTTAGTAACCTCTGGAGGGCGTATAGGCAATTTTCCATTGGCCAACGAAAATAGGACCGATTATTTGAGTTATCTTCAAAGGTCTACCGTCAGTATCAAATAGTCGGCGAGGGTGCAAACCACAGATACACGTTTACAAAATTTCCCGATATGGGCGCTCAGTACTTTGACTATGTAGGTTCGAGATTATATGTGTCATTCTCCAATCTTTTAGATCCATATTTTTGATAAACTTAACAACTGTCATCATAGCTTTAAGACAGAGTTATTGAGAGACGATAGTAGTAAACTGACCAAAAACAAAATTCTAGCCTTAAACCCCCATAGGCACTAAGTTTCGTTTTTACTGGCCACCGGAAATGATGTTTTGAACACGGGTATCTGCCGTTTTAGCAGGTTCTCTTTGGCTCCCTATAGTAACCCGAAAAAAGAGATTGCCATCTGGTGGTCTTTTAGAGTGATGACTCAAGACCGAAATACCTTTTTTGACCCACTGTTGCATGATATGTTTTGATCCTAGACTCAGACAGTTAGGGAAATGGCAAGTTGACTGGGTGCAAGTGGGTTACAGAAAACGATCCATAGACTGAATGTAACCCAAACCTTTTAGTTGCTATTCATTTAAATTTGCACGCTCATTCATCAATGATGAACATACCATTTGCTCCTAGTTTGTTTTAGGGGTAAGATGGCCGCTTCCATAACACAACAGCTCTGTGTCGTAGAGTCTCGGCCTTGCCATTGATCCCTGTCAGTTTACAACTGGTCCAACACAAGTTTTTTTAAAATTTTTTTTTTAGATTGATTTTTATTCTGGAGTAGTCTACTAGGATAGTTTATATATCCTGTTTTCAGTAGGCTCCAGGGCCATTTAGACAGTTTCGGTCAGTAATTGTATAGATAAAACAAATTGTATTGATCGTTGTATCTAACCAGGTCAACTTTTGATGATCAACTGCAAACGTTATTAGTTAGTCCATGCACGCCGGGTGATGCCTTAAGGCATCATTTACAAAATATTCGTATTTTGCAATAAAATCGGAAATGTTGCCTCAATAAACAGGAAACTTAACAGAATATAGGTATCACATCATATTTTATACTTTTAGGTGAAATGAAAAATATAAAGTGTCATTTCAGCTGATGGGAAATGTAAATGTTCACAATATACTCGATATGACCGGCCTCTAGCGGTATTCATTGGCACTAAAACCCGGCTCCATGACTGGCACTGCCGTAGGCACCCAGCGCGATGCTTAGATCAATTGCATGTACGTTAATCAAGGAAAGTACCTGGGGTTGCATGCCTGCAAGCTGTCCTACAACTGGCCTCAGTCCCTGTGTCCTACCGCTCCCCCTGTAGACTGGCCTCAGTCCCTGTGTCCTCCCCCTCCCCCTGTAGACTGGCCTCAGTCCCTGTGTCCTCCCCCTCCCCCTGTAGACTGATCTCAGTCCCTGTGTCCTCCCCCTCCCCCTGTAGACTGGCCTCAGTCCCTGTGTCCTCCCCCTCCCCCTGTAGACTGGTCTCAGTCCCTGTGTCCTCCCCCTCCCCCTGTAGACTGGCCTCAGTCCCTGTGTCCTACCCCTCCCCCTGTAGACTGGCCTCAGTCCCTGTGTCCTACCCCTCCCCCTGTAGACTGGTCTCAGTCCCTGTATCCTCCCCCTCCCCCTGAAGACTGGCCTCAGTCCCTGTGTCCTCCCCCTGTAGACTGGCCTCAGTCCCTGTGTCCTCCCCCTCCCCCTGTAGACTGGCCTCAGTCCCTGTGTCCTACCCCTCCCCCTGTAGACTGGCCTCAGTCCCTGCGTCCTACCCCTGTAGACTGGCCTCAGTCCCTGTGTCCTACCCCTCCCCCTGTAGACTGGTCTCAGTCCCTGTGTCCTCCCCCTGTAGACTGGTCTCAGTCCCTGTGTCCTCCCCCTCCCCCTGTAGACTGGTCTCAGTCCCTGTGTCCTACCCCTCCACCTGTAGACTGGCCTCAGTCCCTGTGTCCTACCCCTCCCCCTGTAGACTGGCCTCAGTCCCTGTGTCCTACCCCTCCCCCTGTAGACTGGCCTCAGTCCCTGTGTCCTACCACTCCCCCTGTAGACTGGCCTCAGTCCCTGTGTCCTACCCCTCCCCCTGTATACTGGCCTCAGTCCCTGTGTCCTACCCCTCCCCCTGTAGACTGGCCTCAGTCCCTGCGTCCTACCCCTGTAGACTGGCCTCAGTCCCTGTGTCCTACCCCTCCCCCTGTAGACTGGTCTCAGTCCCTGTGTCCTCCCCCTGTAGACTGGTCTCAGTCCCTGTGTCCTCCCCCTCCCCCTGTAGACTGGTCTCAGTCCCTGTGTCCTACCCCTCCACCTGTAGACTGGCCTCAGTCCCTGTGTCCTACCCCTCCCCATGTAGACTGGCCTCAGTCCCTGTGTCCTACCCCTCCCCCTGTAGACTGGCCTCAGTCCCTGTGTCCTACCCCTCCCCCTGTAGACTGGCCTCAGTCCCTGTGTCCTCCCCCTCCCCCTGTAGACTGGTCTCAGTCCCTGTGTCCTACCCCTCCCCCTGTAGACTGGTCTCAGTCCCTGTGTCCTACCCCTCCCCCTGTAGACTGGCCTCAGTCCCTGTGTCCTACCCCTCCCCCTGTAGACTGGTCTCAGTCCCTGTGTCCTCCCCCTCCCCCTGTAGACTAGCCTTAGTCCCTGTGTCCTCCCCCTCCCCCTGTAGACTGGCCTCAGTCCCGGTGTCCTACCCCTCCCCCTGTAGACTAGTCTCAGTCCATGTGTCCTCCCCCTCCCCCTGTAGACTGGTCTCAAACCCTGGGTCCTACCCCTCCCCCTGTAGACCGGCCTCCCCCTCTATACTTACCACAGAACCTCCCCCTCCCCCTCTACACTTACCACAGACCCCCTCCCTTCCCCTTCCCCCTCTACACTTACCACAGACCCCCTTCCTCCCCCTCCCCCTCTACACTTACCACAGAGCCCCTTCTTCCCCCTCCCCCTCTACACTTACCACAGACCCCCTCCCTCCCCCTCTACACTTACCACAGACCCCCTCCCTCCCCCTCTACACTTACCACAGACCCCCTCCCTCCCCCTCCTCCTCCCCCACTACACTTACCACAGACCCCCTCCCTCCCCCTCTACACCTACCACAGACCCCCTCCCTTCCCCTTCCCCCTCTACACTTACCACAGACCCCCTCCCTCCCCCTCTACACTTACCACAGACCCCCTCCCTCCCCTCCTCCTCCCCCACTACACTTACCACAGACCCCCTCCCTCCCCCTCTACACTTACCACAGACCCCTCCCTCCCCCTCCCCCTCTACACTTACCACAGACCCCCTCCCTGCCCCTCCCCCTCTACACTTACCACAGACCCCTCCCTCCCCCTCCCCCTGTAGACTGGCCTCAGTCCCGGTGTCCTACCCCTCCCCCTGTAGACTAGTCTCAGTCCATGTGTCCTCCCCCTCCCCCTGTAGACTGGTCTCAGTCCCTGGGTCCTACCCCTCCCCCTGTAGACCGGCCTCCCCCTCTATACTTACCACAGAACCTCCCCCTCCCCCTCTACACTTACCACAGACCCCCTCCCTTCCCCTTCCCCCTCTACACTTACCACAGACCCCCTCCCTCCCCCTC
The DNA here is from genome assembly GCA_950022655.1 of Alentia gelatinosa. Classification (NCBI taxonomy): domain Eukaryota; kingdom Metazoa; phylum Annelida; class Polychaeta; order Phyllodocida; family Polynoidae; genus Alentia; species Alentia gelatinosa. The sequence goes on along the minus strand of OX465580.1, from coordinate 141,436,757 downwards.
TACACTTACCACAGACCCCCTCCCTCCCCCTCCCCCTCTACACTTACCACAGAGCCCCTTCCTCCCCCTCCCCCTCTACACTTACCACAGACCCCCTCCCTCCCCCTCTACACTTACCACAGACCCCCTTCCTCCCCCTCCCCCTCTACACTTACCACAGAGCCCCTTCCTCCCCCTCCCCCTCTACACTTACCACAGACCCCCTCCCTCCCCCTCTACACTTACCACAGACCCCCTCCCTCCCCCTCCTCCTCCCCCACTACACTTATCACAGACCCCCTCCCTCCCCCTCTACACCTACCACAGACCCCCTCCCTTCCCCTTCCCCCTCTACACTTACCACAGACCCCCTCCCTCCCCTCCTCCTCCCCCACTACACTTACCACAAACCCCCTCCCTCCCCCTCTACACTTACCACAGACCCCTCCCTCCCCCTCTACACTTACCACAGACCCCCTCCCTCCCTCCCCCTCTACACTTACCACAGACCCCTCCCTCCCCCTCTACACTTACCACAGACCCCCTCCCTCCCTCCCCCTCTACACTTACCACAGACCCCCTCCCCCTCCCCCTCTACACTTACCACAGACCCCCTCCCTCCCCCTCTACACCTACCACAGACCCCCTCCCTTCCCCTTCCCCCTCTACACTTACCACAGACCCCCTCCCTCCCCCTCCCCCTCTACACTTACCACAGACCCCTCCTTCCCCCTCCCCCTGTAGACTGGCCTCAGTCCCGGTGTCCTACCCCTCCCCCTGTAGACTAGTCTCAGTCCATGTGTCCTCCCCCTCCCCCTGTAGACTGGTCTCAGTCCCTGGGTCCTACCCCTCCCCCTGTAGACCGGCCTCCCCCTCTATACTTACCACAGAACCTCCCCCTCCCCCTCTACACTTACCACAGACCCCCTTCCTCCCCCTCCCCCTCTATACTTACCACAGAGCCCCTTCCTCCCCCTCCCCCTCTACACTTACCACAGACCCCCTCCCTCCCCCTCTACACTTACCACAGACCCCTCCCTCCCCCTCTACACTTACCACAGACCCCCTCCCTCCCTCCCCCTCTACACTTACCACAGACCCCCTCCCCCTCCCCCTCTACACTTACCACAGACCCCCTCCCTGCCCCTCCCCCTCTACACTTACCACAGACCCCCTCCCTGCCCCTCCCCCTCTACACTTACCACAGACCCCCTCCTTCCCCCTCCCCCTCCCCCACTACACTTACCACAGACCCCCTCCCTCCCCCTCCTCCTCCCCGACTACACTTACCACAGACCCCCTCCCTCCCCCTCTACACCTACCACAGACCCCCTCCCTTCCCTTTCCCCCTCTACACTTACCACAGACCCCCTCCCTCCCCCTCTACACTTACCACAGACCCCTCCCTCTTCCTCTACACTTATCACAGACCCCCTCCCTCCCCCTCTACACTTACCACAGACCCCCTCCCTCCCCCTCTACACTTACCACAGACCCCTCCCTCCCCCTCCCCCTCTACACTTACCACAGACCCCCTCCCTGCCCCTCACCCTCTACACTTACCACAGACCCTCCCTGCCCCTCCCCCACTACACTTACCACAGACCCCCTCCCTGCCCCTCCCCCACTACACTTACCACAGACCCCCTCCCTCCCCCTCCCCCACTACACTTACCACAGAGCCCCTCCCTCCCCCTCTACACTTACCACAGACCCCCTCCCCCTTCCCCTCTAAACTTACCACAGACCCCCTCCCTTCCCCTTCCCCCTCTACACTTACCACAGACCCCCTCCATCCCCCTCCCCCTCTACACTTACCACAGACCCCCTCCCTGCCCCTCCCCCTCTACACTTACCACAGACCCCCTCCCTGCCCCTCCCCCACTACACTTACCACAGACCCCCTCCCTCCCCCTCTACACTTACCACAGACCCCCTCCCTCCCCTCCTCCTCCCCCACTACACTTACGACAGACCCCCTCCCTCCCCCTCTACACTTACCACAGACCCCTCCCTCCCCCTCCCCCTCTACACTTACCACAGACCCCCTCCCTCCCCCTCCCCCTCTACACTTACCACAGACCCCCTCCCTGCCCCTCCCCCACTACACTTACCACAGACCCCCTCCCTCCCCCTCCCCCTCTACACTTACCACAGACCCCCTCCCTGCCCCTCCCCCTCTACACTTACCACAGACCCCTCCCTGCCCCTCCCCCTCTACACTTACCACAGACCCCCCCTCCCCCTTCCCCTCTACACTTACCACAGACCCCCCTCCCCCTCCCCCTCTACACTTACCACAGACCCCCTCCCTCCCCCTCTACACTTACCACAGACCCCTCCCTGCCCCTCTACACTTACCACAGAGCCCCTCCCTACCCCTCTACACTTACCACAGACCCCTCCCTCCCCCTCTACACTTACCACAGACCCCTCCCTCCCCCTCTACACTTACCACAGACCCCTCCTTCCCCCTCCCCCTCTACACTTACCACAGACCCCTCCCTCCCCCTCCCCCTCTACACTTACCACAGACCCCTCCCTCCCCCTCCCCCTCTACATGTACCACAGACACCTCCCTCCCCCTCCCCCTCTACACTTACCACAGACCCCTCCCTCCCCCTCTACACGTACCACAGACCCCCCCCTCCCCCTCCCCCTCTACACTTACCACAGACCCCTCCCTCCCCCTCTACACGTACCACAGACCCCCCCTCCCCCTCCCCCTCTACACTTACCACAGACCCTTCCCTCCCCCTCCCCCACTACACTTACCACAGACCCCCTCCCTCCCCCTCCCCCACTACACTTACCACAGAGCCCCTCCCTCCCCCTCTACACTTACCACAGACCCCCTCCCCCTTCCCCTCTAAACTTACCACAGACCCCCTCCCTTCCCCTTCCCCCTCTACACTTACCACAGACCCCCTCCATCCCCCTCCCCCTCTACACTTACCACAGACCCCCTCCCTGCCCCTCCCCCTCTACACTTACCACAGACCCCCTCCCTGCCCCTCCCCCACTACACTTACCACAGACCCCCTCCCTCCCCCTCTACACTTACCACAGATCCCCTCCCTCCCCTCCTCCTCCCCCACTACACTTACGACAGACCCCCTCCCTCCCCCTCTACACTTACCACAGACCCCTCCCTCCCCCTCCCCCTCTACACTTACCACAGACCCCCTCCCTGCCCCTCCCCCTCTACACTTACCACAGACCCCCTCCCTGCCCCTCCCCCACTACACTTACCACAGACCCCCTCCCTCCCCCTCCCCCTCTACACTTACCACAGACCCCCTCCCTGCCCCTCCCCCTCTACACTTACCACAGACCCCTCCCTGCCCCTCCCCCTCTACACTTACCACAGACCCCCCCTCCCCCTTCCCCTCTACACTTACCACAGACCCCCCTCCCCCTCCCCCTCTACACTTACCACAGACCCCCTCCCTCCCCCTCTACACTTACCACAGACCCCTCCCTGCCCCTCTACACTTACCACAGAGCCCCTCCCTACCCCTCTACACTTACCACAGACCCCTCCCTCCCCCTCTACACTTACCACAGACCCCTCCCTCCCCCTCTACACTTACCACAGACCCCTCCTTCCCCCTCCCCCTCTACACTTACCACAGACCCCTCCCTCCCCCTCCCCCTCTACACTTACCACAGACCCCTCCCTCCCCCTCCCCCTCTACATGTACCACAGACACCTCCCTCCCCCTCCCCCTCTACACTTACCACAGACCCCTCCCTCCCCCTCTACACGTACCACAGACCCCCCCCTCCCCCTCCCCCTCTACACTTACCACAGACCCCTCCCTCCCCCTCTACACGTACCACAGACCCCCCCTCCCCCTCCCCCTCTACACTTACCACAGACCCTTCCCTCCCCCTCTACACGTACCACAGACCCCTCCCTCCCCTCCTACCCTCTACACGTACCAGCCTTGACGGAGGGTCCTGTCTAGACTGGCTTCAGACCCTCTGTCTCAACCTTCCTACTCTACTCTTAGACAATTGAGCTGCTTACCTTACCCCTCCACGTCAGCCTTGATAAAGGGTCCTCGCAGTATGATAGTAAATGCGGTTCTTGTATATATATATACCCCTACAACACACCTTTTTTTCTAAATATATTTTTCCCCAAAAGAAATCCACATTGATGAATATTCAAGTCTGCTATTGGATAGGCGAATGGCAACAAAGTGAAAATCAGTTTGATTTCTTAATGAATATCCATAATGAAAGACTTGGGCAAGTCTACCTGTACAGCTACGACCTAACACTACGACCAGACTGACCTCGGCCACAGTGCCCGCAGGACCCAATCACCTGATGGGCGCAGACCCCGCGGGCAGGGTGTGACGTATGTTCAGGACACACGACATTCGCCCGTTTCTCACCATCTCACGGCTTTCTCATCAACTCTCAGCGCCAAATCCACTAAGGCGACCAAGTGAATGCGTCTGCGATCCGTGCGACTGTGCGAATCCCATGCGATAATATTCAATATATTAGATATTGTCGCAAGGCATTTGCATGTCCATGCGAACGTCTGCGAACGTCTGCGAACCCAAATTCGCATGGAAAATCGCCTTAGTGAATCTGGCACTTCAATACATAGTGGATTTGCGCTTCACCAAACTGGGGGATCAGACACTTTTCGAATTTTACTTCCATCATTTTAAGTTCAAAATTTAGAAAGAGAAATCGATCTATTTTGTGGCATTTGGAGAAAATTTATATTTATGCTTTCTTTTGCTCTTAAATATTAGTCAGTTACCATCCAAATTTTCCCAACAAAACAGGCTAAAAGTTTAGTCGACGGAAAAATTACAATAACCACCCATGTTCTGTATCCAGGCAGTTGTTGTCATTCTGAGTTATGTCAATGCTGTTGGGTAGAGATTTTAGTGAGGTAACGTGATGCTACACTTACCACGTCTCCACTGCGGGGTTTTCTGTGAACGTGAGGGGCCTTGTGAGGTAACGTGATGCTGCACTTACCACGTCTCCACTGCGGGGCTTTCTGTGAACGTGAGGGGCCTTGTGAGGTAACGTGATGCTGCACTTACCACGTCTCCACTGCGGGGCTTTCTGTGAACGTGAGGGGCCTTGTGAGGTAACGTGATGCTGCACTTACCATGTCTCCACTGCGGGTTTTCTGTGAACGTGAGGGGCCTTGTGAGGTAACGTGATGCTGCGCTTACCACGTCTACACTCCGGGGTTTACGTGAACGTGAGGGGCCTTGTGAGGTAATGTGATGCTGCACTTACCGCGTCTACACTGCGGGGTTTACGTGAACGTGAGAGGCCTTGTGAGGTAACGTGATGCTACACTTACCACGTCTCCACTGCGGGGTTTACGTGAACGTGAGGGGCCTTGTGAGGTAACGTGATGCTGCACTTACCGCGTCTACACTCCGGGTTTACGTGAACGTGAGGGGCCCATACTTGTGAGGTAACGTGATGCTGCACTTTCCATATTTACGTTTTGTGGTTGGGAGAGTTGGTTTTACGTATGCACTATTTTTCAGTGTATTTCTAGTACATCTCGTTGCCGTCAGGGCCAGGGCGCTCAGGCTTTCAAACTGGGACTGTTGAGGGCTGCCATTTTGAGCTCTCCCAGCAGATATCCTGCACTCTACTTAATGCGGCCGCTTGTATCTCTGTCCCAACCTGCCTGTCTGGGCCCAAATCTGGCCCATACGCCAGTTTTTGAAATATCCTAAATTCTCAGAACTTTTGGGGGTATTTTGTATTCTACTTGTAAATAGAGATGCACATATCCGCATTTCTTAAAGACAAATGTTGGTAGTTGGGTGATTTCTTAATTCTATTGATTTTTGCAAGTTTCATATATCAGCAAATAGAAAATAGATAAGGGCTTAGGTCTGGAGAAGCTAAGTGCTTAAGTTTTGGTGTCTATGGGAAACTGCAATATGTTCATGAAATCAGATGGCAGCACCAGTGTAAACATTTAGTTCTGAGTATAGATATAGAGGGCACTGCGATACCTATCCGCATTTGTCTTTAATGTTTGCATGTCTATATACTGTTTTATTGTTCTACGTTTGGTACTAAAGAAGAAACCAACAAGTTTTGGTCAAAGTCGTCCTTCTCCACGAGTTTGATGCAGGGTGATATGAACAAGGCGACAGCCGAGTGAATATCACGTAGCATTCAAACGAGTTGGAGAAGGACTTATTGGACCAAAATGAGTTGCTTTCTGTATTTATCTCACCCTTATACACACCTAAAGAATGGACAACACACAGGATATAAACCATGGAGAACGGACTGCAATACTTGTACGGGCATGGAGAACCAGTTCCCAATGTTTAGTCTATGGACATTTATTCCAGGGGTGAGATAAAGGGTTATACTACAGTTATGAAATGAATAGCTGAATTGTACTCATTTGCAAAAAATGCCATATGTAACATGGGAAGGATGTAGATACCCTATGATAAAGTGTGCGAACTGACCCAATAATGAAATAAAATAATTAAAAAAAGTATGTTTGATGGGCAGTATGTTTTAAAGGCAGTGTGGTTGAATGACAGTTTGGTTGAGGGGCAGTATGGGTGAGGGGAAGTTTGGTTTAAGTGGGGCGTCCACCAACCACGACAAGGCTACGACAATGGCTTTCCGACATGGTCCACAACTGGTCTACGATTGGAGACCTTGTCGTGATTGGTGGAGCCCAGTTCCCGACAAGAGTCTATGACAAGGCCATGACCAGGCCACAATTGGATTTTTGTCGGGAGCCTTCCGACAAGGTTACGACAAAATCGAACATGTTTGATTTTTCCCAGGACTGGACCCTGGTCATGGTGTGTCAGGAGCGTGTCGCAGAGGTCTACAATAGGAAATTTTAGTGGAGCTTGCACTTGTCATGGAGTGTCATGGCGTGTCGGGAGCATGATGCTGATTTACACGCTGCGTATATAAGAGAGGTGTAGAAGCAGCACTAGACAGTAAGAAAGTGAGACGTAGACCCGAGAATCTGTGCAGGTGTTTATCGCCACATGGAGGAGCGCACCATCACTCCTCAGAGTGCTGGAGGCTTAACCAACCACGACAAGGCTACAACAATGGGTTCCCGACAAGGTCCACGATTGGCCTACGATTGGAGGCTTTGTCATGGTTGGTGGACCCCAGTTCCTGACAAGAGTCTATGACTAGGCCACAACAAGGCCACAATTGGAAGCTTGTTGGGAGCCTTCCAACAAGGCTATGACAACATCAAACATGTTTGATTTTTCCCACGACTGGACCCTTGTTGTGGAGTGTCATGGCATATTGGGAGCGTGTCGCAGAGGTCTACAATAAGAAATTTTGTTGGAGCGTGCACTTCCCGACACCCACCGACAATGCTGTCATAAAGCCCCCCTTCTTACGACAAGGCTGCAACAAGCGCAAATTGGATATTTCCTTGTTGTAGCCTTGTTGTGGTTGGTGGACGCCACCCTTTACCCCAAGCTGGGGTACGATAGACCCGGGATTATTCTGTGTGGACTGTCTGAGCCACGCATGTGCTATGGATAACCGGCAATCCGTGGGACTTACTCTAAATGGGAGAAATCATGTATCAGATGAGCAACATGGACTCGGACACTGAACCTTTGAGAGGTTTGGTACTGTGTGTAAACATCGTTGGAGAACTTTGACTCGTGTGAGATTGAGCTAAACAAAGAAATAGATTCTGAACCTATGAACACATTACAGAACCCTCAGTGGTACACTATAAGCCGGTGAACCTGTCATTGAATTAGTTAAGATATTGAATCAAAGTAATAAACAATACATCTGTGTTTGAGTTCTTACTCCCCTAGCTAGTCTAGGCCTCAAGGCTTTACAAAATGATGAAATTTGGTATAAACATGTATAGCAGACATAATTTTCTGTTGAAAATGTCTTTTAATTTGAATGCCATTTATTGCATGAAAAACGAGTTTGACATTGTCTACAACACCTCTAGAGGTGCCTGGACGACAAATGGACAATATTTAGAAAATGAAGAATTTCCTGGGCCACATCTTCAAGGATCTTTGAAGGTATTGTAGCATCAAAAGGTCTTTTTTTTTATAAATTTTTATTATTATTTTTTTTATTATAGTACTGTAAAAGGGTACATAAAGTCGACCTCTGCATCGCAGATTTTCAGGTCGGCCATTAATATGACAAAGCAGGTTCATAGTACATAATAACAATTCCTTCTTATATATAACTTATTTACAGTATGATTATGTCTTCAACACTTAGGCCCCAAGGACACTTCTATGATATCTTTTTTTAATTGAACTTTATTCCAATGGCCCTTTGTGTCTGTCGGTTCTGTCATAAAATAAACCCATTTAGTATCATTAGTATACATGAGCAGAGCTCGTTTTTTTTTTACACAGTTTTTCTACTTGGTAAATTATCCATGCAGAGTAGAGGGCAATGGTTTACAGAGCTGGTCAGTTATCTGTAATTACTCTTTATCTCAGAGTGACACTGAGGTCAGTGGGACATGGAAAAACAACTCCAGGATGTATACGAGACTAGAATATTTATGTTTTGTGTTTTTTATTAAGGATCTTGTGATCTTTGAAATACATGTTAAATACTGGTAGCTGTAGTCTGCTTGAATAACATGTGTAAAAGATTATTCTAATTCATGCTAATTGGTATCGCATCAATTCCTAATATGTCCATATGACTGCAAAAGGGACAGAAGGGACAGAAATAGATATTGCCTTATAAGGCAGACATATGGCATACACATAGTATATGTAAGACCGCTTCTCTAGGTTGACGCAGATCCTGTCTCAGCAGCGTGAAGCGCACATGGGGATTCAGGATCAACATGGATTCTACAAATCGTATAGTGATATTTCTCCTCATCAGCCTTGTCTACTGTAAGTGTTTGCTTCTCTCAACCTAATTGTTGATGTTTTGTAAACTATACATATTTGTGAGTCATGTTTCAGATGCAGTGCTGTAGGTGGGGAAGTGCAAGTACAAGATGCAGAATTATCCTTCCATGATAAACAATAATGTATTGCAGAGTGGGGGAATCAAGGGAGAGCAGGCCACTCCACACGAAAACCCCTTTTTTACGTATATATATATACACCTGGTGTATATAGGTATGATTTTGCATATATAAGTAGTCCTATTTTTCGTTGTGTATACGTCACATATATAGACATATACATAAGCGTCCATGTTGCGGTCATATACGTCATATATACACCTGATTCTGTTGTATTTACGCCACTACCCAATAACTACAGATACCATCCGAAACGCCGGAGTGGTCGCCTGAGTGCATAGTGTAATTAATCATTATAGCCGGAGATGTGGTTAATAAAGATCCTCAGTTATATAGTAAACTGGTGTCTTCGTTGGGTACTACAATACTCTATATATATGAAATGAGTGGAGGTTTTCGTTCAGTGTAAGCATCAGATATAATCTTAATGATCATATTGGCCTAGGAACTATAAGCTGGTGACAGCTAAAATATTATTGATTTCTGATTTTTGGTTAGATGTCATCTCTGCTTCACTACCACCTACAGCCATGTCCAACGAGGGTGAGGATGATGAGGACAATAATCAAGGTAAGTCCAAGAATTACAGTCTGTGGGGAGTAAAAGTCCACAGGAGTGTCTAAGAGAGGCCACAACATGGCCACATAACAAGGAACTTCATATAAAAAGCCTTTATAGTCTTTAGATTATTGAGGAAGCACATCGGAGGGAAATTGTATATCTGTAAAGGGTACGTTGATTGTACACACATGAAAAATGGTGCTGTAGGACATTGAGAACACATGTTTTGATACAGTGATTATTCTTCCATATAGACAAATAAATTGTATTGTATAAAGTAGTAAATACTACCGGATGGTCACTGGAGGTTCCCGGAGGATACCTTCGGACGGGCCCGAGTTACCCAGAGGTACCCCTGAGGCACCCGGAGGATTTCCTCTGTAATGCCCCACGAGCTCACCAGGTGGCGTCCTGGTCCCGGAAATGATGTCAGAGGGTCCCTGGAGCTTTCCTATATAAAACTCTGGGGGACCCTCAGGGAGTCAGTCTGACTTCAGCCAAGGCTCGGACCACCTCCGGGAAAGGCTCCTACACTCAACCTGCCTCCCAGATACCATCCGAAACGCCGGAGTGGTCGCCTGAGTGCATAGTGTAATTAATCATTATAGCCGGAGTTGTGGTTAATAAATATCCTCAGTTATATAGTAAACTGGTGTCTTCGTTGTGTACTACAATACTCTACATATGCTGACGTGAAATGTTGATGTATATATATAAAAACATGCCAATGTACACCGGAAACATGCATTTACAAGATGGCGTATATATGAAATAAGTGGAGGTTTTTGTGCAGTGTAAGCGTCAGATATAGTCTTAATGATCATATTGGCCTAAGAACTATAAGCTGGTGAGCGCTATATTATTATTGATTTCAGATATTTGGTTAGATGTCATCTCTGCTTCACTACCACCTACAGCCATGTCCAACGAGGGTGAGGATGATGAGGACAATAATCAAGGTAAGTCCAAGAATTACAGTCTGTGTGGAGTAAAAGTCCACGGGAGTGTCTAAGGGAGGCCACTACATGGCCACATAACAAGGAACTTCATATAAAAAGCTTTTATAGTCTTTAGAATATTGAGGAAGCACATCGGAGGGAAATTGTGTATCTGTAAAGGGTACGTTGATTGTACACACATGAAAAATGGTGCTGTAGGACATTGAGAACACATGTTTTGATACAGTGATTATGCTTCCATATAGACAAATACATTGTATTGTATACTGTAGTAAATACTACCGGATGGTTACCGGAGGTTCCCGGAGGATACCTTCAGACGGGCCCGGAGAACCCGGAGGTACCCAGAGGTACCCAGAGGTACCCCTGAGGCACCCGGAGGATTTCCTCTGTAATGCCCCACGAGCTCACCAGGTGGTGTCCTGGTCCCGGAAATGATGTCAGAGGGTCCCTGGAGCTTTCCTATATAAAACTCCGGGGGGACCCTCAGGGAGTCAGTCTGACTTCAGCCAAGGCTCGGACCACCTCCGGGAAAGGCTTCTACACTCAACCTGCCTCCCAGATACCATCCGAAATGCTTGAATGGTCGCCTGAGTGCATAGTGTATTTAATCATTATAGCCGGAGTTGTGGTTAATAAAGATCCTCAGTTATATAATAGACTGGTGTCTTCGTTGTGTACTACAATACTCTACATACGCTGACTTCACTGCACGAAAACCACTATTTTACATATGTATACGAAACGCGTCTAACAGTAGGATTTTGCGTCTAGAAGTTCGACCTATTAGACGTCTCGTAGACGCCTTATCTAGTGGCGTATATACTTGTCCATCGTGCGGTCTTATATACGTCATATATACGCCTGATTCTGTTTATATACGCCACCATCCAATAGTTCCGATCTTTGCAAATTGGGGACACTACTGGTAGCATATTTAATTTTCCAATAACCATCCAAGTCTGTATTATATGAAAAATACAATCTTATATTACCAATTTATTTTATAAAACCTTTATAAAACCTGATTGAGTATAAATTGATTAATTCTACATAATAAACCATGCATTAAGTTGTTTTTTTTACAGTTTTTCTGATTTTTTTTTTACTTTAAAACACCATTTCCATGTGTGAACAGTCAGGCTTACTATAAAATCGCCTCCCCCCAGTGTCACTCAGTCGGATTAGCGGCTCCTCGGCTTGTGTAAGATGATTTCAGTCCTGAGGGCGGGCGGCTGAGCGGGTGGCTGTGAGGGTGGCGGCCACATTCACACTCCTTCTAACAAGGCGGGGGCGGACTCGGAGTCGGAGTCGGAGTCGGGAGGAGGACTTCAGGCGCACAGAGACACTGGTGGGAGGCCGGGGTCCTGTACTAGGGCTTCCCTGTGGATAAAGTGACTGTAGGGTGGTGGGGTGGTGGGGTGTCGGGGGGGGGGGGGGGGCGGTAGGGGGTGGGGTTCGGAGGTCGGGGGTGGCGGGTCAGTGTTGGTGCATCCTCTACCAACACCCACAGGACGGGGCGGGCCGCGGGTCGCAATTTCTTTTTTTTTTGGTATCATATATACGCCTGGCGTATATATATTGGGCAGAGTATATTTTATCGTAAATACGCCAGGCGTGAAAGACAGCCAAGTCGCGCGCGTCTACATATGGAAACTGTCTTGTAGACGCCTGAAACGTAGACGCGTATAAGAGGTGTATACAAGTATAAACAAGCCACGATACAGCCGATATGTGCGTTATCGCAATGGCGTATATATATGTAAAATAGTGGTTTTCGTGCAGTGCTTGAAATGTTGATGTATATGTATAAAAACATGCCAATGTACATCAGATACATGCATTTACAAGATGGCATAAATATGAAATAAGTGGAGGTTTTTGAGCAGTGTAAACGTCAGATATAATCTTAATGATCGTGATGGCCTAAGAACTATAAGCTGGTGACGGCTATAATATTATTGATTTCTGATTTTTGGTTAGATGTCAACTCTGCTTCACTACCACCTACAGCCATGTCCAACGAGGGTGAGGATGATGAGGACAATAATCAAGGTAAGTCCAAGAATTACAGTCTGTGTGGAGTAAAAGTCCACGGGAGTGTCTAAGGGAGGCCACAACATGGCCACATAACAAGGAACTTCATATAAAAAGCTTTTATAGTCTTTAGATTATTGAGGAAGCACATCGGAGGGAAATTGTGTATCTGTAAAGGGTACGTTGATTGTACACACATGAAAAATGGTGCTGTAGGACATTGAGAACTCATATTTTGATTCTGATTGTTTTGCTGTATCCAGAATATGGAGTTCAATACCAAAGTTAAATTCAATGAACCATTGTAATACTTTAAAAAACACAGAACTAATGATTTCCAAAACAAGGCATTCAGGCATTTTGATGGTAGGTCTCTTCAACAGCTGTAATCCGACCACTTGCCAGAGTGACAACAAGTGGGAATGTTAACTAGAAGGATGGATCTACAAGATAGAACAATAAAATAATGGTTCTGGTGGAGGTAGGGGAGGGGCAGTCAACTCCTTAAATAGGCCCTTTTCCAGATTGGCCGAAGGGCTATCTGGTATGGGGCAGACTATGCTCAAAATATATAGAATATATTTTTGCGATATTGCATTAAGTACAAAATACTATGAGGATGAACATTAAATATAGAAGAGGAATTTAACCCCAAACTCTAATGACTGCTTAATTTCCCTCTAATATTACCTCCATGCTATACCTCCTACTCAGGTACCTCAGGATGTCCTCGGGGATGGACCCGCTACAAGGCCAGCTGCTATAAGTTTGTAGAAGACAGGTTTACTTGGAGGGACGCAGAGTCAACCTGTCAAAGGGACTATGATGCTCACCTCGTCAGTATAAACTCAGAAGATGAGAACAGATTTGCATTTACGATGGCACAGTAAGTTATCTCACTAGCATTCTGTGTACTTGTATTTGTGATTTTTAGATTTGAATGCAGAGCAACTAGTTGGGTACATTGACAATAATCGATGGTTTTGTGGACAGGTGGCCATAAACCATGATAGTTGATGCGTAGTAATACACGAGCGCTAGCGAGTGTATTACGACGTCAACCTCGAGTGGTTTACAGAGGTGCCTGTCCACAAAATCATCGTTTGATGCATTTATTATCCATCTTTTCGCATAAATTAAACCCAGTAATTGGCATGTCAAGCAATAGGGACATTTCTTTGCTCTATAACAAAAGGGACTATTTTTCCTGTATACCATGGTTTTGAGGCCGTATACCACAGTTTTGAATCCGTATATCACAGTTATGGTATCTGACAGGTTTTATATAATGGGTCGTGGTTTACTGAGTTCCCATAAATTTTCAAAGGGGGCTTTGTATACGATGGATAATAATATCATTGCTGCTATCATTTCCCATAGCATAGCAAATGTAAAATGTCTTGGGTCCTGCTTTAAAAAGGTTTTCATTTCAATGTATAGATTTGTATATAATAGTAGTGGACAGATGCTAAGACTGAAGCTTTCCAATAAGGATATAGAAAAGAGCCTTGTGAATGTAAATGTTTCTGTATTACATATAATTGATAGGAAGTAATCAAAATAGTGTCACATGTGAATTGACATGTTACTGAAATCATGTATACATCACAAGAAAAGCTACATAATGCCATAGAAAAGTTCAATGGCAAAGTCTATAATACAAGGTAGTCAATCATGCAGAAAGAATTCGCTTTCATTGTGTAGGGTACCAGCATGCACCAATTGGCAAGACTGGAGTTTCTCTTTTTAATAGCATTGATTTTACTATCATACTACAAGAATAACATGTTTATCTCACTAACTTCCTGGTTGTAGGGACGTCACATGGATAGGTTTTACATGTGAGGAGATGGGGCGTAGTTTAAAGAAGTTTGATGGTTCAAACCTCTTCAACAGTCAGGAAGGCAATGAGATCTGTGCAACGATAATCGGTAGTGGTGTGTGGAATGATTATTCTTGTGGGACTCTATTTGACTATATTTTAATATATTATATGATTACATAAGGCAGTTTCTTAACAGAGAATTAGGTCCTTCCTTCTCAGGTATCAAACCCTGCCCTGAAAGTGTGGAATCTCAACCCGTTACCTGGCATGAACAGGCCAGAGTTTGGGGCAGAGTTGTAATCTTTAGTCTGAGCGAATCTTATTTGATGAAGCCACTGATATCTAGGGTGCTTTGGAGTGAGCCTAGACTAAACCCAATGTCTCTAGTCATTGAGATAATCTGGTCTTGGTCAGAATTTGCGCAAAATATATGAAATGTATTCTTGTATTAGCTGACTTGTGTTAGGTACAAAATGATAATGGGATAATCATTTACCTAGAAGAGTGATTTAACCCATATCCTATTGACTATACTACTAAATTGGTTTCTCATGGGCTATGGTCAGGAGTGATCATTGCTCCCTCTGGTGTCTCCCCCTCCATCCTCTAAGGACGCCCCTGAGGTGCCCCCTATCGTCTTATCCTCGAACTACACTCCTTTCCTATTCCGTTTTCCCTCCATCTTCCTCACTTGCTCTCCACACCTCTCAAGGTACGCATCCACTTTTTTACCCACCCACCAACACCTTTAAATCAGCCTACCCTTGTAGGCCTCCTGCTCATATTTTATTATTCGCCTACCTTTGGAGGCCTATTATCTTAGATTTTAATATATTATATGATTACAATAATTGACTTATTTCTCCTTCAGTTAATTATCTTTTTTTATTATCAATATTTCATATTGATAACTACTTATTGATTTTTCTCATTAATAAGGACTATAACTTTTTATCATAAAATTCTATAAAATTTCATTAGCTCACTCTGGCCTCCTCTTCTTTTATCCAGAAATAAGGGTGTAATTGAATTAATTAAAATAGGTAATTTTCCTCCAAAATTACCTCATCCTATACTTCCTATACTTACATAATCCAGCTCAGCCTCTCTCTTCTGGTACTTCAGGATGTCCTCGGGGATGGATCCGCTACAAGGCCAGCTGCTATAAGTTTGTAGAAGACAGGTTTACTTGGAGGGACGCAGAGTCAACCTGTCAAAGGGACTATGATGCTCACCTCGTCAGTATAAACTCAGAAGATGAGGGCAGATTTATATGGAGGAAAACAAAGTATATTGCCTCAAAGCCAATACCCACTGAACGATTTCGTTTCCACCGATTAACTTCCTGAATCGGCAGGGTTATTTAACTTGTCTCAGGCAAATATGTACATCGCGTCGACTATTCCCACAACGTTTATGGCAGCCATTAGGATGAGTTAATCGTAAGCAAATTCTGTCCACACTGGACGACGGACTGCGTAAATCGTGAGCGATTTAGGACCACCGATAAAGGAATAAGTAATAAATCTCAGTATATGGGAGTTAAATCGGTGAGCTGGCCTCAGTCTGTGTGTGGCATGGGCATTTCTGCTCACCCAGCGACTAATTAAGGGCCATAATTGGTAGGAACCACGGGGGGTATTTCTTAAACTCCGTTGTCGGTGACAACGGGAAGGAACACGTTCCTTAATTTATCGGTCCCGATTTCGGAACATTGGACTGCAATTTGTCGGCGACAAAGGTACATCGCCCTGGGGGGGATTTCCAAATCTTAGGCAAATTACTGTAGGGGGGTGTCACATTGGCCGACACATTTTCTAGGCCTCGCCTGAGCTTACGATTGTTCTTTTGTCGCCGAGAAAGGAACATTCATGTTCCGAAATCGTACAGTGTGTATTGGCTTTTACTAGAATGTTCTATGACTGTATTTACAGTTATCAGATTTAAATACAGAGTAACCAGTAGCCATGCTATCAGTACTGTTATTATATCCCATAACAAAACATAATATATGTCTGGGGCCTACCTAGTTCATTAAGTCATAGTAGGAGTGGTCAGATGCTATACTGTGAGATACATTAAATTGGGATGGAAGAACATCTGAGATAAGTATAAGTCAATGGTGAGTGCAACTGCCCAATACGGATACAGAGAGAATTTCACTCATTGTATACCATGTTCAATGTGTATGGTTCCAGCATGTACCAATCAGCCAGCCTATCAATTTATATTATTATTATACTCAATATTTTCCTGATTACAGGAGCTCCACATGGATAGGATTCAATGATGAAAATATTGAGGGTAGTTGGAAGTGGACCGACAGCTCAAACAACACATTCCAAAACTGGGGATATGGCGAGCCAAATCAGAAAGGCAATGAGGACTGTACAATGATGTATGGTTATGATATCTGGTATGGTCGTCCCTGTTCTATGCTGTTTTCCTTCCTTTGTAAAAGACCAGGTGAGAATGTTGAGTATGAAAAGAATTGACTGATAATTCCAGCATTCAGTATATATGCAAAATTCACATTTTAACTCAAATAATTTGCCACATTTTTACTCAAATATGTGTTAAATATCAACTAGCCTCTTATAGTATGTAAGGCTGATACAAATTGAGTTATAAAGGTCCTATAGGCTAAAGGCCTGGTTCTATTTCACCAAATTTTACTCCGATGTTGAACTGGGGTCTCTTCGGTCCAGACCAGTACCTTATTACCAGGTTTTACATCTGGCCATTGGCAGTGGCAATCATTAGATAGTACATTACCTTGGTGGGGAGTATGGTCAAAGGCTGGTAACTGCACAGGGGTCTTATAGCTGGTTCACTGCTGTTAGATTTCATAGGTGGACATTGGTTGCGTACTAGATTTAAGGCCTGGACAGAGACCAGGGAGGTGTTTTTCAGTCATGACAATCGAAGGTAACGATTGTCTAAAATCACCCAATGAATGTATGACAGTTTCGACGACAAAAAATTGCAGGTACCCTATAGACCTGGTCATAGCATGCCAAAGCAGAAATCTTAGAAAAAGCATAGAAGTAGATGTTTTTCAGTCATGACAGTCATTATAAGCGATGCTTACATATTGGGGGAGCACTGCAGTAGGTTTTACAATAGCAGCTGAGTGGTGCAGTGCCCACAGTTGTCAATTAAAACATGACGGTTTAGAAAAATGTCTCTCATAATCAAAATAACCACAGAAAAAATATGAAATTTCGGGTATAGGTACCCAGATATTTAAGAAAAATCTTAGCATCTGAAAAAATAGAGTAACAACCACCGATTATACCTGTACAACATGTCCAAACTTGTCGTTGGCTATGACCTTTTGGGCGACAATTTTACCTACAATAATCAATGATCATCACTACTATAGGGCACTTCAAGCCACCCTATGTATTGCACCCAACAATCATTGGCTGATCCTGTACAATTGTATGCATATACAGGACACAGGCACCTCTAAGCGATCGCGATTAATGATTGTTGTGACTCAAAAATAGGGCCCAGGACCGGTTTCGGCCCTATGGAATCAGACCTTAATGTAGAGCATAAATGGATGTGCTCAGTAGCCTGTGATTAGCTAGAACCTCTAACCTATGCTAAATAATTAGAAAGAAACCCACGAGATGAAAATAGCTTGGTCCGTACTCCACCGAGTTTGACTGCAGAGTTATTCGCGAAGCGAAGCTGAGTGAATTACTCTGTGGTCAAACGAGTTCTATGGAGAAAAATACCGGGTTGAGATAAGAGGGTTATAATTGCATCCCATTCTGTGGATTGACCTTCAGTGCCCTTCCCCGCCGGATTGCTAGACCCCCCGTTTTCCATTCCAATACTTTATGGTTACCACACTTTACGGTCCCTCCACTTTAGCGGTTCCACTAAAGTGGAAGGTGATGGGAGGCCAACCTGTGATGTCACATCTCTGCTATAAATATTGTAAGCACAGCAGACACAAAATCTAGTGTTCCAGCTCTTTGGGTGTGAACAACCTTTGACCCACACTAACCTCACTCGAGAAGAACTTTGAGCTAGCACTACAGTTAGGCAACTATTTATTTTGAAACCTGTAATAAAAGACCTTCATTGAATGCAGCTCAGCAAAGGGGTGCATGGAGCCCTTGTCCACCTCGCCGAGGCAGAAATAGAGTTGAGAGAGGGCATGGACGCGACCCCAATGGGTGCCTGGCAGGTCGACCCGTCTGTTGACACCATAAGTGGGAAGGGCTCAGGTACCAGACTCAACTTCTGCTACAGGGTTAACCATAAGAATGATTATCACTGGCAACTTTGTCACCACAGACATTGGTGGTCGCTGCACCAAGAGAAGATCCCTGTCACAACCAGACTCAAGTTTCCGGCCACCATGAGGGGGAAGCCACGACAGGGCAAGAAGGGCTCCTACCCAGAGAGAGACAGGGCAGCGGAACCTTAATGGTTTTTGATGTTTGTTTGTTGAACTTTGGAACCTTTGGTGGAGCAACTACACATCGTGGTAGAACCGTTGGGAATAAACAAACAAGAAACCCCTGAGGCTCACCCATCCAGCTCTCAGCTGCTGGAGTGGAAGCAAAGTGTGGCTGGCAGGGACCTCCATGGCAGAGGAGATGAAAGGAGAAGAGAAAGACTGCGGGGCCAGGGAACTGCAGCTGCTAGGGCTGTAGGGGGGTGACACCTCAAATGACATATTGAAAGCAGGCATGAAGAGTGTTAGATCTGTCTGGACAACAGCTTCTGCTACAGAGGAAGCCATAAGAATGATTACCACCACACTGAGAGGAGATCCCTGCCCTGATAAAGTCAACGATCAAAAGTGTCTTTTTGTAATGGGCGTAGTCGCTAAATTTCATCGCAACAATTTTTTTTGGTGATTGCCAGCGATCCATGAAAATCAATGAAAATTTGTCACTAAATTTACTAATTGAAACGATCCGAATCGCTAAAGTACACTTTCATAGTTGTCGCTATTTATGTAAAGGCCCCCTGAGGCTCACCCATCCAGCTCTCAGCTGCTGGAGTGGAAGCAAAGTGTGGCTGGCAGGGACCTCCATGGCAGAGGCGACGAAAGGAGAAGAGAAAGACTGCGGGGCCAGGGAACTGCATCTGCTAGGGCTGTAGGGGGGTGACACCTCAAATGACATATTGAAAGCAGGCATGAAGAGTGTTGGATCTGTCTGGACAACAGCTTCTGCTACAGAGGAAGCCATAAGAATGATTACCACCACACTGAGAGGAGATCCCTGCCCTGATAAAGTCAACGATCAAAAGTGTCTTTTTGTAATGGGCGTAGTCGCTAAATTTCATCGCAACAATTTTTTTGGTGATTGCCAGCGATCCATGAAAATCAATGAAAATTTGTCACTAAATTTACTAATTGAAACGATCCGAATCGCTAAAGTACACTTTCATAGTTGTCGCTGTTTATGTAAAGGCCCCCTGAGGCTCACCCATCCAGCTCTCAGCTGCTGGAGTGGAGCAAAGTGTGGCTGGCAGGGACCTCCATGGCAGAGGAGATGAAAGGAGAAGAGAAAGACTGCGGGGCCAGGGAACTGCAGCTGCTAGGGCTGTAGGGGGGTGACACCTCAAATGACATATAGAAAGCAGGCATGAAGAGTGTTGACCAGGCTGGATCTGTCTGGACAACAGCTTCTGCTACAGGGGAAGCCATAAGAACGATTATCACTGGCACCTTCACCACCATGGACATTGGTGGTCGCACCACACTGAGAGGAGATCCCTGCCCAGACCAGACCCAATTCTCTGCCTACTGTGAGAGGGAAGCCACAGCCAAATGAAAACAGAGATGACTGCGGGGAACTGCAGCTGTAGGGCTGCTAGGGCTATAAATGACATATAGAAAGCAGGCATGAGGAGTGTTGACTGGATCTGCCTGGACTGCAGCAGGGGAAGCCATAAGAAAGATTATCACTGCACTGACAGGAGATCCCCCACCCCAACCAGACCCAATTTTCTGCCTACTGTGAGAGGGAAACCATGACCAAGCAAGAAGAGCTTCTACATGGAAAGAGACAGGGTCGCGAGGTGCAGCAGACTGCACTGGAGACCAGCACGGTGCCCACAGCGACATCATTATTCACCGAACCGTGGATTTTTACCAGGGAGGATGTCATTATGGAGACCACCACTGCTCTGAGACAGCGGCATCACCATAGGGAGCAAAAGTGAACCCGCTGCAACCACAGATAGCCGGTTACAAAATACCATTTCCGGGTATCTATAGGCGCTCAGTACTTTGACTATGTAGGTTCGAGATTATATGTCTCATTCTCCAATCTTTTAGATCCATATTTTTGATAAACTTAACAACTGTCATCGTAGCTTCGAGACAGAGTTATTCAGAGACGATAGTTATAAACTACACTCCAAAACTAACAAAAGAGACCAAAAACAAAAGTCTAGCCTCAAACCCCCAGCACTGAGCCTCGTTCTTACTGGCCACCGGAAATGGGGTTTTGTAAACGGGTATCTGTGGTTTCAGTGGGTTCACTTTGGCTCCCTATCAAAGCTGACAGTCCCCCGACCTACCCACAGTCCCACGCCCAAGGAGAGGAGTATGGTCGACAAGCTGAGAGCCTGTGGCCTGGACAGTGAGTGTCCCTGGGCATTGCCTGGTCACTCTGTTGCCAGTATCTATGGCTGTGTTGCAGCAAATTATCAAAGAGCTAAACAGCACCACAGTCCCCCGTGCAGTTGATAGTGTGCCACAAGATAAGGGAGCATGGGTCAGTCAGCCCTGCTACCTCACAGGAAGGATTGGGAGATCCCAGCCCTGTCAACCAGCTAAGAAGGTCAGAGGTGCCCACCACCACATTCGCAACTGTCCCGTTTCAAGCTCCTAGTAAGAGGGAGGCTAACCCGGCTCCAGTGCACAGCAAGGACTTTCTGGACTTCAAGGTATCGCTGGACCACCCCAGTGAACAGCGATCAACTAGGTGGAGTCCCCTGTCAACTGCCAACCTTAGGCCCCTACCATGCCACCCTGATTCAGGTGCGTGGTCAGTCTCCTTGCTCACATACCAGCCATTAGCCAGGAGGCCAAGGCCGCAGCAGTGAAGGACCCTCGTCCAGCCTGAAGGAATGAGGCAGTCAACCCCGGGTCAGGGTACGGAGAGCCGATGAAAGATAAGGTCAGAGGAATGCTCCCCTTTGGTCACCACATGCGGAAGGAGCAGATCGTTGTGGGACCTTGCCCTTCTTCATCTGGGACCTGTTTCAGTAGTCTCGTGACATTAGGCCTAGACAGACATCAACAGCGGCACCAATAGTGCAAGCAACAGTGGAAAAAGACTAGCAAATATCAGAAGATCGAAGTGGCTAATCTGCTTCATATTTGCAACAATTATAGATTATATGTATCCCCTACTTATGTTAAAGTGTCATTGCTTAATTCCTACGAAAAGTGAGTTAAACTCTGTGTGTCATCGACTGCAATCTTGTGATCTGTCCGTATGGTGTCACAGATGCCACCTAGACATGTCACGAAACTACTGAAACAGGTCCCTGGGGTTATCCACTATAACATAGCGGTGTTAGCAGTATGGGACCGTAAATGCTTGATGCCTGCCGCCCAGGTGTTGAGCTCCCCTGAGGGGAAGAGCCCACCGCCAACTATGGGACCTGGGTCAGACGGCGTCACCGGAGACAGGGGCCTGCTGGGGTGAACAGCAATGATCAATCTGTTCACTTTCTTGGTCTCTTTGCCTCCTCATGGTGCAGGCTGGATAAGTTTGCATGCAAGCATAACTAAAGCGACCAGGGTCGGAGTCCCAAACCCCAAAGTAAGTCTAATAGACCATATTGGATGTTAAACTGATAAAGTATGGGAAGGTGCCAAGGTGGATCCATTTTTGCCCAGCATGCCTCAATATTCTTACATTACAAATGACATTGATCTTGCAATTTCTACCTTCATAACTGTAAAAGAATACAATCTCCATTATAGGTGGATACCACCATCAGCCTTTGTTTGGAAGTTCAGAAAACAGTTGAGACATGACAAGACTACAAATAGTTAGAAAACTAGAGGAATCGAGTCTTTCAAAAGAGGAGCATATATAGAGAAATCATCAAAGATGAGTGAACAAGAAAAGATTCTCAAAGAAAATGTAAATAATTCAATTGAATGAGAATATAAAATAGTGGATGTATAATCACAAAAAACAAAACACATCAAAGGTTGTTGTATTGACCAAGATGGTGTCAGAAATATTAATCATAGATCTTGACGTTTTTGTGTATATTCAAAATACTTCATCATATTAATTCAAGCATAAATACTCCTCAAGTGATACGAATTATCCATGTGCTAAACTGTCCGAGATTGAAATAACCTTCGTTTTAAACATTGTTCTCTCATCTAAAAAGTATATGGAGACAATATGCAAATCGATTGAAAGACATGTATTGAGAGCAAAATACACACAAACTTTTCTATTAATGAAAAATCTAAGTTGAAACACAGAAAAAATAAATTAGCTAGTTGATAAAATATTAGAAAATAGGCCCCCAAAATAATAAATTAGCTATTTCATAAAAAAAGTAAAGTAGGAGGCGTGCTGCAGAGAGCGACCTTCACGTGGTGCACGCTGTAAATGCATAGTTTGAGAAACTCTTACTATGTAGCTGACAGCTCTCTAAGAATGTTTACAACAGTGGATATTTATTTAGAACGTCCTGACCATGCTGTACAAGTCACAGAACGAGATGGTAATTTACGGTTTGTACGGACCGAGGCATTTATGCTGAGTTCCGTACAAACTGTAAATTATCATCGAGTTCTGTGAATTGTACAAGCATGGTTGGACGTTATATATTTACTATATACCCAAAATTAAAAAAAAAATCATTAATTTAATTTTTAACAACCAATATGTTAATAAACGTGTTTGGCAAGGTGGTCCGTATTTTAGTGTACGGACAGTGGTCCGTACAGTATTTTTACGTTATATGTCAAAATGGTACGTATTTACAGTAAATACGGCATGGGTATATAGTAAACTATATAAAAAATGTACTGTACAATGGTTCAATTCCATCCCGTGGTAAAAAACAAAGCTGGTGGCAAAGAGAGGTAAACTGACCATGTGACATTTATCATAGAATACATGTATAAGAGATGATGGTGAGTATGGAAACAGGTTCGCCACTTTTACATTTCTACTTATAGTATGTAAGGCTGATGCAAATTGAGTATTAAAGGTCCTTTATGCTAATAGTCTGGTTCCATTCCACCAAATTTTACTGCAATATTGACCTGGGGTTTCTCCGGTCCAGACTATTATCTGTCAGTATCTAGAGGTGTCTATCGGCAGTGGCAATCCTTTCAGTACATAGCCTTGGGGTGGTCAAAGGCCGTTAACTGGACAGGGGTCTCATAGCTGGTTCACTGCTGTTCGATTTTATAAGAGAACATTGATTATGTACCAGATTTTACAGTTCGGACAGAGACCAGGGAGCTGTTTCAAAAGTCGAGTAAAGTCTCGCCAGCGGCACGTCGCATTTAAAAACAAGAGGCCGCAACAGCGAGTGGCACTTTGAATTAAAGCGGCAGCAAAACCGCTACCAATAACCAATAGCGAGCGGCACCTCCACCTCGACAGCGACACTTCAAGTGCAGTTGTTTAGCTCTTGCTCTGGCAGTGAGTACTCCCGTTTAGCACCCTCCCGACTTTTGAAACAGCTCCCTGGATTGGTTTCAGCCCTATGGAATCAGACCTTAAGGTAGAGCACAAACTGATGTGCTCAGTAGCCTGTGAATAGCTAGAACCTCTTACTTATTCTTAATAGGAGGGTCATCCTCTATGACCTGTTATAATTGCATGCCCTTCAGGTACCATTTGTCATACACTAAGCAACTAGTAACTAGTTTCATAGGGAACTTTATCCCAGTAACAATTGCTACAGTATAAAAGCAAAGTATAGGATTTTTTTCCAGTTGGTTATATGAATATACATAGAGGTTATCTAATGTGTTAGACGCGGCATAAGATCTACACCATCCCGCAGTACGACCATGAATAGAGAGAAATGGGTTTGGGTGAGCACTTTTCCGCACACTCCCGCCTTCTGTCCCTAGTACGATGCTTCCCATTGGTCAGGACGCCTACGTTGGTTGTAAGTCGGCCTGTCATTGGTTTAGGCCCAATCTGTGGTGATGTCTTGTGTACCTCCATATGAATTCTTGTTTGGTAGTGCCTTTCACTTATTGTGTGGATGGTTTTGTCAATCCATGGTGTGTATGGTAGCAAACTGGTATTTTCTGAGTTGATCTTTATATTTTTTAGAGTTGGTTTTTAGTAGGGTTGAGGGCTTATCTGCCGTTGTTCCCTGTTTTGTTAGTTTTCCTTCTACTTTTGACCGACTGAGTGTATATACTCTGTGTTGGTCTTAGTTCGCTCTTGTTTCTCCCATTTTTAATTTTTATTTTGTTTTCAAAAGTGCACTACATTAATTTTATTTATATAGGGTATTTTTTTTATATTTAGGGAATAGCATCTTTTCGTTTATTCATGGTTTCGACCCTCGTTTAGGGGTCTCATCAGGAACGGTGCGGTACTGGTCTCAAATCATAATGTTTTTAAGTGGTCTTTATTTTCCCGGCCCTGGTTTCAGGAAAAAAGGAATAGAAGTCCCATTCTGTTTTGATTTTCTCTCTATTTTTAGTCCTGTCCTCCTTACTCAACTAGTAAAACTGAATGGTAAAAATTCTTTCGTTCTCTTGCGGTTTCCCGCCTTTGTTGGGACAAGAGGTACAGGGTGGAAAAATTCTAACCAACTCCAGACCAAACCACGAACCGCCAAGACATCTAACCCCGAACCGAGAGGAGGGTACAACAACGAGGACCTAATCCGAAAACTGAGAGGTGAGTCAACTTGGAAACCTCCGCTGGGATCCCAAAACCTAGAGGGGTTCATCAGCATCAATGAAATAGAACTAAACAAATGTAACTCTTCCAAACAAGTAAGATCTAATATAACGAAGGAACAAAGAAAGGCATTAAAAGAGTTAGCAAAAGACAAATCAATAACAATCAAGCCGGCTGACAAAGGGGGAGCCATAGTTATACAGGACACTTTAGAGTATATAAAAGAGGCAAAAAGACAATTAGAAGATACAAACATGTATCGAAAACTGGAAAATGACCCAACCCTTGAGATACATGAGAAGGAAGAAGAAAAAATAACACAGATAATTGAAAATGGAGAACTAAGTCTAAAAATGAGTGGCAGTCTAAAAACAAGAGCACCAAGAGCCCCACATATCTATTTCTTACCAAAAATACACAGGGGCGTCACGCCCCCACTGGGCAGACCAGTGGTATCATCAAACAGCTGCGCAACAGAAAAAATCTCAACGTTTGTAGACTCGTTCCTAAAACCCCTGGTACCAAAAATAGAGTCACATGTGAAGGACTCTAACAACTTCATAAATAAAATAAAGAAAATAAAGGACTTACCGGACGAAGCACTCCTGGTGACTCTAGATGTAAGCTCCCTGTACACAAACATCCCGAATGATGAAGGCATCCAAGCTATCAAACAGAAGCTAAACAAAACCCGGGACAACAGATTAAACCCCAGCAATGACTCAATAGTGGACTTGTTAGAACTAGTATTAAAGAACAATAACATACAATTCAACAATGAACATTATATACAAGTGGGAGGAACCGCCATGGGAACTCGACTAGCCCCATCATATGCCAACTTGTTTATGGAACGAATAGAACAACATATCCTAACGAACAGCCCACTTAAACCACTCATCTGGCTACGGTACATAGATGACATCTTCACCATCTGGACACATGGGGAAAGAGAACTAGAAAAATGGATAGAACAAATCAACACTATGCATCAAAGCATAAAATTCACTGCAGAGGTCTCCAAGAACGAAATTTCGTTTTTAGACACCATGGTCAGACGATGAAAACCAACTATATACAGACCTATTTGTGAAACCCACAGACAGGAACACATACCTAAGTTTTGAAACGGCACATCCACCAGCCACAAAGAGAAGTCTACCCTACTCACGATTCCTACGACTAAGAAGGATTTGTAAACGAGAAGAAGACTATGAGAAACAGTGTGAAGCCAAAATAAGAAATTTCCATGAAAAGGGATATCCACTGGAAATTATCACAAACTCAAAATCAATGGCAGACAAACAAGAAAGAACAACACTACTACAGGACAAGAAGGGAACGAAGGACACAAAGAACAAAGAGGCAAAAGAGAAAATAATATTGGTAACAACTTACAAACCAGGCGACAATAGAGTGAAAGAGGTCATACAAAAGAACTGGGATCTACTAGCCAAATCGATAACGACCAAGGAAATACACAAGAAGGAAGTAAGAACAGGATACAAACGACCAAAAAACCTAAAAGACTACCTGGTAAGAGCAAGAACCAACTACACTGCCCCAAAAGATGACAAAACCGAAAAAGGAAAACCAACCATCAACAACAAATGTGAAAAGGCAAACTGCCAATACTGTAACATGATTGACATGAGTGGAGATATCAAATCTCACACCACTGGTCATGTACACAAAACTAAATGGAACGTAACTTGCAACAGTTCAAATGTAATCTATTGCCTGGAATGCAAAAGGTGTGGCGTTCAATACATAGGCCAAACAAAAAGAAAAATCAAGGAGAGGATAAGAGAACATTTGAACTGTATAAGAAAGAACAACAACAAAAACGATGTCCCGGCTCATTTCAACAAGGAGAGACATGAAGGAACAAGAGACGTCAAGGTCCACATACTGGACTTTATATACCGACACCCAAACAGTAAAGAAGCACAACGACTAAGAAATAAAATAGAATTCAATTGGATACACAGGCTAAAAACACAAGCGCCGGAAGGGCTCAATACTCTGGATAATAGGTATGGATAATCCACCAGACTCAACAACAATGCCACGTCAAAAATTTTCTTTCCAACAAAGGCGGGAAACCGCAAGAGAACGAAAGAATTTTGACCATACATAGAGGTTATCTGTTGACAACTCAAACTCAGTGACAACTATAGCATCAGTCAAATATGTCGCAATTCTCTTCCAGAAAAATTCTCAACATGTCCGTTTTCACCGCATTTTTAAAACTTTCCATTTTATCCTTCTTTTGAGTTACTTCATTACAGTTTATTCCAAAACTGCAATCCAATAGAGAAAAGAGGATGATGGGTGGTCGACAAGTAGCATCACATCTCTGCTATAAACAAAGCAGATAGGACACATTCTGGTGATCCAGGGGGCCGTTTCACTAGTGGGGTGGTATAAGAGAGAGCTAGGCCCGCAACAGTGCCAGCAACAGCGATACCAACAGTGACAATGACAAGTTCCCGCTTCATCGGTGCTCTC
The DNA here is from genome assembly GCA_950022655.1 of Alentia gelatinosa. NCBI lineage: Eukaryota > Metazoa > Annelida > Polychaeta > Phyllodocida > Polynoidae > Alentia > Alentia gelatinosa. The sequence continues at coordinate 141,408,941 of OX465580.1, read as the reverse complement.
ACTGTTGAGGTGAGACCAACTCTCACTGTTGGCACAGGTCTCGCTATGCACACGCATTTGACATTCAAATTTATTCGTCAACGGGCCGCGATGACGTAGAATTTCACACCTTCCCATAAGAATTAAGCAATGAAATTTTCACACGAGTAAGGCATATATATAACCTATAATCGTACCAAATATTAAGAAAATCGGTAGCAGCGTTCCGAAGTTATCGGCGTTTGAATTTTGTCATAGCAATCGTCTGCTCTGGTGGTCAGTCACCCTCCCACCTCCCAATACGCAGTCAAGGTCGCTGCATAAATTAGCGAAAAATACACTGGCCACCAGAGCAGACCCTCCTAGTGACCCTCCTAAGCTCTGAGCTTACCCTCCTAGTGAAACGGCCCCCAGCTCTTTTGGCGCAAACACCCGTCGATCCACACTAGCCCCCACTCGAGAAGAACTTTGAGCTAGCACTACAGATAGACAACCTTGTTGAAGTATTTGATCTGTGTCTTTATTCTCAAACCTGTAATAAAAGACCCACAACAGAACAACAGAAAGTCAGTTTCCTTATGCCAGATCATTACGCCGACCCCATCTGGTGTTACCCACACAAACTAATTTTCACACTACCGCCTACCTACACTGGCAACCAGAGCTACACAAAGTTAGCTCTGGTCGGGTTAAACTGAACAATGACCTTCACATGGCGTGGTAACTGGTTGTTTATGCTATTTCACTGGGTATAGGAAGTTCATTTTCACTATTTTAACGAATTCTTGGTCAGCTGAGCACGCCTCTAAGACCCTGTGACACTGGCTCCCTGCTCTGTTCTCATTATCACAGTGAATAGCACACAGATAGTGAAGTGATAGTACATGTATGCAGTACCCTGAAAGTCTATCTGGACCCCTCTAAACTCTAGATGATGTATTTAGTGCGTGCAAGCATGCTTTAACCCTTCAAGAGCCACACATCATTCACCATGTATCCAAACTGCAGTCGGCACCAAAACCAATTGTGGTGTTTGTATGACCGGCTTTTGAAGTCAATCTTGTTAAAAAATATTACAAGTTTGAAATGCCCAATAAATCTGGATTTTTATCAAAACTTTCTTAGATTTTAGAGAGTCACTGGCAACACATAGCTTGATATATCCTCTAATTTGCATAGTTCTGCGATAATTTTCCAAAAAATTACAAAGGAACAAATAAAGCATTTTTCTTCTATGCCCACGTGAATGCCATATGGCATTGTCCTGCCACGGCCAGGGGAATGCCGTATGGCATTGTCCTGCCATGGCCAGGGGAATGCCATATGGCATTGTCCTGCCATGGCCAGGGGAATACCATATGGCATTGCGCTGCCAGAAAGGGTTAATAAGCTTTTAGGAGAACCCAAAAAATCTAAACCCTTTTCGTCATCATATGGAAACAGGCCTTAAAGACAAATGCGGGTAGGTATCGAAACGCCACCTGGTTCTACTCAATTTACGCTGCTTCCTGGGTCATCCGCTAGGAGGCTAGGAGGTTTCCCATAGACACCAATAGATAAGCACTTACCTTTTTCAGATGGCCCTCCCACAGAAACTAGCACGGTGACATAGTATTTTTTTAGCATTTCTCATTTGTACATGTTCCCAACTATCATAATCCAGAATTATTTGAAGATAGCAATAGAACATCAGTGTCATTTAGCAAAAAAGTCAAAATATTGCAGTTTCCCATAGACACCAATAGTTCAGCATTTACATTTTCATTTACATTATTGGCCGTCCCATAGAAGTTAGCATGGTGACATGCCATTTTTTTTGCATTTTCTATTTACTGATATATGGAACTTATATTATCCTGAGTTATTTGCAAATCTCAATTGAATTTAGAAATCACCCAACTACCAGCATTTGTCTTTAAGCATAACCAGAAAGTCCGCAGCTGACCGACTATTGGCAATAGGCTCCTGATTATAGACCAGTACCTGTGCACTGTGTGCTGCTCCATATTATACGGAAACTGACTCAATATATTCGTACATCAGAAATACCCAGGGATAATTTTTTTTTTTTTGTTGTATTTCTTTTTTTGTTACCCAGTGAAATTATTGATCACATACGTCCCGATGCCACACGCTCTAACAAGAACAACGGAAATGACTCAGCAATTTTAATCAGCTGTATTTTATGTAAGTGTTAAGTCAGACAACAGCTGATTTTACAACCTCGGAAAAGAATACTAGCAAAAATATTGCTGATTTAACAAAGGTCAAGTGTTTATCAATGAATATCTTTCAATATTCACACAACAAAAAACATTTTATGATACTATACCTCATTGTCTTTATTGTTGTTTTCGCTGGGTTTAAAAAAATTATTTTCATTCAACACAAGTACAGTCCAATCGCCAATTAAAGAGCGTTCTTCCTTGAATTGGCCTGAAAGAAACAGAAAGTACGAGGCACTATTAAAAGCGTTGCAGGAGGCAAGGTAAACAACATATTATGTTTTCAGTGGTTATTTACAAACACTCAAGATCTTTGTCAATCTGTCAGGAGGAAAGCCATTCATGGAAGATCTGTCACATGACAGGATTGAATGAAGTTCAGAAATAATTTTTTTTTTTAAGAAAAAAAGCTGGTGCCTGGATGTGGTATTGTGTTCTCTGGCTATTATTATGAAGAGAATATGTTGGAATAAGCACCGCTGGTTCTCATAGATTTAACATTACCCCATATCCCTGGATGAACGAAGAGAAAGCCGGAGTGGGCTAATAAAATTTATTTAATTTTATAAGGTCTTATTAATGTGAATAAGTGATAAGACATTATTACCATGAATATTAATAATAACAATGATAATAGATAATTGACATATTGATTATTGATTATATATATATATAATATAATGACAAGAAGAACTGCGAGTTTGGGCGTATGAGTAATATTTTCTCAGGTGAATGGCACCTTGGTACGGTGTTGGTGCCGCACCTGTCCGGTTGGCGCCACCTGACCAACTTGGTACTTAGGTATTCCACAGGTGACGCTAGTATATTTTTATAGACACATACATCTGTCTGTTGTATCTGATCCATATATATATATATATATAAATCCTTCTTGGCTCTTATTGTTGGAGATATACTGATAGTGAATGGATATGATAACAATGAGTATACATAGACTATTAATAATATATATATATATATATATATATATATATATATATATATATATATATATATATATGATACATAGGAAAGACGACTGAGTTTGGGCGATAATGTTTTATTAATATAAAATAACCTGGTTAAAAAAAAAAAAATCCAGGTGAGAACTGGTCTTTACCTGTCCGCACGCGCAGGTGCTCGTAAGTAGTACATGAAGATGGCAATAGGTGGCGCCGTAGTATTTATATATAAATACACTGTCTTGTATTTACTCCATATATATATATATATATATATATATATATATATATATATATATATATATATATATATATATATGTTTGATGTCAATTATAATGAATATGACATAATAAGTATAGTTATTATGAGTTATTACATAAGTGCGTAATAAAGTAATAATAATAATATAATAGCCCTACGAGTGAAGTGAGTAGGAGAAAGTGGTGAGGGTGGGTGGGTAGAAAAAGGTACGTCTGTACGGTGCGAGTGCAGAGCGAAGTGTGAGGCAGATGTGAGTGCGCTGCTCTCAGAGGTTGACGAGCGGTGCAGGGGGAAAGCGACAGGTGGCGCACGGGTACGCTGAGTGGTGAAGTCTGTCACCAGGGGGGGCAATGACCACCCCTGACCAAAGGCCATGAGTCACCTTTTTAGTATGGACTAGACACAGGTGTGTGTATTCCAGTCACTTTTCTCCTTCACCCCCAGCAGTGGTAGACTTACTGCTATATCAAAGAACAGTCCTTCTCATACCATGTCTATGTGGTGTGGTGTACAGCCAACTTTCTCCTTCACCCCCAGCAGTGGTAGATTTACTGTTATATCAAAGGCCAGTCCTTCTCATACCATGTCTATGTGGTGTGGTGTACAGCCACCTTTCCCCATCATCCCCAGCAGTGGTAGATTTACTGCTATATCAAAGACCAGTCCTTCTCATACCATGTCTTTGTGGTGTGGTGTACAACCACCTTTCTCCTTCATCCCCAGCAGTGGTAGATTTACTGCTATATCAAAGACCAGTCCTTCTTTTACCATGTCTATGTGGTGTGGTGTACAGCCAACTTTCTCCTTCATCCCCAGCAGTGGTAGATTTACTGCTATATCAAAGGCCAGTCCTTCTCATACCATGTCTATGTGGTGTGGTGTACAGCCACCTTTCCCCATCATCCCCAGCAGTGGTAGATTTACTGCTATATCAAAGACCAGTCCTTCTCATACCATGTCTTTGTGGTGTGGTGTACAGCCACCTTTCTCCTTCATCCCCAGCAGTGGTAGATTTACTGCTATATCAAAGGCCAGTCCTTCTCATACCATGTCTATGTGGTGTGGTGTACAGCCACCTTTCTCCATCATCCCCAGCAGTGGTAGATTTACTGCTATATCAAAGACCAGTCCTTCTTTTACCATGTCTTTGTGGTGTGGTGTACAGCCACCTTTCTCCTTCATCCCCAGCAGTGGTAGATTTACTGCTATATCAAAGACCAGTCCTTCTTTTACCATGTCTTTGTGGTGTGGTGTACAGCCACCTTTCTCCTTCATCCCCAGCAGTGGTAGATTTACTGCTATATCAAAGACCAGTCCTTCTCATACCATGTCTATGTGGTGTGGTATACAGCCACCTTTCTCCATCATCCCCAGCAGTGGTAGATTTACTGCTATATCAAAGGCCAGTCCTTCTCATACCATGTCTATGTGGTGTGGTGTACAGCCACCTTTCTCCATCATCCCAAGCAGTGGTAGATTTACTGCTATATCAAAGACCAGTCCTTCTTTTAACATGTCTTTGTGGTGTGGTGTACAGCCACCTTTCTCCTTCATCCCCAGCAGTGGTAGATTTACTGCTATATCAAAGACCAGTCCTTCTTTTACCATGTCTTTGTGGTGTGGTGTACAGCCACTTTTCTCCTTCATCCCCAGCAGTGGTAGATTTACTGCTATATCAAAGACCAGTCCTTCCCATACCATGTCTGTGTGGAGCAACTATGTATCTGCCCTAGCCAATAGGAAGCCAGCAAGCATGATTACATGTTTGTAACACCCCTCGCTCCTGTACCTGGTGTGTCCTCCCACATGAATCAAATTTGTCATTTTTCCTTGAGACTAGGGGAAAGGTGTGAAATACACCAGTCTCAGGTACATTAGTCTCTACCCGTGAATCCCACTTTAGACTAGGGGAAAGGTGTGAAGTACACCCGTCTCAGGTACATGAGTCTCTATGTGTGAATCCTGCTTTAGACTAGGGGAAAGGTGTGAAGTACACCCGTCTCAGGTACATTAGTCTCTACCCGTGAATCCCGCTTTAGACTAGGGGAAAGGTGTGAAGTACACCCGTCTCAGGTACATGAGTCTCTACCCGTGAATCCCGCTTTAGACTAGGGGAAAGGTGTGAAGTACACCCGTCTCAGGTACATTAGTCTCCACATGTGAATCCCACTTTAGACTAGGGGAAAGGTGTGAAGTACACCAGTCTCAGGTACATTAGTCTCTACCTGTGAATCCCACTTTAGACTAGGGGAAAGGTGTGAAGAACACCCGTCTCAGGTACATTAGTCTCTACCCGTGAATCCCACTTTAGACTAGGGGAAAGGTGTGAAGTTCATGAGTCTCTATGTGTGAATCCTGCTTTAGACTAGGGGAAAGGTGTGAAGTACACCCGTCTCAGGTACATTAGTCTCCACATGTGAATCCCACTTTAGACTAGGGGAAAGGTGTGAAGTACAACCGTCTCAGGTACATGAGTCTCTACCCGTGAATCCTGCTTTAGTATCATTCGCCCTCCCCTAAAAGTTAGTTCCTTCTGCTGTGACATCCCTTCCCCCCTCCCTTCATCAGGTATGTTGACCACAGGATATGTCTCCCGGGGGTCGGTATGGGAGACAGCGGTTTTACCTTATAAAGTAAGATCACATTCTTCCCATTCCAGCATTGATAATGTGGTAAAGGACTTCCTCTACTTTATATCCTTTTATGTCCCCAGTCAAGGCGTAGATCGCTGTCTACAGGGACCTGTTTCACTAGACAGTGACATGTCTAGATGGCGTCTAGATGGTGTGTCCGGTTTCATAAGAACTAGACATTAGACTTCGTTTTGTCCGTTCTTGCTTGCACTGTTGGTGCCGCTTTTCATATCTGTCTAACACTTTTGTCACAAAACTAGTGAAACAGGTCCATGATGTGTCTAGATTTGTCTAATTCTATGTTTGGGGTCTGTATTTCCTAAGGGCAGCTACTTGTGTTGTCACGAAACTAGACAAACCCAATGTCTGTATGGTGTCACAGACATGTCACGAAACTAGTGAAACAGGTCCCTGGAGACATCTCCGGGCGTGTTGTGTCATGCGGGAATGCCATACCTCAAGGAGTGTCTCACCGCAACAGCTTTAAAAAAAAAGAGATTAATTAGCTTCGTCCTACTTATTGAACTCTCTCGGTTTCATATGGTTATATCCTCATATCCATGGCTTTGCTGTTGACTGGAAGGGGAGTGACCCATCCTATTGTAAATCCTTGAGCCTTACTTTCGTAAGGCATGGGCATTAAAAAGGGAGTCAGAACTCAAACTCAGAGATACTATGTATTACTATGAGTCAGGACTTAACTGACTTATTTGGAAAAGTGCATCTGCTTATATATACAGACATAAGGTGACATCTTGGTACAGGGTAAACTTGTAAACTATGTGCTGGGATTGGCTGATGAAGCAACAGCCAATCAGGACTTACCAGTCTCGTTACGGTCTGTTGCACATGCCAGTAGGGCCGCTCATGTCACTAATAACTCAGGTGTCAGTGTCATGTCAGATTGCCCTGCCCCCATGTGGCCAGACCATTCTCCCAGCAGAGATCTTGTGCTCTACTTCCTGTGGCCGCTTATATTTCTGCCCCAACCTGCCTGTTTGGCCTCAAATCTGGCCCATACGCCAGTTTTAAGATATAATTATTTCTGATCTCTTTGATCAATTTGTTGGTGTTTATTTTTCTGTGAAAAGAGTACGAACATGGATTTAACAACAATTTTGTTGTTAGTGTCTTGAAATCTGGCTTGGTATCTAGGACTATTTTTTTTTGGTGGTGGACACCATATGTGACAGGGTTTTGACAGAGTTTGCAGTCATTTTGTTACTAATAAATACCAGCAATTTAGATGACTTAATCTCCTCCGATAGAAACCAATATAATTGGTCACGATAGGGATGTAGTCACTTGAACTTTGCACTATGATAATATAAGTATCTGTTTCTAATCTGGAGTATTCCCCGAGTATCATTTTTTAAAAGGAAATCTATATTACAAGCTTCATAAGCGTGGCTATGAGATATACACACATGCTTAAGCGCTGGGAAACTTCAACTCCTTGGTGATTTTTATTACTTGGCGATATTATTAGACACCAAGGAGGAAGTGTCCCTCGGCCTGGATTTATTCACACTGTCGTGGTTGTAAAGCCGGGAACACACCAAGCGAGTGAAGGCAGCTATCTCCTGAATTGCCAACACAAAGTGGCGTGTATGTGAGGTATTATTTCATAATAATATCTCCCATCAATAACTTAGCGTCTAAGAAGCAATATTAAGGCGAAATATGAAATAATAGCTCATCCGGTTAAGGTATCTGATAGGTTTTATATACTGTGTCGTGGTTTACTGAGTTCCCATGCAGTCTCAATTCACCCCTTTCACATAAGCGTGGCGCGTCGGTCGCGGTGATAACGGGTTGCGCTGGTCTCATAAAACTGCGCACCACTTGCCCAAAACCAGCTATCCTGTGCCTATTCGAAAACGAGGCGTGCGACCTGGTGTGGCTTCACTGTGCAGTGGGTGCCTATGTGTAGAAGCTTAAATTCACAGACACAGTCCGTATTTTTCACAGTTTGCCTTTCTATCACACCTCCTGAGGCATAACACCTGAGTGGAGGGTCTTGACATCTGGGACAAGGTGTGAAAACACTGGACTCAGCGACATTATAGCTGCTATAGTAAAGTCCAACAGGATACAAGATGTACTCTATGTATAATCAATTCACTTGGTGGTAGCATATACCTCTTATTTGAATGTCTTGTTGTGGAAATGTAACAAGTCGAGAGGTGGACCCATGTAAACCTACTTATTACATGAAAAAAACATCTCATTATAGGAGTAAAACTCTACTAGGCCATTGCCCATCTTAAAAATGGAGAGATCAAGGAGAAGTTAACCCTAAGTTTTGGAGTAGAAGTAGAAATCAGATTACCATGTTGTTTATTTATTCACCTCATTCCATCTCATTTCATTAATCCACAGTAAAGGGTCGTACACATTAACTGTTCTTGATGACACATACACAAGTATATCTAGCCTGTATCATTATTAATTATGTAATGAAAAGATTCCCTGACATGTAAGAGGGACCAGGCGGCAGAACGGCGTTAGCCGAACCTGGAAGACATCAAAATGAAAGACCCTAATAAAATCGTACCCCCCCAAAAAAAAAGGATTAGGAATATTTTTGGGGATATCTGTGGGAATGTTTTCATGGATATTTTCAAAATGTTTTGGGCAACAATTATGAGTTTTACTGGTTCCTTTTACAAATCTATTTGCAAGTGTGTGCATATGTGTACTTTGTAATAATAACACATACATACATTGTTATCATCTATTAGATGTTGCAGCAATGGATTGACAATGTAGAAGTCAATATATTTATCAATAATAATACAGGAATCCAAGTCTGCCAAGTATTGACAGGTTTCCTATCCATAACACAGGCATGTCATATATATCCCAACAGATAAACTCAAGTCTCAGCTTTCTAACAATGTATTGTTTATAAAAATTGGCCGATTATTCATGGCGTGAGAGCGATTTCCATCTTTCAAGTTAGAAAAGCACAAGCAAACAATTACCTCTAATTCAAATTTAGTCAATAAGATAACCTACCACTTGTATTCTATGGGGCACTATCTCCTATCCTTTATGAATGCTCCATTAAATTGAACTATATACATTAATTGTGATTTTAACCATATTAAATGTTCAGCCAGCCCACCCATAATCGTAGCCCAATGTTTTTTTATATATATTTCTTATATCTATTTCTTATATAAATGATAGATATTTCTTATGTAAATAACATGCATTTCCTATCAGGAATCTTGATAATCAATAAAATCATATGGGCAAGGATGCTGATATTCCATTGTCAATATCATACATTTATATTCTTTTTCATCTGTCATAATGTTATATCACACCAAGAAATATCTATCACAGCCTTGCAATGTATGTATCATATCAATCGTCATCAAGTACCTGATGAGATAGGATGTTAATTTCTATAGGTCATCGTGATAGATCTTTTATTAAATCACTGTGAGGACAGGAAGGTAACATGTTTTAGTATTTTTTACCTAACAAATTCCGATTTTCAAGCTATTACAGGAAATCTTAGCCAAGGTATAGGTTTATGATATTTATACCGGTACCAACCAATAGACCAGCCTCCTAGCTTTCTAACGATTCTTTATTTATAAAGATCGGTCTATTATTCACAACGATATAACAATTTGCATTTTCTGAGTTACAAATAAATAGTTTTTCCCCATATCAAATGCTCAGCAGTCAGGTCGCACGCCTCGTTTTCGTGTGACCTATTTGACGGCCATTACAAGATGGCGCGACTGTGAAGGGGGTCTATGGGGTCTTTGTATACGATGGATAATAAAATGTGAACCTTAAAGGCTACTTACGGATATATATATATATATATATATATATATATATATATATACATACAAACACGATATTAACTGGTTTCAAATACATAGACATTATTATCCATGGTATACAAAGTCCCCATTGAAAATGTATGGGGACTCAGTAAACCACGACCCATTATATAAAACCTGGCAGATACCATAACTGTGGTATACGGATTCGTATCTGTGGTATACGGCCTCAAAACCATGGTATATGGGGAAAATAGCCCTTTTATGCTGTAGACCTAAGAAATAGTCCCTATTGTTGTACCTTTTGATATGGCAATAACTGGGTTTAATTCATAGGAGTAGATGGATAATAAATACAACAAACGATGGTTATGTAGACAGGCGGCTCTGTAAACCACTCAAGGTTGACGTCGTAATACACTCGGGCATCGATTATTGTCTATATAATCGATGGTTTTGTGGACAGGCGGCCGTAAACCACGAGAAGTTGACGCGTAGTAATACACGAGCGTTAGCGAGTGTATTACGAGGTCAACCGTAATAACATGGTTATCATAACATGGTTATCATAGATTAAGTAGTATCTACTCTTAATTTGTAATTAATAGTCACGTTTAATAACTATCATACATGAAGAGTATGGGTAAACAAATGAGATGAGATGGAGATGAATGATGTTGTCAAGTTGAATTAAATACCTCAGTTTATTATGTGTATCATCTCGCCAAGCCTTTACCCTTACATTGACCTCCTAGCAAACTTATTACTTATGGGTGGGCAACAGAAATGACGATTTATCGTAGACTCCGACAATAAGTATCACCGTATTGGCGTCATCACTAAATTTTTATTATTATATACCTGAGATTGGTTATAATCCTCCGAAATTGACTCTGTTGACACTGTCACTGTCCATCAGCATGGGAAGTTCATCACCATACTCATCCAGAAGTTACTTGCGCCTGCGCGAGTTACATTTGCTCTCCGAACAGAACTTTGATAGATAGCGTTAACAAACCTAAACTACGCTTGGAGAATGTGAAGTTACCTGGATTCGCTTTTTACATCACCAATCGTATATCTACTGATTGTTTATTTGATTAAACGAAATGAAATATCGGCTTCGGAGAGTGCTTACACGCGCAACGTAACAAGTTATCATGTGTATTGACCAAATATCAAAGCAACTAATGTTTAGCTTTAACCTGATACCATTTAAATGGCGTAAATATGCGATATTGAACGATAACATCACTCACCTTGCCGACTTGACAGTGCGGCCGCCGATGACGTCATCATCGGGATTTCCCAGAGCGTAGGGAAACCCCGATAATGACGGATACCGCCGCCTTTGTTGACGCCCGCTCGGCAAGGTCTATGTTGATATCGATCAAATACGCAGATTTAAGCAATTTAAACGGTATCAGGTGAATTCTACACGTTAGTTGCCTCGATATTTGGTCAATACACGTGATAACTCGTTGCGTTGGGCGTGTGAGACGCATCGGAGCACGCTAAGTGAAGGCATCCGCCATTTGCAATTTTTCTGCCAAGATTCATGTTGTCGACCTTTCGGCCAATCAGATTGCGTTATATTTCAAAGCGTGCTATATGACGTTCAAAATGCGCAATACGTACGTCAAAGCGCGCAATATGTACGTCAAAGCGTGCAATATGTATTTCAGTACAAAGCTACACGGCGTATCGTGCAATATGTAACGACTTACTGTACATATTTAGACTGAGTTAGTGCATAGGTATATAATAATATCCTTCCCTGTGTGTTTTCTATGGACACTTTGTGTTAGGTGGATAATGTTGTACATGAATCACTTCCCAATGCTTACCGGTGCGATGGTTGGTTATAACCAGATGCACATGGTCGATGGCTGTAATGTGTATATTTACACTGGAGGCACTTTGGTTATTCACCTTGTGAGTCTGATGTATACAAGGTTTAGCCATATATAAAAAAAACTTTTTTCTCTTTTTAAATTTTTTTTCATTAAACAGTTCTTTCTGAAGAAGGTTCTTCCACTGTTCAATAAAGAAATTACTAAAAAACAAAATAAAACATGAATGTCACAACTTTAGCCTTGCTCACATATTTATATAAAGTGTTCCATTTGGAAAATATCATGTCTTGGGTTTAATCATTATGTCGTCCTGCTTTGGGATGGGTGTAGAGAGTCAAGGGAACCATGGTAAAATATTGAAAGGCAGTTGAATTTCGTAAGAACAAAGAGCCAGAATACAGGTTTGTCCCCCGACCACCTAGTGACTGCTTCGTGAACTAGCAATGGCTCTGTCCCCTATATAGGCCCCTAAGTTTAGCCATATAAAAAACCCTTTTTTCTCTTTTTTTTCTCAGTTCTTTCCAAAGAAAGTTCTTCCACTGTTCAATAAAGAAATTACTTTTTTTTTTAAACTAAAAAAAACAACACCTGTAGGTATTCACCAGAGACTAGTTATGATCTGGTACATCTAGATATGAGGCATTAAATAAACATAAAATTTAACAGAAAATAATATAATAGCTATGGATTATGCTAATTCGAGCGAGTGCATTTAGAAATAACAAAGATTTTAGTCAGCAATATATCCAGAACCTTTCTAGAAAATCCATAAAGTACCCGAGGCAAAAGAGAGAATTTGATATCAAAACCTTCCTGTATGTGTTCGGGGGGGGGGGGGGGGATTCAGCATGTGAATATACCCCTGTATGCTAAATATCATGTCCCTATCATCAATATCTAGAGAGTTATTGTAATAAATCTGTTCATCTGTGCTAATCATTATGTGGTGCCATGCTCTTCTACTGTTTTCTATATACTTGAGTTCCTCAAATTCAATCTTAATTTGACTAGATTTTCCTCCATAATTCTTGAACTACATGACCGATTTTAAAAATTCAAGTATCTTTGTAATCCTCTTTTTCCGGGCTATCTTTTTCATATATTATTCTAATTATAGATATGAAATTCAATTTTTCATTCGCGTAGCTACGACTGGACTCTTTTCGTGGAGTGTCGTCGGAAAAAGAGCCGAGCCGTGGCTCCCGGTGGCTCGGCTCCCGGCGGCTCTCTTTGATCTTATCCCGGCTAATTTACGAGGTTATAAAAGGGGGAGGTGTCGTCGGGAAGAGTCTACATGTCGGTGTCTTATACCTATGAGACACCGAAACGTTATTCCCGACTCTCACCGAGCCGATGGTCGGGATAAATCGGGGACAAATTTCGGTGTCTTATAGGCTTTAAGGTTATATGTGATAAAGGTGGGTGGGTGGGTGGTTGGGTGGGTGGTTGGGTGGGTGGTTGGGTGGGTGGGTGGGTGGGTGGGTGGGTGGGTGGTGAAAGGGGTGGGTGTTTGTATCAATAGCGATACAGTCAGCAAGCCAAGTTTCTGAAAAGAGAGGGTTAATAAAAACCAGAAATATGGATAGAATAACTTAACCACTGCTAACATCAGGATTATTTCATGCCAACGAAACTGTAAGAAGTAAAAACCAGAAAACAGAAGCTATCGACATAAACATGCCGTATATAAAAGTGGGGAGCTTCTACATGTTCTTACTTACCTGTGAACCACACTAGGACGACGTATATGCCGATTAACATCCGGGAGAACCGATCTGAGTAGGACGGTGGTGCCTCCAGTATCTGGTAAGTCATACCGTTACGTATAAGCACGTTTCCATTGGCCGACGAAAACGGTGTAGATATTTGGGTTCTTCTAAAAGCCCGTTTCCATTGGCCGACGAAAACGGTGTAGATATTTGAGTTCTCCTAAAAGCCCGTTTCCATTGGCCGACGAAAACGGTGTAGATATTTGGGTTCTTCTAAAAGCCTGTTTCCATTGGCCGACGAAAACGGTGTAGAATTCTTTAGTCCTCCTAAAAGCCCATTTCCACTGGCCATCACCGATCTACAGTCAGGAACCACCGACGGACTTTTACCATTGTTGATGCAAAATGTAAATAGGCTATTAGGAGAACACAGAAAACTACACCATTTTTGTTGGCCAATGGAAAAGGGCCTTGAAACTGCTTCTGTTTTCGTCGGCCAATGGAAACGGGCCTCTAAAGTCTGTCAGTGGTGCCATTGACTGTGCATCGGTATCAAATAATCGGTGAGTTTTCTAACTTAATTAGAACCTATAGGTTTCATAAGGACACTTTTTTATCAGGAGGATGATAAAGTTATAGATGTATCATTGTATAGGGAGCCAAAGTGAACCCGCTGCAACCACAGATAGCCAGTCACAAAATACTATTTCCGCGTATAGGCGCTCAGTACTTTGACTATGTAGGTTCGAGATTATATGTGTCATTCTCCGATCTTTTAGATCCAAATTTTTAAAAAACTTAACAACTGTAATCGTAGTTTTGAAACAAAGTTATTCAGAGACAATAGTTATAAACTTCATTTCAAAAGAAACAAACGAGACCAAAAACATAAGTCTAGCCTCAAACGCCCATAGCTTTAGCACTAAGCCTCTTTCTTACTGGCCACCGAAACAGTGTTTTGTAGGTGGGTATCTGTGGTTTCAGCGGGTTCACTTTGGCTCCCTTTGGCTTTCATTCGGGATGGATATATGGATATATATAACGATGGATGTGTAGATGTAACGACAGATTGATGGATACAGGTGGATTTATGAAATAACTTATGATGATTAGTGTATTATTAATCAACATAATTATGGTTATGGAGAAGGCTGGATGATTCTGCAGATAGATATAGAATGCAATGAGAATACAGGTGTTGCCGTTCAGCGCCACCTAACGGCGCACTGTCTAGTTACACGGCCGCTCGGACAAACACCGCGAGTCTGGCGGTATTCATATAGAGACACACAGCAATCACACCTTAAGTGTGAACGGTGGGTGATCGCAGGAGTGTTGTTTTTGACAGATTAGAATTCTGGAACAATCTTGGACATTGTATTAACGAGTCTGAGCTGTCTAAACATCATAATTGATAATTGTTTTAGTCTTGACTTGGAAAAAGATAAGCCTATTATAGCTCGGCCTGCCAATGTATTAGTGTGTATCCAGTTTAGGTATCCTTGTGTTATCTAAGGTATATCTATGGTATCATTGAGGTGATATGCATGTATGATACATCAAATTGGAGCTGGAATACCAGAAAATATGATGCAATCGCTTTTATTTCTATGAAAATAATGTGCATGGGTATTTTAGACGTATTACCCTACTACACTTAGTCACCCAATGATAAAGCATATGTTGCCAGGGCTATGTTTGGCCACAGGCATTGCGTAACCAAACAGATTAGGCGCATCGCTGGCCAGTGGAAAAGAGTACATAATAGTCAAGCGAAAGAATTATGGCTATGATAATGGATATATTGATGTAGTAACCCAAGTAGCAGCATATAATAATCGAGTAAAACAATAGACATGGTTCTGGGACTGTTCGTTCATTGATATTCATTTTCAGCGGTAATTGTTCACCGTTGGGTGGTGCAAATGTAGCTAAAAGGATATACACTATACTATTGTTCATCGTGGGAGCGAGCACATGTTAATGCAGAAGGGTTTATTGGTTATAGGAAAGGAGACAGTAATTTTGAACATGGAGAAAGAACCAACAACTTTGTAAAGGATTTGTGATGTTGAATAAAAAAAGAGCGCTGCTCGAATTTTAAAATAATAATAATAATAATAATAATAATAATAATAATAATAATAATAATAATAATCGAGTGATAAAAATAAGGATATAATTATGTGGAAATAATAATTCATGTAGCAGAATAAAATAATCAAAATATCTCGCATATATATTATCTTCAGTAAATTTCACGACAACGTAATCGTCTGTGAACCGTTTACACTCTCCCAGCAGAGATCATCATACGCTGCTAACCCGAGCGGCACAAAGAATCCGCCGGGGAATTCAGCAATCTCCCGGCAGATCCTTCATCGTTTATGACATGACCATCGGTTCAGGATCTCTGCTGGGAGAGTGTATGGTTGCGCAATCGCCCTATCTTGAGGTTATTCGTCGGTTCAGTGACTCATAATGCTGGGAGATTTCAGGTCTGACTACAACCACCGTATAACCACGTCACTCTCCAAGCGTAGATCGGATTTTACGCCGTACTTTAAACCTCAGCCTCCGTCAAGGAGATTGTGTAATTTGAGGTAGTTATTGTAAAGACAGTTATTACGGCGTAGATGTATTATGTCGGAGCATGATTTCAGCATCAAAATGTCCCTCTTGTAAGACACGCGATAAAAACCAGCGTCAGCTTTTACCAGGAGTCGGTGACCTTACTCTTGTAGTGACATTCTCAACACTAGACGAGCTCAAGTCTTAGATTGTCAACATTTAATAGATAATAAAACTAAACCAGAATTAAGTATGTGTCTTCCCCTGACAAGTCCAGTGTATCACACTGACATGGGGTATGGGGGGAGGGAAGACTTGCTCAAGTCTCTGATTCAATATGAACATTTAATAAATGATAAAACTAAATCAGAATTAAGTATGTTTCTTTCCCTGACATGCCTGGCGTATCACACTGACATAGAGTATGGGGGGGGGGGGGGGGGGACTTGGACAAGTCTCTGATTGAATATGAACATTTGATAAATAATAAAACTAAATCAGAATTAAGTATGTGTTTTCCCTGACAAGCCCAGTGTATCACATGGAGTATGGGGAGGGGGGAGGACTTGGACAAGTCTCTGATTGAATATGAACATTTAATAAATAATAAAACTAAATCAGAATTAAGTATCTTTCTCTCTCTGACAAGCCTGGCGTATTACACTGACGTGAAGTCTGGGGGAGGGAAGACTTGGTCAAGTCTCTGATTGAATATGAACATTTAATAAATGATAAAACTAGATCAGGATAGAGTGCATTACAATATGCAGCCTTTCTTTGACAGACCCTGGATTGAAATCCCAGCGGGGAGGTGACTGAAGTTACTCGAGGTCAACCCACACGTGAATTTCGCGGAATACGAGGTTATTTTGTGGAACTGAATCACACTTCACGAGCAGTACAGAAAATCTGGTGTATTCTTGACGATGGTAAATTCTTGCAGCACTTGAAAAAGTAGCCTTTTGAAAAGCAATCCTTTTGAACAAGACTTCTGAAAATCGTGGGCATGGGAGTTTTGTAAAGCGTTGTAAATATTGTCCGCGTTGTTTTTTTGTCAAAAAACGGAGTACAAAAACTGCCCTGGCTGTTCCATTTCTCTTCTCGATCTAGCACGTGTCCCTCTTCAGGTAGGAGTGGAGACCCAGGGTCTCTGATCTTTGCACTAACAATTAACTAAAGTCAGGAGATCTGAAAGACTAAGAACGAAACTGATGAGTGTTTGGTCTTTGTCTTCGTTCGCCAACGAGTTCGGAGTGCGCAGTAATATGAACGAGGCGATAGTTGAGTGAATATTCTGAAGCACCCAATGGCGAATGAGGACTCAGACCAAGCACGAAAATGTTTCTAATTTTATCTTAGCCTGGAAATATCTATCTGTTTATCACCCGTTGAGAATGAGTTACCGTACTCGCAAGCCTGTTGAGAACGAGTTCCTAATGTTAAGCCTATGGAAGTTTATTCCAGGCTAAGATAAATGTCTATACTCACCAATCCTTAACGCTCTTCTGACTGTATAACCACCACACGACCAGAGACAAGTAAAATATGTTAAAGGCATATTCCACAATTCACCTAGAACATTTAAACCCATATCATTTTCCTGTATATTGAATGTGGATAAGTCCAATATGCCTTTAATTATAACCATCACAAGCCCTGGGAACTCTGGGGGGAAGGTGGGGGACATAACACTCTTGAAATAGGGGAGGGGGGATGTGTGCACACGTGTATAGATAAACCTAGTGATAGAATAGTAAACTAGTTTATGTACGTGTTATATCCCTTATCTTACCCCTCATATAAATCTCCATAGACTTAACATAGTGTTCCTGTATGCCATGGTAATGCCATAAAATATTTATATGCGACTGGTGACATATGAATTTAAAAACATGTGACAGGGTAGAGTAAAATATAAACATTGCTCACTTTCATATAATTCGTTGTCTTCCGCTACAGATAACACTCAGCTCCGCTTCGTGATATCATTCCACAAGACAACTCATGCCACATAAACACTCATATGACATTTCGTGATGTTTCATGATAGTATTTCCTACCAGGAAAGCAGACGGACGTGGCGAAGGGCATTTGGTGACAAGAGAGCACGTGGCACACAGTTAAATCAGGCAGGAGTGCCCCTAGACTGGCTCCAGTCCCTGCATCCTATGGCTACCCTCCTCTCTGGGATACAGGGACTGTAGACTGGCTCCAGTCCCTGCATCCTATGGCTACCCTCCTCACTGGGATACAGGGACTGTAGACTGGCTCCAGTCCCTGCATCCTATGGCTACCCTCCTCACTGGGATACAGGGACTGTAGACTGGCTCCAGTCCCTGCATCCTATGGCTACCCTCCTCTCTGGGATACAGGGACTGTAGACTGGCTCCAGTCCCTGCATCCTATGGCTACCCTCCTCACTGGGATACAGGAGACTGGCTCCAGTCCCTGCATCCTATGGCTACCCTCCTCACTGGGATACAGGGACTGTAGACTGGCTCCAGTCCCTGCATCCTATGGCTACCCTCCTCACTGGGATACAGGGACTGTAGACTGGCTCCAGTCCCTGCATCCTATGGCTACCCTCCTCACTGGGATACAGGGACTGTAGACTGGCTCCAGTCCCTGCATCCTATGGCTACCCTCCTCTCTGGGATACAGGGACTGTAGACTGGCTCCAGTCCCTGCATCCTATGGCTACCCTCCTCACTGGGATACAGGGACTGTAGACTGGCTCCAGTCCCTGCATCCTATGGCTACCCTCCTCACTGGGATACAGGGACTGTAGACTGGCTCCAGTCCCTGCATCCTATGGCTACCCTCCTCACTGGGATACAGGGACTGTAGACTGGCTCCAGTCCCTGCATCCTATGGCTACCCTGCTCTCTGGGATACAGGGACTGTAGACTGGCTCCAGTCCCTGCATCCTATGGCTACCCTCCTCACTGGGATGCAGGGACTGTAGACTGGCTCCAGTCCCTGTATCCTATGGCTACCCTACTCACTGGGATACAGGGACTGTAGACTGGCTCCAGTCCCTGCATCCTATGGCTACCCTCCTCACTGGGATACAGGGACTGTAGACTGGCTCCAGTCCCTGCATCCTATGGCTACCCTCCTCACTGGGATACAGGGACTGTAGACTGGCTCCAGTCCCTGCATCCTATGGCTACCCTCCTCACTGGGATACAGGGACTGTAGACTGGCTCCAGTCCCTGCATCCTATGGCTACCCTCCTCACTGGGATACAGGAGACTGGCTCCAGTCCCTGCATCCTATGGCTACCCTCCTCACTGGGATACAGGGACTGTAGACTGGCTCCAGTCCCTGCATCCTATGGCTACCCTCCTCACTGGGATACAGGGACTGTAGACTGGCTCCAGTCCCTGCATCCTATGGCTACCCTCCTCACTGGGATACAGGAGACTGGCTCCAGTCCTTGCATCCTATGGCTACCCTCCTCACTGGGATACAGGGACTGTAGACTGGCTCCAGTCCCTGCATCCTATGGCTACCCTCCTCACTGGGATGCAGGGACTGTAGACTGGCTCCAGTCCCTGTATCCTATGGCTACCCTACTCACTGGGATACAGGGACTGTAGACTGGCTCCAGTCCCTGCATCCTATGGCTACCCTCCTCACTGGGATACAGGGACTGTAGACTGGCTCCAGTCCCTGCATCCTATGGCTACCCTCCTCACTGGGATACAGGGACTGTAGACTGGCTCCAGTCCCTGCATCCTATGGCTACCCTCCTCACTGGGATACAGGGACTGTAGACTGGCTCCAGTCCCTGCATCCTATGGCTACCCTCCTCACTGGGATACAGGAGACTGGCTCCAGTCCCTGCATCCTATGGCTACCCTCCTCACTGGGATACAGGGACTGTAGACTGGCTCCAGTCCCTGCATCCTATGGCTACCCTCCTCACTGGGATACAGGAGACTGGCTCCAGTCCTTGCATCCTATGGCTACCCTCCTCACTGGGATACAGGGACTGTAGACTGGCTCCAGTCCCTGCATCCTATGGCTACCCTCCTCGCTGGGATACAGGGACTGTAGACTGGCTCCAGTCCCTGTATCCTATGGCTACCCTACTCACTGGGATACAGGGACTGTAGACTGGCTCCAGTCCCTGTATCCTATGGCTACCCTCCTCACTGGGATACAGGGACTGTAGACTGGCTCCAGTCCCTGCATCCTATGGCTACCCTCCTCACTGGGATACAGGGACTGTAGACTGGCTCCAGTCCCTGCATCCTATGGCTACCCTCCTCACTGGGATACAGGGACTGTAGACTGGCTCCAGTCCCTGCATCCTATGGCTACCCTCCTCACTGGGATAAAGGGACTGTAGACTGGCTCCAGTCCCTGCATCCTATGGCTACCCTCCTCACTGTGATACAGGGACTGTAGACTGGCTCCAGTCCCTGCATCCTATGGCTACCCTCCTTACTGGGATACAGGGACTGTAGACTGGTTACAATCGGTAATGGTGTTGGAATTGTGGCGCTGCTTAGCTCCAGTATTTCCAACACTCTCCATACAGATATTCTGGCTACTGGTCAGGATATCTGCTGGGAGATATCGTCAGGAGCAGGCAAAATTTATTGCGGACAGAGAACTTGAGGAGGGGAGGGTTAGGGTTAGGAGGAGGTATAAGGTTACATGGAGGGGGGACACATACAGGAGGTTCTGTTCCTACTGGACAAGTCTTTGATTCATGGGCCAGTCAGAGAAGGATACATACTACAGTAAATCCCCGCTTAAGGGGACACCCTCCATTCCAAGCAAATTGCCCCCTTAAGTGGGGTGTTCCCTTAAGCGAGGTGTCCCAGAAACGGGGTTTTACTGTACAATGAACTTTTTTCTGATTGTGTTTAATCATTTAATGACTGTTCATAACCAGGAGCAAATAGAATGTTCATCATTGATGA